>CM062810.1:624146242-625371242 GCA_031772625.1 Pinus tabuliformis
CCATAGCATCAACCCAGACTAGTTGTTGCACTGCTTCCTCAAGGAAGAAGGTTCAGTCTCTACACACTCCCCAACTAGGGCCATGTAACCAGTGTACCGCTCGGGTGACCTCCTCTGTCTGTGCTGAGAAGATGGTTGTCCCACATTATCTCTCGCATCCACCATCAATCTGTTAGCTTCCCTTGAGTGTTTTCGCCCATCTCTGGAAGAATCTGCATGAGTGGATGTCTCCACTCCTGGATCCTCTACATGTGGCTGCTCCGCATCGGTTTGAGGCTCCTCCTCCTTAGGAACCAAAAGTTCCTCCTTTGCATGCAACTTGAGCTCCCTCTCAAGGGAAACTTGCATGGCTTTCTGCTTGTCGAACTTCATATCTCTAGTACCACTGTCCTCTGGCTAGTATCCAAGAACACCGATAGTTGTGGGGTGTATCAGTGTACCCCACAGGTATCCCCAACTCAGCTTTGGATCTAGCTTCTTCCATGCATCTTTGGTCACATGGCAATAAACCAATGATCCAAAGATCCTAAACTAACTCACATCTGGTCTCTTCCCAAAAAGGCCTCCATTAGTGTCTTCATCCCCAGTATACGATGCAAGCTTCTATTCTGCAAGTATACTGTTGTATTGCATGCGTCAGCCCACAAATGAAGTGGTAGGCTTTGGTCATGCAACATTGCTCGAGCTGCTCCCACAATCGATCTATTCTTCCTTTCGGCCACCCCATTCTATTTTGGGTTATCGGGTGTCATCAACTCCCATTTAATTCCTTCTGCTGCACAAAAGTCCTTAAACTATTGGGAGACATACTCTCCACCATTTTCACTTCACAAGGCCCTTATTTTCTTTCCAGATTCTTTCTCTGCCAAGGCTTTGAACTCACAAAACCTTGAGAAGGTTTGATCCTTCTTCTGCATGAAGTAGATCCAACATCTACGAGAAAAATCATCAATAAAAATAACATAGTACCTTTGTTTAGCGGTGGAGGCTATAGAGAATGGTCCACACACATCTATATGAACTCACTCCAGGATTGCTCCAGCTCTACTGTCTCGATCCTGAAAGGAAGATTTTGCATACTTACCCAAGGTACAACCTTTGCATGTATCCACTTGCTCCAGTTTTCCCTTGGGAAGTCCGTTAGAAATCTGCTGCATGATCTTCAAGGCCCCATGGTGCATGTGGCCCAATCTTCTATGCCATAACTCACCAATATCTTAGCTCTGCACCAACTCTGCTTTGGAACTCAATGCAGCATAGTTGTCTACCTCCATCTTGTAGAGATTCTTTACTCAAATCCCAATCCTCTCGGTCTGTCCAGTGCCGATATGCCTCAATAATGCCTTTCCTTTACTAAAGACTACATCATAGCCTTTGTCTTACAGCATAATGATGGACAATAGATTCTTATTCAGACGAGGCACATACTTTACATCAGTCAGGGTGAGAGGAGCTCCATGCTCCCTTTGAAACACAATTGTACCTTCACCTGAAACATGGTACTTTCCATCATCGCCCATCTCGATGCGCATCTGGAGGTCCTTCTCCTCCAAGGTACTGAATAGATTCTTATCGCTGGTCATGTGGAATGAGGCTCCACTGTCTAGGTACCAAACACACCCCACCATCGATGAAACCATGCATGCGATTAGGGTGAAATCCAATTCGAATTGTGAGGCCAGTGCCTCACCATCTGATCCCTTCGAGGATCCCTTCTTGGATTTCTTCTGTGGACAATTCGTAGCATAATGGCCCACCTCATGACAGTGAATGCATCGCACTTTCGATTTGTCAATATTCTTCCCACCATGGGAAGAATTCGATTTGGAATGGGATGCCTTCCCTTTCCCTTTCCTCGCCTTACTCGCTAAGGCTAGATTTTCTTCATCATCTTGCTTTGATGAAGATCCATCTCTGGTGCTTCTCCTTATCTCCTCCTGCATCAGATCCGACCAAAGTCGTTCCCAATATGGAAGTTTCTCTCTTCCATTTACTGAGTCTTGGTAGCTATGCCAGCTCTTAGGAAGACAGAGTAGAGCAAGACTCACCATGTCATCATCAGCTGTCGTGATTCCTACACTTCCAAGCTCATCCCTGCAGGTGGTGAGCTTGTTCAGATATGTAGAGATCATGTCACCCTTTTCACACTTGATTTTCCGAAGCTTGTCTTTCAGCGCTAGCTTCCTCTGATCGTTGTTGTTCTGATATAGATCCTTAATGTTTTCATTCCTTCAATGTTTTCCCATTGAAAACGGTGTCTCCTTCCCATGGATACTCGAGACTATGTGGTCTCAAACTCCCTCTAGAAGGATTCTCCTCGCTCTAGCCACACATTTCTTCCATTCCACCCATTCTTATGCATTAGCTGCTGCTAGCTGGGGACTTCTTAATCAATGAAGTTCTTCAAATCGTTGTCCTCTAAAACCGCTTCCATGCAATCCTTCCAGGCTATATAATTCGAGTTGTCATCTAGGGCATACTCGAGTCTCAAATCGTTGAGTGCCATTGGTGAAATTTGAGATGTGATAAAAAAATTGATTTCTATAATTAGGAACTTCAACCTTCGAACTTCTCCCTTCTTTGTATATTGTTCTTCACTTTGATCACCTTGCTCCGATAACATGTAAAATTGCCCACTGTAGATCACCAGATAACACAATATACAAAATACTTGATCTACTTCTACAAACAAACTTGTGGAAGCTTAATCGATTTTGAGCAAGATCAAATAGAACACATATAAAAGAGAATGAGAAATCAATCAGACATGAACACAGAAGAATACTCTGGGGAAAGCCTCAGCTAAAAACCCCACTATCTGTATTATCATACAAGTGGAAATATCTCTGGATTACACAAAGCTTTAGCTCACAAGCTATCCAGATCTTATTATAATCCCTCATTGCTGCTCATAGACTGAATAGACACAACATACGCCTTCCCTCAATCCTCCAAGCCTCCTATTTCCTTGCGCAGTTTCTCCTGGGTCCTCTGGCTGCCACCTGTGTGAATTCACCTCTCACACAACTCACTAAACACAGAAGTAACTGCGCAATCTCCAAGGAATGAATTCCTTCTGCATGCAAGAGATATCCTCAATGGAATATTCTTGCAACTGATAGTACACTGTCCCATACTCTGATCTCAACTGGGTCTCTGACTGAACTGACATGCATGAGTTATTTATGAGAGAATATTCAGTTATCTGAAGTACAGTAGTTACATGCATGCATGCATTAACTAACTGAACTCACAATCAGTTCCACAAACTATTGGAACTAATCTAACTGGACTTAACTCAGTTAAGTGAGCTAACTAATTACAACTCAAAGTACAACTAATCCTAATCACTTTAATCAAGGGATAATGTCCTCAATCAAAGGGAAAACTGTTGCATGTCTTCACATAGACTCCATGTTTGATGTTCTCCAACTAATTAACTCAAGATAATTAATTAATTATTTTTCAAACAGCTGCTAAGATCAAATTTGAATTTGAATTCTCAATTTTAGTTCAGGGACTAACTAAAATTGGAATGTATCCCGAAATGCTATTTATAGCAATGCTATTTTTAGCACTTCTATATTTAGCATTTCTTGTTGCTATTTTCAACATGGTTGAACAAGACATCATGGACTTGTTTTCCCCTTGTAACTTTGCTAAAATTCAAGGTTATCCGCATGATCTTCCAGATAACGGTCTTGAAAGTTGCCATCTTTTCAAGGAAGTAATACGGTTAGTGTTAAAGCTCATCTCAAAGATTTTAACTCTTGGTTGGGAAAATAGGCTAGAGGTCCTGACTATAATCATGAATATGTGAAGATGAGCCTCTTTGTCCTTTATTTGGAAGAAGATGCTTTGGATTGGTTTAAAAAAAATCCCGATAATACATTTGATTCATTGCAATAGATTATTACTTCCTTTAAGGATAAATATGGATATAACAAAGAAGGAAGGCGGATATAACAAAGAAGGAAGGCACTTACTTAGAGCTATCAGCACCATAAAGAAGAATGAAAATGAGACCGTGGAAGAATCTAATAAAAGGTTTTAATGGTATTGTTAGAGATTTACCTCAAAATTATAAACCTACTGATAAGTCTCTTTCAGAATATTATCTCGATGCATTTAACAATGATACATCTTATGAGTTGATACATGTTAAACATAATGATTGTAGGGCCACACAAACTTTGGCTGAAGAAATGGAACAATGTTGGAAAGCATCTAGGAAATCTAAGATTCCAAGTTTGATAGGGGTCCAAGTAAATCTCATTCTAAAGGAAAAGAATTAAAGAGGTTGGTCATGATCCTATTAAAGAATTAAGGCAAATGATTAAGAACATGGAAATTGATCAAGCAAAAATGATGTCAAATCATGCTAAATAAATCAGTGTCATGCAAGCCAGGTTGGTTCAAATGGAAAGACCGCAAGAAAAAAATATCCAACCTATGAATAATCGAAATAATAATGCTTGGAAAAAGAGGGGCCCATCAAATGAGCAGAGACCGCCAAATCTACTTGAGTCTACTCATCTTGTGGAAGAAGCTACTCCTTATTGTAGAGCTTGTGATGCCCTTCATGATGAGGCTACTTGTCCTACTGTAAAGAGAATTATGGAGAGTGGAATGATTGGGGAAAGTAATCAAATTAATATTGTTGGTGATGAGCATCAGTTACCCATGGAAGATTGGATGGAAGTTGTCGAAAACAGTCATGATGTGAAAAAAATTCAATCTTCTTATAGTATTAATACCTTTAATGATGAGAAGGACATGATGTCTGAGCTATTTGGTGAAAAACCTTCTCCGAAACAAATCTTGGAGATTGCTAGAGATAAAGTATATACTTATCAACAAAGAAATAAGGAGCAACGTGAAAATCATATTACTCCCAGAGTTTCTAACCCTAGTTTGAATTCTAACTCTGGAGTGAATATTGATTTGGGAGGTTGGATTAATAATTCTAAGACCTTGGTTCCTATCACAGAGATAATAAAGATTCCCTCCCAGGAGGCTAAGTTATTTAAGGCTATTGATGCTCCTCGTGGTGATGTTTTTCGTGAAAAGGCTCCTGAAGTTGGTTATCAAGATGCTCCGTGTATTTGCAAAGTATGGAACCAGATAATAAAAATCATCAACTATTCTGTATTACTTTAATTATTAATGGTTTTCGATTGTATAACTGCATGTTGGATTATGGTGCATCGGTGTGTGTCATGACCAAAAGGGTCATGGAACAACTCAACTTAAGGATTTTTTAGACCTTATCACAACATTTTCACCATGGATTCTAAGAGAATTGAAGTGCATGGTTTAATTAAGGATTTACAAGTGCATTTGTCTGTTTATCTTGATATAATGATTTCCATGGACATTGTTGTGATTGATGTGCCTGACGCTTGGGGTATGTTGCTATCAAGAAAGTGGGCTTCTAATCTAAAAGGGAGTATTCAAATGAATTGGACTTATGCTACTATTCCTTCTCGTGGAGGCAATGGTTTTGTAAGGCTTGATTGGGAGCTTGAAAGAAGATTTCACATGGAAGACCCCAAGAGGCCTCATAATGATATTATAACATAACAACCTAGCCTTGGGAATTATGCTATTTTTTCTAACTCCATAGTTCCCTTGGATGAAAAGATTGTTGATTTAAAGAATCAAGTATGGTATATGTATTTTGATGGTGCAAATTCTAGACATGGTAGAGGTGTTGGTATTGTGTTAAAATACCCCCTTGGTCATACTTTAAAATTTGTCTATAGATTGGAATTTGAAGCTACCAAAAATGTAGTTGAGTATGAAGCTCTATTGTTGAGTCTCGAACTAGCAAAGGATTTAACGATTAAATTTCTTAGTATCAAGGGAGATTCAAATTTGGTAATTATGAAAATCAAAAACAAATTTGCTTGTAAGAATAATAGACTCAAGAGATATCAAAATGCAATTTGGGACACTATGGAACTTTTTGATGCTCTTGATCTTCAAGCCGTCCTTAGAGAAAAGAACATCCATGCTGATCAACTTGCAGTGGCATCATTTACTTTGCAATTATCTGACGAGTTAGTAAATGATCAAGACAAGATGGAAGTTATTTTTAGGCCTTCAATTCCCGATAATGTTGAGCATTGGCAAGTTTTTAATGATGATAGTCAAGTAGTTTGCTTCTTGAATAACTTAGAAGAATTTGAAGATTTAAACATTGCTTATAAGGAGGAAGGATGCAATTGTGTTAATGATGATGTGACGAATCATCCCCAGGGGATGGAAAGCATTAGAGTGACTTTTTGATAGGAATGATGCTACAAAGAAAAGAGAAGAGAAGAAGATTGATCCAAGGGAATACATTGAAGTAAATATTGGTACCTCTAAGGATCAAAAAATTATGAAAATTGGTAAGGGTGCCACAGAGGAAGAAAGGAAGAAGTTAATTGATTTACTTCATGAATGTAGAGATGTTCTAGCATTATCTTATGATGATCTGAAAGGTTATAGGGAATTTTACATGGAACACACTATCCCTTTAAAAGATGAAAATACTAAACCCTTTCATCAAAAACTTAGACAAATCAATCCTAAGTTAGCTCCCTTGGTCCAGAAAGAGCTTCAAAAAATGCTAGTAGCTGAAATTATTGCGCATACTAGGAATTCATCATGGTGTTCTAATTTGGTTATTGTTAGGAAGAAAAATGGAACAATCAGATTTTGTGTAGATTTTAGAAACCTTGATCTGGCATGTAAAAAGGATAATTACCCTTTGCCTAACATCGAAACCATGTTGCAAAGAGTAATAGGTTCAGGAATGATGTCATTGCTAGATGGTTTCTCAGGCTATAATCAAGTATGGGTAAAGAAAGAGGATCGCCATAATTCAATTCGATGATTCGCCCACTTAGTCACTCTGGTAGGTTTGACTCCAACTTTCTCGCAAAAATTTCGACTTATCACTGGTCTTTTTAGTGTTTTTAATATGTTTAATTCTAAAAGGAGCTATTTTAATTTAAATTTTTTTATCTGTCAGGACGGAGGAGGTATATAATATTAGTTTAAGTGCACCCATTTGAACATGTATTATTTTGGTGTTGACTTTAAGCTTATGAACATTTTTAGAAGTTCAAACCTATTGAATTTTTATAGTTTTAATTTAATATTTATATCAATTTTCTATAGTATTATTGGTTGATTTAATATTTTAATAAAGGTGGAAGTATTCATTGAATATGCTCTTTAATATTATTGATACAAGTTTATAATTTTTTTTTTTTCCATTTCGTCATTTTTTAACATCTTACTTTTGTTGGTTATGTGTTATATTCTTTGCACATGGTGTAGTGTGAGAAGGGGCCATAAGTGGGGTTGCATAATGATGGTAGTCAAAAGGACAGTGTGTGTGTCCAACAAGCAAAAAACATTGATATATTTTTATTGAGAGGTTTTTATTAAGCAAATTTCTCGATATGGTTTTCATCTTTTGCCAGTCTCATGACATAGTTTTGTGGTCCATGGTAATGTAATTCCGATTAAGGAATTATGGTGGTATTTTAATATAAGGTTAATGGATTGGGGGTTTATATGTCATTGTAACATTATAAAGAAATATAATAAAAGGAAAAATAGGAAGTGAAACCTCTAAATTTTCTTTCTATTTGGGTTTTCAATGTAAACTCTTTGTGTTAAATGTGTGCATCATGGAATTTTTTTTTTCATTAAGAGCTTTTTTGCAGCAAATATTTGTCTAGGGTTAAAACATAATTTGGTTTCAAAGTAGTTTGGGCACTTCGATTGTGTAGGGGTTACCTATCAAACTTGTGATTTCAATAATTTCATGCCAGATTTGAGAGCCATTAGACTAGAAAAACCCATCGGAAAAGCTTCCAAAAAGTCGCACTAAAGACAACTCGGACCAAGAAATACCCATCCAAACCCCCCTCTTTCGATCTTCTCGCTAATAATCATTGAATATTCTGCATCCATTCATAGAATTAAAGTTATTAAATATGTCTCTTTAGTTGGTATCATTGTGACAATTGAAGAAGTTATTGATAAAATTTGAAGTGAAAATTTATATTTCAATTTGAAGGCTAGTTTTATTTATCTTTTTAATATTTACAAATTAAAATAAGTTATTTTTTCATATAAAAAATGAATAATAATTTTTAATATATATATATATATAATTGCACAGATTTTAAATAAAAAATCTTATATATAAATAAAATCTCCAGGTATATTTGAATGATCACACATAGATGGAATTGGTTTACTCATATATATTATTGCATATAAAAGTTATAGGGAGGAAATTTAATAAGGTTATTTAATTACACTCTAGATATATGAATCCTATGGAGAAAATCCAATTGGACCATTTACTTATAATTGTTATAAAAATCATATGGAGGGAATTCAATTGGACTATTTACTTATAATTTATATAAGAATCATATGATGGACACCATTTTTTAAATATAAAAAAAATTGTTTTACAATGAAATTTTTTTTCTTTATTATAGGGTAATCGGCTAGATCGTTGAAAAAAATTGCAATGAGTTTTTAAAAGAAAAAAAAGAGTAAAATATCATAAAATTTCCAATAACATGTGCATTATGATGCATGGCACCATCTGCAAAAGAAGACATAAATAAATTTATTGTTTTTGTTAACAAAATGAATACTATTTTTTATTTAGGATTTTTTTTTTTTATAATAAGGAACTGGTATTGAATAGATTTGATCCCTCGTGCATATTCTCATTCGTCATATTAAATAGACATAAGGGAAGACATGAAGGTAATATTCATCAATGCAAGCAAGAATGGCAAGTACAACCAAGTGGAGTGAGAGATAAGAATATTTGCATGCAGAGCCATAGAGGATTGGTAGGCATTATTTGTAAATCCAAACAACAAGAGGATGTATCTCCTTTGTGATCAACAAAAGGATTCACCACAACTAAAAATTTTGATCTCCCACTACTAAGATATAATTTCAATAAATAGGTGATACATGGATGCATGAGCTCCATAAAAATACAATCTATTGTATTAAAATGATAACATTTCTTTAAAAAATAATAAAAATAGAAAAACTTGTTATATATTTTTGCACCGAGGGGCACTCAACAACCCAGTATGGGGGTGTGGGGGTAGATCTCACGGAAACACATAAACATGTAAACGTAAATGTAAATTTAAATGTAACATTTTTAATCTAATGTCGACCCTATTTAAAAATAAATCTAATTACTATTATGTATAAAAACAATATAAATTTAAAATATAAAGAGGTTGACAAACACTTAAAAAAAGCCATGATAAATAAATAAAACCTTTTTTATATTTACTCCAAACTATGGTAAATAAACAAAAATATAAATAAACTAGAGATATAGTAAATAAATATTTTTATATTGGGGTTTTCTTTAGTGTGACTTTTTGAACTTTCCAGTGTCGGAATCCTGTTGAAAAATTTGAGGTGAAATCTTAAATTGTGGTATTTAAACTATTTTTTTGACTATATATATATATGGATTCAACACCTTGAAAAAACCTAGGGCACTTCGATTGTGGAGGGGTTACCCATAAAACATGTGATTTCAATAAATTTCGGTGGAAAATTGAGGTGAAATCTTAATTTGTGGTATTTAAAATGGTTTTTTTCACTATATATATATCTATATATATATATATATATATGGATTTAGCACCCTGAAAAACCTCTAGGGAACTTAGATTGTGAAAGGGTTACCCATTCTTGACCACTCCATGTCAACTACCCTATAGCAGTGCACATTTTTGCAAAGGAATTACTTCATGTTTGAGCAATCAAATATCCAGGATTCATGAGTCATCAGTCTATGAAAGTTATAAACCCATTCTGCAATGTTTGTAATGTAAATGATTCTATTAAGACCATATACGTATGTAGAAACCAAGGTAAGCCTATTATTTTGGCGATGATTTCCATCCTAGGAGGTTTTCCATCTCAGTGATTCATCTGTGTTTCTAAACAAGGTTGGTCGGCAGAGTTTTTCCCTCTAGCCTCACCCCAAAGCTAGGGTGGAATTTATCGTCAAGGTCTCAGGTGAGTCCTAATGTTCTAGTTGAGTCTTTTGTAAAAGTTAGTGTTAAAAATAATGTGGTTAGTGTTAAAGCTCATCCCAAATCTTTTAGCTCTTGGTTGGGAAAATATTCTAGAGGTCCTGACTATAATGATGAAGATGTGAAGATGAGCTTCTTTGTCCTTTCTTTGGAAGAAGATTCTTTGGATTGGTTTACAGAAAATCCTAACAATTCTTTTGATTCATTTCAATCGATTATTACTACCTTTAATGATAAGTATGGATATAAAAAAGAAGAAAGGTACTTACTTAGAGCTATCAGAACCTTAAAGAAGAATGAAAATGAGACTGTGGAAGAATTTAATAAAAGGTTTAGTGGTATTGTTATAGATTTACCTCAAGATTATAAACCTACTAATAAGTCTCTTTTGGATTATTATCTCGATCCATTTAACAATGATATATTTTATGAGCTGAGACGTGTTAAACCTAATGATTATAGGGATGTGCAGACTTTGGCTGAAGAAATGGAACAATGTAGGAAAGCGTTTAGGAAATCTGAGATTCCAGGTTTTGGCAGGGGTCCAAGTAAATCTCATGATTCTAAAAGAAAATAAATTAAAGAGGTTTATCATGATCCTATTAAAGAATTGACGCAAATGATTAAGAACATGGAAATTAATCAAGAAAAAATGATGTCAAATCATGCTAAAGAAATCGTTTCCATGCAAGCCAGGTTGGTTCAAATGGAAATATCGCAAGCACAAAATATCTAACCTATGAATAATCGAAATAATAACGCTTGGCAAAAGAGGGGCCCATCAAATGAGCAGAGACCGCCAAATCCACTTGAGTCTGCTCATCTTGTGGAAGAAGCTCCTACTTATTGTAGAGGTTGTGATGCCCTTCATGATGAGGCTACTTGTCCTACTGTAAAGAGAATTATGGATAGTGGAATGATTGGGGAAAGTAATCAATTTAATATTGTTAGTGATGAGCATCACTTATCCATGGAAGATTGGATGGAAGTTTTTGAAAACAGACATGATGAGAAAAAAATCAATCTTCTTATAGTATTAATACCTTTAATGATGAGAAGGACATGATGTCTGAGCTATTTGGTGAAAATCCTTCTCCGGAACAAATCTTGGAGATTTATCGAGATAACGGATTGACTTATCAACAAAGAAATAAGGAGCAATGTGAAAATCATATTATTCCCAGAGTTTCTAACCCTAGTTTAAATTCTAACTATGGATTGAATATTGATTTGGGAGGTTGCATTAATAATGCTAAGACCTTGGTTCCTGTCACAGAGAATAATATTTCCCTCCCATAGGGCTAAGTTATTGAAGGTTATTGATGCTCCTCGTGGTGATGTTTTTCATGAAAAGGCTCCTCAAGTTGGTTATCAAGATGCTCCGGTGTATTTGCAAAGTATGGAACTAGATAATAAATATAATCAACCATTCTATATTGCTTTACTTATTAATGGTTTTCGATTGTATAATTGCATGTTGGATTCTGGTGCATTGGCGTGTGTCATGACCAAAAGGGTCTTGGAAAACCTGAACTTAAGGATTTCTAGACCTTATCACAACATTTGTGCCATGTATTCTAAGAGAATTGAAGTGCATGGTTTAATTAAGGATTTACAAGTGCATTTGTCTGTTTATCTTGATATAATGATTTCCATGGACATTGTTGTGATTGATGTGCCTAACGCTTGGGGTATGTTGCTATCGAGAAAGTGGGCTTCTGATCTAGGAGGAAGTATTCAAATGAATTGAACTTATGCTACTATTCCGTCTCCTAGAGGCAGTGGTTTTTTAAAGCTTGATAGGGATATTATAATGATATTATAACAGAACAACCTAGCCTTGGAAATTATGCTATTTTGTCTAACTCCATAGTTCCCTTGGATGAAAATATGGTTGATTTAAAGAATCAAGTATGGTATATGTATTTTGATGGTGCAACTTCTAGACATGGCATAGGTGCTGGCATTGTGTTAAAATCTCCCCTTGGTCATACTTTCAAATTTTCCTATAGATTGGAATTTGAAGCTACCAAAAATATAGCTGAGTATGAAGCTCTACTGTTGGGTCTCGAATTAGCAAAGGATTTAAAGATTAAATTTCTTAGTATCAAGGGAGATTCAGATTTGGTCATTATGCAAATCAAAAACAAATTTTCTTGTAAGAATAATAGACTCAAGAGATATCGAAATGCAATTTGGGACACTATGGAACGTTTTGATGCTCTTGATCTTCAATCCGTCCCTAGATAAAAGAACATCCATGTTGATCAACTTGCAATGGAAACATCTACTTTGCAATTATTTGACAAGTTAGTAAATGATAAAGTCAATAAGGAAGTTATTTTTAGGCCTTCAATTTCCGATAATCTTGAACATTGGCAAATTTTTAAAGATGATAGTCAAGTAGTTCGCTTTTTGAATAACTTATAAGAATTTGAATATTTAAACATTTCTTATAAGGAGGAAGGATGCAATTGTGTTAATGACGATGTGATGAATCTTATCCCCAAGGGACGACAAGCATTAGAGCGACTTTTTGGTAGGCATGATGCTACAAAGAAAAGAGAAGAGAAGAAGATTGATCCAGGGGAATACATTGAAGTAAATATTGGTACCTTTAGGGATCCAAAAATTGTGAAAATTGATAAGGGTACCATGTAGGAAGAAAGGATGAAGTTATTTGATTTTCTTCATGAATATAGAGATGTTATAGCATTTTCTTATGATGATCTGAAAGGTTATAGGGAAGATGTCATGGAACAGACTATCCCTTTAAAAGATGAAAATGCTAAACCATTTAGTCAAAAAACTTATACAAATCAATCTTAAGTTAGCTCCCTTGGTTCAGAAAGAGCTTCAAAAAATGGTAGTAGCTGGAATTATTGCGCATACTAGGAATTCATCATGGTGTTCTAATTTGGTGATTGTTAGGAAGAAAAATGGAACAACCAGACTTTGTGTAGATTTTAGAAACCTTAATCTAGCATGTAAAAAGTATACTTACCTTATGCCTAACATGGAAACCATGTTGCAAAGAGTAACAAGTTCAGGAATGATGTCATTGCTAGATGGTTTGTTGGGTTATAATCAAGTATGGGTAAAGAAAGAGGATCGCCATAAGACAACTTTCACCACACCACGGGGAACATTCGAATACACAAGAATGCCTTTTGGATTGAATAACACTGGAGCGACTTTTTAGCAAGCTATGGACTATGCCTTCAAAGGACTAATTGGTAAAATCATTGAAATATATCAAGACAATCTTACAGTTTTTTCAAAGTATGGTGTTAGTCATATTGATCATCTCAGGCAAGTTTTTAATAGGTGTAGAGAATTTGGAATTTCTTCGAATCCCACTAAATCTGTGTTTGGAGTAACTGAAGGTAACTTACTAAGTCACATTATTTCTAAGTATGGGATCAAAATTGATCCTGAAAGAGTTGAGGCCATCCAAAACATTCCTTTGCCTGCTAACATTAGGTCCCTTCAGTCCTTCCTTGGAAATATCAATTTTCTCAAGAGGTTCATTCCAAACTATGTAGATTTTCTAAGCTTATTCAAATTCTTTTAAAGAAATATGGAAAGATGTTAAAATTGGCAACTAGGGCCAAACTCCATGTGGGTCATATTATTTATGGTAGCTAATATTTTTATTGGATCCCTCTCATTGAAAGGTGTAGGATTGATCTAAAGATCATCCAATTCCTATAAGTATTTATGAAGTTATGAATTTATTTATGTTATGGACAAATTGTTAAGTCGGCCAGCAACTTATGTAGGCTCAGAAGCCCAACAGTCATGTCTATTCAACCTCTACGTTTTAGTATAAATAGAAGAGGACTTAAATCATTTCTACACACACTTGGATCTCTTCCTCTCTCTACTTGTCTTTGGGTTTTAGTAATAGGAGAGATCCTAAGGAAAAGCCGGAAAAGCCAGAAAGCCAGAAATACTGAAAAATCCAGAAAACCCGGAAAATCCAGAAATTCCAGAACTGTCGGAACTGCCGGAAAAGCCGGAACTGCCGGAGTAGCCGGAAAAGCCAGAAAAGCTAGAACTACCAGAAAAGCCAGAAAAGCCGAAAAAACCGGAGCTGCTGGAAAAGCCAGAAAAGCCAAAAAATCTAGAACTGTTATAAAAGCTTGAAACGCCGGAAAAGCTGGAAATACCAGAAAAGCTGGAAAAGCCGAAAAGCTGGAAAATCCGGAAAAGCAAGAAATGCTGGAAATGCGGGACTGTCAGAACTTCCAGAAAAGCCGGAACTACCGGGAACTGCCGAAAAAGCTGGAGCATCTGTCTCCGAAGGAAGGCATCATGATGTATGAGATCATGGGCAGCATAATAAGTAGCATGATGATATGAGCATGGGCAGCATAATGTAGCATGATGATATGAGCATGGGCAGCATAATGATGCATGATCATATAAGCATGGTCAACATAATGATGAATGAGATCATGAGCATGGGCAACTTGATGATGAATAAGACCATGGAAGATGCAGCATGATGAGCAGCATGAAGATGAGAGCAGCTCAGTTATCAAGGTTTAACACATGTGACAGTACAGCAAGGTGTCACACCGTAATGTGTAGCAAATAGATGAGATACATCACTATGATAGGTGAACGAGTCACCTTAGAGAATGAGTTGAAGCAATATGTCTTCAACTGATCTCATGATGATATCAAAAGTCAAAGTGATTAACTTCTATTGTAAATGTACTATCTCTCTCACTTTCTTTGCTGAACTTTGAAGAACATAAAAGAAGAATTGATCAATTGTTTCCCCACATTGTGGGGTTTTTCCCCGGCTAGCACCACATCTTGTGTCCTCTTGTCTTGGCTTGTCTTCTGCGATTTAAATTTATGTTCTATCTGCATTTTACTTTATGTTCATGTGATTGCTAATGTGGAAAAGAAATTGAAATAAATTTCTCTACCATAGAACATACCTAAAATTAACATGGTATCAGAGCTGAGGTGAAGACAATGCCGAAGCAAGAGTGAAAGAGAAATCACCAAAGACAATAGGGACAAGACAAAGGGATCAATGAGTTCCACATCTATCTTCTAAGTTCACTAAGGGTGAAGTGGAAGCAAAGAATATTATCAGAATGGCACGGTGGAAGATCACTTCATTGGGAAGTTCAGATCTAAGGGTGGAAGGAAAGGCAGATGCCTTGGTTGCAATAAGTTCAGCCATCATGCAAAGGAGTGTCCGAAAAGAAGAGACACATCTCTTGATGAAGATAAAAATCATTCCAGGGACATCTTCAATGATTAGAGGAATGATAAGTAATGCAGGTCATCAAGGAAATGGTCGACTTTTCAAAGAAAGCAAGGAACCGCAGAATCTCTTTGATGTACCTGATCACAAGAAGAACCTGGTGTCCATCTTGGAAAGTTTAAGGTTTCAGGGTGGCACTCATCGATGGAAAGGTACATGTTTGAAAATAGATTTTTCAAAGATGTTTTAGAGTTCAGGGTTATATCAAGTCCACTAGGGACCATTTCCATTGACTCAACCGGAGGTCTGTGAGTCAGATGGTGACTGGGATGCCTGAATTCAAAAAGAGCATGAAGGTACATGTCTGAGATGTACCAAAGGAAAATATTACAAGGGGACCATTCCCCTCATGTAGCAGTACCACAGGTTTGGAACAACCCATGGAGTTTGAGATTCATGAAAGGGAATCTCATGTATACAGGTGGAAGAAAGCTCTCTATGGCTTGAAGAAAAACACCCAGGGCGTAGTATGAGAGGATTGATAGCTGTTTGATGAAGCTAAGATTCACTAGGAGTGAAACCAATCCAAACCATTATCCGAAGATTGTGGATGATAGACCTCTCATACGGGCACCTTATGCGGACGCACTATTTCTGATAGGTGCAGACCCTCTCATTTGCAGAAGTAAGAGGGAGTTGGATTCCGGACATATGTTTTGCAGTTAACATGGTGATCTTATATTTGGTTGAGCCTCACTAGATTGGTGCAAATAATCTTCTGAGATATCTTCGGGGCACAATCTCTCATGGATTGAGATACACTGCTGGAAATATGAAAATTGCGTGATTATTCGAATGCTGACTGGGCAGGCAGTGTGGAGGATCATTAGAGCACTTTTCAGTGCTAGTTCTCTTTGGATTCTGATTCGATATCATGGATGAGCAAGAAGCAAAAGTCGGTTGTTATAAGTACCACTGAGACCAGATACATAACTATGAGTATGACCTCGTATGAAGTTGCCTGGTTGTGGAAACTCTTCAGTGAGTGCACATGATGAATACCACTGTGATTCTCTATGACAACCAGAGGTGTGATTCAATTATTGAGGAATCTCGTATTCAATGATTGCTCTAGCAGATAGACATCAGATACTGCCTTATCTGGGATATGGTAAGTCTATGAGCAAGGAGGCTCCATCGCACTGAGATGATGTACAGGTCGCTACACTTTGTCAAAGCCTCGGGGAAAGATCAAATTTGTGATTTTCCCGAACAACTTGGAGTCATCGAGAGATCCTTGTAAAAGGGTCCTGCATGTTGCATACATTGAGCTCTGGGGGCTTGGGGTTCTTACTGGAGCAACATACGACCACAAGGTGACTCACCCCCCCTGGTGTTGCACACTGGGACAAGATGATTCGCTCTCCTGTGGACAGGATGATTCACTCTCCTGTGAACAAGATGATTCGCTCTCTTGTAGGACAAGATGATTCGCTCTCTTGTGGGACAGGATGATTTTCTCTCCTATGTAGCAGGATGATTACTTCTCTTGTGAGGTCTGGATGATGTGTTCTCCACGACGATTGTGTAGTAGGATGATTAGTTCTCCTGTGAGGTCTAGATGTTGTGTTTTCCATGACGATTGTGTAACAGGATGATTAGTTCTCCTGTGAGGTCTGGATGATGTGTTCTCCATGAAGATTGTGTAGCAGGATGATAAGTTCTCCTGTGAGGACAGGATTGATTAGTTCTCTTGTCGAGGCATCCTACCCATGCAGTCTGGGACTCATGGGAAGTACCTCTCATATAATGAATGAGCAGGGAAATGAGGATAGGGACCATAGTAGTACCGATGGATGCATCGTTGTATCTACTGTACTCCCTATGCTAGGATGACCTTAATTGATTTGGGATCAATGATACTGGTCTGGGACAAGTTGTAGGAGTTGTATCTACTGTGACGCTGACTTCGGGTCGGTTGAGACTAGTTTGGGACCAGTGGTACATACTTTGAGACTGACTTCGGGTCAGTGGAGGACTGGTCTGGGACCAGTTGTAGGAGTTGTACCTACTATGATGCTGACTTTGGGTCAGTTGAGACTGGTCTGGGACCAGTGGTACATACTTTAAGACTAACTTTGGGTCAGTGGAGGACTGGTCTGGGACCAATAAGAGTGGTACATACTATGATACTGACTTTGGGTCAGTTGAGACTAGTCTGGGACCAGTGGTACACACTCTGAGACTGATGATACTGGTTTGGGACCAGTGGTAGGAGTGGTACCCACTATGACGCTGACTTTGGATCGGTTGAGACTGGTCTAGGACCAGTGGTACACACTCTGAGACTGACTTCAGGTTAGTGGAGAATGGTATGAGACATTCTCGATCAATTCTTCTTCTTCATGGTTCAGGAGAGCTAAGTAGAGCAGAGCAGAGCCATCACAACAAAGCAGAGCAGAGCAGAGCCAGTAGAGCTGAGCAGAGAAGAGAAGAGCCAGCAAAGCTGAGCCGAGTTGAGCAGAGTAGTGCAAGGCACTGATGGTAGAGATAGTACAGTTGGACATATGGATCAACGGATGGAGTTCTCCCTAGTTGAGAGGGAGTGTTAAAATTGGCAACTAGGGCCAAAATCAATGTGGGTCATATTATTTATGGCAGCTGATATTTTTATTTTATCCCTCTCATTGAGAGGTGTAGGATTGATCTAAAGATCATCTGATTCCGATAAGTATTTATGAAGTTATTAATTTATTTATGTTATGGACAAATTGTTAAGTCGGCCAACAACTTATGTAGGCTCAGAAGCCCAACAGTCATGTCTATTCAACCTCTACGTTTTAGTATAAATAGAAGAGGACTTCAAGTCATTTCTAACACTTGGATCTCTTCCTCTCTCTACTTGTCTTTGGGTTTTAGTAGGAGGAGAGATCCTAAGGAAAAGTTGGAAAAGCCAGAAAAGCCGGAAATACCGGAAAACCCAGAAAACTCGGAAAAGCCAGAAATGTCAGAATTGTCGGAACTGCCAGAATAGCTAGAAAAGCCGGAAAAGCTGGAACTTCTGGAAAAGTTGGAAAAGCTGGAAAAGCCAGAACTGTCGGAAAAGCTGGAACTGCCGGAAAATCTGGAACTTCTGGAAAAGCCGGAAATGCCGGAAAATCCAGAAATACCGGAAAAGCCGGAAAAGCTGGAAATGCCGGAAATGCCAGAAATGTCGGAACTGTTAGAAAAGCCAGAATTTCCAGAAAAACGGAACTACTGGGAACTACCGAAAAAGTCAGAGCATCTGTCTCCAAAGGAAGGCAACATGATGTATGAGATCATGGGCAGCATAATAAGAAGAATGATGATATCAACATGGGCAACATAATGATGCATGATGATATGAGCATGGGTAGCATAATGATGAATGAAATCATGAGCATGGGTAACTTGATGATGAATAAGACCATGGAAGATGCAGCATGATGAGTAGCATGAAGATGAGAGCAACTCAGTCATCAAGGTTCAACACATGTGACATTACAGCAAGGTGTCACACGGTAATGTGTAACAAATAGACGAGAAGCAGCACTATGATAGGTGAACGAATCACCTTAGAGAATCAGTTGAAGCAATATGTCTTCAACTAATCTCATGACGATATCAAAAGTCAAAGTGACTGATTTCTATTGTAAATGCACTATCTCTCTCACTTTCTCTGCTGAACTTTGAAGAACATAAAAGAAGAATTGATCAAGGGTTTCCCCACATTGTGGGGTTTGTCCCTGGCTAGTGCCACATCTTGTGTCCTCTTGTCTTGGCTTGTCTTCTACGATTTATATTTATGTTCTATTTGCAGTTTACTTTATGCTTATGAGATTGCTAATGTGGAAAAGAAATTGAAATAAATTTCTCTAGCATAGAACATACCTAAAATTAACAAAAGATGACAGTAAGAAATATTTTAAGGAAATCAAAGGTTCTATTGCTAAAGCTCTTGCTTTATCTAGCCCAGATTATTCAAAGGAATTCATGATTTTCTCTTTCGCCTCAGAGGATACTATAACAATTGTTTTGGTTCAGAAGAATAAAGAAGTTCATGAGCAACTGATTTCATTTATGAGTAAAGCGCTTTAGAATTCTGAATAAAATTATAGTACCATGGAAAAGCAAGCATATGCCTTGGTCAAGCCTCTTAAGAATTTTAGTACATATGTAGGATATTCTAAAGTTATATATTTTGTCCCGCATTCTACTATTAAACATATATTAACTCAAACTGATTGCATAGGGACTAGAGCTAGGTGGGTCATTAAGATTCAAGAGTATGATTTGGAAATTAGACCCACTAAGCTTGTTAAGGATCAAGTATTGGCCCAAATGTTGACTGAAGGTAATGAGAAGGCTTTAGGCTTGATTTGTCAAAACAATTATTCAACTTCACATGAGTTTCAAAGGCTAGGAAAAATTGAATGATACAAGGACATTATTTATTATTTTCAAAATATTACATGTTCTAACAATCTAGTTGCTCATAAGAGAAGAGATCTAAGATTGAAGGAAACTATGTATTGTATCATGAAGGATGGCCTTGGATGGAGGAATTTTGAAGGAATAATACTTAGTGTTTTGATGAAGTTGAATCAAAAAATCTTATTGTTGAGTTTCATTCGGGATTTTGTGGTGATTATTACGCTACAAAGACTACTACCCACAAAATACATAGAGCTAGTTACTATTGGTCTTCAATATTTTCTGATGTGCACAAGTATGTTATATGTTGCCAAGCTTGTCAACTGTTCAATGGGAAGCAAAAGTTAGCAACCCTGCTCTTACAGCTCATTGTTGTTGAAGCTCCTTTTCAACATTGGGGTCTAGATTTCATTGGGAAATTCCATGAGAATTCTAGTAATCGCTACTCATGGATCTTAACTGCTACTGATTACTTTACTAAATGGGTTGAAGCGATTCCTACTAAGAATGCCACTGAAAATGTTGTTACGGACTTTATTGAAGATAAAATCATTACTCGATTTGGTGTCCTTGCTAAGATTACTACTGATAATGCCAAGGATTTTAGTTCTTCAGAGTTTTCATCATTTTTTTTAAGTATGGCATTATCTTGTCTCATTCATCTAACTACTATCCTCAAGGAAATGGTGTTGCAGAGTCTAGTAATAAAAATATTATAACCATTATCAAAAATATAGTAGGAGACAATAAACAGGCTTGGGATAGCAAAATCAAGTATGCACTGTGGGCATATAGGATTACAAAGAAGAAAGCTACTCGTAAAAGTCCCTTTGAATTGGTTTATGGCTTGGATGTAACTCTTCCTGTGCACCTTAAATTGCTAGCTTATCAACTCCTTCAACATTTCTCTATTAACAAAGATGTTTTTCAACATATAATTGATAAAATTGTGGAATTAGATGAAACTCGTAGAGAAGCTTTTGATAATATGTGTAAAAATCAATCTATTGTTAAGAAAAGTTTTGATAAATCATCTCGAGCTAGATATTTATAGGTTGGAGACATGGTCCTACTCTGGAATCACAGGAATGAGAAACCAGGAAGTCATGGAAAGTTTGACAGCTTATGGCTAGGACCTTATATCATCAGAGGACTTATTGGACCAAATTCATTTCATTTGAGCACATTGGATGGTGAACCACTAGACTTACCTACGAATGGCCAGATGTTCAAATTGTTCTACAAAGATGACATCTAATGCCATAAGGGCATCTTCTATATTGTATTTATAACCTCACTCCTTGTTATTTTAGATTTTGTTTCAGTGTTTTTGTTTCTGTCCTTTAAAAATGTTTATTTTTCATCTTAGAAGAATATTTTTGAGCTTCTATTTCATGTGCTTAATGTTATATGATGATTTTTGGATTATATTTGGATGGACGCTACTTATATGAACTTGTGTATTGCTTGGGTGTAGATTCTGGATTTTCACATTCCTTCAGTGAAGCAACGTGTCAGCAAGTAGAGCCAGATGTTGAGCAATCTGTGTCAACTACCCTATAGCAGTGCACATTTTTGCAAAGGAATTCCTTCATGTTTAAGCAATCAAATATCCAGGATTCATCAGTCATCAGTCTATCAGAGTTATAAACACATTCTGGAATGTTTGTAATGTAAATGATTCTAGTAAGACCATATATGTATGTAACAACCTAGGTAAGCCTATTATTTTGGCGATGATTTTCATCCTAGGAGGTTTTTCGTCTCACTGATTCATTTGTGTTTGTAAAAACGGATGGTCGGTAGAGTTTTTCCCTCTATCCTCACCCCAAAGCTATGGTGGAATTTATCGTTAAGGTCTTAGGTGAGTCCTAGTGTTCTAGTCAAGTCTTTTGTAAAAGTGATTTGGGAATAATTTATGCTAATTAGCTAAATTATTTTTTTATAAGTCACTTGGTCTACTAGATCATATTGGTCGTAGAATTGGGTAAATTATTAAGGGTTTATGTCTAAAGTTGTTTTCCCCTTTCAAGGGTTGATTAATTATAATATCTTGATGTAAAAATATTTTGGTGCATGGTCCCTCATATTTAGACACCATGGCCTAACTATTTAAGGGTGGAATAAATTATTAATACCCTTTAGAATCAATTAATTAATTTTTCTGGCAAAAATAAATTAAAATTCTAAGAGAGAAAATTAATTGATTTTCATTTTTGGTTTTCTGACAAAAAAGTGGTTAAATAATTAGCTGGAATTTGGTGAGAAAATAAAAATGAGAGAAAAATAAATTCTCTCCAAGTGACAAAAAATAAAAAAAGTGAATGTGCACTTTTCAAGAAGGGAATCTCCACAAATCAAGCAAGAAAATATTTTTGGCCTAGAAAAAAGGAATTAATTCCTAGAAAATTGTTTTTTTAATGAAAATAGAATTTATAGTCCAAGTTGGTTAAGAGAACGGGGGTTTCTCGAGGAGAAAATGTCATAAAAAAATTATTTTTTTGGGACCAATAAAAAGGAAACATCAAGGAATTCTAATTTTTTCTCAAGCAATCAACGGTGGAGATCATTTTGACACGGATCAAGCATTTAATGGTGCACCTTCATGGAACTAGTCCTTATTCACTTGGAAGCCGCTAGAGCTCTCATTTTTTCTATATAAGGAAGAATATGCTCCTCATTGTATCATCTCTGGATGTTGTGCTCTGGATTTTCGGTCTTGAAGCTCTCTCTGTTTTGAAATAATAATACACAAGTCTTTGGAGTGAAACATTGTGGTTCTTCTCTTATGGATATGGTAATGAATTCTTGAGCTTAATTTTCTACTGGTGATTTTATTTGTTACTTCATTTGCTTACATAGAATTAACTAGTGTATAACTATCTTAGACTCGTAATTAGATATGGAAAATATTTTAGGATTAGAAGTGGCTAGTGTTCTTTTGTTTAAGTTGCTAGATTTTTCTTCCATCATATTTTTCATGTCTCATCTGAAGCTAACAAAATATTTTTGAGGTGTGTAGAAAATATTCAGTTGAAATAGATCTCAAGCATAAGGGGATGATTTTTCTTAAGTTAACCAACCCTTGAGTGATTAAGTAGGAAAGTTCATTCTATTTTACCTGAAGGATTTATCTATCAAATTTATCGCAAGGTTTCTGGGCTTAGGCTTTGAGAAAATCATTCATTTATTTACTTATTTGAATCAAAGAGCTATTAATGAAAAATATATGCTTTTTTCTTTAGAGCTTATATATATATATATATATAATTGTCTTTTGTGAATAAATTTAAATTTTAAATTTCTATTCTTTATTAAATAATTTTTTTTAGGTTTAAGGTTTTTTCTTATCTAAAAAAACGAAAACGAAAAAAATCTAAAATTATTATATTTCATTTTTATTGAGCGTTAATTCAAAAGAATATTATTTAAAAATTTAGCACTATGGAAAACTTTGTATGTATTTATTTATAACCTCAGCAATCCATAGTCTTTTTGTGTTTTTTTTGGTGTCTATTGCAGTTCCGAGGAGAGAATGGTTTGAAAATATTTTTATTTTTTTGCAGGTCTGCGTGAGGATCTCTAAGCTTTTCTCCTAGGGCCGCAAAGCCTGGGACGCCCAGGCCTAAGCCTCAGCATCATTATTTTCACTTCCACAGTCCTGAGCAACCTGTTTTCTTTGCCATCTATCTAATCCTTGCATTATTTTCATTGAATAATTCTTGAGAAGGGTTTTATTTATTGTTTTCTGGAGAAGGTGTATTTCATCATATTCTTTGAAGGGTTTGAAAGAAAATGAGTAGGAAGGGCTTAGTCATCACCCTAGTCTAAACGGCTAGGATTTGAGGCCTTACGCTCTACCTTTTTTGTGGGTTGTTAGACTTCAAAACTTATATTTTTTGGAAGCTGCAGGATTTGAAGCTTGGTCTAAGCATTTATTTGAAATTTTTCTATGGATTTTAAAATTATTTTGTGAAGTTTCTAGCTTTTAAGGATCTCAAGCAAATTTTTCCTTCTAAAGCTAGGCCACAAAGGGGTTTTCTACAAAACTTCTAATATTAATTGTTGATAATTTCCTAAGGCTATAGGGACATTAAATCAAATCATTTTTTGGGGCAATTTCTGCAGTAAATTTGTGGAGGTCGAATATTCAAACAATAAGAAATTACCAAAAATTTCCTTAGTAATATTTAATTGAATTTTTTTGTGTGGTTAAATTGGGCTAGGTTGCATGCATTAGAGGGTTTGAATTTCATTTGCTGCCTAACTTAACAAGGAATCACAAAATTTTTAAAAGGGTTTCTCCACTAAAATTTTGTTGACTTAACTATGTTCTTTTGCAAGGTTCAGGACTTCTCCAAACTGACCTCTTTCTACTAGATGTGAGCTTAAAATTTCCTCCAATACCTGGTGCTCACGGAAAGTTGATTGGCAGGATTATAAACAGTGACTTGTTCATTAAGAGACATATCTCAAGTATCAAGGAAACTTTGCAGGAGAGAAGTTGTTTGTTTTGGGACTGTGTTTTTCTTTCATTTTGGTTAATTTTTGTTTTGTTGGATATTTCTATAGGAATTTAGAGCACATTCACTGTTTGAATATTCAGTGATTTATTTTGCGGAAAATTCATATAAAAATTGACAAAGTTTGTTTTTGGCATATAATTGGTTGATCTAGCTCCTGATGTTATATATATATATATATATATATATATATATATGGAAAAGCTTTATATCTTGCTATGAGTATAGAACTTTCATATCACCTGGTGCAAAAGATTTTTAGGTTTTAGGTCTTTTCATTTAGGGGTCTTTTCATCTACTTGGAGCTTAAAGTTAAAGTGGCAAATTTTAAAGCCCTCCTTCATCAAATTTGAAAAAGTCCAAAGGGAGTTGTCTTCTTCCTAGTGTGAGGGGCTTCAAGGCCTGTGTATTTAGGCAATGATATAATTCTTAAAAAGTGTCATAACCCTTGAATCTAAACATATTTTTCCTCACTTGAAGTTTTAGTCTCATATCTGATCCAATGTCATAGCTAGTTATTTTTCACTGTAAATTTGGTTGGGCTAACCTTTTTCTTTTTACAAAACAAGGATCTAGGCATTTTTTCAGGCATAGATTTATATTGTTGACATTGCTAGTTTTATAGCCTGAGCCATTATTGAATTTTATTATTATTATTATTATAGCCACTAATATTTGAAGCATTTTTTGGACAGCTGAAGTAATTGAATTCCATTGTCTAACCCTTTCTCTAACTGTAGATCTTCACAATTGATTTTAGGAGGTTTTTTTCATCTTAATTTGACATAAATTTCACTGATCTAAGAGTGTTTTCTTCACAGGCCTGAGAGTGCTCCTAAAAAAACGGGGGGCTATTTCACTCTGGTTGTTGGTCAAAGTTAAATCATTTACCTGATGCAGGCCTTGGTCATAATATTTCACACCTTTGAAACTTAATATATTTTCTCTTAAATATCTTAATATAACTCAAATTTCACACATTGGTGTAAAGAGTACCTTGGCATACAACTAGCAGTGAAGTATCAATGGTGCAAGAAAGCCTATCTGTTGTAGGGAGGTTGAACTCTTTGAAGTATTTTGAAGCCTGAAATATTAATCACCACTGGAACTGGAATAATAAATCTGAAACTTGCCATGTGTTCACTGTTTCTTCAAAGGCTAACATTTGTTTGGCAAGGGATATACATTACTATTGGTAAGTGTCTTTGCAGTAGAGACAATATTTGACTTGGGACTGGTTCATTGAAAAGATCACATACTCTTATCTAAGTCAAGAACCTTTCCTTTGCAGTCACCTTGTTGCAGATCCAAATGTTTAAGTAGTTATAGCTATCATATGTGGATTTGCCTCTCTTGAGGAGGTTGTTGGTTTTGTAAAGACATTATCTCTATTGTAAAACTCGATGTGAAGAGCCATTTAATCTAGAAAGTGGCTCCTTTTCCTGTGTAATTCCCATTAATAAAAGTTTATCTTTTTATTGGGGAGCTTGGGATGTTCATCCCTTGGCATCATGTTTCTCCTGGTTTAAAATAGAGATCTTCTGTTTTGTTTTGTAACTCACTAAGTTGTTCCTGCATCTCATCTGTTTAGCATGCTAGATCTAACTTCAATATTTGCATCTAAGTGCTTGGAATATTTCTTGTCTCTATTTTAGATGCAACTGTAGATCAAAGTGGTGATTTCCTTAATTTCCTGTTAGCAATCTCATCTACCATAATTTACTTTTGTTTACATCATATAAGATTTCACTTGTTCCATTATCTAAGCTAAGTGAAGAACATCTTCAGCTAGTGCTTCTTAAAAGCACTCTGAGTTTTGCTTTAAGTCAACATTGTCTTTGTTGTTTCATTAATCATGGTCATTAACAAGTAACCTTGTGCTTTGAAGAATTTAACTCCTTTGTGATTACAAATTTATTGACATTTCACTTTCCTTGAAGCAACATTGTTATCATTGTAGTCCACTGAAATCTTGCATCAATATTTGCATTATGAGTTAGATTTTGCATTCCATCTAGCTTAGTTTACATTCACCTATCTGGCTTTGCCTAATTTGGCATATTGTTATTTTGTGAACACTCTATCTTTACTTGCAATTCTATATTACTGCTCTTGTATTGTCATTTAATTTCCTTTCTCATTGTCCATTGATATTGTTACATTTATTGGAGTATCTCTTTAAAAAAACAAAGTACATGTTTCTTTTATTCTTGTAAGGTAGATTTTCTGCTCAACTTTTAATATTGTGCCATTTCCTATACTAATACTTGTCTTGCAGCATTATTTATCTTGTGACTTGAAATATCTTGCAAGTGTTGAATCTCTTCTAAGCATTGTTATAAGGCACTGGTTTATCATTGTTAATCTAGTCATTTTCTTATTTACCTTATTGGGATTGTCCTGTTAAATATTTACATTGCTCTTTTAGTAATCAAGCTTGCTAAATAGTTTTAATCAAGATGCTTAGATAAAGAATTGCCTTTCCCTTAGTCTCCTAGACTACTTGTTGCAACAACTTTTCCCTTTCTAACTATCCTTAGGGACTACCCCCCTTAGCTTATCTAGGAGAGAGGTTAAACAGAGTGAGTAGGGAATAGGTGACAGCCCCCACTCTGAGGGTTGAGCCTTAAAGATTATACCTTGTGGGATTAGAAACTTTTCCCACACTTAGGTGTACATATTAGGCGCCAACACCCATCAAAGTTGTGATTTCAATAAATTCCTGCCTAGGTGTACATCTTAGGTGCCAACACTCGTCAAAGTTGTTATTTCAATAAATTCTTTCCATATTTTAGAGAAATTAGACCGGAAAAACTTATAAAAAAAGCTTACAAAAAATCCCACTAAAAAGGATTTGGACTTATTTTAAAAATATTTATTTATGAACTAAATGTTTCATAAATCCCATAACCATCTCTTATATTTTTTTTATTACTCCAAGAGGCGCTCTACAACGCAATTTGGGGGTAGATCTCATGTGAACATGTAAATGTAAATGTAAACGTAAAGTAAATGTAAACATTTAACATGTAATGTTTAACATTTAACATTTTTAATCTAATGTCGACCCTATTTAGAAATCAATCTAATTATTATTATTATGTATAAACACAATATAAAGAGGTTTATGAGCACTCAAAAAATAGGTATGGTAAATAAATAAAAATATAAATAAATTGGAGGTATGGTAAATAAATATACCTCTTTTTATACTTACTCCAAAAGTGATGCAGGAGCATCTGGCACTCTTCATTAAAGAAGGAATCCAAAGTGGAGCAAGGAGGACGACGTGGACCATCGGAGCTGAACAGGGGACAAATCTATTTAAAAACAGAGTAAATGATGGAATGGATAAAATCCCTCGAAGACTTTATTAAATGTAATCTGCCACATATGTATGCATGTAGAGAGAATTAGGGACAATTGAGTGATTCATGGAGAGGATTTGATCGGATCCTTTCAGTGATCTGATCCAATGTGTTTTATAAATGATGAACCTATGTGTTCAATATGGACAAAGTGATAACAGAGTAAACTTGTGAGAATAGAGTATCCGCAATGTAGTCAAGAGGAGAACTGTTACTAAGGTTGAAATCCCTTAGATCTGTAATCATATTGTGTATAATATAAAGTATGTTCAGTGTTGAATTGTGCGCCTGTGTGTTACTGTATAGATAGCTTGTGTGTGTATTTCATAAATAGAGTGAATCCAATGTTAGTAGGTTGTTGATCGACCATCGATCACTCAAAGGATCGATGGCGATCCAATAATAAAACCAAGATGTCGAGTTGATTGTGATATGGGCATCGTAACAGAGCATGGAAGAGCACTTTGATTTTAACGTAAATCCATCAATCGCAGAAGAGATCAAAATACAGAGGAACCTGAAGGAACCATCAGAACTGTCTGATGGAAGAAATCGACAGTCACTGCGTGATGAAAGAGCACGGAAGATAATCGGCGAAGAGCGGGTTTTAAATAGTGGAAGTTGTATTTCGGGCGGCCTCAAAAGCATAAGTGGTATTGAATGGTGAGCACCCGATTCCACTCATCAAGCGAGACATAGCAGCGAGGAGGAGAGAGGAAACCGCTTTTCAGGCGGTTAATCCTTGTGCTTGTTGTCTACCCGAAATCCTTGTGAGCCGTTGCATCTAGCACAAGTAGATCAACAGTTGAGGTTTTTCGTGCAAGTTGGTTTGATCAGCAATCGGATATCGGAAGGTTAAATGATAGTGGACTATGGAACGCCGATAGCTGATGGGCCAATAAGCGATATCGCCGATATGCGATGAGGCGCGATTGGAGATCCGAGAAAATGAAGATCAGGGGAATACTGTGGAATGGCTGGAATGAGTGGACTCAACGATAATTATAGATGTGGGCGTAATGTTTTTGAGATCCGGCCTTAAGCGTCCGGGTTACGTTTTCCCGTGTATCCTGTGTATCCCGATAGAGTTAAAGTCCATGATTGTTTAAATCAAAGAGTGCAATAACGCTTCTGATAGGTTTGTGGGCCATAACCCACAGGCCTCAGGATCGAAAATTTGTAAAGAAAGGGGAAATTGGTTTACCCCAAAATCTCCTTTCATAAAAAAGTATGGTAAATAAATAAAAATATAAATAAACTAGAGGTATGGTAAATAAATAAAACCTATTTTTATATTTACTCCTTAAACCTCTTTATATTTACAAAGACTCAAAAAAGAGGTTTTATTTAGGGGAAGCCTATGGGCCAAATACCATTTTAATACCATGGGCTAAACACCATATTTATAAAATAAGTATGGTAAATCAATAAAAATATAAATAAACCAAAGGTGTGGTAAATAAATAAATAAATAATTATATTTACTCCATAATTCACTTTATAATTATGAACACTCAAAAAAGAGGTTTTATTTAGGTGAAGTCTATGGGCAAAATTATTATTAATACCATGCAAAAAAACATTATTAACCCTAATATTAATAAAATAAAGATGGCACATGGTATTGACCCATGGTATTCATGTGAAATGTAGCCTATTTAAAAAGGGAAATTAAACCAGCATAGATCCATCTTTACTCTGGATCTACTAAGGGCTGAGAGAGATCAAATATCTCGATATGCCAACTAGCATAGAGTGAAAAAAGATTTGATCATTCTCGATGCTTGGTAGATACAGAATAAAGATAGATCTTTAAATTCAAATTCATTTATGGTGAAATTTATATATGTGAATTGAATTTATAACAAGTTGATCTTCTTTTGAGAATCCATCATAGAAATGACATTTCAATGAATCCAAAGAACTTATGCTTATCTTAGTTATCCAAGAGTATTTTGTTTCCTTTTGTAACCAAGAGTATTTTGTTTCCTTTTTCTTCTTTAGGTAATAGTGCATGACATTTTTGACTCAATTCAAATTAAATATATGGAAGATATTTGTGGATGATACCTGTATCATTTGGCCTCATGGTTGGGAAAAGTTGAATCTATTTTTCCAACATTTTAACAATCAGTCTATCTCCATAAAGTTTATTATGGAATGTGAAGTTAATGGTAGGTTGCCTTTCCTTGGCGTATTTATTTCAAAGAAATATGGTGGTTCTTTCTCCCACAATGTATTTCGGAAGAAAAAATAAAAAAGAGCAGTATCTTCATGCTAAGTCTCATCATTTCCCTGCTCAGAAGTTGGGTGTTCTCAACACTTTAGCCACTTGTGTGTTAAGAGTTTCTGATGAAAACCATCTTACTAATGAAAAACTCGTCTCCTTAATTTTTTCAATAATAATGGATATAGTAGGCACCAGGGTCTTCAAGCTTTCCTTAAATCTAACAAAGGTCCTGTGATTAAAAAGATCCCAAAGATCAAATTTCAAGGGTGCATCTTCCATTTATCCAAGGGACCACAAACAAGATTGCTAGGATCCTAAGGAAATATAAGGTTCCCTCAACCTTTAGACCCCTAAACATTGTTCAAAGCACCTTAAAATATGTAAAAGACCTAGTGGTCCCTAATAATATGAAAGGTGTTTATGTAATCTCGTGTTCTTGTGGGACACCATACATTGGTGAAACTAGCCACTCAATAAATCAAAGGATTCATGAGCACGCAACCAACATCAAACATGGGAGGATCCTCTCTTCAGCTTTGGCAGAACATTCAAAAATGAGAAAACATCACATCTGCATTGAAGAGGCCTGGGTCATTGCAAGGATTGATCATTTATGTTACTGAAAGTTTAGGGAGGCCATAGAGATTGAAAGGAGTCCAAGTAATCTAAAGAGAGACGATGGCTGGAAAATTAGTAATTATTGGATCCGTGTCCTTTCTTCTTAAGATTTATTATTATTATTACTATTTTTTTTTTATATATATTCTAATTAATCTCAAGTATTTAATTTATCTAATTATTATTAATTCGTAATTTTATATTCCTCAGATTTTTTCTCCTTTATATCGTTTTATTGTTTGTCTTTTTTCTTTCTAATCAGATATTATTTTATTTATTTTGTTAATCCTTATATATATATATATATATATATATATATATATATATATATATATATATATGTTTGTCTTTTTCATTAATATATGTGTGGGGGTGGGTTTTCATATTAAATTAGTAATTGTTGGATCTGTGTCCTTTCTTCTTAAGATTATTTATTATTATTATTATTTATTATTATTATTATTATTATTATTATTATTTATTTTATTTCTATATATTCTAATGAATCTCGAGTAGTTATTTTAATGTAATTATTATTAATTCGTAATTTTATATTCCTAAGATTTTTTCTCCTTTATATCGTTTTATTGTTTGTCTTTTTTCTTTCTAATCAGATATGATTTTAGTTATTTTGTTTTAATACTTATAGATATGTGTGTGTGTGTGTGTGTGTGTGTGTGTGTGTGTGTGTGTGTGTGTGTGTGTGTGTGAACACCCACCCCCTCAAACACGCATGAACACCCACCCCCCCCCCCCCCCCCCCACCACACACACACACATATATATATATAACCTGGATTGGGTAAGTTTCATTAATATATTAGTGGGGTGGGTGTTCATATTTATATATATTCTTATTTAATATATTTATTCTAATTATTATAATTTTTTTTGCGGAAAATAAAGTGAGGTCCTCTCGAAGGGACCACACCACTCGAACAAATTAATCCATGCCTAACCCCGAAAGGGTTGAGGAGAATTGAACCCGTGACCTCCTAATGGCAAGGTGCTTTAGCAATGGGGCCTTGACCAATTGAGCTAACTCTCGGGGCTAATTTTAATTTTGGAATTGTTTATTTAGATTTTTCTTTATTCCTTTGAATCTTTATTATTTAATTTTGACCATCTTTTGTTTGACTTATAACAGGTAGTTCATTTTTTTTATTTTTTTTTTAATATTTATAACTTTCTTTTGAATATTTTAATTCATTTTTGGTTTATGATTTATTTATTTTCCAAAGGAAAAATCGTAATATTTCATTATGTAGAAAAATTACATATAGTAGATGCCCAAGGCATATGTGTAGCTGTTGGCCCATGGCCATTTCTAAATACATATCAGTAAATAAGTTTGGCGAAAGCCAATTCCTGTGGGTATTGTTCAAAATAGATGAAAAAACTGTACATAAATTCCTCGCATAGGTATTCGGTCTGTTGAGCCACATGTGCATAAATATTTTCAAAAAATAGACACATTGTTTTTATGAAATCTAAAAAAAATAGTAATTTAGGGCCTATCCACCTTATGATATTCATGATCTATATAGGGGCAATGATGGTATTGGTACTGGTCAGCACCCTTCTGTTTCGTGATCATCCACAAGCCTCGAGGTAGCAGCGTGGCCTCCTTGGAAATCCTGTTAGCACTTTCATTATATCCCATGTATATATGATGACAAGAAATTGAATTAAAAATTTCTTTGAAGATGATGACTTCGTCCAATATATTTCTAAGTGAATGAGCATGACAGTGATTTGTATTGTTGAACCAATTTATTGTGATTTTAGAGTCCTCGAAAATCTGTATGGTTGAGAAATCATGTGTTAATGCAAAGTGCAGAAGATGTCTAAGAGTGATAAGCTCGGAAAAATTGTTTGTCCCCTCCCTCAATCCTAGTTGAACTTTGTATGAGTGTTATTCAGATATATGCAGAATGAAACCCCCACCACAGCCATGGGCTTGGGCTGCACCATCGAAAAATGACCATGACCGGGATTTGTCAATCGGTCCCAGGGAGATAGTGCGTCAGATGGGGGAGATATCGAATTCCGGGATGTCATGATAGGCTACCAAATCCTTTGGAATGATGAGGGGGAAACGTGCAAAAGCTTCATTAAAAATGATATTATTCCGTGTCATCCATATAGTCCAGCAGAGGATGAGGGGTAGACATAGTTTTTTAGAGCCATTGTGCGCAGCGAACCAAGAGTTCTAGGCTTGAGGGATAGAGGGTCCTTGCCATATTTCCTGAATGGATAGGAGTTGTGTAATAGCTTGCCACAGCTGGACGACAGCAGGACAGTGCAGAAACAAATTCTCATTTGTTTCAGAGTCTCGCTTGCACAAGACACACCAATGCGGGCCATAAATAGATCTGTGTATGAGGGAATCCCCCGTGGGAGTTTTATTGTTGAGGACACTCCACATGAAGAGTCAGGCTCGTGGAGGTGTTTTCAGCTTCCAAAGATGGTGCCACCATTCCTGAGCTATCTCTGGTTTGCGAGCCGAGAGGAGAGAGAGGTAACCAATTTTTGGGGTGTATTTACCATGCTTAGTTGGAGTCCAAACAAGTTCATTTGGAACTTCTTTTATACGAACATGTGCTTCAGTCAGAGCATTTAAGTATCCCTCCCAGATCTGATGCCACTGTACAGGGATACCAACATTGTGAGAAGACATCCATCCTTGTTCAAAAATAGTGTTGTGATCTCGGTCAGCTATCTGTGAAATCAATTTGATGTCCATTTGATGTAGGAGTTGTATTAGGTCGGGTGAGAGCCGATATTTTTTTCCTCACCCAATCCATGGACCCATCCTGATGTGCACTAGATTGCCATCGTTTTTTGTCCAGCTCACCTTTGCTGCTAGATCTTGTGCAAAAACAGCCAAATCCTTTAAACCCCAGCCTCCCCATTTTTTTGGTAAGGCGATTTTCTTCCAACTAACCCATGCAAAAGTTTTTCCTTCTTTTTGTCCATTCCAGAGATATCTGTAGCATATCTTCTAGATACGGGCAAGGATTCCTCGAGGGATCTAGGCAAGCGACATCCAGTACACAAGTGTGGCTTCCAGAAGAAATTTGATGAGGATAAAGCACCCGGCTTTGGAGAGAAATCTATGATTCCAATTTTTCAGTCTTTTCTTGATTTTGATCACCAACCAGATCCAGTCAGCAATCTAGTAGCTATGGGGTTTGATCCAGAACCCCAGGTATTTTAGGCCATTTTCTAGATTGTGCAGTTGATAATGGAAGAAAAGATGGGCAACTCAGTCTTCCTGTGGGGAGGTGTGTGACAGAGAGATAGTTGACTTGTTTTGATTAGCGACCATTTCAGTAGCTTGTGCAAAGAGAGCTAAGATTTCATGGAAAGTGGTAGAGTCCCGTATGCTGCCATCAAGAAAGAAAATAACATCATCAACAAATAGGAGGTGAGTGAGGTAGTAGAGGACACTCATTTTCAGTCCTTTAAGTCTACCATTCATTTTTGCGGATGCAATGGGCCTGTTGAGGCCCTCCATCACAATCAGGAATAGAAGGGAAGAGAGAGGGCATCCTTGATGGAGTCCCCGTTCTGCATGGAAGAAGTGAGAGGCAGATCCATTTATGAGTACATTGAAGGATTCCAAATTGATGCAGCACATGATCCAGTCCGTGGATGCTGATGGGAAGCCTAGATGAATCATAATCATCTTTATATAGAGCTAGCTAACTCGGTCGAAAGCCTTTGCAATATCGATCTTTAGGATAATTCTTTTCAAATTTTTTACTTTGATAGAGTGTATAGCCTCCTGTGTTGTTCCTATGGCCTCATGGATCTGGAGGTCCTGTAGGAAAGCAAATTGCTCAGGGGAGATATGGTGAGAGAGGATGGGATGGAGCCTATTTTCAATAATCTTTGCAATGATTTTGTATAGGGTATTACAGAGAGAGATTGGGCGAAAATCATTGAAAGATGAAGGGGTGTCAAATTTAGGGATGAAGGCAATGAAGGTAGAATTGATGGCCTCATACATTTTTCTTGTGATCTTGCATTCTTCAACTACATTGAGGAGATCATTCCCTATAAGCTCATAAAAAGCCAGATAGAATTCAATAGTCCATCCATCTAGTCCAAGGATTTTGTCTTTTTTAAACCATTTCAGAGTCCCTTCAAGTTCTTCTATGGAGACAGGTACAGTTAGTTCTTCTGCAATGTCCAGATCTACAAACCTTGGGAAATGCCCTGCCAATTGAATTATATCTGCTATATTTGCAGCCGGGGTTCTTTGTATAGATGTTGGAAGTGAGAGATTCCTAGCTGAGGAGATGGTTGAAAGTATTAGCTATGCCACCATCCTGAGTGGGCATATTCTAGATGGTGTTTGAGACCTTCCGCCCCTTGGCATAATTCTGAAAGAAGCTCGTGTTCTCATCTCCAGCTTTTAGCCAAAGCACTCTGCTCTTAAGGTGACATGACTCCTCTTTTTCCTTTAGGATTTTGGCTCTCTAGTTTTCTAGTTCAATAAGGTGGATCTTGGATTCTGCATAAATGAAACCCCTGTTCCGGTCATCCAATAGGACATCCAATGAGGATTCGACTATGGCGAGGGTGTTGTCATCCCTTAGGGTTTCTTCCTTTGCCCATTGAATAGTTAATCTCTTGAGCTCATAGAGATTATAGCAGAATCCTTAAGCCCGGGTGTGACCCCTTGTGGGAGGGTTTGCTAGTCAAAAATTAGAGATTAGTTTGGAGTAGGAGGGGTCCTGAAGCCAGGTTGAGTTAAATTTGAAAGGTGCCTTGGGCTTTTTAGGGGGTCCAGTGATTTCTAAGTAGATAGGGGAGTGATCTGAGATACCACCTGAGTCGACCCATTGCATGTAGAGGGATAAAAGTTGTAGTATCGGGGTCTTGATTAAAAATCTGTCCACCCTTATGCCTAAGGCCGCCTCCCTAACTCTCCTATTCCTCCATGTGGGCAATGGTTTAGTCATGGGGATATCAGTCAGTAGGGCCTGTTCCAAAAGGTTTTCCATGGTATCAAAGAGCGGGTAAATCAGTGCAGATGAACCCCAAGACTCACTAAATCCGATGGAAAGGTTTAGATCTCCACCAATAATGATGTTTTCAGACGAAGTGATGGAGAGATTTAGGAGCTGATTCCAGAAGGCCTCCTGCCCCTGGCAAGGCCCATATACGTTGATGACTAGAAGGTTCATACCCAGGTCAATAGAGAAAATATCTATCCCAATGAAATTGTGCCCTCCCCAAGCGGATTTTAGATTGATGGAACGAGGGTTAAATCCCAGAGCCAAACCACCAGATCTCCTGACTGCATCGAGGGAGAGGAAGGTCCAACCTGGTTTCAGATTTCCTAGGATACGAGTAATGTGATTCACTTCACCAAGGGTTTCTTGAAGGAAAATGATGTCAACAGGCTCAGATTTGAAAAGCCTTGAGAGGGTTATTTTTTTTTGTGCAAGCTAGCCATGCCCCTGCAGTTGAAGGATATCCACATCATGGAGGTAACATGTCATGGGTGTTCACTACTCTAAGAACCCAGTCCAAAGAAGTTTTCCTGCCAAAGGCCACCTCGGCCCCTGCCCAAAGGATAACATGCGAGAGGAAGGATTTGCAGCCATGGGGTGGTTTGAGGGGTAACAAGGGAATGGATAGGCCCAGGCCAGAGTGATGTGAGGGGGATTTAGATGAGAGGGAGCGAGGGTGCAAATTGTATGAGTGGGGAGGGGCAGATGATGTAGGGGGCGGACTAGAGAGTGCCTCCAAAGGGAAAGACAGGGAACTAGTAGAAAATACAGACTGATGGGAGATCAGGGGGCAGGGGATGGGGGGGAGGATGGTGGTTTGATCTAATACTGATGCATTATGCAAATGGAGTGAAGAGCATGCAAAAGTAGAAGAAAAAATAGGGAGTGGTAGAACAGGAATACCTGAGGTACGTGTAGCTTCAACTGTTGCCCTAGCTCGAGTCAACGACGGTGATGGTGGTTGAGAGGAGCTGTGAGGAGGTTTCTGAGCCTACTGAACTGAGGTCGCCTTCCCAGGCGAAGAAATGTTGCTAGCGTAGTCTTCTTAGGGATGACTGAGGTGGTCTTGCCCATCTCGCTCTCTTTTTCCAATGGCGTTTCAGGGGTTTTTTGCACCAGGGGGCATTCTTTGTAGAGATGCTTGACTTTGTGACAACATCAACATCTGAATGGCACATCCTCGTAATATAGGATTTGAATCCTTGTAAAATTTCACCATTTTAGAGTAATCTTCTCCTCCAAGCCCTCCCGAGTATCCAGGTGCACTAGGATGCAGGATAGAGTGCGATTTTTAGACTGAATGATAGATTTATCGTAGTCCAGAAATGTGCCCAGAGTGTTTCCAATTCGTACGAATACCTCTTCTGACCAGTATTGAAGGGACAAACCAGGTAAATGCACCCAATGGGGTCCAACTCCAACCTATTCTCTTTCTGGATCAAAGAGAGGGCTCCATCATTTTAGCAGGACTGGTGCTATTTCAATGTGCCAATACCGGGCGAGCGCCATGTTTGTATATTCTTCCAGAGCAAAGTGGAGCGCGAACCATCGTTGTGGTAGGATTCGTACCTCGGGTAGCGGTATGAAGATTTTCCCCCAAATTTCTTTCACCCATAACCCCAGATGTTCTGCCGAATAGGTTCTTCAACAAACCCTACCCACTAGAACTTTGCCTGTCGTATCTCCTACTTCTCCCATGGTGAGTCCTTCCCCAAATTTGATGGTGAAGTCCTTCCCTGAGGCTTTTACACACTTAACTTTCCTTTTCCCTGTTTTCGGGGATGTTGGGTGGTCCTGCAATTGATCCGAAGGACTCAGGTTTTCTTGTTGAGTATGTTGAGCCACGGTCCTTACCCTAATTACAGGAGTTTCAAAACATCCTGATGGAGGGGCCGTAGTGTGTGTCGCCACGAAGCTGTTGGGAGTGTCGTGACCGAAGGCCTGAGTCATTGGTACTGCAGGATTTTCAAGGCCCGGGGAGGAGGAAGGGTTGGCAGGGAAGAGGTGATCCACAGGGGGCGAGGGATCAAAGGATGGGGACGAGCAGGCGGCCAAGAGATTTAGGGTTCCGGGAGAGAGCGAGGGGTATTCAAGGGTTGGGGAGTCAATGGAGAGGGTAGCGATGTGGAGGGTGGAAGCAGATAGCCCATGGAGGGAGACAACCAATGTCGAGTTCGAGCACAACGGAGCTGCGAAGGAAACGAATGCCGGCTTAGGGTTAGGGCAACAGAAAATGGGTTGATCCAGGAATGGGTCCAGTGAATAGCTAATCGGTTCCAAGTCCATATCCTCCTTGTTGAGCCTAGGAACGGAGACCATAACCATCAGTTTGCGGAAGCAGGTGCAGGCGGGGGCAGCTGGTAGCGGAGGGAGCCAGGGGGATTATGGAGCCTCCAGTTAACCGTAATCAAATTCACAGCTAGGGTAAGAAGCCCGGAGGAGCGCCATCACCATCTCTTCTCTCTTGTTTTGTAGTAGCTAGTCTAGTTCAGTTTATGATTTAATTTATTAAAATATGCCTTGTTAATAAATAAAATTTATTTATTAAAAATTAATCATTATATTTTAACTATTAGAATTAATTGTCTTTACATCACTCTCTTTATTTAATCTGATGCCAATATCTCATTCTCCATGGGTTCGAAGCATGTTGACAAATTATTCAAGATATGGATCACAAAAGCCTAAATTTAGATATTATTATTTTTATTAATTTTTGTTGGATAGTTACTGGTGGTTTTTGAGTTCCAAGATTATGAGAACTCATGGTATTGACTCATGGTTTTCATGTTGAATATAGTCTATTAAAGGCCCTAGATTTATCTTAAGTTCAAATTGGGATCAAATCTATCGAGATGCAAATAATTACGTCTAGAGGCTCTCTCCAACCCATTATGGTACAAATGTTGTGATGTAATGTAATGGTTTTTGAGCTCTAGATTTATGTGAACCCATGGTATTGACCCATGTTATTTATGCTAAATATAACCTATTTAAAATAGTAAAATATAGCAATATAAATATAACCTATTTAAAATAGTAAAATATAGCAATATAAATATAACTTATTTAAAATAGTAAAATATAGCAATATAGATCCATCTTAATTTTAGATCCACCAAAAGTTAAAAGTGAAAAAGAAAAATTAATCCCTATTGAATCTTGATAAATCCAAAATTAAAATAAACATAAACTAATTTTAATTATTTGAAATAAATATTATATTATTATTTTAAAAATAAAAAATACATAAATATATAAAAATAAATTAATTTTAAAATATTTATAATAACGTCAATTTATTAATTTAACCAAATTTAAGAAATCATTAGTCCATTAAATTATAGAGATATAAGAAAGTGTCTCTCTAATATAATAACCTTTCAAAAAAATTTAAAATATCTGGAAATTCAAACTCGATTCCATAAATCAATTTTAATTAGATTAAGTTAATGCATTTTAATATGCAATAACGACTGGAACAAATTGTCCATGGATATGGTTTCATTGCCTTTAAATTTTAAATATAAAATTAATTGTATGTACAAGAGATATAAGAAAGTGTCTGTGCAATATAAAAATTAATTAAAATAAACATTAAAATGTCTGAAAATTCAAGCTCGATCTCATAAATCAATTTTGATTAGATTCAATTAATCATTATAATCTGCAATAACGTGAAGAATAAATTTTATGTGTATATGATTTCATTGCGTTTAAATATAAAATTAAGGAGTTGTTTTTAGTGGGGTTTTTTGAAATTTTTAAAATTTAGTAAAAAAATTTGAGGTGAAATTTTTATTTGTGTTATGTAAATTGGTTTTTTGATTGTATATTTAAATTTAACACTCTCAAAAATCCTAACGCACTTAGATTGTGCAGAGATTATCTATCAAACTTGTGATTTCAATGAATTCTTATTTGATTTTAAAACCCACCTGAAAAACTCTAAAAAAAAATCACACTAAAAACAACTCATAAAATTAGTTATAAGTATGAAATAAAATGTGCAAGAGTTTTCGGAGTCTCATTGTGTGTTCTTTGTGGCACTCCACAAATCCAAATTTTTGTGCATTACGATGATTGATTATGGAAATTTGCACAGAAAATTTGAATATAATTGGTATATAAAACTCTAAGTATGTGGTTTATTAAAAAAATAACCCTTCACGCATATCGTCATAAAATAAATAATAAAATTTCTTGTGGCTTATAAAAAAATGACCCTTCACACATATCGTCAAAAAATAAATAATAAAATTTCTTGTGGCTTATAAAAGAATAACCCTTCACACATATCGTCATAAAATAAATAATAAAATTTCTTGTCCGTTATAATGATTGACTGTAAAAAATTGCACGCGAAAAGATGAATATAATTCGTATATAAGACTCTAAGCCTCGCACATTTCGTAATAAAATAAATAATAAAATTTTGCTGGTTCAAAATTTGTATTCATATACAGTAACATGCTTGCATGTTCGGGTAGGCCTAGCAAACGGTCGGTTTACAAGTTGCAAGTTCTAACTGACCCTACAAGCGGAGCTTTCCATCCCCTTCGATCGTAATTGCTTTATTTCATCTAAACTATGGAATCACAATTCAATTCGATGATTCGCCCACTTCGTCACTCTGTTAGGCTTGATTCCAACTTTCTCGCAAAACTTTCTACATATCAGTGGTCTTTTTAGTGTTGTTAATATGTTTAATTTTAAAAGGAGCTATTTTAATTTTAATTTTTTTTTATCTGTCCGGAGGCAGGAGGTATGTATTAGTTTACGTTTACCCATTTGACCACGTGTTATTTTGGTGTTGACTTTAAGCTTATGAACATTTTTAGAAGTTCAAACCTATTGAATTTTTATAATTTTAATTTAATATTTATATCAATTTTCTATAGCGTTTTTGGTTGATTTAATCTTTTAATAAAGGTGGCTGTATTCATTGAATATGCTCTTTAATATTATTATACAAGTTTATAATATTTTTTTTCTATTTTGTCATTTTTTAACATTTCACTTTTGTTGGGTATGTGTTATATTCTTTGCACATGGTGCACTATGAAAAGGGGCCATAAGTGGGGTTGAATAATGATGGTAGTCAAAAAGGCTGTGTGTGGGTGCAACAAGAAAAAAAACATTGATATAGTTTTATTGAGAGGTTTTTATTAAGCAAATTTTTTCGATATGGTTTTCATATTTTGGCAGTCTCATGACATAGTTTTGTGGTCCATGGCAATGTAATTCCAATTAAGGAATTATGGTGGTATTTTAATATAAAGTTAATGGATTGGGGGTTTATATTGCATTGTAACATTATAAATAAATATAATAAAAGGAAAAATAGAAGGTGCAACCTCTAAATTTTCTTTCTATTTGGGTTTTCAATGTAAAAGATTTGTGTTAAGTATGTCTGTCATGGAATTTTTTTTTTTATTAAGAGCTTTTTTGCAGCAATTATTTGTCTAGGGTTAAAACATCATTTGGTTTCAGAGTAGTTTGGGCACTTCCATTGTGCAGGGGTTACCCGTTAAACTTGTGATTTCAATAATTTCCTGTCGGATTTTAGAGAAACTAGACTGGAAAAACCCATCGGAAAAACTTCCAAAAAGTCGCACTAAAGACAACTTGGACCAAGAAATACCCATCCAAACCCCCCTCTTTCGATCTCCTCGCTAATAATCATTGAATATTCTGCATCCATTCATGGAATTAAAGTTATTAAATCTGTTTCTTTAGTTGGTATCATTGTGACAATCGAAGAAGTTATTGATAAAATTTGAAGTGAATATTTATATTTCAATTTAAAGGCTATTTTTATTTATCTTTTTAGTATTTACAAATTAAAATAAATTATTTTTTTCATATAAAAATGAAAAATAATTTTATATATATATATATATATATATATATATATATATAATTGCACAGATTTTAAATAAAAAATATTACATATAAATAAAAACTCTAGGTATATTTGAATGATCACACATAGATGGAATTGGTTTACTCATATATATGATTCCATATAAAAGTTATAGGGAAGAAATTTAATAAAGTTATTTAATTACACTCTAGATATATGAATCACATGGAGAAAATCCAATTGGACCATTTACTTATAATTGTTATAAAAATCATATGGATGGAATTCAATTGGACCATTTATTTATAATTGATATAAGAATAATATGATGGACACCATTTTTTAAATATATAAAAATTGTTTTATGATGAAACAATTTCTCTTTCTTATAGGGTAATTGGCTAGATTGTTCAAAAATATTGCAATGAGTTTTAAAAGAAATAAAAATATAATATTATTTTATGAATATCATAAAAGTTCCAATAACATGTGCATTATGATGCATGGCACCATCTGCAAGAGAAGACATAAATAAATGTATTGCTTTTGTTAACAAAATGAATACTACTTTTTATGTAGGATTGTTTTTTTTATAATAAGGAATTGGTATTGAATAGATTTGATCCCTTGTGCATATTCTCATTTTTAATATTAAATAGACATAAGGAAGACATGAAGGTAATATTCATAGATGCAAGCAATAATGGAAAGTACAACCAAGTGGAGTGAGAGGTTAGAATATTTGCATGCAAAGCCATAGAGGATTGGTAGGTATTATTTGTAAATCCAAACACCAAGAGGATGTATCTCCTTTGTGATCAACAAAAGAATTCAGCACAACTAAATATGTTGATCTCCTAATACTAAGATATAATTTCAATAAATAGGTGATACATGGATGCATGAGCTCCATAAAAATACAATCTAATGTATTAAAATGATAACATTTCTTTAAAAAATAAAAAAAAATTAGAAATATTGTTATTTATTTTTGCGCCAAGAGGTGCTCAATAACCCAGTATAGGGGTAAGGGGGTAGATCTCACGGAAACAAATAAACATGTAAACGTAAATGTGACATTTTTAATCTAATGTTGACCCTATTTAAAAATCAATATAATTATTATTATGTATAAAAATAATATAAATTTAAAATATAAAGAGGTTTACAAACACTAAAAAAAAACCATGATAAATAAATAGAACATTTTTCTATATTTACTCTAGAACTGTGGTAAATAAATAAAAATATAAATAAACTAGAGGTATAGTAAATAAATGAAACCTATTTTTATATTGGAGTTGTCTTTACTGCGACTTTTTGAACATTCCGGTGCGGGAATCCTACTGAAAAATTTGAGGTGAAATCTTAAATTGTGGTATTTAAACTAGTTTTTCCACTGCATATATGAATTCAACACCTTCAAAAACCCTAGGGAACTTCGATTGTGCAGGGGTTACCCATCAAACTTGTGATTTCAATAAATTCTAGCGGACATTTTTTAGGTGAAATCTTAATTTGTGGTATTTAAACTCGTTTTTTTTACTATATATATGGATTTAACACCCTGAAAACCCTCTAGGGCACTTCGATTGTGCAAGGGTTAACCATTGTTGACCACTCCATGTCAACTACCCTATAGCAGTGCACATTTTAGCAAATCAATTCCTTCACATTTAAGAAATCAAATATTTAGGATTCATTAGTCATCAGTCTATTAGAGTTATAAACCCATTTTGCAATGTTTGTAATGTAGATGATTCTAGTAAAACCATATACGTATGTAACACCCTAGGTAAGTCTATTATTTTGGCGATTATTTTCATCCTATGAGGTTTTTCATCTCACTGATTCATCTGTGTTTTTAAACACGAATGGTTGGTAGAGTTTTTCCCTCTAGCCTCACCCCAAATCTAGGGTGGAATTTATGGTCAAGGCCGTAGGTGAGTCTTAGTTTTCTAGTCGAGTCTTTAGTAAAAGTGATTTGGGAATAATTTATTCTAGTTGGCTAAATTATTTTGTTACAAGTCACTTAGTTTACTAGATCATATTGGTCACAGAATTGGGTAAATTATTAAGGGTCTATGTCTAAAGGTGTTTTCCCCTTGTTAGTTATAATATCTTGATGTAAAAATATTTTGGTGCATCGTCCCTCATATTTAGACACCATGGTCTAAATATTTAAGGGTGGAATAAATTATTAATACCCTTTAGTATCAATTAATTAATTTTTTTGGCCAAAGTAAATTAAAATTCTAAGCCATAAAATTATTTGATTTTTATTTTTGGTTTTCCGACAAAAAAATGGTTAAATAATTAGCTAAAATTTGATCAGAAAATAAAAATGAGAAAAAAATAAATTCTCTCCAAGTGAAAAATATTAAAAAAGTCAATGTGCAGTTTTCAAGAAGGGAATCTCCACAAATCAAACAAGAAAAATTTCAAGAAAATATTTTTGGCATAGAAAAAAGGAATTAATTCCCAGAAAATATGATTTTTTAATGAAAATCGAATTTATTGGCCAAGTTAGTTAAGAGAATGGGGGATTTTTTAGGAGAAAATGTCAGAAAAAAATATTTTTGGGACCAATAAAAATGCAGCATCAAGGAATTCAGTTTTTTTCTCGAGCAATCAACGGTGGAGATCATTTTGACATGGATCAAGCATTTAATGGTGCACCTTCATGGAACTAGCCATTATTCACTTGGAAGCCTCTAGAGCTCTCATTTTTTTCTATATAAGGAAGCATATGCTCCTCATTGTATCATCTTTGGATGTTGTTCTCTAGCTTTCTGGTCTTGAAGCTCTCTCTATTTTGAAATAATAATACACAAGTCTTTGGGGTGAAATATTGTGGCTCTTCTCTTATGGATATTGTAATGAATTCTTGAGCTTAATTTTCTACTGGTGATTTTATTTGTTACTTCATTTGCTTACATAGAATTAAGTAGTGTATATCTATCTTACACTGGTAATTAGATCTGGAAAATATTTTAGGATTGGAAGTGGCTAGTGTGCTTTTGTTTAAGTTGCTAGAATTTTCTTCCATTATATTTTTCATGTTTCATCTGAAGCTAACAAAATATTTTTGAAGTGTGTAGAAAATATTCAATTGAAACAGATCTCAAGTGTAAGGGGATGCTTTTTCTTAAGTTAACCAACTCTTGAGTGATTAAGTAGGATAGTTCATTCTATTTTACCAGAAGGATTTATCTATCAAATTTATTGCAGGGTTTCTTGGCTTGGGCTTTAAGAAAATCATTCATTTATTTACTTATTTGAATCAAAGAGCTATTAATGAAAAATATCTGGTTTTTTCTTTAGAGTTTGTATTTATATAAATATGTAAATAAACTTTTCTTTTGCAAATGAATTTAAATTTTAAATTTATATTCTTTATTAAATAATTATTTTTATTTTTTAGGTTTTTTCTTATATAAAAAAACAAAAACAAAAAAAAAAAACTAAAAAGGAAAAAAGGAAAAAGGGAAAATTATCAAATTTCATTTTTATTGAGCATTAATTGAAAATCATATTATTTAAAAAGTTAGCACTATGGAAAACTTTGTATGTATTTATTTATAACCTCAGCCATCCATAGTCTTTTTGTGTGTTTTTTTTGTGTCTCTTGCAGTTCCGAGAAGGAGAAAAGGGTTCAAAAATATTTTTATTTTTTTTGCAGGTCTGCGTAAGGGTCTCTGAGCTTTTCTCCTAGGGCTGCAAATCCTCGGAGGCCCAGGTCTGAGCCTCAACATCATTATTTTCACGGCCACAGTCCTGAGAGGCCTTCTTCCTTTACCATCTATCTAATCCTTGCATTATTGTCACTGAATAATTCTTGGGAAGGGTTTTATTTATTGTTTTCTGGAGAAGGTGTATTTCATCATATTCTTTGAAGGGTTTTAAAGAAAACGAGTAGGAAGGGCTCAGTCCTCACCCCAGTCTAAATGAGTAGGGTTTGAGGCCTTACGCTATACATTTTTTGTCAGTTGTTAGACTTCAAAACTTATCTTTCTTGGACACTGTAGAATTTGAAGCTTGGTCTAAGCATTTATTTGAAAATTTTCTATGGATTTTAAAATTAATTTGTGAAGTTGTTGGCTTTTAAGGATCTCAAGCAAATTCTGCCTTCTAAAGCCAGGCTGCAAAGGGGTTTTCTACAAAACTTCCGATATCAACCGTTGATAATTTCCCAGGGCTATAGGGACATTAAATCAATTTTTTTTTGGGCAATGTCTGCAGTAAATTTGTGGAGTTCGAATCTTGAAACCGTAAGAAATTACCGAGAATTTCCTTAGTAATATTTAATTCAATTTTTTTGTGTGGTTAAATTGGGCTAGGTTGCATGCATTAAGGGCTTGAATTTCATTTGTTGCCTAACTTGACAGGGAATCACAAAAATTTTAAAAGGGTTTCTCCACTAAAATTTTGTTGACTTAACTGTGTTCTTTTTCAAGGTTTAGGACTTCTCCAAACTAACCTCTTTCTACTAGATGTGATCTTAAAATTTCCTCCAATACCTAGTGCTCACAGAAATTCGATTGGCAGGACTATAAACAGTGACTTGTTCATTAAGAGACATATCTCTGGTATCAAGGAAACTTTGCAGTAGAGAAGTTGATTTTTTCAGGACTGTGTTTTTCTTTCATTTTGGTTAATTTTTCTTTTGTTGGATATAGCTACACGAATTTAGAGCACATTCACTGTTTGAATATTCAATGATTTATTTTGCGGAAAATTCATATAAATATTAACAAAGTTTGTTTTTGTCATATAATTGGTTGATTTAGCTCCTATTTTTGTTGTTGTTGTTGTTGGTTTTTTTTTTAATATCTGGAAAAGCTTTGGATCTTGCTATGGGCATAGAACTTCCATATCACCTAGTGCAAACCATTTTAAGGTTTCAAGTCTTTGCATTTTAGGAGTCTTTTCATGTACCTGGAGCTTAAAGTTAAAGTGGCAAATTTTAAAGCCCTCCTTCATCAAATCTCAAAAAGTCTAAAGGGAGTTGTCTTCTTCCTAGTGTGAGGAGCTTCAGGGCCTGTGTATTTAGGCAATGGTATAATTTTTACAAAGGGTCATAAACCTTCAATCTAAACATATTTTCTCTCACTTGAAATTTTAGTCTCATATCTGATCCAATGTCATAGCTAGTTATTTTTCACTATAAATTTTGTTGGGCTAAGCTTTGTCTTTTTACAAAATAAGGATCTGGGAATTTTTTCAAGCATAAATTTATATTGTTGACATTGCGAGTTTTACAGGTTGAGCCATTATTGATTTTTTATTATTATTATTATAGCCGCTGAGCTTTGAAGCATTTTTTGGACAGCTGAAGTAACTCAATTCCATTGTCTAACCCTTTCTGTAATTGCAGAGCTTCACAAATGATTTTAGGAGGTTTTTTTCATTTTAATTTGACATAAATTTCAGAGTGTTTTCTTCACAGGGCTGAGAGTGGTTCTAATAAAAGGGGGGGCTATTTCATTCTGGTTGTTGCTCAAAGTTCAATCTTTTACCTCATGCACGCCTTGGTCATAAGATTTCACACCTTTGAAACTTAATATATTTTCTCTTAAATATCTTAATATAACTTAGATTTCACACATTGGTGTAAACAAGAACTTGGCATACAGTTAGCAGTGAAGTATCAGTGGTGCAAGAAAGCCTATCTGTTGTAGGGAGGTTGAACTCTTTGAAGTATTTTGAAACCTGAAATATTAATCACCACTTGAACTGGAATAATAAATCTGAAACTTGCCATTTGTTCACAGTTTCTTCAAAGGCTAACATTTGTTTGGCAAGGGATATACATTACAAGTGGCAACTGTCTTTGCAACAGAGACAATATTTGATTTGGGACTGGTTCATTGAAAAGATCACATACTCTTATTTAAGTCAAGAACCTTTCCTTTGCAATCACCTTGTTGCATATCCAAATGCTTAAGTATTTACAACTATCATATGTGGATTTTCCTGTCTTGAGGAGGTTGTTGCTTTTGTAAAGAAATTATCTCCATTCTAAAACTCCTTGATGTGAAGAGCCATTTAATCTATCAAAGGGCTCTTTTTTCCGTGTAATTCCCATTAATAAAAGTTTATCTTTTTCTTGGGGAGCTTGGGATCTTCATCCCTTGACATCCTATTTCTTCTTGTTTAAAAGGGAGATATTCTGTTTGGTTTTGTAACTCACTAAGTTGGCATCTCATTTGTTTAGCATGCTAGGTCTAACTTCAATATTTGCATCTAAGTGCTTGGAATATTTCTTGTCTCTATTTCAGATGCAATTGTAGATCAAAGTGATGATTTCCTCAATTTCCTGTTAGAAATATCATCTGCCATAATTTACTTTTGTTTACATCATATAATATTTCACTTGTTCCATTATCTAAGCTAAGTGAAGAACATCTTCAACTAGTGCTTCTTAAAAGCATTCTGAGTTTTTCTTTAAGTCGGCATTGTCTTTGTTGTTTCATTAATCATGGTCATTAACAAGTAACCATGTGCTTTGAAGCATTTAACTCCTTTGTGATTACAAGTTTATTGACATTTCAATTTCCTTCAAGAAACATTGTTATCATTGTAGTCCATTGAAATCTTGCATCAATATTTGCATTATGAGTTAGACTTTGCATTCCACCTAGCTTAGTTTGCATTCACTTATCTGGATTTGCCTAATTTGGCATATTGTTATTTTGTGAGCACTCTATCTTTACTTGCAATTCTATATTACTGCTCTTGTATTGTCATTTAATTTCCTTGGTCATTGTCCATTGATATTTTTACATTTATTGGAGCATCTCTTTAGAAAAACACACTACAAGTTTCTTTTATTCTTGCAAGGTAGATTTTCTACTCATCTTTTAATATTGTGCCATTTCCTATACTAATACTTGTATTGCAGTATTATTTATCTTCTGACTTGAAATATCTTGCGAGTGTTGAATCTCTTCTAAGCATTGTTATAAGGCACTGGTTTATCATTGTTAATCTAGTCATTGTCTTATTTATTTTATTTGGATTGTCCTGTTAAATATTTATATTTCTCTTTTAGTAATCAATCTTGCTAAATAATTTTAATCAAGTTGCTTAGATAAAGAATTTCCTTGCCCTTAGTCTCCTAGACTTGTTGTTGCAACAAGTTTTCCCTTTATAACTATCCTTAGGGACTACCCCCCTTAGCTTATCTAGGAGAGAGCTTAAACCTAGTGAGTAGGGAATATGTGAAAACCCCTACTCTGAGGGTTGTGCCTTAAAGATTATTCCTTCGGGGTTAGAAACTTTTCGCGCACTTAGGTGTACATATTAGGCAACAACATTTTTTTGGCTAAGTTTAATTTGACTCAGTTTATTCACTAAATTTAGATTCTTAGCATATTGGGTTTTTAGAGTTAGGTTCTTGTTCAAGTGGCGATTCCACTTGTTACATTTTCTGCAAGGATCTCTACTAGAAGGAATCCAATTCTTTTGTATAATCCCACTCCAGAACCTAAAAGGGCTCTTAGAGTTTGATTACACAACCTTCTTTCTCGTAGATTCCTTGATAATATTGGACAGGAAGCTATCCCTGATATCCATTTTATTTTCCTTGATACGGTTGAATAGGATGTCATGGACTTGTTTTCCCCTTGTAACTTTGCTAACATTCAAGGTTATTCGCATGATTTTCTAGATAATGGTCTTGAAAAGTTGCCATCTTTTCAAGGAAATAATGTGGTTAGTGTTAAAGATCATCTCAAAGATTTTATGTCTTGGTTGGGAAAATATTCTAGAGGTCCTGACTATAATCATGAAGATGTGAAGATGAGCCTTGTTGTCCTTTCTTTGGAAGAATATGCTTTGGATTGGTTTACAGAAAAGCATGATAATTCATTTGATTCATTGCAATCGATTATTACTACCTTTAAGGATAATTATGGAGATAAAAAAGAAGAAAGGCACTTACTTAGAGCTATCAGCACCATTAAGAAGAATGAAAATGAGATTGTGGAAGAATTTAATAAAAGATTTAATGGTATTGTTAGAGATTTACCTCAAGATCATAAACCTACTGATAAGTCTCTTTTGGAATATTATCTCAATGCATTTAACAATGATACATCTTATGAGCTGAGACGTGCTAAACCTAATGATTATAGGGTTGCGCAGACTTTGGCTGAAGAAATGGAACAATGTAGGAAAGCGTTTGGGAAATCTAAGATTTCAGGTTTTGATAGGGGTCCAAGTAAATCTCTTGATTCTAAAGGAAAAGAAATTAAAGAGGTTGATTGTGATCCTATTAAATAATTGACCCAAATGATTAAGAACATGGAAATTAATCAAGAAAAAATGATGTCAAATCATGCTAAAGAAATCAGTGCCATGGAAGCGAGGTTGGTTCAAATGGAAAGATCGCAAGCACAAAACATCCAACCTAGGAATAATTGAAATAATAATGCTTGGAAAAAGAGGGGCCCATCAAATGAGCAGAGACCACCAAATCCACTTGAGTTTGCTCCTGTTGTCGAAGAAGCTCCTCCTTATTGTAGAGCTTGTGATGCCCTTAGTGATGAGGCTACTTGTCCTACTATAAAGAGAATTATGGATGGTGGAATTATTGGGGAAAGTAATCAAATTAATATTGTTGGTGATGAGCATCACTTATCCATGGAAGAATGGATGGAAATTGTTGAAAACAGTCATGATGTGAAAAAAATTCAATCTTCTTATAGTATAAATACCTTTAATGATGAGAAGGACATGATGTCTGAGCTATTTGGTGAAAAGCCTTCTTCAGAACAAATCTTGGAGAATTCTTGAGATAAAGGATTAACTTATCAATAGAGAAATAAGGAGCAATGTGAAAATCAGATTACTCCCAGAGTTTCTAACCCTGGTTTGAATTCTAACTCTGGATTGAATATTGATTTGGGAGGTTGGATTAATAATGCTAAGACCTTGGTTTCTGTCATAGAGATAATAAATATTCCCTCCTAGAAGGCTAAGTTATTGAAGGCTATTGATTCTCCTCGTGGTGATGTTTTTCATGAAAAGGCTCCTGAAGTTGGTTATCAAGATGCTCCAGTGTATTTGAAAATTATGGAACCAGATAATAAATATCATCAACCATTCCATATTACTTTACTTATTAATGGTTTTCAATTGTAAAACTGCATGTTGGATTCTGGTGCATCAGTGTGTGTCATGACCAAAAGGGTCATGGAACAACTCAACTTAAGGATTTCTAGACCTTATCACAACATTTGCGCCATGGATTCTAAGACAGATGAAGTGCATGGTTTAATTAAGGATTTATAAGTGCATTTGTCTATTTATCCTGATATAATGATTTCCATGGACATCATTGTGATTGATGTGCCTCACACTTGGGGTATGTTTCTATCGAGAAAGTGGGCTTCTCATATGGGAGGGAGTATTCAAATGAATTGGAATTATGCTACTATTCCTTCTCTGGGAGGAAATGGTTTTATAAGGCTTGATAGGGATATTGAAAGAATATTTCACGTGGAAGACCCTAAGAGGCCTCATAATGATATTATAATAGAACAACCTAGCCTTGGGAATTATGCTATTTTGTCTAACTCCGTAGTTCCCATGGATGAAAAGATTGTTGATTTAAAGAATCAAGTATGGTATATGTATTTTGATGGTGTAGCTTCTAGACATGGCAAAGGTGTTGGCATTGTGTTAAAATCTCCCCTTGGTCATACTTTCAAATTTGCCTATAGGTTGGAATTTGAAGCTACCAAAAATGTAGCTAAGTATGAAGCTCTATTGTTGGGTCTCGAATTGGTAAAGGATTTAAACATTAAATTTCTTGGTATCAAGGGAGATTTAGATTTGGAAAAAACAAAAAGAGGAAAAAAACTTCCAAACTTTGTGAAACATCCCTAAAAAATTCATATTTACATGGTAATGCCTAATCTCAATTAAAAAGGATATGTACATTATTTATAATTTCTCAAGCAATTTCAATTTTTTGAAGAAAAATTTGTTGGGTCCTCAGTCCCTGCAGGTAAAATTTGCATGGAGGGGTCCTCGCGTACCTGCTCGTAGAAAGACTCCTTGGTAAGCAGTTGATGATACAGGTGCACTCGATGCTCGATTACCTTAAAAGAGTGGTCGGATCCGTCAATGGTAGTCAAGGTAAGAGTACCATTATTATGCACTTCTTGAATCTCGTAAGGGCCAAGCCATCTTGTTTGCAACTTTCCCTAGAAATCCTGGAATCTGGAATCGTACAGAAGTGCCCAATCCCCTTTTTGAAATGTTTTCTTCTTGATAAGGTTGTCATGCCATTTTGCCCTTTGTTTGCTGAATTATTGCATTTCGTTGCAAAGAAAGCAGTCGAGCCTCATCTAGTTCATTGATATGCTGAAGTCGCTTGGTTTGGGCTTTTGTTAAATCCAACCCCACTTCCTGGGTTGTTCTTAGAGACTTTATTTCGAATTCGATTGGAAAAATTGGTTCTTTACCGAGCACAAGCTGGTATGGAGAGTATCCAGTAGTATTCCTCCAAGTCGTACGATATGCCCACAAGGCCTCTGGCAGTCTAGCAGCCCAATCTCGTCGTTGTGTTGAGACTGTCTTGGTTAGAATTGCTTCTATAACCTTATTGGTGCTTTCGACCTTCCCGTTCGCCTGCGAGTGATACGGGGAAGTGATCCTGTGTGTAATATGATGGTTTCTAAGAGTGGCAGTAATCTTGTGCACTGTGAATTTCTTTCCCCTATCTGTGATCACTTCTCGCGGTAATCCATACCACACAAATAGCCCAAAAAGGAAGTTAATCACTGCTTCCTCTGTGGCTCTTGCTAAATCTACTATTTCCACCCATTTTGTAACATAATCTATGGCTACCAGTATGTAGGCCTTTTGATTGGATGGCAGATGGAATGGAACCACGAAGTCCAATTCCCAACACTCAAAGGGCTCTATAACTAATTGGGGCTGTAGAGGAATTTCATCAGATTGGCCAGGCTAGCCCATCCTTTGGCAACTATCGCAGGCCTAGGCATATTTCTTAACATCTTTAAAAATAGTGGGCCAATAATAACACATTTGTAATACCTTATGTCCTATCCTTCGATCTACGAAATGTCCCCTGCATGGCTCGTCATGGAAAGCCTTCAGAATGTCATGGATCTCATCCTCGCGGATACATCTGCGTATACACATGTCGGCCCCTGTATGAAAAAGATATCTGCCTATCCAAGAGAACCGGGTGCTGCGTTGAACGATCAGTTTTCTTTCCCTTGTCATCAAATGTTTAGGTAGCTTCCTTACTGCGAGATAATTTGCCACATCTGTGTACCATGGCATCTTGACTGCCATGGCAAACAGGTGTTCATCCGAAAATTGGTCATCTACTACTAGTGGATCATTCACCTTTGGGATTCAAGATAGAAAATCAGCAACTGGGTTTTCCTTCCTCGGACGATCTTTAATAGTAATGTAGAAATCATGCAAAACAAATAGCCACCGTGTTACTCGACCATTTTTGATAGCTTTATTAGCTAAATACCGAATGGCAAAGTGATCAGTGTACAAAAAGACTTGGTAGCCGGTTATATAGTGTCTAAATTTGTTTATTGCATAAATAACAACTAACAATTATATAGTGTCTAAATTAGTTTATTGCATAAATATCAACTAGAGATATTTTACCAAATGTAGTGCATGATTTTTTTTTATCTAATGCTTTAGGACTTTGTCTATGATGCATATGTTACAAATGATGGTAGATTTACTTAAATTCCTATAAGATGATGATAGAGGACAACTTCTCCTTTAGTGGGTTGGGAAACAAACTTAGCTTATTGTATCTAGGAAGTCATGTCTTGTCTTGTTTCTTTAGGGAGGGCATTTCAGAGCTGGAATAAAGGGCGTGGATATTCTCTAACATAATATTTTATCTCGAATTTAGCCCATCATTCTACACAACAGTCAAATTGACGTTGCAGGAAGGGAATTGACTTAACTTAACCAGTGGTTTAGTGAGTACTCTATCTAGTTAGCTAATGTGTTTCATATTCACCATTTTCAATTCTTAGTTGGTCGTTATCCCTAGATCTTTACCTTCAACCCAATAGTTTAAGCACCAATTTCAATAACATTAGCATCAATTATAGTTTTGGACATGGTAGAAGAATATGTTCCAATTCTTTTTTACTTGGTCTCATGCAAACATTAAGCCACAACAAAGCCAACGAAAGATCCTATCATGTTCTAATTGTCATTACCGTGTTGTTATGAAGAGAACACGTTGGAACCAAGATTCCGTGCCACTAATTATATTAGTAAAAAACTCCCTAGATATATCGGGAGCTAAGCCCATCATGTCAAAAACCTACATGAAAGTTTATTTGTACCCTACTTTAGGCCTATAGCATAGAAGGTGGAAAAATCAGCTTACCTTAAAGCCTCATAATAGAGCAAGCCATTTCATTTGGATTCTCTTCTTATTCGATATCCTTATGCCTCTATACCAGTATAAGTTGTAGTTCCAAATCCATATCCACTAGTTTGAGAGGCACCATTAGCATTTGATCTAATAGTCACATTGGAAGCCATTCCAATCCACTTTAGTGCATCCCACAATCTAACGAATTTAAAGTTTTATGTTAAGTTTACTAGTGAACTAAGAATTTAGAATTTATGAACTAATTTACTTACATATTTTTCTTCTATGAAACAAGTTCACAAGTCAGGAAGTCAAGGTCAATTATTTTCTGGTACAATGGACTTTAGTCTTTTGTTTATTGCACTACTATTGTGGATTATAACAAACAAATATTAAAACTCTCAATTAGACATGTGTTGGGTGAAAAAATATTATGTGAAGTAGTGATTAGTGAAACAATGCATTAAAGCTAAGTGGTGAAGTTGTACAAAACATGAAATAGTACACTAAAAGCCAGTGTTGAAGTAATAGAAAACATATATTAGTTGTAATTTATCAAAAAAATAAAATATAAAATTTTATGAAAATTTGAATTATCCCAAATATGCCTATATATATGAATGGTACTCCTCAAACATCTAATATTTATGGAGTAATACTAATTTCAAACTAATATTAAATTAAATTAAAAAATAATTTAAAAGTTAATATTCTAAATTTCAATGAAAATGATACATTGGTAACAATAGTACATACTATACATTTTCCAACTTAATTTTCCTATTAAAATTTCAAGAAATAATTGAATTTTTATTGTTATTGTTTATTTATATCATAAGTCATATATTATGGTATGATCTAAAAATATTTAATCAAAATAAAATTAATATAGTTCAAAGCCTATAATATAGAGAGATTAATAACCCAGCCATAAGTGTATCAATTTATATCAATGGAAAATATAGAAATATTAAAATACCACTAATAACCAAGGAATAAGTATTTACAAATAGGCCATATAAAGAACTTCGCTCTGACTGACCCTCCAATAATAATGAATTATCGTCTTTTTTTGTTAGAATTTCAATTCATCGGGGATATAGATTTTGTGACATGTACCTCCGTAATTGGAGGGAATTGACACAAATAAGTCAGCTGCGTGAATAAACCGCCGTCGCCCACCTTTAACACAGAGTGGGCCATCTACGTCCACTTATTCAATGATCTCAAAGTCGGTGACGCACCAGTCAATAACCTTTTAAGATTTGGTCTGGCAGATCGTTCCAAAAAGCAACTAAAAAGCATAATCCTCAACACATAAGTTCGTACCAAATTCAATATGCACTGCTGGAGGTTTCAATCGAGAAGAGTTTAGTCTTTCTTTCGATAAGGTCAGTTGAATGGCAGTAATTGGCCCCCCTGCTTGTCGAGGGAAATTTTGCTGTAAAAGGAGGGGTCAGGGGCTTCAATGGAGAAGAGTTTAGTCTTTCTTTCGATAAGATCAGTTGAATGGCAGTAATTGGCCCCCCTGCTTGTCGAGGGAAATTTTGCTGTAAAAGGAGGGGTCAGAGGCTTCAATTATTACAAGAGTTTGCAAACATTTGCAGGCTAAAGATGGCGGGGACTATAGGGAAACTGAGCTCGATTCTCCTTGCGACGACATTAGTAATCTTCAGTGCAATGGCGATGATCATGGGTTTGCCTTCTGTGTCCGCGGAGGATTGCGGACAGCAAGCAGGTGGAGCGCTTTGCTCTGGAGGGCTGTGTTGCAGCGAATGGGGATTGTGTGGAAACACGCCGGCCCATTGTGGTCAGGGAGTTGCATCAATCATTACTGAAGATTTTTTCAATCAACTGTTGAGAGGAGGTTCGACTCCCACACGCACCCCACCACCGCCTACCCCCACCAAGGCCACTCCCAGCGGAAACCGAGTTGTATCCATGATTACCGAAGATCTTTTCAATCAACTGTTGAAATACAAAGATGACAGCAGTTGCAAAGCCAATGGATTCTACTCATACGCTGCCTTCATAGCGGCTGCCAATGCTTTCCCCGGCTTCGGCACCTCTGGTGATGTCACTACTAACAAAAGAGAGCTCGCTGCTTTCTTAGGCCAAACCTCCCACGAAACCACTGGTAATATTTACACTTCCCTAACCATTCATTAATTATCTGATCGGATTTTCACTTCACTGTAGTTAGCGACGAAATTATATAAAAAGAAAACTGGGTTTAAACAGGCGGGTGGCAGTCAGCCCCAGATGGCCCGTACGCTTGGGGTTACTGCTACAAAGAGGAGCAGGGAAATCCTCCCGCGGTGTACTGCCAGGCATCCTCCCAATGGCCCTGCGTATCTGGAAAGAGCTACTACGGGCGAGGACCTATTCAGTTACAATGGTCAGTCATTTATACTTATATCTTCTTATTAATTATTTTAATGGACCTTCATGTTCGTATTGATTTGCTTTGGGCTTTTCAGGAACTACAACTATGGACCGGCCGGGAAGGCAATCGGATTCGATGGCATAAACAACCCCGACATTGTTGCTAGCGATGCCACAGTTTCTTTCAAGACGGCAATCTGGTTCTGGATGACCGCGCAATCTCCAAAGCCTTCCTGCCACGACGTCATGACCGGGAAATGGACTCCGTCCAGCAGCGACAGCGCCGCCGGCAGGGTACCCGGCTATGGAGCGGTGACGAACATCGTCAACGGTGGGCTAGAATGCGGGAAAGGAACCGACTCGAGGCAGCAGGATCGCATCGGCTTCTACAAGCGATATTGTGACATTCTTGGCGTCAGCTATGGAGCCAACCTGGACTGCAACAATCAAACGCCTTTCGGATCCTAATCTCAACTTCACATTGTCGAAAATCGGCCACAGGCGTATGAGTATGAAACTAAGGAATAAGGTCCATGGATATGGGCAGAAAGCGTTTTATGTAGGCCAGAGGCGACTAAATAAAAATATTTGCGAAGTCCAGTGAGACTGCAAATTTTCTCAGAAAATAATGGAAAATCCGCTTAAATTTTGAATAAAATTTTGCAGAAATTTAGGAAATTCTGATTACTGCCGGATATTTTGGGTAGTCGAGGAGTTTTTGATGGTGTACCCAATTCAGGTCTGGGTAGCTCGGTAGACAACCCCAATAAAATATGGAATAATAAGGTCCATTGATATAATCACCCCTTCTCCCTATCTATACGTTATTAAACATTTTTTTCAAAAGTGAGAAAATTTATCATAATTTAGTTATCAAAGTAGTGAGTACAATCATTTATAGTTGCTAATAGCCAATGCATTGACTCATCACCTTTATTCAAATTCTAGTTGCTAATAGCCAATGCATTGACTCATCACCTTTATTCAAAGAAAACCACGCAAAAACCACCTAAAATAACTCGCTAAAAAGAAACAAGCTTTCACTCTTCCCCTCTTAATCTTGGGCCAAAAAACCAACTTTTAACCAAACTAACATATTTACTATCTATCATCCTATCACTGAACCAAACAATTTTACAATGATTTCCTAAAAAGATTTCCTAAAAAAAACCTATGTCCACTATCAAGTAACTATTCATATATTCCATCTCAAAAAAACAAAACTATACCAAAAAAATTACTGACAGCTAAAAAGTCTATGCAAAATTAATTATGCTTGCATTTATCGATAGTCTGGTAAGGAAGCTGCAAAGTAAAACCTCTCCAGCTCCTTCGATACCTCTCTTTGATAGAAGATCAGCCACGTGATTTTGTTCCCTGTAAATTTGTTCATATATAATTTACTGAAAGTCCTCTCCAAGTTACGGTTCCGTCGCATCGTATATCTGTGAATGAATAATATGACGTTTGGGGTGGGATTTGGATGCCGGAGCTTGTTCGAGGTCACGGAGATCGACTCTCTCCGTCCAGTCGCCTTTCAACGAACTTTTTCACTATGCAATAAAAGCGAACTCTAACTAATATAAAATAACTTCTAATATATGAATGGAAGTTTTGGGTTGATAATTTTTATTGTTTCATTTTTTCCGAAATTTGTTACAAATTAGTAAAACTATAAATTTAAATTGTAAAGGTGCGTGTATTTTTTTTAAATATTAAAGGCATGTTTATATTCAAAAACATATTTCAACTAAATTATGTAATCTATTTCATCTATTAACTAAATTGTTTCTAAAGTATTTTAGTTAATCTTTTTATGATTATTGGCCAAAGGCTCTCCTTCTCCTATTTAAACCTGGGGTGAAGAGCCGGTGAAGCGATTGGGTTTCCTTCACATGGCGCAACCACATTTAAGACTTACTTATGGATCGATTATGTGTCTTCACATTGCGCAACCACATTTAAGCAATTGAAACAATTTTTGGAGGGATGAAATATGATGTCGTCGGGATGATTTACATTACAACACAATATAACCATTTTTAATCATTAAATTGCTTGCCCCATCATGAATCGTTTGCATTGGAATAGCTATAACGCCACATGTTAGGTGGAAAGACAAATCGTTTATTTTTGGTTTGCTATCGGTTCTATTCCATTGCTCGACCTTCACATCCTTGGCACAACCATATTTTCTTTCATGTTCTCTTCACCATTGATTCTATACATTGCTCATGGCTTCGCATGCTGTCTGTTTGTTTTGTTCCAGTCTATCTGATTATTGTTTCTCACAACGTTTGTCATGGATATTAGTATAGCCCTGTTGTTTTTATCATTATTTACTGTGCATTGGTTGGTTCAACGATGAGGGTTGTCGAGTTACTATTTAATGTCGATCTTACTTTAACTATCCAGTTTGTGTTTGCATTGATTATCGAATCAGTATTTTTCGCTCCCACTATTAGATTATCTTTTCTCACATGGTTTATCATGGTTCTTGATATAGCTCCATTGTTTTTAACATTATTACTACAACGGTTGTATACATTAATGGTCCACTTGTTCTAGATCAACGCATTGTAATGCATTATTGAAACGCAGGTGATCACGAAGCGTTAACAGTGCTTCTAAGTTGTGCGGAAATCAGTCTAGGGGCATATGGCGTCGAGGCAATTTGCATCATTATCTCATATGCACAGAGCTCGAGGCGGAAGTATGGTTTCCTTGGATCTGTAGCATGGAAAAAACGTTCAGTGTCTAGAATTAATCACCATTATCACAACCTAAGATAATACAAAATTCACTAAATTTATGCACCATGTTTTTGTCTAATGATTGGTTTACAATATTTTCCCAAATTTCCAATTTCAAAATACATTGGGGATAGACTCGTTTATAGGGAAAATTAAAATTGAATTAAATATGATAAATCCCGACTGCAACAAGGCACCATCTACCTTAACCACATATTGTGGTTTGTTAGAGATGGGTAAGATTTTCTTACATTTACAAACAGAATTCCACACCCAGACATGCATGTGTTTTAAGTTTTTTTATTATGACGTGCACGTTAAACACATATATCGAGAAAAAGACTCCTGCCCTGGGGGCATTGCTATCCGCGTTGCTCGCAGCGTCGTTTCAGAGGTTTCACGCAAAAGTCTTTGTGGGGACCCGTCACTTTCTTATTGTTTTGAAGATACTTTCGAAATTATTCGGGTACAGTAAACGCTCACCATGATTGATCATCTTGAAATGTTTTTTATTTTTGTTTGTATCTTAGTTTGAATCCACAAGCAACAGGTACGAAATTTACAAAAATTGGTGTTTGTGCATTTAAAACCACATTGTGATTGTATTTTCTTGAAGTATATTGTGCTTTAATGTTTAAATTAAATTTAATTTGTATATAAATATTAAAATTAGGATATCGTGATAACATGCCTTAAATTTAAGGGAGAATTGACTAAATATCATCAACGCATTTTTCTCCTTTCTCATTCTGGCACTCCTTCAATAATAATGACATGAACAACGACTTGAAAGAAAAAATTAATAGAAGGTGTCGTGACAAAGAGTTTTGTGTATTTCATCGTGGTTCTTGAATATCCATCCACTGAAGTGTGGGAATTTCTTTTGAAACTGTGGGTATTAGGTGTCTATTATAAATATTCTGATAAATATTTTTAATAATAAAATAGTAATATTGTTAATTATTATAGCCAATGTTTTATTAAAAAAAATAATAATAATTATATATTTTTGGAACATGTTTGGATCAACCAATTGCTATAAATTTAAATAAACGTATGGAGACCATGTTTGGTTCATTGGTTTAACAGTTCAGCTATTCATGGAAATATTGGTTCATTGGTTTAATAGTTCCGCTATTCTTTAAATATTAAATAGTTCAAGTTTTTTTTTAATGGAGTTTGATCTCCCTCAATCATCAATTAACATCCAAAAACAATGCCAGGTTTTTAAAATGCAATACATAAATTCCTTGCAATAAATAAATGAATCAAACTAGAGAATGAAAATGGTTAACTATGGTTAATCTTGGTCAAACATGATCGAATGTCGCATTGTGACAAAGATTGTCTCGATATGAAAATTAATCATGGTCAACCATGGTCCAATGTCGCATTGTGAGAAATATTGCCTTTATATGTCAATCAACCATGGTCTCGAATGTTGCATTGTGACAAAAATTGTCTCCATATGAAAGTCATGGACAATCATGGACGATCATGGTCAACCATGTTTATTTTAGCATTTATAATACTGATCCCTTGGTTTTATTATTTGGTTGGGTTTATAATATCAATAATCGTTAATCATGGTCAATCATAGCTAGCCATGGTCAACCATGGTGGAATCTCGCGTTGTGACAAAAATTGTCTCCATACGAAACTCATCGACAATCATGTTTAACATGGTCGAACATCGCATTGCAACAAAGATTGTCTCGATATGAAAATCAACCATGGTCAAACGTCGAATTGTGACAAAGATTGTCTCAACATGAAAATAAACCATGTTCAACCATGGCCTAATGTCACATTATCATAAAGATTGTCTCCATATGAAAATCAAGCATGGTCAACCATTGTCTAATGTTGCATTGTGGCAAATATTTTCTCGATATGTAAATCAACCATGGTCAAACATGGTCTAATGTTGCACTGTCATAAGAATTGTATCAATATGAAAATCAACCATGTTCAACCATGTGTTTATAATATTTATCTTAGAGTTTATATACCTTGGGTTTATAATATTTGTCCCTTGGGTTTAATATTATCCCCTTGGGTTCATAATCCCTTGGGGTTTTATTATTAATCCCTTGGCTTTTTAATATTAATCCCTTGGGTTTATTATTCCTTTGGGTTTATAATATCAATCATGGTCAATCATGGTCAGTCATAGCGAGTCATGGTCAACCATGGTCGAATATTGCATTATGACAAAATTGTCTCCATATGAAATCATGGACAATCATGGTCGACCATGGTCAACCATGGTTGGTCATGGTCAATCATGTTTTATAGAATGAAACATGGCCAACCATGGTAAATCTTGTTCAACCATGTTCGAATGTCACATTGTGACAAATATTGTCTCAATATGAAAATCAATCATGGCCAACCATAGTTCAACATAGCATTGTGACAAAGATTATCTTGATATGTAAATAAACCATGTTCAACCATGGTCTAACGTCGCATTGTGACAAATATTGCCTCGATATGAAAATCAACCATGGTCAACTATGGTCTAACGTCGAATTGTGACAAACATTGTCTCGATATGTAAATCAACCATGGTCTAACATTGCATTGTGATAAGAATTGTCTCAACATGAAAATAAACCATGGCCAACCATATGTTTATAATATTTATCTAAGGGTTTATATATCTTTGGTTTAATATATTTGTTCCTTGGGTTTAATGTTATCCCCTTGGGGTTTTAATATTAATCCCTTGGGTTTATTATCCTTTTTGGTTGATAATGTCAATCATGGTCAATCATAGTGACTCATGGTCAACCATGGCTGAATATTGCATTATGAAAAAAATGGTATCCATATCAAAATCCTCGATAATCATGGACAATTATGGACAATCATGGTCAACCATGGTCAGCCATAGTTGATCATGGTCAACCATGTTTTATAGAATGAAACATGGCCAACCATGGTCGAATGTCACATTGTGACAAAGATTGTCTCGATATGAAAATCAATCATGGTTAGTCATGGTCAACCATGGTCCAATGTCACATTGTGAGAAAGATTGTCTCGATATGTAAATCAACCATGGTCTTGAATGTCGCATTGTGATAAAAATTTTCTTGATATGAAAATCAACCATGGTTAACCATGGTCTAACATCTCATTGTGATAATAATTCTCTCAATATGAAAATCAAGCATGGTCAACTATGTGTTTATAATATTTATCTTGGGGTTTATATGCCTTGGGTTTTTAATATTTGTCCCTTGGTTTTAATATCATTCCCTTTGATTCATAATCCCTTTGGGTTTTAGCATGAATCCCTTGGGTTTATAATATTGATCCCTTGGTTTTATTATTCCCTTGGGTTTATAATATTTATCCCTTGGTTTTATAATTTCAATCATGCTTAATCATGGTCAATCATAGTCAGCCATGGTCAACCATGGAAGAATATCGCATTGTCACAAAAATTGTGTCCATATGATAATTACGGACAATCATGATCAATTGTGGTTGAACGTCGCATTGTGACAAAGATTATCTTGATATGAAAATCAACCATGGTCAACCATGGTCGGACGTCAAATTGTGACAATGATGGTCTTGATATGAAAATCAACCATGGTCGGACGTCAAATTGTGACAATGATGGTCTTGATATGAAAATCAACCATGGTCAACTATGGTCCAACGTCGCAATGTGACAAAGATTATCTTGATATGTAAATTAGCCATGGTCAACCATAGTCCAATGTCACATCGTGATAAGGATTGTCTCAATACAAAAATGAACCATGTTCAAGCATGTTTACTTTAGTGTTTAAATATTATCTTAGGGTTTATATATCTTGGTTTTATAATGTTTGTCCCTTAGATTTAATATTATTCTGTTGGGTTTATAATCCCTTGGGGTTTTAATATTAATCCATTGGGTTTATCATTCCCTTGGGTTCATATCATCAAACCCTTGGGTTTATTATTCCCTTTGGTTTATAATATTATACAAGGCCAACCATGGTAAACCATAGTCAACCACGGTCAAATTTCACATTGTGACAAAGATTGTCTCAATATGGAAATCACTCGTGGTCAACCATAGTCCAATGTCACATTGTAACAAAAATTGTCTCCATATGAAAATCAATAATGGTCAATATTGAAATTAACCATGCCCAACCATGTTTATTTTAGTGTTTATAATATATATCTTAGGGCTTATATACCTAGGGTTTATAATTTTTATCCCTTAGGTTTATAATATCAATCCCTAGCCCATGGGGCTTTGGATTGACGGTGAATGGGTGTACTGTTAAGGCACTCCTTGTGATAGGTCACTGGTTTAAATCCCTAATGGGTGCTTACCTACCAAAAAAAAATATCAATCCCTAGGGTTTCATTTTATTCCCTTAGATTTATAGTCCTTTGGGTTTTAGTATTGATCCCCAGTGTTTATTATTCCCTTGGGTTTATAATATAAATCATGGTCAACTATGGTCAACCATGGTCAACCATTGTCTACCATGTTTTATAAATTCAACCATGGTCCAACGTCGCATTGTGAGAAACATTGTCTTAATATGAGAATGGGCCATGGTCAACCATGGTCCATTATCACATTGTGAAAAATATTCTCTCGATTTGAAATCAATCACGGTCAACCATGGTCCAAGGGTTTATAATATTTGTATTATAAACTAAACGAATATATAGTATAAATCCAAGAGGTTAATAATAAATGTAAGGGGTTAATAACAAAACCCCAAGTAGTTATAAACCCAAGTGAATACTATTAACCCAAGGGATAATAAGCCCAATGGATTATTACTAAAAACCCTAAGGTTTATATTCCCTTGCGTTTATATTATTAATCCCTTGGGTTTATTATTCCCTTAGGTTTATAATATCATTCCCCTGGGTATATTAATATAAGGGTTCATATTCCTCAGGTATAATAGTATTCATAGGTTTATAATATTAATCCCTTAGGCTCAATATAAATCATGGTCAACCAAGGGTTTATATATATTGGATTTATAAACATGGTTTACCATGGTTGAAAATGGTTTATTTTCATTTTGAGACAGTCGGTCACAATGCGATGTTGGACGATGGTCAACCATGGCCAACCATGTATTCGAGGGTTTAATAGCTTAGGGCTTATATACCTTGGGTTTATAATTTTAATTATGTGGGTTTAATTTTATTCCTTTCGGTTTATAATCTCTTGGGTTTTATATTAAAAATTCAATGGTATAATATTCTAAGGGTATAATATTATTTATAGGGTTTGTAATTAATATTAATCCCTAGGGTTTATAATTCCTTGGAATTTTACTATTAAATCTAAGGGATTATAAACCCAAAGGAATTAATATTGTAAATCCAAGTTTTTTTTTCCCGTAAGAAAAGTTGTAATTTTATTAATGAAAACAAAATTACATTTCGTATATGCTGAGTCGCATTTCATCTGCAAGTCAAATGACCTCAGATTAATGGTTCGTTAAAAAAGATTAATGTACATATGGGGAGAAAATCATGTTTTCCTCCCATTTTTCTTCTCGACCTTGCGCCACTCCCCTTGAGACGGCATCGTGGATACAAGTTGAAGTGGATTTTCAGTGCCTAGTTGGGGATTTTCCTTGTCAGAATCAGAGGTGTCTGATGTGTGTAGTCTTTTGGTTCCACTGTTTTCCATTGTATCTGGCATCTTTTCCAGTTGTGATTCCATAGGTCGTTGTGGAGATGTCTCCTAGATTTCTGCTTCTTTTTCTGTTTGATTGTTCTCATTTGGTATGGGCTCTTCCACCTCAAACTCCTCCTCCTCTTTAGGATCTGGTGGGGCAAATTTCCAACCCTTGTGTTGTTTCCCTATTTTTTTCTTCCTTTGGCTGTATTTTTTGTCTTCAGGACATGTATTTCTTATATGTCCTGTTTGTCGGCATATTCTGCACCTAAATGTTGTGTTTTCATAGTCTAGTGTCTATGTCTAGCTGCATTTTTTATGCTTCAACTGTATGTGGCTCAGTAAGCCTTTACTGAGATCTACTTCCACACAGATGCGTGTGAATGTAAAAATTCTTTCCTCCACTCTCTGTGTGTCCATTTTAATATATCTGCCAATGATGTTACATATACCTACAAGAATCTATTGGTCCCAGAAGTTTAATGGTAGGTTGTGCAAACGGACCCAAACTAGCATCTTGGAAACAACCATAGTATTGGAATTGAATTCCGAGAACCATGGTGTGATGAAAAGGCCCGTAGATCCCCAAAACCATGGTCCCTCCTGTAGCACAAGGTCTCTTATCTCTGTTGATTGGAATTTGACAATCAAAACCCCCTGGAACAGAGGTGGATCTCACAGTGTAGAGTCCATTTTGTGAATATCCAATGGAAAAGTTCAAAAGGTTTTGGCCAGAAGCAGTTGAGTCGACAAATGATGGCTTGTGATTCAAAATTCTTACATGCCTCATCTGTTTCTAGTATATCTATATTTAGTTTTGGTTTATAGTTCAATTGATCTACAATGTATGGAATAGGTTCTGTTCCAGCTTGCTTTGGGACCACTGTAGGAGTTTTTCACCCTTATAAGATGTTCCTCCATTTTTGTGCTTCTATTGTGGATCTGTGTCGTTTTCTCTTTTTGTGCTTGTCCCACTACCCCCTTATGTTTGTTTTGTTGAACTGAAAGTTGTTGCACCACCTCTCAGCCTCAAGTTGAGTGTTATAGTAGATTCTGAGATAATGTTGTAATCCAAAATGGATCTGAGATCCTGCAGGGTTCTAACCCCATATAACATATGTTGTATTCCAAAAGGGTAACTAATTTGTTGGGCGATGATATTCTTCAGGTTCATAACATAGTCTATTGCAAGGACCCAAATCAAGTTAGTCTTCCCCGAAGGGGTTTTAATAAAAATTTGAAAGCGATTAGAAGTTACCAAGGAAGGGGGTTTTGTGGTCCTCTGGGTCATGTAGGACCATGCAGCTTCAATGTCTCCATAATGCTCTGTAGTCTATGGGTACTCCTCCTGTGTCTTGACAGGCTCGACAGAATTTACGAGAGATTTGGTCGACCCTCGCGAGGAGGTGAACACGTATTCGATTCTATTAAACTGCAGAACCTTCTTAGGCATGCGAGCAGCCACAATCCCGACACCTCTGGGGGTGGGCACCATTCTATCTATTCTGGAACCACATTTACTAGTGATCTTGACAGGTATGATGTGGGGTTTCCAGATATTATTACCCCAATAACCCCTCCTCACGAGAATAACTGAAAACTTGGCCAAAATTATGGCTCCACGACTGGCTGTGGCCACCTCTTTGCTGCACTTAACACTGAGCTCGCCGTGGCCATTGCCATCACCCGTGATCTGGTGCTCCTCAACGGCCAACGAGAAGAGATAAATTTTCTCAAGGGAACTGATTTTTCTGTCTTTTACGAGGTGATTGAGCTTTTTCACGGACACCCCCTTTCCTTCTTCATCTCTTCAGGGTCCTTGGCGTCCACCGTGACTATCTCTGCGGCCTCTGTCTCCTCGGCATTGCCCAAACCGCGCCCTAATCCCCCTCCTCTTTTCCCCATTACTTCGCTAGGGTTTCAAAATGAGCATTATAAACCAAAGTTATATAAAACATAAGATAAATATTATAAATCCTTGAATAAATATGGTTGATCATGTTCAACCATGGTCCAACATTGCATTGTGATAAGGGTTGTCTCAAAATAAAAATCAACAATTGTCAATCATAGTCAACCATATTTATTTTAAAGTTTACAATATTTTTCTTAGGGTTTATATACCTCAGATTTATAATATTAATCCCTAAGGTTTAATAGTATTCCTTTGGGTTACAAATGAAACCTTCAGCTTATATCAACCACATTAATACTTTTAATGTGGTAGTACTATTAAAGTAAAATAATTGATTTTTTAGCCATATTACAAATAAGCATAAATTGTTTATTGTCCATTGAATTTTTTTTTAAAGATATATAAACGACTTTAAAATAACATCAATTAGTTCGATTAAATATTTTGATTCTCATCTCTTTGTCAATCTTTTCATAAAAAATTCAACAACTTTTATCCCAATTCAAACCAAAAGTAAATATTATTGGTTCAAACATATTTTAATACTTGCGTATGGTAGGTGATATTGTTTTTGTTTTTGGTCAAAAACATTTGACTTTTCATTAATTCTAAAAAAAATTAAATAGATTTTACAAAGTTTATTAAAGTTGAAAAATATTAAAGTTTTGGAAAAATTAGATATTATACTTAATATTTTGAAAATTAAAAATAGATATTAAATTTTTTAAATTTAAATTTCTATCTTTTTTATTAGTTCATACAACTGAAGTAACTAATTTTACCATTAAATATAATAATACAAATATCAATACCAATATTAATATTTATGACTTAATGTATAAATATATATATATATATATATATTGCTTATAAAACATTCATAAAAAAAAAATTAAGGGCTCATTCGGTTCCTTCCATGATTGTACCCAAGATCCTTAACTGCAAAAAAAATAATTCTTCAGCGTGTTAGTACAAGGTAAATACAGATGGCCTACGGGATGTGCTTCCCGACGGTGAATTGATGACCCCCCGTTCTTCTCTCTCCTGCACAGCTTGCCTTAAACTTGATTTTATTAATCTTTGAATATTTACAATTTGAAAACTTCACCATGCTTAGATCAACACATGGTCCTTAAAAAATGTTCCTATCCTCTATAAGCCTAGCCATTAACTGGTGGGGCCTTGGTCTTGAGCAAATGTCAATCAAATCGAACTAGTTAAAGTTGAAATTTAATGAGTAAAATGTTTTTCAAGGGAAAGTTGAAATAGGGTTGAAAAAATTTATGTGGCCATTTCTTACTAGCCGTATTGAAGCGTATAAAATGTTATATATATATATATATATCGCATTAAATTAATTATATGCCAGATATCTTGATTTTAAAAAATATATTATTTCAAAATTTAAATTGAATTTAAAAAATATGCTATTTCAAAATTTAAATATCATTCTTGCATAATGTTATTGGTATTGGTTTTTAATAAGGGTTGATTCCTTTTACCGAAAACTACTCATAGGGGTATTATAGAGTGTTTTCATTCTTATACATATAATAACAAATTTAATGGTTATTAATAACAAAGTTTGAATGTTCAATCAAATAAAGAATACATAAAATGTCTTTTAAAATATTTGAATATTTTGTTTTTCAATTAAGATTTCTTCTTTAATAATATAAATATTAATTATTATATTATTGATAAATATTAATTGTTATATTTTGTATAATTAATGGACAAAATTGTCCTGCTATACCAAATTGATGTATTTTTTATTATAAATTTTTTTGTTCATAAGAGGTCATTAATTACATTTATTTATTATGTTAAAATCACATCTATTTATTTTACAACTATGAACATAGACATGTCATTAACAACTTTGATTGATTTGACATGTTGTTATTAAACTATTTTATAGTTAAAACAAATTAGTTTATTTCTTTTTGGTCAAAATGTATTTTTTACAAATCAATATGAAAGAGATGTGTCACTCTTATGTTCAGGTAGAGTTTACATATAATATTAAAAGAAATAATAATAAAAGAATATTTCATTGTTTATTAAAAGTAAATTATTTTAATATCCATATTAAATAAAATATCCTAAATTCAATTTTATCTAAATAATATAGAGAAAGTAATCAAAAACAATTCTTTTTTGTTTAAATTTCATTCAAAATTATTTTTATATCTTAATACTATGGAAATATATTATTTTTTATATTGAAAATGGCAACAAGGAATGCTAAAAATGGAAATGCTAAAAATAGCATTGCTATAAATAGCATTTCAGGATATACTCCAACTCTGTTGGAAATAGCAAAAAATAAAAATGCTAAAAATAACATCGCTATAAATAGCATTTCGGGATATATTCCAATTTTAATTAGTCCCTAAATTAAAATTGAGGATTAAAATTCGAATTTGGTCTCAACAACTGTTTGAAAAATAATTAATTAATTCATCTTGAGTTAATTAGTTGGAGAAATTCAAGCTAGAAGTCTCTGTGAAGTCATGCAATAGTTATTCATTAAATTAAGGTGATTATTTCTTAATTAAGGAGATAAAATTAAGTTGTATTTGAGTTGTAATTAGTTATCTTAGTTTACTGAGTTAAGTACAGTTAAATTAGTTCCAAACTGTTTGAGGAACTAATTGTGAGTTCAGTCAGTTAATGCATGCATGCATCAAACTAGTGTACTCTAGATAATTGAAGATTCTCTCATAAATAACTCATGCATCTCTATTCTAAGAAAGACCCAGTTTAAATTAAAGACAAGGACATTGTACTATCAGTTGCATGAGTTTTCCTGTAAAGCAAAATCATCCATGCAGAAGGAATATGGTTCCTTGAGGATTGTGTAGTTTTACAGGGTGTGAGTTGAGTGTGAGTGATAAGTGTTACACTTGGCAACAGTAAGATCACCCAGGAGAAACAACGCAAGGAAATAGGAGGCTTGGAGGGCAGAAGAGAAGGCTTGTGAGAAGCTTTGTTTGCCTGTAAGCATCTAGGAGGATTGTACTGAGAGCTTGCTAGCTGTGAGAGCTAAAGCTTTGTATAATTTTGATGTATTTCCACCTTGTATGATAATACACATAGTGAGGTTTCTAGCCGAGGCTTTCCCCTGAGTACTTTTTGTGTTTCATGTGTATTGATTCTTATTGTTATGGTTATATGTGCCCAGCTCGTATCTTGCTCAATCTTTAAGCTTCCGTAAATTGATAGTAGAAGTAGATTATAGTATTTTTCTTTGGTATATTGCATTATCGGGTTGATCTAGAGTCATATTTTCTACAGAGGTCTCAGAGTGAGATTTGTAGAGAATTTGCAAGAAATTCTACATTTTAAATGTTTAATATAGAATTGGACCATGAAATTTAAAAATTGTTTCAATATCAATCATCATATATATATATATATATATATATATATATATATATATATATATATATATATATATATATATATATATAATTTTTATTATTGATGTGTTATTTAATATGAGCGAGGTGTAATTTTTATCATGTTTAACAAAAAGTTGACATGTGTGCACGTGCACTTGTGCATGCATATACTTATATACTAAAAATTAATGTGAATCCATTTTAATTTTGATTTATCATGCATTGATTTGTAAACAAGAGACTAATCTACTAATTTTACTAACATTTTTGTGTGATTAATTTTTTATCTTTGTGTTTTTGTTTTCTACAAATATCTTTGTCTTCATTTCTTGTTAGATAAAATTCAATTAAGAATATTATTTTTTTCTATCTGCCATAAATTTGATTTCCGTAAGAAAGAATGATGATGCAGATGTAAAAAAAATGTTCGAGAAAGATACCTACAATCTGGTTCGTGTAGCACACGTATTGATGTGGGGACTTTGTATTGGAACTTTGTATAAGATTCTGGGCAATACTGTTATTGATGGGCACAACAATTTTGTGGTTCCTGAAAGTGGAGCATAAAATTTAGTGGTCTCTAGAGAAAAGACCATGCTATGTCATCAAAGGCTTGGACATATTGGAGAGAAGGTCCTTCGAATAATTCATGGTAATGTTATTTTATAAGGTATGTCTTATTTTTCTCTGGATTTCGATTTCTGTGAACATCATGTATATGGGAAGAAAAAATGGGTCAGTTTCTCCTCTGGTGGTAGGAGGACGAAAAGGATATTCGAGCTTATGGACATTGATGTGTTTGGAACTGTGTCAGTTCCATCACTTGGTGATTATGTATATTATGTTTCATTTATAGGTGAGATGATCCAGGTGGATATTGGTGGCCACCCGCCAAGTCCACTTGGACCCCCACCATTGTTTCTTTCAGCTTTTCAATTTCCTTAATTGTACCACAGTTTACTATTTTTGGCAGTTTTTCAGGTCTTAAACTTTCGGAGCTGTTTTGAGGCCCTAAACGATGTTTTTTGGGAAACCCGGGAGCAACATGGGTCCATGGACCGATGTTGCTCCTCCCAAAGTTGTAGTTCTCGGATAGATCTTTCTAACGAGATATTGTGCGCATCAAACAGAGATTGTATGCCAAAGTTAAGAACTCAGGAAGTTGATGTACCAATTTACCCAAACGAGGCCCACAATTTGGTGTTTCATCTTTTAAGGTTAGGTTTTTGGATGTTTAGGGTTTTCCATTGTTTCTCGATAATAAATATGCCTTTGACCCTCATTTTAAGATAGTTCAGAGGCATGTAGCCACCACATCTCTTCTTAGAGATAAGTTATCGTCACCCTAGCTGGTTTATTTCCATTTATGTTTGTAAGCATATTTCAGTATTTTATATTAATGAAATGAAGTATTATTTCCACTACATCTATATGTTTATGGTTATCTTTGTAATTTTTTGCATTCCTGTTTAAATCCGGATCACTGGTATCAGAGCAGTTTTCTTTTTCTCAGTTTTTCTTTGCATGTCCCTAATGAGGTCGGGATATAACGAGTTAGGGCTTGAATTGGTCAAACCTTTGCAAGATCAGCGTCGCAAATCCTAACAACCTCCCATGGCAGAAGAAAAGAAAGATGAGGGGGCAAGAGATCCTATCAAAATCTTGCTCAAAGAAGCCCTCGAGTGACAAAGGAACACGATGATGGACAACTTTGCCCAGATCCTTCAACAACTATCCTGGGGCGACGCATCAGCTTCCAACAGCTACTGTGGAAATGCCACACCATTTAAGGTACAAGCTAATTTTGAAATCCCCATATTTGAGGGTCAGATAGACGCAGATTCCGTCAATAAATGGATAAATCTACTAGAGGGTTACTTTTCTGTTCATGATTTTTCCAGTGGGGAAAAACTTATTTTCGCTCTTCTCAAAACAGCCCCCCACATCAAGGATTGGTGGGAAACCTACTGCGAGCAGAAGGATAAAGGTACCGACTCACTATTTTCAGCCACACCCACTTGGAATTCATTCCGGGATGCTGTCAAGGAGCAGTACTACTCTATCGAAAGCTGATCAATACATAAAGTGGACCACACTGTGCAGTGAAGGGATCAATATTTGTTGGAGTTTACCAATATATTCCATACCCTTCGCACAAAGTTGGGTATCAAGGACTCGTAGCAACGTTTGATACTCAAATACCATGACTGCCTATACAAATACATTCAGGAAGAAATAGAATTCCTGAACATCTCCTCGCTCAGCACGACATACCGATATGTTGTCAAGGTTGAGAAAAAGTTTAAACAGAAGAAGCGAGACTTTGGATCTAGGAACCCAAAGCAAGGGAAGGATGCCCTGAAATCACAGAACAAAGGAAAAAGCCAAGGTGGGACGGCCCAAGACAACCTGCCAAAGCTGCAAGCAAAGAACAATGCCGCAAAGCTGAAAAAGGACACGGGAAAGTGGTGTGAGTTCCATAAGAGATCCACTCACAACACAAGTGAGTGTCGGGCCAAGCAGTCACTGGTGGCCGAGATAAAGGTTTTAGAATCAAATGCATGTTTCGACTCTGAGTCAGAACCTGACAAGGGGAATGACAAAGGGAAGAAGATTATCGAAGTGGAGCCCAATGCCACCATTCCCACCATAAAGATCCAGAAGGAGGAACTCGATGATCTAGAGGAGGAGGAGCGTCTCTTCCAATCCTAGATGTGGGTAAAGGGTTCCCCTGATCCAGGTGGATCTTCAGATACAATGGCATGGAAAACGTCAGAAAATCAAAGTGATTGGAAGGAAGTCAACTTAGGATCAGAGCGTAGGTCTCGTCTTCTTGATTCCAACTTTGTAAATGGTACTTCAATCCGAGTGCGAATGATGAAGTTATTGCAAAAAGAAGGGTTCTTCAATCCTTAAGAAAATGAGGAATTTGCTTTGAAAAAGAAGTCTTAAGCCTTAAGGCCAAATCGCAATCGGAGGTCGCATGAGGGCGGACTTAAGGTTTGGGTCATGGAAGCCCCGATTGCCGATCTTCGATTAGATCGGATTTGTAGATCGGAGGAAATCACAATCGGTAGCTATATATATAAATGGATATCGGCGAGTGGATAGTGTGATCGAGGATTAGATGAATCGGCGAAACTTCCAATAGACACCAACGGCAATACATGTGCGGGATGCCGACGTGATCGGTCGACGCCAATATCGTCGATCAACGATTGGCGGTCGGTCTTTCCCAAGGACTAGGACAAGAACACCTTGATACGCCGATTTGTGACCTCAACGTGGACTCGATAGAAAAAATAAGCTCGATTTAATGGTTTTTGAGGTCCAAGTATATGGTTTTTGCGCAAATTTGCAGAGTTTTTCGAGGTTTTGAAGCCTTATCAATGCAACGATAAAAAGGCCATTTTCAGGAACAGTTGTGCTCATCGATCCTTCCACTCTACCAACCTCTCTTATTAACCAGGAACACCCTGTTTTAAATGGGATTTTGTTTGAGAATCCTTTATAAAGGAGGATCGGTGGAAGAGCATAAGGAGGCATCTTTATGGTTGTAGCACGCTGTTCATAGGAGGTCGAGAGCAATTATTGATCTGTTTTGAACAGTTTAAAGACTCCAGCCCTTGTTATTGCTGCGGGAAGCTTTAGTGTTGCATACCACTCCATCTCAAGCATTCATTTCATAGCCATAAGGCAGATTGGAGGTATAAGCCTCTTTATGGACAGATTGATAAATGTAATTCTGTTTATTCATGCCATTTAATAAGAAATGCCTCCCCATTGTTGAGCTGGGCCCATAGACGTAGTCCAAATTGGACAAACTCTGTTATCAAGCCTTGGTGTTCTCTTTTGTGCCTTTTATGCATTTTTTCTTTTTCTTTTCATATGTGCACTTTTATGTGTTAAATTTTATATGCAATTATTTTCCATACATCTATAAGCGAAAACATCCTGGATCAAGTGGTATCAGAGTAGGGATTTTTATATGCGAATTGCATGTTTGGATACTAACAAGAGATAGGATTCAAAGAGACGAAGGGAATCTAGAACCTTTCGATCCAAAGGTAGGGCGTGCACCTCGAAGAAGAAACATGGTTGAAGAGAAAGCTTGTATTGAAGAGGAGCACAATTTCAGAAAGACTCTCTATTCAATGGAAGAGAATATCAGTTAGCTATTTATAAGACTGGAAAAGGATGAAGAGAGGAATCTAGAAGGACAAGATTCAACACATGGGAATGATGGTGAAGGACCCCCTCCTTCTCCTTCTGGTGGTGAAGGCTCTTCTTCCCCACACCACCATAATCAGAGAAATCCAAAGGATGCATCTAAGAAACCTTTTTTTTAATTAGATGTTAAATTTGATCTTCTTGTGTTTAATGGTGAAAGTAACGCAGAAAAGCTTAACAATTGGACCAGGCAGATTGAGGTTTATTGCAAGATTCAAAAAATCGTAGAGGATGAGGCGAAAATCTAGCTGGCCTCTCTACGACTGGGCAGCACAACTCTTGTTTGGTGGGAGAGTAAATTGTAGAGCAGTAAAAATGTGGGTAAGCTCTTTTCCTCATGATCTGATTTGACTTATGCGTTAAAGGAACAATTCTATCCCTTAGGATACAAACAGAAAGATTTGATGAATTGGAAATATTTAAGGCAAGGCAAAGGGTAGGATGTTCAGAGTTTGAAATAAGAATTTAGGAAGCAAGCACTAAATTTGAGTATTGCATTAGATACACCTGAAGTTGTAACTAAGTATATTGACTCACTGCATAGTTATATTCAACATTCATTATTATTGTTTGAGCTAGCCACTATTGATGCAGCTAGTGTGAAAGCAATTCATATTCAGAACAGGGGCAAGAATGAAAGAGAGGACCAGTTCGGACCGTTCAAACCTCCCAATGGAAAATCCAAAGCGAAATGGAAAGGGAAGGAGAAGAAGACAACAACATCCAAAGAGGGAGAGCGGCCATATTGCAATCATTGCAAGAAAGAAGGCAATGATGATGATCACTATTGGAAGCAGCGCCCAAAAAAACACCCAAAGAAGTATGGAGTAAAAGGGAAGCAGAAAACAGTGGCAGCATCACAACAAGACCTTAGATCAAATTTAGGAGATGAAGCGTTGGTCATAGCAGCGGGAACAAAAGGTACCCTTACACCTCCTGTTGTTTCTAAATCACATGGAAGCACCAGTTCTGTATATGAGTCCCTTTCAAATGATAGAAAAAGAATTGAATTATTTCATATCAGAGTTGTAGTAAATCATACAAAAGTAGAAACTCTGTTTGATACGGGGTCCCAAGAAAATTTAATCGCAGAATCCTTGGCAAAGAAGCTTGGCTTAGAAACAAAACCACACCCAAAGCCTTACCCACTAGGATGGATACATGATAAAGATAAATTGAATGTAACCTAGCAATGCAAGGTAAAATTTGTGATTGCGTCTAAGCTGGTAGATGAAGTAGAGATGGATGTGATACCGTTGGACATCTATGGCATGGTATTGGGGAGCCCCTACGTGTATGACATAAAAGCTATCTTTTTCTGCCATGAGAATAAATACCACATCACTAAGGATGGGATAGAGTACATAGTGTGGGCTAATCAAAACAAAATTAACACTAGCGTCGTAAGTGCTAGGCAGATGAAACAACTGGTAAATTCTAGCAAAACATGCATGCTTATGGTCATTAGGGAAAAGGAGGCCGAATTTGTAGACGCATTCCAAGGCTGTGATGGTAAGCATAAACAAGAATTAATGGATTTAATTGCTGATTATAATGCACTGTTTCAGGAACCACGGGGAATACCTCCACAGAGGGAGATCCAACATGAGATCCACCTGTTGCATGATGCCCCTTTGTTGAATATCAACATGTACAAAATGTCAGCAGTTGAAATGGAGGAGATCAAGCATCAAGTGCAGGAATTTCTGGACCAAGGCATGATTAGGCCGAGATCCTCCCCATGCGGGTCGCCGATTGTTCTAGTGCCCAAAAAGGAAGGCAGCTGGAGGATGTGCATGGACTACCACGTGCTCAACAAAATATCAGTAAAAAATCGCTATCCCCTCCCACGCATAGATGAGTTATTGGATCAATTAAAAAGTGTTGTATATTTCACAAAATTGGATCTGCGTAGTGGCTATCACCAGGTCTAAATTGCGGAGCAGGACGTGTGGAAAACCACTTTCAAAACCAAGCAAGGTCTGTTCGAATGGATGGTAATGCCATTTGGGCTTTGCAATACTCCAGCCACCTTTATGCGGGTTATGGATCATATATTTCAGCCTTTCATTGATGAGTTTGTTCTTGTATATTTAGATGATATACTAGTTTTCAGCAATAGTTGGTTTGAACATATGAGTCATGTAAAGAAAGTGCTTGATGTGTTGAAGAAAGAAAATCTCTTTGTAAAATTGTCAAAGTGTGAGTTGGGGAAAACCTCTTTGGGTTACCTAGGTCATATTGTTGGTCATGGTCAGTTAAAAATTGATCCCACTAAAGTCGAAGCAATTGTAAATTGGTCTAAGCCTACTATTGTAACTAAGGTCCATAGCTTTTTAGGTGTTGTCCAGTATTGGAGGAGATTTGTTGCTAATTTATCTGTTATTGCAAAACCTTTGCACACATTGAAAAGTGTGAAACAGGTCTTCCAATGGGGAGGAAGATACCAGAAGTCCTTCGAAACATTGAAGGAAAAAATTAGCACCGTGCCAGTCTTAGCCTTACCTGATCTCCAACCGCCATTTGAGATCGAAACCGATGCCAGCAGTTATGCCTTGGGAGCTGTAATGATGCAGCAAAAGAAGCCAATTTGTTACCATTCTGAGAGGTTTTCTCAAGTTGTGATAAACTATCCCACCTATGACAAGGAGCTTTATGCCTTGGTGCAGAGTGTGAAAAAGTGGAAATACTACCTGATCGACAAGGAGACCATCATCCATACTGATCATCAGTGCTTGTAGTACCTTCAGTCACAAACCAAGTTGCAACAAATTCATCATTTCAAGTGGATGGGCTTCCTTCAACAATTTCATCTGGTAATAAAGTATAATAACGACACTAGCAATAAAGTGGTCGATATGCTATCTCGCCCTCCTATTTCTGCTTCTGTTATTTTTCATAATGCTTCATTGTCTTTTGAAATTTATGCTAAACAATTTGATAAGGATGATGACTTTAAGGAGGTTTATGCAAAACTAACCCATGGTTCACAGGTGGACAACTATCACTTGCAGGGGAAATTGTTGTATCACCTTGGTAAATTGTGTATTCCCACAGGAGAAAGAGTGCATGTAATTCGAGAGGCCCACACCTCTCTTGTGTCTGGACACTTTGGTGTCGAAAAGACTTTATGTCATGTACAAAGATTTTGTTTTTGGCCTCATATGAAAAACATTGTGACTCGCTATGTAAAGGGTTGTGTGATGTGTTCTGTTTCAAAGCCCTCTAATAGAAAACTTGGGCTCTACACACCACTCCCTATTTTGAGTTGTCCATGGGAAAGTGTGTCAATGGACGTTGTAGGAGGTTTACCTTTGTCTAGGAAGGGTCACGACTATTTGTATGTCGTCACCATTTTAGCAAAATGTGTATTCTTATGCCTTGTAAAAAGTAGATTACTACAGAGCAGATTGCTTCCCTTTTCTTTCAGTATGTTTGGGTCCACTTTGGATTAACCACATCAATTATTTTGGATCGAGACTCTTTCTTCCTTGGAGAGTTTTAGACCAGCTTGTGGAGGATGATGGACACCAAATTGAAAAGAAGCACGACATTTCATTCGCAGATCGACGGACAAATAGAGGTTGTTAACCGTACTGTGGTACACTTATTACGAGGCTATTGTGGGAAACATCCCAAGTTGTGGGATGAACATCTCCCATATGTACAACATTCCTATAACCGAGCAATGCATTCATCTACGCAGCGTTCACCATTCGAGACATGCTTTGGTTACCTAATAAAGGACCCTTTTGATATGGTCTTTAGAAGGGAGTATGGCTCCAGTCGACGTAATGATAGGGACAAAGCTCAGCAGTTCATTCAGCGAATCAAATTGATTCGCCAAGCAGTGCAAGAGCATTTGGAGAACTATCAAGCCTGTTATAAGGCTCAACATGATAAACACCGAGTCGACCATCAGTTCCAAGTGGGCGACAAGGTGTGGTTCCACATCAACAAAGACAGGATGAAGGGAGAAGGAAAGAAGTTGCGGCCAATCTGATATGGACCATTCACCATATTGGAGAAGATTGGGAACAATTCCTTTCATCTTGACTTGTCGGTATATATGCACATGTACTCAGTAGTGAATGTGGAGAACCTGAAGCTGTGTGAACCACATTTGATCATGGACACTGATGAGGTGGGCATAGTTCCTACCGTCGATGATTTTGTACCTGAATATCTCGATGCGTTGCCCAAAGACATCATCCTCGACAGAAGAACCAGGACTTCGCGGCAAGGAGATGTAGAATACGTTCGAGTTGGATTCAAGGGAATGCATCCCAGCAAGGCCAGATGGCTGGAGAAAGAGAAAGTGAGGGCATAGTTCCCTCACTTTCCAATTGAATAATGAAAAGATTTTGGCGGTCCAAAATCTCCTCAATGGGGAGGATTGATTGAGGTGGATCTTCAGATACCATGGCATAGAAAAACTCAAAAAATCAAAGTGATCGGAAGGAAGTCAACTGAGGATCAGAGTGAAGGTCTTGTCTTCCTGATTCCAATGACGCAAATGATACTTCAATCCGAGTCCGGAAGATGAAGTTATTGCAAAAAGAAGTGTTCTTCAATCCTTAAGAAAATGAGGAATTTCCTTTGAAAAAGGAGACGTAAGCCTTTAGGCCAAATCGCAATCGGATTTCGCATGAGGGTAGACTTAAGGTTTGGGCTGTGGAACCGACGATCGCCGATCTCCGATCAGATCAGATCAGCGGATCGGAGGCAATCACAATCGGCGGTATATATATATATATATATATATATATCGGCAAGTGGATAGTGCGATCTGCGAGTAGCTGGAATGGCGGAACCTCCAACAGACACCCGTGGTGATACATGTGCAGGATGCCGACGCGATCGGACAACGTCGATATCGGTGATCGAAGATCGGCGGTTGGTCTTTCCCAAGGACTAAGACAGGAACACCCCGATACGTCGATTTGCGACCTCAGTGCAGAACCGGTAGGAAAGATAAGCCTGATTTAATGGTTTTTGAGGTCCAGGCATAAGGTTTTTGGGCAAATTTGTAGTGTTTTTCGAGGTTTTGAAGCCTTATCAATGCAACGATAAAAAGGCCATTTTCAGGAATGGTTGTGCCCGCCAATCCTTCCACTCTACCAACCTCTCTTATTAACCAGGCATGCCCCGTTTTAAATGGGATTTTGTCAGAGAATCCTTTATAAAGGAGGATAAATGGAAGAGCACAAGGAGGCATATTTATGGTTGCAACATGTTGTTCGCAGGAGGCCGAGGGAAATTATTGATCTGTTTTGAAAATTTTAAAGACTCCAGCCTTTGTTATTGCTACGAGAAGCATTGGTGTTGCATACCACTCCATCCTAGGCATTCATTTCATATCCATTAGGTAGATTGGAGGTATAAGCCTCTTTATGGACAGATTGATAAATGTAATTCTGTTTATTCATGTCATTTAATAAGAAATGCCTCCCCATTGTTGAGCTGGGCTCGGAGACATAGTCCAAATTGGACGAACTCCGTTATCAAGCCTTAGTGCTCTCTTTTGTGCCTTTTATGTGTTTTTTCTTCTTCTTTTCATATGTGCACTTTTATGTGTTAAGCTGCAATTTTTATATGCAATTCTTTTCTATACATCTATAAGTGAAAACATCCTGGATCATCCCCGCTATAGTTCATTGCCGACAGTGAGAGCCAAAAGAACCTCATTTTGGCAGAGGTCATGAAGCAGCTGGGCTTACCAACTACAGCACATCCACAACCATACACTCTCGGGTGGCTTCACTGAGCGAGAAGTGTTGCCTTCCATGCAACATCAAGCCCTTCACGGATGAGGTATTGTGTAACATTTATCCCCTTGAAGTTTGTGATGTATTATTAGGACAACCATACTTGTGGAAGTGACATGCTGTGTATGAATCAAGGCCCCGGGTTGTTATTGTTACTTTGGGAAATAAGTTGTACAGGATACCGAAGGTAGCACCGCTTACTGCCATCTCTTTGGTTGCTGCAAAACAATGTAGTAAGCTCATTTCAAAACCAGGAAATTTGTTTTCCTGATGATACGCCCTCAAGGAAAGAAGAAGACGGTGGCCATGACCTCCAGATAGGCCCCTCCGCACGACAACTACAAATGGACAAGGTCATGGAGGAGTACAAGGACATCTTCACCTCCCTCGCAGGGGTTCCTCTACACTATCAAGTTAAGCACTCCATCGATGTAACCTCAAGTGCGCCGCTACCCAATGGACTAATCTATCGGTGCTTCGTTCTAGAGAATGATGAAATCAAGAGGCAAATTTAGGAGATGCTACAGAAAGGTCACATTCGTCCAAGTTCATCACTTGGAGACTCTGTATTGACTATCGGGCTTTGAACAAGATCATTGTCCGTAATAGGTACCCGATCCCACTGGTTGATGACCTCCTGGACATACTGAAGGGGGCAAAATATTTCAGCAAGATCGATTTGAAGTCAGGATATCACCAGGTACCAATCGAACCCTTCGATGTGTTGAAGAGTGCCTTCAAAGCCGAGGAGGGCCTTTTCAAATGGTTGGTTATGCCTTTCGGATTAACGAATGCTCCTGCAACCTTCGTGAGGATAATGGATGACATCTTGCGTCAATTCACCAACTCATTTGTAGTGGTATACTTGGATGACATCCTGATCTTCAACCAGAGTTGGGAAGAGCACCTCCAACACATCTGACAGGTTCTCCAAACACTGCAGCAACATAAGTTATGTGCCAATTTGGAGAAATGCACTTTTGTCATGACCCAGGTTCAATATCTGGGATACATTATTGATGAACATGGGGTGCATGTGGATCATACAAGATCAAATTCATTTGGGATTGGCCATCTCCAACCACTCTGACAGAGCTCTGCTGCTTTCTAGGTCTTGCCAATTTCTACCGCCAGTTTATGTCAGGATTTTCTCATATCACTTGGCCCTTGAGTCAAGTCACAAGGGGAGGAGCGAAAGAAAAATTCTTTTGGTTTGAATCTCAACAGAAGGCGTTCACACATTTGAAAGATCACCTCTGCTCGGCACCAGTGTTCGCATTACCAGACTTGCAATAACCATTTGAGGTCGAGACAGATGCCTTTGAAAATGCTATTAGGGCAATCCTTACTCAACATGGGCATCCAGTGGCATATCACAATGAGACACTTTCAGACACAGACCGGAAGTATCTAGGTTATGGAAAAGAGATGTATTCCATTGTGTAGGTCTACCGACAATGGAAGCATTACATTTTGGGGAAGGAAATGGTCATCCACACAGACCACCGACCCCTGCAGTTCATATAGACCCAAGGGAAATTGCATAATGATCACCATCAGAGGTGGTCCACATACCTACACCAGTTCCATTTGAATATCAAGTATAAGAAGGGCAGCACCAATAATGTTGCAGATTGTCTCAGTCGACCACCGATCATGGCGTTAACCACTGTGCTCAACTCTTGTGGGCACAAGACTTCTGATTGACCACTTCTCTATAAAGGCGACCTAGAATTCGCCACACATACTAGACACTCCTGGAGGGTCAACATGTTCTAGATTTTCACCTTCAGGATGCCCTATTATGCCACCTGGGTCACCTTTGTGTTCCTTCAAGCGAGCGTGCCAAGATGATTTTGGAAGCACACTATAGTCGGGATGTAGGGCATTTCAGGGTCAAGAAAATAGTGGAAGTACTACAGAATTATTTCTATTGGTTGAATCTTCGACAGGATGTCGATAAGTACATCAGATCATGCACTTCCTGCACCATTCCCAAACTGACCATCAAGAAGCAAGGCCTCTATACCCTGCTACCTACCCCTAGTCGACCTTGGAAGTCCATCTCCATGGATTACATGTCAGTCCTTCCTTCCACTAAGCATGGAAACGACTATGTTTTTGTGGTCGCCGACAGGTTCTCGAAGATGACCATTATGGCGGCCTGCAAGAAGAATATCACAGCAGAAGACACTCCTAAACGCTTCCTTGAATGAGTGTGGGTACACTTTGGGATCCCACAGTCTATCATCTCAAATCAGGATAACAGGTTCCTCAGTACATTTTGGTCCAATCTCTGGTCGATGTTGGACATCAAAATCACTAAGTCCACAACCTTCCATCCTCAAACTGATGGCTAGACAGAGGTTGTCAACAGGATGATTGTATACGTTCTGCGCATGTACACCTCAAAGCATCCACGCACGTGGGATGAGAGCCTCCCCTATGTTCAACACAGCTACAATTGGGCTCTCCACAGCTCGATTGACCAAAGCCCTTCCCAGGTGGGCTTAGGATTCCAGCCACTATGTCCCATTGATGTGGCCATGCCATTTGTGGCTACTCACGTAGATTCTGCTCATGTCCAGTCTAAAACAGATAAGGTAAACAACTTCATTAGGCACATCCAACATATTCGCCAGCAGGTCCATGACATTCTGGAGAAATAAAACGCCAAGTACAAGTAGCGACATGATCAACATCAAGTGCCACACGAGTTTCAGGTGGGCGACAAAGTTTGGTTGCATTTGTAAAAGGAATGCCTTACTAGAGCCTATCAGAAACTTAGACCACTCCGATATGGTCCTTACACCATTACCAAGGTTGTGGGAGACAATGCATTTGAGCTCAGCATTCCCCCATTCCTTGCCTTGAACCCAATGTTCAATGTGGACTGCCTTCGGCCATACTTTCCACCATTACTAGACACATCCGACATTGGAGAACAACTCACACCAACAAAGTTAAATCTAGATTGCATGGAACAAGATGCCACTAATCAGATCATGGACACACAGATCAAGCATACTCGCCAGTAGAATATCCAACTGTATTGAGTTTTCAAAGTAGGCCAACTCCTTCACTAGGGCAAGTGGCTCACCAGGGACCAAGTTCAGCAGAAGTTTCCTCATTCCATGGAGGAACTCAATGCAATGGGGACCATTGCTTCATAAGGGGAGAGGAATGATCCACGTGGATATTGGTGGCCACTCGCCAAGTCCACTTGGACCCCCACCATTGTTTCTTTCAACTTTTTAGTTTCCTTAATTGTAGCATAGTTTACTATTTTTAGCAGTTTTTTCGGGTCCTGAACGTCTGGAGCCGTTTTGAGGCCCTAAACGATGTTTTTGGGAAAACTGGGAGCATCATGGGTCCATGGACTGATGTTGCTCTTCCCAAATTTGTATTTCTCGGATAGATCTTTCTAAAGAGATATTGCACGCGTCAAACAAAGATCGTATGCCAAAGTTACGACCCCGGGAAGTTGATGTACTAATTTACCTAAAAGAGGCCCACAATTTGGCGTTTCATCTTCTAGGGTTAAGTTTTTGGATGTTTAGGGTTTTCCATCATTTCTCAACAATAAATAGGCCTTCGAGCCTCATTGTAAGATAGTTCAGAGCCATGTAGCCACCACATCTCTTCTTAGAGATAAGCTACCATCGCCCTAGCTGGTTTATTTCCATTTATGTTTGTAAGCATATTTCAGTATTTTACATTAATGAAATGAAGTATTATTTCCATTGCATCTGTATGTTTATGGTTATCTCTGTAATTTCTTGCATTCCTGTTTAAATTGGGACCATGAGTTCTTGAGGAATATATGGATATATTTCCTCGAGAATAAATCTGAAATGTTTAACAAGTTTAAAGAATTTAAGGATCTGGTGGAAAATGAGACAGAGAAGAAGATAAAAGTGTTAAGGACATATAATGGTGGACAGTTCTACGAGAAGTAATTTGAAGAGTTTTATAATAAGTGTGGTATAGCATGACAAAAGACTACTCCATAAACACCTCAACAAAATGGAGTTGTAGAAAGAATGAATAGGACGTTGGTGGAAAAGTAAAGAAGCATTCTTAGTGGTGTCGGGTGGGGGCAAGAATTCTGGGTAGAGACGATGGAGACTGCATGTTACCTGGTCAACAGATTACCTTCATCCGCGTTGCAGGATAAGACTCCAGACGATGTATGGATGGGTATTTGGTTGTGATCCATATGTACATTTTCCAATGGAGAAAAGAACCAAGTTAGATAGTAAATTTGAAAGGTGCATCTTTATTGGGTATAAGGATGGTTTAAAAGGTTATGATCTTTGGAACCCAGAAATAAGGAAGGTTGTGTACAACCGAGATGTGGTGTTTAGAGAGGTGAAAGATGTTATTAAACATGAAGTCCTACCAAAGTAACCTGAGAAGATAGAGTTTGAGCTAAAGGAGGAAGAATCATACTTTACAGTAGAAGAGGAATCAGAAGATGAAGAGCCACAAGCTCTAGCTGTGAGAAGATCAATTTGAGGAAGAAGGCATCCAGAAATTTATAGTCCATTTTGTTCCTGTTTAAAATTTTCATTTATCTATTACTGATGATGATCCCAAAATTGTTAGGAAGGCAGTGTATTCGAAGGATGAAAAACTCTCGAAGGAGGCCATGGTTGATGAAATGGCATCTTTGGATAAAAATGAGGCATGTGGTTTGGTGGAGTTGATAGATGGAAGGAAACCCATTAGAAGAAAATGGGTGTTTAAGAAGAAAATGAATGTAGAAGAAAAGGTGGAGAAATACAAAGCTCGATTGGTAGCAAAAGGTTATTCTTAGGTGTTGGGAATTGATTTCGGTGATATTTTTTCTCTTGTTGCGAAGGTAGGTTCTATTAAATTAGTTTTATTTGTTGCTAGTGATTTTGATTTTGAGATAGAACAGATTGATGTGAAGACAACTTTTTTTCATAGAGATATGGAAGAATAGATCTAGATGAAGCAACCCAAAGGCTTCACGGTTAAGGGAAAGAAACAATTGGTAAGCTCATTAAGAAAGTCTTTCTATGTGTTAAAACAATCTGCAAGGATGTGGTATCAAAAATCTGATATATTTATACGGGGACTGGGCTTCACTAGAAGAAAAATTGATCATTGTGTATTTTAAATTAATTGGTGAACATGTTATTTATCTCGTCTTGTATGTGGATGATAATACATTTATATGGGGACTGGGCTTCACCAGAAGAAAAATTGATCATTGTGTGTATTTTAAATTAATTGGTGACCATGTTATTTATCTCGTCTTGTATGTGGATGATATGTTGCTAGTTGGAAATGAAAAATAAATTATCAAGGATTTGAAGACCCAATTGTCTTCCAAATTTGACATGAGGGATCTCAGTGCTGCAAACTATATTTTGGGCATTGAAATTAAACGAGATCGAGAAAAGAGGAATCTCTAGTTAAACCATATGAAGTATGTCAAGACAATATTGTAGAGGTTTAATATGTAAGATAGTAAATCGGTGAAGGTTCCTATTATTGTAGGTGTAAAGTTATTTGCTCAACAATGTCCCAAGACATAAGAAGAGGAAGAAGACATGTCCCCTGTTCCATACAGAAGTGAAGTTGGTAGCCTGATGTCTGAAATGGTCTATACTAGACCAGACATTGCACATGCAATGGGAGTATGGAGAAGGTTTATGAAAAAAACAGGGAAGGAGTGTTGGACAACATTGAAGCGAATTTTCAGTTGTTTGCATGCCACTAGTGATTATGGTTTACGCTACCAAGGAAGATCAATATTGAAAAGAGTTTTGTACATCCATGGCTTTGTTGATGCAGAATCGGTTGGGGATCGAGATCAAAGAAGATCTACAAGTGGGTAAGTGTTTAACCTATTTGGAGGTGTAGTCAGTTGGATGAGCAAGAGATAGTCTGTAGTGGCACTTTCAACTGAAGAGGTAGAATACATGGAAACCGCACATGCAAGCAAGGAAGCACTTTAGTTGTAGAGATTTTGTTCAAGTATGGGTTTAGTACAACGAGCTATAAGGATAGACTGTGACAATGAAAGTGAAATTTTCTTGGAAAACAACCCTGCATATCATTCAAAGAAAAAACACATTGATTTTTAGTATCACTTTGTGAGGGATATGGTTGAGGAAAAAAATTTGTTGTATGTAAAGGTGGACAATTTGAAGACTGGTACAAATGCATTGACGAAGTTTGTGAGCACTAAGAATTTTTCTTGGTGTAGATAAACAATGGGTGATGCAAGCTTGTTCCAATGTCTAAGCTCTCGTGTGATCCCCTGTGTGGAAAGAAAACAACAAGTGGGAGAACGTCGGTTGGGTGTTATATTCTATCCACGACTAGCCTCATGCACAAAGTGGTAGGTTAAAGGGGAGGCGACACATGGTTTTGGCCATGGTTATCTTGTAGATATCGTCAAAGAAAGTACGGTTATGTTCTAATCCAGCGTTAATGGATGGAGGTTTATGAATGCTTCATCATGTATATATATAAGTATTGCAACATTGAAAGGAACATAATGAAAAATCAATCTAGTAGTCCTGGTTTTGGCATCCAGGGGAAAATATCTGTGTATATTTGTTTTATGTTTTATGTTTTCACCATTGTTTATTTCATGTTCTTAGAATTTGTATGTAGGTAATTTTTATATAAAGTTAAAACTTACAAAGAGATCACTAAACCTCATACCTCACAGCTCGATCCACCTCTTGAAGTAAATGAAGAAGTTTGTAAAGAGTTAGAATCCTTAAAAGAAACTAAATTTTCTCAACCAATTGAATAAAATCTTTCCCCTTAGTTTCAAAACCTACAAGTATTGACACGATAAAATAGAAGAAACAATATCCAAGAACCACTTGAATTTATTATATGTACTAAACTGAAAAGGCATAAAGGTCAAAAAATCTCATAGTACTTCTTATAAGGTTATTCACAATTCTCCATTTTGAAAGAGAGAGAAAGAAGATCTCAACTTAGATCTTGAACTCTTAGCTCCTTCTAAATTTACGCCTCTGGAGAGTCCTTCTTATTATCTTATTCCTTTCATCTCTTTAAGATATTTAAAGAGAACTCCTCGATAACCAAATATGGCTAGTCTACCAAGGAGACGGTAAATCTTGGAATATTTAATATTCCTAGTCTCTAGCATGATCTTCCTGGAAGTCCTGAGAAAATATTTCCTAGGTATGATCCTCACAATAAAGAATCCCCATAAGATCATGTTAATAACTTCGCACTAAAGAATCCCCATAAGATCATGTTAATAACTTTATGCTAGAATCTAGCCTCACGAATGTTGAGTATGAATATGTTGTATGTAGGCTGTTCCCTTATAAATTTAATCGAAATGCATCAAGATGGTAATTTGGATTAGTATTTGATTCAATAACTAATTGGATCATTTTTAATGATATTTTCATATATATGTTTGGTCAGGAGAAAAAACCAACTCCACTGGTCTTAGAAATATCAAGAACAAAAATCAATCCTTGTAGAAGATAAAAGATTTCAGTGAGAGGTTCATTAATTTGTTAACTAATATTCATGACCCTTCTAAGCTTCAAGCTCAAGTACAAATTGAATTTTATTCTACTTCCTTGTCATCATGTTTGATCTTCCGTTATATTTAGAAGTGAAAAGAAAATGAGTTTGCATATTAACATCTACATGTTAAGCAACTTAACTAATTCATTATATAGATAGCCCCTTTATTTATTTTTATATACATTTATAATCATCAAATAATTATTTGATTATGCACATAATATCATTATTTCCATCTCCGGCAACTTTTATTAATAAAAATTTTAAACTTTTTAAACTAGAAATTTCATTAGATGTTGCAAAGGAAAAGTGGAAACATCGTAAGGTAGTAGTGTAGGAAAGAGTGCATTAAATTTTTTACTTTTCCATGATGTCAATGAAAATTCTCTTTTTGGTCATTTAGTGTATTCTAGGTGGAATGTATGCATATGTGAGAGAGTTTTTTTGTTGTTGTTATTCTCATGGTTTTATGGTTGTTTATTGTAAAGCAATTCATAAAGGTAGTAGTGTAGGAAAGAGTGCATTAAATTTTTTACTTTTCCATGATGTCAATGAAAATTCTCTTTTTGGTCATTTAGTGTATTCTAGGTGGAATGTATTCATATGTGAGAGAGTTTTTTTGTTGTTGTTATTCTCATGGTTTTATGGTTGTTTATTGTAAAACAATTCATACTTTGCAATTTTTTACAATTTTTTTATGACTGACATACACTTCAACATATTTGCTTGATGGGACATTTATCATTTGATGGAAAACGTTTTTTAACTTTTAATTATTTTTATTTATGTAAAGCATGTATGCTCTAGCATGTTTGAATGGGGTGCTTAGTGCCATGTATGCTCTAGCATGTTTGATTGGGGTGCTGAGTGCCATTATGATTAGGGGTGTAGTGGAAAAGGGAAAATTATGGCACATGCTTGTACACTACAGCCTATAATATTTGTTCTATTTTCCCGATTATTTTTATTTATGTAAAGCATGTATGCTCTAGCATGTTTGAATGGGGTGCTTAGTGCCATGTATGCTCTAGCATGTTTGATTGGGGTGCTGAGTGCCATTATGATTAGGGGTGTAGTGGAAAAGGGAAAATTATGGCACATGCTTGTACACTACAGCCTATAATATTTGTTCTATTTTCCCGAATTTGGTAACTTATTTTTATTGAGTGTTCAAAGTTGTCATTTGCAAATAACTTATTATAATTTTCTTGTATCTTCTTAATTTTCATCTATTCTATTTTGATACCTCATATGTACATGCAAAGTTTTGTGGCTACAATCTTTCAAACTTATTTCCATCTCAGGCTTTAAAGTTGTGAAAAAAGACTTAGATAAGTTAAGTTTGAACTAAAATAACCATCTAAGATAAAATTTAAGATAATTTGCACATTTTCATAAAAAATATCCATTCCTACAATATTTTCAGCACATAAATATAGTAGAAACATTAAAACAAATGGCAGTGTTCAAAAGCATTTATCCACAGACAATTTTAAGTACAGGCTTGGATTCAACATACAACTATAGAGACTAAACTTTAGAGAGGAAAATTAGTTTTAGAGAAACATCTCTGCTCACAAAAATTTAAGCAAAGAAATCAACATTGTTTAGAAACATTTCTCCACTGGAAATTTTAAACACAGGTTTAGATTTAGCATAAAAACAAATATAGATAACAAGCTTTTATATAAGAAAAAAACTTTTAGGGAAATATTTCTGCGCGAAATATTTAAACAAAGAAAACAACTTGGAATGTTACATTTACCAAAATTACACAGATGGAGAATAAACTTAAAAGAGAAACCAGGTAGGTTTATGAAAAACAAATAACCACTTCTACAAAATGACAGCCATAGCGGTTGATAAATAAGAGAATCATTACAATTTTATGGAAAACATATATATAATAAAAGTTTAACTAAAGAAATAAATATAAATGTCGCATTTCACTAAGTATCATCTATTGAGGCTGAATTTGAAAAAGAAACACCACTGTTTTCTGAAAATATCTCTATGTTAGAAACTTTAAGAGAAGAAATATAATAGAAATAGGTTTATGAAAAACAAATAACCACTTTTACAAAATAAAAGTCATAGAGGATAATATTTAAGAGAAACATTGCAACTTTATGGAAAACATATATATAATAAAAGTTTAACCAAAGAAATAAATATAAATGTTTCATTTCACTAAGTATCAAAGACTGAATTTGAAAGGAAACATCATTGCTTAAGAAAATATCTCTATTAGAAATTCTAAGAGAAGAAATATAATATAAACATTGTAAAATAATAACATGTATCTAAGCCTTGGCACATGGCTATGAACGGTTCAGCATTAATTTTTGGGTTTGAGGAAATTTCATCCTAACTTGATGGGTAACCCCTACACAATCAAAGTGCTCTCAAGGTTTTTCAAGGTACTGAATCTAGTTTTTCAAGGTACTGAATCCATATATAGAGTTAAAAAACCAGTTTAAATAACACAAACCAAGATTTCACCTTAAATTTTTCTGTCATTCCAACACTGAAAAGTCCAAAAAATTTCACTAAAAACAACTCCTATATACAAAATGAATATTATTATATATAATGTTGAAAAATTTGTCAAAAAAATTCAAATGTGTAGTCACTTTGGATTAAACTTAAGCACAAATTTTAAATTGAAGAAAAAAACCTAAATTAAATTAGGTTTGCAGTATATCAACCCCATATACATATTATTTTGAAAACATATATATAATTTAGAAATTTTAAATTAAAACGAAAAAACCTAAATTAAATTAGGTACAACTCAATCCATTCTTCAAATTTTAGAACAAACTGATAAAAAGACATGTGCAAAAATACAATTCAATCCATTAAAACAAATTGATAAAAAGATATGTGCAAAAATACAACTCAAACCATTAGTCTAAATTTTAGGACAAACATAAGAAGATATGTGCAAAAAAAATTTATAATATGAAATAAAATGTCTATAATACTAGTGCTACATAACGTTTGGCAGTGAGGAATCAAGTTGGCTTGTTTTCCGATCAGCGTCGCTTACATCGTTTGCATCCCTTACATCGTTTGCAGGGACGATGTTTAATCAATGCAATATAGCCAAACATTTCATTCCTGCCTTTTTCCTCATTGGCGTACCTTCCGTCGTTTGTAGAGATTACCATTAATCATTACAGCGTAACCAGACATTTCATTAATTCCTTTTTCTCCATGGGCGTCCCTTTCGTCTTTCACGGAGATTATCATTCATTATTCGAATATAGCCAAACATTTATTCACGTCCTTTTTCCAATCGGTGTCGCTTCCATCGTTTGCAGGGATGTTTAATAATATTTCTGTTAGAAATTTTAAGAGAAGAAATATAATAGAAACATTGCAAAATAAAAGCATGTATCCAAGCCTTGGCACATGGTTCTAAACGATTCGGGCACTAACATTTGGGTTTTAGGAAATTTCCAAAAACACTCGACAATTTTCATTACATGTCAAGGGAATTCCAGGTAGATCTACAGTTCAACATTGTGCAGAACTATTTGCCTCGCATTACGTTGTCATTTTCTCCGCCACTATAACGCTTTAGCTTCCCTTGGCACATTCATTATCCTCATGCTCACTTCGTCAACTCATTTTCACACCAAATCATTTTTCCACACTAAATTTTAAGTATAAACCACAACACTATGAATAAGAAAAGCCATAACAACGATCAAAGTTAAGGTTTAGGAGGAAGAGGAAGTAAATTCAATACTTTTCGTATCTGTGAGATAAGACTCTGGCCCATACTACTGAAGAACGCTGAAAGTAGTGCATCTTCAGACTGATCAGCCTTCAATCCATTCAACTGTTAAACCTTTAAAAAAACACCAGTAAAATACAGTTCTGTGGCAAGGTTTGAATGGTAATTTACTCACCAGAAGCAATATTCTGCAGAATCATGGAGCGTTGTACCGCTGGCTCCGTAGGATACACAACACGAGGAGCCTCCATGTAACCGTATCAATCTTCGTCGCGCAATTGTTGGGGATTTAGTAACTGCGTGGAGGTATCAATCTTCGTCGTGTAACTGCTGGGAGTTAGTAACTGTCTTGAGGTATCAATCTGACGGTAGAAGATAATTCTCTTTTCTAACCACACACTGGGAGTTAGTAACTGTCTTGAGGACGGTAGAAGATAATTCTCTTTTCTAACCACACACTGTAGCAGCGGAGGGTGTTGATTTATTAAATATATAATACAATAATTTGAAACAAAAAGAAAACAAATAAAATTAAGATACAACCTTAAATTTAATTTTCAAATCATAATATAAAATTAACAAATTACACTATAACAAAAAAAAAGAATGTAGGTATAAAAAAAAACCTCCATCATTCCGGAATAAAGTTCAAATATGCATTCCCCATAGAATCCATATTTGTGACATCAATAAGTTATAAATCATTGTTTATAAATAATACATTTTAAAAAAATAATAAATTAAAATGATAATCCTTTGAATATTTAGAAAGGTTTGGGAACAAATTCTATCATCCGAATAGGATTAATAAGTTTATAATAAGTATTCAAATTGTAAAATTTAAAAATAAAGTAAAGCATTAAAATATATAAAATCTATTATTTTATTTATATTTAATATCTTTATTAATAAAAGTTAAACTTAAAGTCAAATAAAAATTCATAAATAAATATAAATTTATATCGTAAAATAAAATATATATTTTTATTTATAAAAAATAATGTTAAAGAAATAAATTTCTTTTTTTATTAATTTGCAAAATATTATATTTGATAATAAAGGAATTTTTCTCTCGGGGCCTCAATTCCATTAGATTTGTGGGCTGGGAGAGCACGGCAAAATATTATATTTGATAATCAAGGAAATTTGCTCTTCCAGCCTTAATCTCACCATATTTGTTCATTAGGAGAGCAAGAAAATATGTAAGGAAAATTTACAAAATGAATAGACAACCAACCAACATCATAGAACAAGAGGTACATTAGGTGCTTGAGCAACATCAGAAGAAACAAAATCCTAATTGGTGTAAAACTCCACATGAGCGGGATCACAAGGAAATCAAGAAGGTTCCATTGATTTTGTTGGATATTATTAAGAAATGAAATTACTTAACAAGAGTAATTGGCAATTGGATTAGTCCGGTACTCCAGTGGAAAAAAGTCATTTCCAACCACTATATCTCTCTTGCCTACAACTTAATTAAGATTACCACGTGAGACTTATTAAAAATTATTTTTATTTTAAAAATAAAATATTTTTTAGTTGTATATCATTCTGTAATTGATCTAATATTTAAAACTTCCTGATTTATAAAATTTATAACTATTACATTACTGTAAAAAATATTTTTACTTTTGTCACATTACTTAAAAATAAATTAATTATCAATTGTACCAGATGTTGCAAAGGAAACCCCGTAAAAAATATTTTTACTGTTGTTACATTACTTAAAAATAAATTAATTATCAATTGCACCAGATGTTGCAAAGGAAACCCTGTAATGCAGTGGCATAGGAAAGAGTGGCATTAAATTTTTACTCGTAGAATAGGAAAGAGTAATATTAAATTGTTACTCTTACCATAAGAAATAGTAGCATTAAATTGTTACTCAGTGCATTAAAGTGTTATTCTTCCTGGATGATAGTGAAAGTGTTACATGCAAAACCCAGTAAAACCCTGTAATGAAGTGGCATAGGAAAGAGTGGCATTGAATTTTTAGTCGTAGAATAGGAAAGAGTAATATTAAATTGTTACTCTTATCATAAAAAATAGTAGCATTAAATTGTTACTCATTGCATTAAACTGTTATTCTTCTTGGATGATAGTGAAAGTGTTACATGCAAAACCCCATAATGCAGTGGCATAGGAAAGAGTGGCATTAAATTTTTACTCGTAGAATAGGAAAGAGTAATATTAAATTGTTACTCTTACCATAAGAAATAGTAGCATTAAATTGTTACTTGTTGCATTAAACTGTTATTCTTCCTTGATGATAGTGAAAGTGTTACATGCAGTGGCATAGGAAAGAGTGGCATTAAATTTTTACTCGTAGAATAGGAAAGAGTAATATTAAATTGCTACTCTTACCATAAGAAATAGTAGCATTAAATTGTTACTCATTGCATTAAACTGTTATTCTTCCTTGATAATAGTGAAAGTGTTACCAGATGTTACCAAAGGATGCAAGTACAGTTTTTGATCTTAGTTAAAGAGGGACAAGAGTACCCACAATATAAGGTTCTATCTTTTTTGTTATGTAGTGTAGTTGCAAATGAATTTATTGTAAAGATATCAAATATCTCTATCCTTCGCAATTATTGAACAAAAGAACCTGATTTGGTCTTTTGGTTGAACATCCATATGTATTTGCGCTTGAAACACTTTTGTTTGAAGTATTTTCCTACTGGAATGGTTGGAATTTATCCACACCCTATTTTTATATGCCAACTTTATTTGGATTCAAGATTTGTAGTAATTGATATATCTCTATTGGGTTTCATTGATATCCATTTACATTGTTCCCCCAATTCAAACTATAGCAAATTTTTTTATTGTTGGGTTTAATTCAGATCAATTTTGACATAGGAAAAACCTACAATACCTACGGTTTGCATATATAATGCATAATCTCATTTGTCCCAAAATTTCAATTACCCTACCTAGTCAAACCTTCATAAACTTTATTTAATCTTTATGCCCTGCGCATATTAACCATACCCTATTACACTTGTCTCGGTTTAACTCAACGTTAACCACACCATGGACCGAGACTTGGTTAAAATCAATTTACCTTTTAATTCATTAATCCCGCTTTATTTCTATTATAATTCTCCTATAATAGAAATATAACATAAACCACACTTAACCTTACCTTTTCATCTTCCCTCAACATTTATTGATGCTTACCTTATCGCATTCAATCTCCACCGTTGATTTCACTCCATAGGATTAACGATCCATAGGATTAATGACTGTCGCTTGATCTCCATCCATCCTTCATAACCCAAATAAATTTAAACTTGTGTTGATAAACTTGCAGGTCCGCTCAGGCCTAAGCCATAATGATGTAGGAGGTCAATTGAACAACATTTAAACAACAATTGAACAGCAATGATCTAATGGTCAATAGCGATATCACACGAGAAACTTGCGCGACACTTAACCACCCTTACGAAACCGATAAGGATTATAAATCCTCAATCTCTAAAGGTTCGATTCCAAGTTCTGAGATTAACGTCCAATCACCCTAAGACCCGATATCCATTGGATATATGAGGTCATCAAATCTTAAGACTCGTGGGACTTTTATTAGCACATAAATTAAAAACAAGCCAACCTCAGCAGTTGACTGTGACATAAGTGTTGACTATGGGATCGACGGATAGGATTTAGTGCGGCACTTTAGCCACAATCAAGGAATTTTGTTCTCTCTCTACCCCGTGCAATTGCTGATCACCGTCAATCTACCAGATCAGATTGATTCCTGTGATTCACCTTCTGCAAGTACTTGGATTTAATCTTTGTTGTCCATTTTTTTACTTACGTTGCATGACTTAATCTTAGTCACCCATCGCCTTCAGCTTTGTTCCTGTGCTCGTCACCTTATTTATTTGTCCTTCTCTTTAACAAATAACCACTTTTGCAAAATAACAACCATAGAGGTTAATATTTAAGAGAAACATTACAGCTTTATGGAAAACATATATATAATAAAAGTTTAACCAAAGAAATAAATATAAATGTTGCATTGCACTAAGTATCATCTATTGAGGCTGAATTTGAAAGGAAACACCATTGTTCTATGAAAATATCTTTCTCTTAGAAAATTTAAGAAAATAAATATAGTAGAAACATTGCAAAATAATAACATGTATCCAAGATGGTTCTGAATGATTTGGGCATTAACCTTTGGGATTGGGAAAATTTCATCCTAAATTAATGTGTGGTTGAGATATTATCTCAAACCAATGATTATGACCAAGATACTTTGTCTCTCTTGAAATAGCATTTCCTGTATTTATGTGTAATATTATTTGATTAAACAATTGTGTTTATTTAATGTATTTATAACTTTTAAATTTTAGAAACTTAAGAAATATCATGAAATTTTTTTTTAATATTTATTAGTAATTGATATTTTAATTTATATAATTTATAATACTACCCAAGAATAAATCTATTTAGTAATCTAGATTAGATATGAAATATTTATAAAATCTACAAATTTAAACATTTGAATTCTTTTATCATCTATTTGCATTTTAAAATTGTAAGTATGTTAGTGAAATTATATTGGAATTGAGCTTCATGAGTTTATATTTTCAATAACCAGAATAGTTAAGATTTTAGTTTCTTAAATTTGTTCTTCTTAATGTATTAGAAAATAATTTGTGAAACATGATTTTAGTTGTAATTTACTTAAAAAAATATTTATGAAACATGACATTTCCATTTTGATGTTTGATGTGGCTTTTGAAATGTTGGTCTGGATTAATAAGAAATAAATTCAAGTGTATTAAATTATGTAATGTGTAACACATGGTTAAAGAAAAAGATATTTTAGCATATCATTGGGAAGTGGATCATAAGTTCACACATTATCATTAGCATAGCATTACCTTCCATGCCACATAGCATATAAAAGTATATTAACTTGGAAGAAAGAAAAAGAAGAGAGTGTATATTCAAATTTATTATTACATAGAAGTTTGAAAGCTAATATAAAAACTTTAAATTAAAGGGATAACTAATAAATAGTGATGAATGATATATATATACACACAATCAAGGCAATGGTAGTGGAAACTTGTTTTGTCTAAGAATAAGCATTTTGAAGTGTTTGGATTGGTTTCCAGATAGGCATTCAAATGACACTTTCATCAAAACCATGGCAGCCAAAGGACACTTTCATCTTACTAAGACTTCTTGAAAGCTTTTCTGGTTGATTTTTCCGGAACGAATTTATGGAAATCACAAGGTTGATGGGTACAGAATTGAAGTGGCGTAAGGGTTTTTCAAGATGCCTAATCCATATATAAATAACAAAAATCAAGATTTCACCTTAAATTTTTCTGCCATGCCAACACTGGAAAGTCCAAAAAATTGTACTAAAAACAACTCCTATATATAAAATGAATTTATTATTATATAATGTTAAAAAATTCAAATAGGTAATCACTGTGAATTAAACTAAAGAACAAATTTTAAATTAAAACAAAAAACCTAAATTAAATTATGTTTGCAGTATAACAACCCATATACATATTATATTATATTATATTATATTATATATATATATATATAATTAAAACAAAAAAAAAGTAAATTAAATTAGGTACAACTCAATCCATTCTTCAAATTTTAGAACAAACTCATAAAAAGACATGTGCAAAAATACAATTCAATCCATACTTTAAATTTTAGAACAAACTGATAAAAAGACGTGAAAAAATACAATTTAATCCATTCTTTAAATTTTAGAACAAATTGATAAAAAGATATGTGCAAAAACAATTATAATATGAAATAAAATGCCTATAATACTACAGCTACATAACGTTTCGCAGTGAGGAATCAGGTTGGCTTGCTTTCCGATCACCGTCCCTTACATCGTTTGTGTTGAAATTGTAATTTCAACTGAAACTTCATTTTATTTGCGATGCGATCCATCGCAGATCGCAGATCGCAAATTCAAACTTCTGTGCGTTAAGTCCTCCGGAATGATGCGATGCGATCCGATTGCATATCACAGATCGCATCATATGTGTGTGCCCCAAATTTTGGGTTCCAACCAAATGGGATTCTGCGATGCGATTTAAATGAAGTCAATGGGTGAAGTATGGGCCAACATTAAATGAAATTTTACGTGAAGTAAAAGTTTTACTTTACCGCCAGTAAGTGTCAGTAAAACAGTAAATGCAATTTACTGTGGTTGGTAAGTTTTGGTGAAGTTTTTAATTTTATTTCAGCGGGAGTATGGGCTCAAGTAATAGTTGGTAAATGCATTTAATTTTTATTATGTCTTTTACGGAAGCATGGCCAGTGAAGACGTGTAGTAATTTCTTCTTGGGTTGTCATATATATGTAATGTTTTTTTTCGTGTATTGTAGAAGAGGAATGGTAATGCACAGCAGTGCGAAGTAATGAAATTGAAGAGTGAGGCACAACAGTGCGATGTATTGTAACCCACGCAGCAGCGTGAAGAAAATCTGTATAATTTCCACACAGGAGTGAAAGTAATTTTTCTGTAGTTGAAGTCTATTTTTACAGTAGTGAATGTAGAAGAGATTCTTACACACAGCAGTGTAAAATCTCAGGGGAAGACTGAGTAATCTTTTTTTTAAATGTTCTCGGTGAATCCCTCAGAGAGAGAGGAAGAAGGTTGTAACAGCAATTGCTTTTATTAATGAATAGGAATTTGTTGATGTGTGGAAATCTCTGTCTGCCCAGAAATTTTAAAGCTTCCCTGTGCTAATATCTTGTGTGTTTGAAACAGAGCATTGTCTCTGTGTTCTGTGATTTTGTTTTTGGGATTTTGACAGAAAAATCCCCAACAGTGGTATCAGAGCTAATCCAGGCTCTTTGAAGGGTTCAAAGAAGCTGAAGGAAGGATTCTTATTGCAGCAACTTCTCCAGCAGTGTGAAGACTCAGGCAAAAGAATCCAAGGTATTTCTCAAGTTTTCTTTGTGTTGCTGTTGAAGACAGTTTGTTATTTTAAATACACAGTGAAGTATTTGAAGCATAGATCAGAATGCAAGGAATGGCCAGCACAAGCACTGGTATGGGTATGTTTAACACCCAGCTCCCACAGTTTAATGGGAAAAACTATGACTATTGGGCAATAACCATGACAGCTCTGTTTGCCTCTCAAGATTTATGGGAAATAGTTGAAGATGGTTTTGAAGAACCAGCAGATGAAACTGAGTTCAATGCATTAACTCAGGGAGAGAGAGATCTACTGAAGAGCAATAGGAAGAAGGATTCAAAAGCCCGTGTGTTGTTGTATCTAGCAGTAGACCAGAGTGTGTTTCCAAGGTTAGCAGCAGCTAAGACAGCCAATGAAGCATGGCAAACCCTCAAGACAGCCTATCAAGGCATGGAGAGAGTGAAGACAACAAAACTACAATTGCTGAGGAAGGATTTTGAGAATCTGTGCATGAAGGAGTCAGACAACATTGACTCATTCTTCACACATGTAATTGGTTTGGTCACACAGATAAGGACTCATGGAGAAACCCTTGAAGATAGGAGGATTGTGGAGAAAATATTGAGGGTCTTACCCTCAAAGTTTGATGCGATTGTCACCACCATAGAAGAGACAAAGGATCTCTCAAACTTTTCAGTTGATGAGCTTCATGCATCACTGATCACACATGAGCAGAGGTTGAGTAGAAATGAAAACTCATCTCTAGAGCAAGCCTTCAAGACCCAGATGTCCTTTGGAAGAGGAAGAGGTCAAGGCAGAGGAAACAAGAGAGGAAGAGGCAGAAGCTAGAACAGAGGAGGAAGGAACAGTCCAGCAAATGCTCAAGGAAGAGGCAGCAATCCAAATCAGAACCAAGGTCAAGGCAGCAGCCAACAAGGAGGACAACATCATGCTCAAGGAAAAAGGTATGAAAAATCCAATGTCCAATGTTATTATTGTAAAAAATATGGGCATTATGCCATTTATTGTAGGAAGAAGCAGCATGATGTGAGTAATAGGTCTAGTGCAAATATTACTAGAGAAAATGTCAGCCAAGATAATGTGTTGTTAGCTTGTAACATGGCTGAAACAAATAGTGAAGATATATGTTTTCTAGACTCTGGTTGCAGCAACCATATGACAGGAAACATAGCCCTGTTTTATGCTTTAGATCAAAGTGTGAAGTCACAAGTCACACTTGGGACTGATAGCAAAATTTTTGTTATGGGTAAAGGAGAAGTTAAAATATTTACAAAGCAAGGTGAAAAGAAAACCATAGCAGATGTCTACTATGTCCCTGGAATGAGATGTAATCTTTTGAGTATTGGACAGCTTGTCCAAAAAGGTTACAATGTTTTCTTTGAGAATGATGTATGCACCATCATGGATATTCCACCCAGCAAGCGATGCATTGCTGAAGTGAGGATGACGAGGAACATAATGTTCCCTCTCAGAATAAGGGCAGATTTGAAAAACAAAGATGCAATGGCAGTAGTTACCCAAGAGGCTCTCCAAAGTGTGCCAAAGGATGAAAATTGGTTGTGGCACTTGAGATTTGGACATCTCAACTTTGGAGGTCTTAATTTGTTGAGCAGAAAAGGAATGGTAAGGGGATTACCATTGATAGAGAAACTGGACAGCCTTTGTGAAGGCTGCATATTGGGAAAACAACACAGAGAAAGTTTTCCTTCAGGGAAAAGCATAAGGGCAAAAGCACCCTTAGAAATTGTCCACTCAGATTTATGTGGACCGATGCAAAATCAATCTTTAGCAGGCAGCCAATATTTTCTAACATTCATTGATGATTTTACAAGAAAGACTTGGGTTTATTTCTTGAAAAACAAAAGTGAAGTGTTTGAAAAATTCCGAAATTTCAAAGCACTTGTGGAAAATCAAAGTGGGCTGCGTATCAAAGTTTTGAGAACTGACAGAGGAGGTGAGTATATCTCCAAAGAATTTTTAAGTTTTTGCAGAGAAAATGGAATTCACAAGCAATTCACAGCAAGGTACACCCCATAGCAAAATGGAGTTGCTGAAAGGAAGAACAGGACCATTATGGATATGGCGAGGAGCATGTTGAAGGCAAAGCATTTGCCAAATGATTATTGGGCTGAAGCCGTAAACTGTGCAGTGTATATTTTGAACAGGTGTCCTACAAAAGCAGTGTTGAACAAAGTGCCGGAAGAGGCATGGAGTGGGAGAAAGCAAGGAGTCACCCACATGATAGTTTTTGGATGTGTGGCCTATGCACACATTCTAGATCAGCTAAGGAGGAAGTTGGACAGCAAAGGGGAGAAATGTATCTTCATTGGATACAGTGAAGAATCCAAAGCTTATAGGTTGTATATCCCATCTATCAAGATGTTCTTTGTGAGCAGAGATGTTCAGTTCATTGAGGAGGAAGCTTGGGATGGAAGCATAGAGAAAACAGTTAATGTTAAAAACTGTTTGTCTCATGATGAAGATGATGAAGAGATTGTTGAAATACATCCCCAAACAGCAACGCCAACACAAGGATAGCAAGGAACACCCTTGAGGAGAAATGAGAGTGCTTCTCCAAGCACACCACAAGGAGGAAATTCAAGTGCATCTTCAAGCACTTGCACACCAAGTGAAAGAGGTAAGAAGTTCAGAAATTTAAGTGACATTTATGATGAAGGAATGAATTCCTTATCTGCCTTGTATTGTCATGTTGATGACCCTATTCATTTCGAAGATGCTATTAAAGACAAGAAATGGATAGAAGCTATGGATGAGGAGATGAATGCCATAGAAAGAAACAAGACATGGGATTTGGTTGAGCTACCAAAAGGTAAAGAAGTTATTGGAGTCAAATGGGTCTATAAGACCAAGTGCAATGCTGAAGGCAAAATTGAAAGGCACAAGGCAAGGCTGGTTGTCAAGGGATACAAGCAGCAATATGGGAGAGATTATGAGGAGACTTTCGCACCGGTTGCAAGAATGGAAACCGTGAGAGCAGTGTTGTCCATAGCAGCACAAAACAAATGGAAAGTCTACCAAATGGATGTGAAGTCGGCATTCCTAAATGGAGTGTTAAAGGAAGAGGTTTACATTGAACAACCTCTAGGCTATGAGAAGAAAGGCCAAGAGCACAAAGTGTGCAGATTGAAGAAAGCTCTTTATGGGTTGAAGCAAGCGCCAAGAGCGTGGTACAGTAGGATAGATTCCTATCTACTGGAAAATGAATTTGACAAATGTGAAGGAGAACCCACCGTCTACATCAAAGAAAAGGATGGTAAAATTTTAATTGTTGTCTTATATGTTGATGATGTTATTTTCACAGGTAATGATGATCAGCTCATTAAGAATTTTAAATCAGTAATGAAAGAGGAATTTGAGATGACTGACATGGGTTTACTGAGATACTTCTTGGGAATAGAAGTAGATCAAAATGAAAATGGAATTTTTATCTCTCAAGCAAGATATGTAAATGAAGTGTTGAGCAGGTTTAATATGCAAGAGTGCAAAGCAGCAATCACTCCCACAGTAATGGGATTAAAACTCAGCAAAGAGGACAGCAGCAAGGATTTTGATCCTAGTTTGTACAAGAGCATAGTTGGCAGCCTTATGTATTTAACTGCAAGTAGGCCTGACATAATGTTTGCTATTAGTTTAATTTTTAGATTCATGGAGAGGCCAAAAGAGGCACATTGGCAGGCGGCAAAAAGAATTCTAAGGTATGTCAAAGGCACAAAAAGTTTTGGCATTTTGTATACTTTTTCAGAAAGTTCAGATTTGGTTGGCTACACCGATAGCGATTGGGCTGGAAGTGTGGATGATCGGAAAAGCACATCCGGTTACGTTTTTCACATGGGTTCAGGAGCCATTTCATGGGCTTCCAAGAAACAACCAATTGTGGCGTTATCTACAGCAGAAGCAGAGTACGTGGCAGCTACAGCAGCAGCATGTCAAGCAGTTTGGATGAGAAGGATGTTGAGAAGCTTAGGCCAAGAGCAGGCAAAAGCAACAGTTATTTTTTGTGACAATAGCTCAGCTATTGCGTTGTCCAAGAATTCTGTGTTTCACAAGCGAACGAAACACATTGATACAAGGTTCCATTACATCAGAGAATTGGTGAACAATGGAGAAATTGTTTTACAACATTGCAGCACTCAGGAACAGGTTGCGGATATTCTGACCAAGCCACTGGATCAGAAGAGCTTTGAATTTTTGAGGAAATGTCTGGGTATGATTGAATGCCCAGCAGTTGAAATTAAAGGGGAGTGTTGAAATTGTAATTTCAACTGAAACTTCATTTTATTTGCGATGCGATCCATCGCAGATCGCAGATCGCAAATTCAAACTTCTGTGCGTTAAGTCCTCCGGAATGATGCGATGCGATCCGATCGCATATCGCAGATCGCATCATATGTGTGTGCCCCAAATTTTGGGTTCCGACCAAATGGGATTCTGCGATGCGATTTAAATGAAGTCAATGGGTGAAGTATGGGCCAGCATTAAATGAAATTTTACGTGAAGTAAAAGTTTTACTTTACCGCCAGTAAGTGTCAGTAAAACAATAAATGCAATTTACAGTGGTTGGTAAGTTTTGGTGAAGTTTTTAATTTTATTTCAGCGGGAGTATGGGCTCAAGTAATAGTTGGTAAATGCATTTAATTTTTATTATGTCTTTTACGGAAGCATGGCCAGTGAAGACGTGTAGTAATTTCTTCTTGGGTTGTCATATATGTAATGTTTTTTTCGTGTATTGTAGAAGAGGAATGGTAATGCACAGCAGTGCGAAGTAATGAAATTGAAGAGTGAGGCACAACAGTGCGATGTATTGTAACCCACGCAGCAGCGTGAAGAAAATCTGTGTAATTTCCACACAGCAGTGAAAGTAATTTTTCTGTAGTTGAAGTCTGTTTTTACAGCAGTGAATGTAGAAGAGATTCTTACACACAGCAGTGTAAAATCTCAGGAGAAGACTGAGTAATTTTTTTTTTAAATGTTCTCGGTGAATCCCTCTAAGAGAGAGGAAGAAGGTTGTAACAGCAGTTGCTTTTATTAATGAATAGGAATTTGTTGATGTGTGGAAATCTCTGTCTGCCCAGAAATTTTAAAGCTTCCCTGTGCTAATATCCTGTGTGTTTAAAACAGAGCATTGTCTCTGTGTTCTGTGATTTTGTTTTTGGGATTTTGACAGAAAAATCCCCAACAGTTTGCAGGGACGATGTTTAATGAATGCAATATAGCCAAACATTTCATTCCTGCCTTTTTCCTCGTTGGCGTACCTTCCGTCGTTTGTAGAGATTATCATTAATCATTACAACGTAACCAGACATTTCATTCATTCCTTTTTCTCAATGGCCGTCCCTTTCTCCTTTCACGGAGATTATCATTCATTATTCGAATATAACCTAACATTTATTCACGTCCTTTTTCCAATCGGTGTCCCTTCCGTCGTTTGCAGGGATGTTTACCAATATTTTTGTTAGAAATTTTAAGAGAAGAAATATAATAGAAACGTTGCAAAATAACAGCATGTATCCAAGCCTTGGCACATGGTTCTAAACGGTTGGGGCACTAACTCTTGGGTTTGAGGAAATTTCCAAAAACACTCGACAATTTTCATTACATGTCCAGGGAATTCCAGGTAGATCTACAGTTCAACATTGTGCAGAACTATTGGCCTCACATTACGTTGTCATTTTCTCTGCTACTATAACGCTTTAGCTTCCCTTGGCACAATCATTATCCGAATGCGCACTTCATAAACTCATTTTTACACCAAATCATTTTTCCACACTACATTTTAAGTATAAACCACAACACTACGGATGAGATAAGGTTTAGGAGGAAGATGAAGTAAATTCAATACTTTTCGTATCTGTGAGATAAGAGTCTGGCCCATGCTACTGAAGAACGCTGAAAGTAGTGCATCTTCAGATTGATCAGCCTTCAATCCATTCAACAGTTAAACCTTAAAAAAAATCCAGTAAAATACAGTTTTGTGGCAAGGTTTGAATAGTAATTTACTCACCAGAAGCAATGTTATGCAGAATCATGGAGCATTGTGGCATTGGCTCTATAGGATACACAACCAGAGGAACCTCCATGTAACCGTAGCAATCTTCCTCGCGCAATTGCTGGGGATTTATTAATTTCTTGGAGGTATCAATCTTCGTAATGTAGCTGCTGGGAGTTAGTAACTGTCTTGAGGTATCAATCTGACCATAGAAGATAATTCTCTTTTCTAACATAGAGAATCAAGGGTTCATAACCGCACACAGTAGCAACTGAGGGTGTTGATTTTAGGGAAGAACACCTTACGGCATAATAAAAAAATGATAAATTCAGTAAATATATAATATAATAATTTGAAAAAAAAAACAAATAAAATTAAGATAGAGCTTTAATTTTTAAATTTCTATCTATAATATAAATTAACCAATTACATTATAACAAACAAAAAAATGTAGGTTTAAAAAAAAATCTCTCCATCATTCCAGAATAAAGTTCAAATATGCATTCCCCATAGAATCCATATTTGTGACACCAATAAGTTATAAATCATTGTTTATAAATAATACATTTTTAAAAATAATAAATTAAAATGATAATCCTCTGAATATTTAAAAAGGTTTGGGAACATATTCTATCATCCGAATAGGATTAATAAGTTTATAATAAGTATTGAAATTGTAAAATTTAAAGATAAAGTAAAGCATTAAAATATATAAAATTTGTTTATTTATTTATATTTAATATCTTTATTAAAAAAATTAAACTTAAAGTCAAATAAAAAGTCATAAATAAATATAATTTTTTATCGTAAAATAAAATATATATTTTTATTTATAAAAAGTAATGTTAAAGAAATAAAATTATATTTTTTTTGGGTCCATTAATATTTTCTTATTAATTTGCAAAATATTATATTTGATAATCAAGGACCTTTTTCTCTCTCGGCCTCAATTTCATTAGATTTGTCGGCTGGGAGAGCAATTTCATTAGATTTGTGGGCTGGGAGAGCAAGGCAAAATATTATATTTGATAATCAAGGCCTTTTGCTCTCTCAGTCTCAATCTCACTATATTTGTTGGCCAGGAGAGCAAGGAAACATGTAAGGAAAATTTACCATGCTTTACATAAAGACCATAAACTAGTCGACCAAATAACTAAAAAAACATACAAAATGAATAGACAACCAACCAACATCATAGAACAAGAGGTACATTAGGTGGTTGAGCAACATCAGAAGAAACAAAATCCCAATTGGCCTGAAACTCCACATGAAGTTGACGTGCATCTACAAACTTTTGTGAGCCTTTGGCAGATCACAAGGAAATCAAGGAGGTTCCATTGATTTTGTTGGATATTATTAAGAAATGAAATTACTTAACAAGAGTAATTGGCAATTGGGTTAGTCTAGTACTCTAGTGGAAAAAAGTCATTTCCAATAGCTATATCTCTCTTGCCTACAACTTAATTAAGCTTACCACGTGAGACTTATTAAAAAATTATTTTTATTTTAAAAATAAAATATTATTTAGTTTTATATCATTTTGTAATTTATTTAATATTTAAAACTTCATGATTTATAAAATTTATAACTATTACATTACTGTAAAAGATATTTTTACTATTGTTACATTACTTAAAAATAAATTAATTATCAATTGCACCAGATGTTGCAAAGGACCCCTCGTAATGTATTGGCATAGGAAAGAGTGGCATTAAATTTTTACTCCTAGAATAGGAAAGAGTAACATTAAATTGTTACTCTTACCATAATAAATAGTGGCATTAAATTGTTACTCATAGCATTAAACTATTATTCTTCCATGATGGCAGTGAAAGTGTCACCAAATGTTACCAAAGGGTGTAAGTAATGTTTTGGATCTTAGTTAAAGAGGGACAAGAGTACCCACAATATAAGGTTCTATCTTTTTTGTTATGTAGTGTAGTTGCCAATGAATTCATTGTAGAGATACCAAATATCTCTATCCTTAGCAATTATTGACAAAAAGAACTTGATTTGGTCTTTTGGTTAAACATCCATATGTATTTGCGCTTGGAACACTTTTGTTTGAAGTATTTTCCTACTTGAATGGTTGGAGTTTATCCACACCCTATTTTTAAATGCCAACTTTATTTGGATTCAAGATTTGTAGCAATTGATATATCTCTATTGGGTTACATTGAGATCCATTTACATTATTCCCCCAATTCAAACTATAACAAAAATTTTTATTGTTGGGTTTCATTCAGATCCATTTTGACGCAAGAAAAACCTACAATGCCCAAAGTATGCATATAAAATGCATGATCTCATTTGTCCAAGAATTTCAATTACCCTGCCTAGTCAAACCTTCATAAACTTTATTTAATCTTTATACCCCGTGCATATTAACCATACCCTATTACACTGGTCTCGGTTTAACTCAACGTTAACCACACCATGGACCGAGACTTGGTTAAACTCGATTTAGCCTTTTAATTCATTAATCCCACTTTATTTCTATTATAATTATCCTATAACAGAAATATAACATAAATCACACTTAACCTTACCTTTTCATCTTCCCTCTGCCTTTGCACATTTACTGATGCTCACCTTATCACATTCAATCTCCACCGTTGATTTCACTCCATAGGATCAACGACTGTCGTGTGATCTCCATCCATCCTTCCTAACCCAAATAAATTTACACTGGTGTTGATAAACTTCAGGGTCCGCTTAGGCCCAAGCCATCCCAAAAATGACGCAGGAGGTCAATTGAAAAACATTTGAAAAGCAATTGAACAACATTGATCTAATGGTCAATAGTGATATCACACGAGAAACTTTCGCAACAATTAACCACGTTTACGGAGCCGATAAGGATTATAAATCCTTAATCTCTAAAGGTTCGGGTCCGGTTTTGAGATTAACGTCCAATCATCCTAAGACCCGATATCCATTGGATATATGATGTCATCAAATCTTACGGCTCGCAGGACTTTTATTAGCACACGGGTTAAAAATAAGCCAACCCCCACCGTTGACTGTGATGTAAGCGTTGACTATGGAATCGTCGACTAGGATTTAGTGCAGGACTTCAGCGATAATCAAGGAAATTTGTTCTCTCTCTCTACCCCGTGCAATTGCTAATCACCGTCGATCTACCAGATCTGTCGATCTGACAATCCAAATTGATTCATGTGATTCACCTTCTGCAAGTACTTGGATTTAATCTCCGTCATTCATTTCTTTTGCTTTTGTTACATGACTTAATCTTGGTCGCCCATCACCTTTAGCTTCGTTCGTTGATCTTCAGATCCAATGACTCTTGTGCATTGTCACCTTGTTTCTTCGTCCTTCTCTTTACTTTGAACCTTCAATCGGATTTAACGATCTGACACGATCCTTCCTCCTCACTTCTTTATGTGTTCTGGCTGAACTCCACTTGCATACATATACTATGCAGAACCTCTGATTCACACATAATTTATCATTCAATACTCAGACCACACATTTACAAAGTTTAGGAATTGAATCTCTGTATATATATATATATATAAACAAATGATTACATAATGAGACTCTCTGTCTCTCTGGGATGATTTTATAATCAGTGACTTATGTTTTCCTACCTACCATATACTTATAATCAATCCTATCTAACTCTCGACCTGACTGACTAACCAGCTAACCCTTGACTATGCCTTTTAGGCTTACATTCATAAAAAATGATTCTACAACCGATTCCTGGTTTAGATCCATAACCTTCTCAACAAAATCCTAAATTCTCTTCCTTATCTCTAAGGATCCTCTCTAGTCCACAAAATCATGAACTAACTCCTAATCTAAGTCTTACAATTAATTCTCAAATCTCTCAATCTCTCAACTATCCTGATTCTTTCATGTTCTCATACATTCAAAAATATTTACTAATATGCCTTACTATACTTAATTAAATCCCTATTCTAGCTTCTCTCATTAAAATCACTCAAAACCTTAATAATTACATTAATTCAAAACATAGGAAACCAACTTCCTCGAAAACACAAGACCCCCTATGTCTACTAAAATACAATGATATTGTTGAGCTGAATGCTCCTGCATTAGACTCTCAAGGTTGAAAATAATCATGATCTCCTGATCATATGCTTTTGATCTGCGTCCTCGTGGATCCCATACTTTGTTCTGTAGTCTGTCCTTGGTCGCTGTTGTTGTTTGTTGTTCTCCAGGTCTCCACACTTTATGCTGCATTGCTCCACTAGCTATGCTCTCACAGTTTGCTGTTGTATTTTCTTGTTGCTGCTTTGCTTTCATTCTGTTGTCTTGTCCCTTTGAGATGCTTTTCTGTGTCCAACTCATTTCTTTGTTGGACTCTTTCCTCTTCCTCTCTTGCATATCCTTTGCAATCTTCATCATGTTCTTTCTTCTCTACTGGTGCTTTCAGCCATTTCTCCAATAACTCCAATTCTTTCTCCCATTTGAGAGTTTAGTCCTTCTTCTTTATTGACTGCCTCAACAGCTTCCCTAGTTATCTCCACTGTGCCTATCATCATGATGGAATGATGATCGTTTATTATGTTTTCAACTAACATAGTCTCTTCTTTAAATTTGCCTTTAATCTTCTGTTGGTTACCTTCACTTTGTAGTTGTTGGTTCCTTACTACCACCCTTACATCCTTACCCTCTTGTTGCTTCTGAACCTCCATTTCATGTCCAAATAACTTCTGTTTAATTTCTTCGATCAAAACCTCACACTTATTCATTCTATGCATATTTCCTACAAAAAAACTATTGGTTTGTGAACCAAAACACTCTTCTGTCTCCATGTCTTTTAAAGACCCCCTGCTATTGTTAAGTACTGTTGTAACCACTTCTTTTCCTTTGCCATTTCCTCTTAGCAACCTCTCCAAAAATTCAATTTCCTCCTTACATTTAGCAAGTGTCTTATCACAATGCTCTTCATTTCCAGCTTCATCCTTTACATGGTCACTATTGTCCAATGATTCAATCAGACTGCCTTCCATATACAATTCTGTCTCATTCATCTCCATAGAAATAAGTTCATGTTCAACACTTATAATCCTTGTATTCACACAACAATTGTCAGTTTGAAAGATGTAAGTCTCAACAACCTCAACTAATGTTTCACATATCAGCATTTCAGGTTGATCTTCATCTCCTTCTTCCACAAGGAATTGTCCTTATTTTGTAACAATTCCAAATATTAATTCATCAATAATTTCTTTCTGCTACAACAATTCAACATTTTCCTCATTAAAGAGGCATTATTCATCATACTCTGCTCTAGAATACTTATCCTCTGAAAGGTACTCTTCATCCTCTATTAGTACGTCAGTATGGTGATCCAAGTTCTCCTCTGAACTTTGGCAATTTTTATCAAGTTTTATGACAGCTTCATAAGGCTGCCAATCCTCTACAAAACCTACACTCACAAAACAATCATTATAATTAAAAACATAAGGCCTCAGTGTCTCTTCTTCCTTTGGAAACATTTCATTATGTTGCTCGAAACTATCCCAATAGTTCACTGATCTCCATTCTTCATCTTCACCTAGAACTTCACCCTGTTCTGGTTCAAAAATGGAAACTTTTATTTCCAACTCAACTTCTCTGAGTATTTCCACCAGCCACTTTACTTGCCTCTGTTGTAGCCTTCTCTGTAACTTATGCCATTTTACTAGTTTCTTCCTTAATACCCAACCTTGTCTCTGGCGTTCCTCAAGTATCATCCTTAATACATTGAGTTGTTCTTTCATCTCTGTAATATCCTTGTCAATTTCCACTTGACTCATTCTCTTGCCATTTGCCTTGGCATCTTCCTTCTTCACTTTTCTTCTGTTGTGGTCTTCCTTAGAACCTCTGCTATGACTATTAGTAGTCATTTTCTTCTCCATCTCTATGAGTTCCTCACTCACTCACTATGAGATGCATTAAAGCCTCTGCAACAGCAAGTCCTCCCTACTGCCACTTACCTCACCAAGCTCCCCTCTGTACTTGGTCTTTTTAGCAAGCCCTTGGTTCTCTATTCTTGGAACCTCTTTTGAGTACTTCTCTCTGCTCCTTCTAGGTTTCAACTCATCTGCATATTCTAAGAACACAATTGTCCTCTTGTATTTGAATCAAAATGAAATACTTGGTTCTGACCACCTCTTCTTTCACTTAGAAAGTCTTATTAGCTTCCTTCATTACTTAGCAATTCTACCCACATCCTCTGTGGAATTGCCCTTATGATCTTCTTGTGATTTGCAACAATACCTCTGCAGTAACAAGTCTCCTTCTTGCTACATATGCCTCACTAAGCTTCTCTCTTTTGAGCTTAGTCTGTTAGCATTTCTCTGGGTCTTTCCTTTGGAATCAATTGAGCACCTTTTGCTCTAGGTTGTTGCAATCTTCTCACCTTCAAGACTTCTGCACGATCTTGTTCTACCATTCACTTGCATTTTCAATGGATTGTCCACTGTTCCATTGCATCTGCAATTCTCCCAATATTCTACTATACTTTATCTCTATGTGCTTACTGTTTGTCAAATTAGAATCTGATCTCCTCTTGCTTGCTTTCATCACCATTCACCTATATACACACCTTCAAAACATAACTCTATTCTAAATTCTTTTCAAAGAAAATTTCACATAGAATTTATTTGTGGTTTAATATCAAATGATTCAACCACAATTCTGCTCTAATACCAAAACAACGCAGGAAAAACCTGCAATACCCACAGTATGCATATACAATGCATAATCTCATTTGTCCCAGAATTTCAATTACCCTGCCTAGTCAAACCTTCATAAACTTTATTTAATCTTTATGCCCAGTGCATATTAACCATACCCTATTACACTGGTCTTGGTTTAACTCAACGTTAACCATGCCATGGACCCAGACTTGGTTAAACTTGATTTAACCTTTTAATTCACTAATCCCACTTTATTTCTATTATAATTCTCATATAATAGAAATATAACATAAACCACCCTTAACGTTACCTTTTCATCTTCCCTCAGCATTTTCACATTTATTGATGCTCACCTTATCGCATTCAATCTCCACCATTGATTTCACTCCATAGAATCAATGGTTGTCGCGTGATCTCCATCCATCCTCCGTAACCCAAATAAATTTAAACTTGTGTTGATAAACTTTCAGGTCCGCTCAGGCCCAAGCCATACCAAAAGTAACGCAGGAGGTCAATTGAACAACAATTGAACAACATTTGAACATCAATTGAACAACAACTGAACAATAATTGAACATCAATTGAACAACAATTAAACAACATTGATCTAACAGCCAATAGCGTTATCGCGTGAGAAACTTTTGCGACACTTAACCACCCTTACAAAGCCGATAAGGATTATAAATCCATAATCTATAAAGGTTCGGGTCCAGTTTTGAGATTAACATCCAATCATCTTAAGACCCAATATCCATTGGATATACAAGGTCATCAAATCTTACGGCTCGCGGGGCTTTCTTAGCACACGGGTTAAAAGCAGCCCAACCCCCACAGTTGATTGTGACGTAAGCATTGACTATGGGATCGACGGCTAGGATTTAGTGCAGGACTTCAGCCATGATCAAGGAAATTTGTTCTCTCTCTACCCCGTGCAGTTGCTGATCACCATCGATCTACCAGATCTGTCGATCTGACGATCTAGATCAATTCCCGCGATTCACCTTCCGCAAGTACTTGGATTTAATCTCCGTCATTCATTTATTTTACTTATGTTGCATGACTTAATCTTGGTCGCCCATCGCCTTCAGCCTCGTTCATTGATATTTAGATCCAACGACTCCTATGCATCGTCACCTTATTTCTTCGTCCTTCTCTTTACTTTGTTTTTATGTTGTTTCTTCAATGTTCTTCTGTGGCTTTAGTTTTGTTCAAGGTTCTAGTCCTTCGTTGTTCTACCACACAACTCTCTCTCGAGCTTAACTCTGCGTACTCTTTAATCACTGTCACTCCCGAACTTTACTTTGATCCTTCAATTTTATTTAATGATCCGACACAATCCTTCCTCCTCACTTCTTTCTGTGTTCTTCCTGAACTCCACTTGCATACATATACTATGCAAAACCTATAATTCACACATTATTTATCATTCAATACTCAAACCACACATTTAGATAGTATAGGAATTGAATCTTTGTCTGTATGTATATATATATATAAACAAATGATTACATAATGAGACTCTCTCTCTCTCTCTCTCTAGCATGATTTTCTAATTAGTGGCCTCTGCTTTCCTACCTGTCGTAGGTTTACAATCAAACCTATCTAACTCTTGACCTGACTGTCTAACCAGCTAACCCGTGACTATTCCCTTTAGGCTTAAATTTATACAAAAGGATTCTACAACCAATTCCTGGTTTAGATCCATAACCTTCTCAACAAAATCCTAAAGTCTCTTCCTTATCTCTAAGGATCCTCTCTAATCCACAAAATCATGAACTAACTCCTCATCTAAGTTTTACAATTAATTCTCAAATATCCCAATCTCTCAACTATCCTGATTCTCTCATGTTCTCCTACATTCGAGAATATTTACTAATATGCCTTACTATAGTTAATTAAATACCTATTCTAGTTTCTCTCATTAAAACCATTCAAACCTTAATAATTACATTAATTCAAAACAGCGGAAACCAACTTCCTTGAAAACACAAGACCGCCTATGTCTACTAAAATACAATAATATTGTTGAGCTGAATGCTCCTGCATCACATTTACATTTTTCCCCCAATTAAAACTCTAGAGAACATTTGTATCATTATGTTATTGATTAGTATGTGGACCGGATCATAGTGACTTGCATGGAATGATTTTGGATAAATTATAATAATATCAAGTTGAAGCCAAAATATGAATCTTTTGATCTCAAGGATGTTGAAAATCTCAAATTACCATAATCTACACTAAGTATGGTAAATTTGAATAATGAAGATGGAAACATTTATTCATTGAATCTTAGAAAAGGACTATGAGCCTAGACTAGGATACCAAAGCCTTTCCAATTGATGATATCAACAACCCACAAACAAGTGACTAAAGTTTCTTTGGAGATTCAAATGCATTTCCAAATAAAAATGTTCATGATTTCACTTTTCACTAATAAGGTTTTAACATAGAACATACTTAAGAAAAGATACTAATTATTTAGCTCATACTCCTTGGTTCTAATTTTCCTTTCAAAGCACTCCATGTGAAAATAAAGTTTCCTTCAAATTTGTTGAATGAATTTAAAGAGAAACACTTCTCTGGAAAAATTCCCGAGATTTGTAAAGATAGACTTTAATAATTTCTCAACTTTTACCTTTTTTAAAAACTATTTATATTACTTTAAATTTCTCAATATTTGATGAAATTAAATTCAAAATTTATAATAAAACTAAAATTATAATTGAATTTGGAATTCAAAATTCAAATAGACATAAATCAGTCATATATATTGTATTTAGCTAAAACTTTATTTCAAAAATAATTATAATTCCAAATTGAACCAAACAAATTTGAAATGATAAAATTGAAAGTATTCAAATTTAAATTTCTCTGAATAAACATAAATGACACTTAAAACACAAATTCTAAGTGAAAGACAAGAAATATTCATATTAAAATTACAAAATCTCTTGTGTGGTATGAACTTTGCATTTACTATTCTATCTACAATTTCTATTTATCATTGGAAGATGAAATTGTTTTAAAAGATTGCTAATGAAAGATAAGAATTGGGGTGAAATTGATTGTAACAACTTATAAAAATGGTAAATTAAAAACATTAATGTACCATTCAATTTAGTACCACAACCATAATCAATTACATAAAAAATCAAACAAAATACTTATAATGAAAAGAAAGTAAAATATTAGGAAGGTAACCAACTATTAACAAGACACAATACTCATCTTTAAATCAGTCTACAAGATCTAGATGTATAATTTTGACTACTCAACTCTGACTTCTAAGATCATAAATCAATGTGTAATTCCAACTTCATATGGCTATGTCTATTTATAGTCGAAATTCATTGGACAATGTTAACTTCGATCAAACACCCATTATATCAATTTGTTTGGTAAAATCAAATTTGATTATACATTATATGCATCATTACTTTGCACAATAGGTCTGAACATTTTTTTCAAAAATCTAATGCGATCATATTAAAATGAATAAAATAAATTCAGATATTAAACTCACATTAAAGTAATGAAAACACATTATTATCTATTTAAATAAAAAAATTACATATAAATAATTTTATAAAATTAACAATATTCTATTATATATACATTAATGTCTCCAATAAAATAATATATTTAAATATTATACACAATTGTCATAATAATAATAAATACATTTATCATCATAGTCACTCTACAACATTTCATCTATTCTATTTTTTTAATTATGTTTTTTAACTAGGCTAAGCTTAGATCTACGACCATCTATTTTATGTAGGAACGTATTTCCCCCTAGTGATATGTTATCACTAGGATTGTGGGAGATTTGTCAAGCTTGGATTGTCCTTGGGATAGTTTAATTCCTCCAAAAGTGACTTCCATCTTCAACTTCTCCCAATGAGATTCGAACTTAAAACCTCTTAGAATTCACCTATTCTAACATTATATTCATATAACATTCATATAAATATTTAATTATTTTTTACTTCTTAAATATTAATACATAATTATATTGTCTAAATAATTGGTAGACATTGAAATTATTTTCATAAACATATTATGTAAGTGGTTGGTAAATGTTGAAATTATTTAAGAGAATGATTGTCATTAATAAGTCTTATCCTTACCATAGGAAGAAAGGTATCAAAAGAGCTATATGATTGGAATTTATTTAAACATTAATGCATAGTCAAATTGTCTACTTAGTGAGAAGATATTATTAAAATATCATGGTCAAATGATTAATCTCAAACTTTATACAAAAAATGATTAATCTCAAACTTTAGTTGTTAATCAAATTATCTACTCGGTAGGTAGATTATATATTATTAAAATCTCATGGTAAAAATGATTAGTGTGGAGCTTTAATTGCTAATCAAGTTGTCTACTTGGTAGGTCGATGCTGAAATTGTTTAGGAAAATGGTTGCAATGGTTAAGATTAATATTAATTATTATTAGAGGGCTTAAAAAAATAAAACCATATGATGACTTCTCCATTTCCATATTGGGTGCAACGCTCAATGTGGAAGAAAGGGAATACATGGAAAATCACATTGGAATCTTCATTTCCATATTGGATGTAACTATCAATTGCTTGATTGGCATTTATAAAGAGATTAGAAAATGTGCAACAATCAGAATATAAAATAAAATTAACCAGAATATAAAACATTATCTGATTTCCATATTGTGTGCAATTCTCTATGTGAATAATGAATGGAATGTTTATGCAATAAATTTATAAAATTATGATTACAACTAATAGAATATTCTTGCAATAAATTTTTAGAAATATGATCACAATGTTCTAACCATTAAAATACAAAACAAAATTCACTGTACACCATAAAAGACCATGTTTAAAGATTAAGAGGCAATCTATGTTGGAAAGCTTATATAATATCGCAATTTGGCATTATGTAAGTGATTTATCCTTATATTCTACCTTTGAACGCCATTTTTCTTACTAATTTTTATCTTCAATGATTTTTTATATGTCTCGATTCTTGCATTTCCTTTGCAACACCCAGTGCAATTGCTAGTTATAAATAAAATAAATATATCTAATTATAATGGTGTTAACACTTTATTAATTTATTATTATTCACATGATCTTTTCATATAATTTACATATTTTTTTCTTTAATTATAATTAACTATCTTTTGACAAGATGTACATAATGATATTATAGTTGACCATTCATTATATTTATTCTATCTAAACTATAATACAATATTTGTTATTTTTCAAAATCAATAAAAATATTAAACATATTAGATATTACTAAAATCTCATGTTAAAAATGATTAGTCTGAAGGTTTAATTGTTAACTAAGTTGTCTATTGGGTAGGAAAATGTTGATAATGTTTAGGAAAATGGTTGGAATGGTTAAGGCTAATCTTAATTAGAAGTAGAGGGGTTAAAAAATAAAACCATATGATGACATATCCATTTCTATACTGGGTGCAACGTTCAATATGGAAGAAAGGGTATACATGAAAAATCATATTGGAATCTTCATTTTCATATTGGGTGTAACTATCAATTGATTGATTGACATTTATGATGAAATTCAAAAAAAGTGCAACAATCAAAATATATAATAAAATTAATGATTTTCATTTTCCAAAATATCAATCAATATATTAAAGAAAGAGTATACATGCAAAATCATATTTGTAACACCCCCGGATATGTGAGTAAAAAATGAAGTTACTATTGTTAATAATTACTTTCCTTTTCTTTTATAATTTTGAAAAGAATAAAATAAACAGTTATAATAATTAGTAATGAGGTTTTGTTATGTAATTTCGGGGAATGATTAGAGTCAGAACATAATGATGATTTCATAATAAGATAAATTAGTTTTGAAACATTGGGAGGCAGTGACTATTAAGTTTCCTTTCGCCAAAATTCCTGGAGATAAAAAGGCTCCGGAGGGACTAGGGGGGGCAACTAGCAAAGGAACCGCTTGAGGAAGAAGGATAGATTGGAACTGCGGAATTATTTCCAAATTTGGTTGAGGGATAGTGGAAATCTTTCCAATTAGATTGTTTTATAAGATTCGAGACTAGACTTCCAAATTTGGTTGAGGGATAGTGGAAATCTTTCCAATTAGATTGTTTTATAAGATTCGAGACTAGACTAGTCTCTTGTGGTCTGGAAGAGTAACCGAGACTCGTTACCTCCAAATCTATAAAAAAATTGCTCGGGAGGGAACCTAAATGTAATAGCTAGTTCCGTTGGTAGGGTGGAATGGTCTCATTCTGGGCACACTCACACAATCTATTTCCAGAATTGTAGATAAGTAGAATTTATGTTATTTTGGAAGTTCCAGAATTGTAGATAAGTAGAATTTATGTTATTTTGGAAGTTCTAGCAATCGTGTTGAGTTAGAACTCTTGTTGCTCGTTTTTTTTTTAAGAAATGTAAATTCCCCAAGAAATGAACAATGGGCGCTTAATGGATAAATTGTATGACAGGAATATTTGTTTTTGCCTAATTAAACAGTACCACCTGATGTAATGATTTTCTTATATTATTAGTTGATAAATGAATGTGATAATTACTGCCAGGGTATTCATGTCTCTGTGTTTGTACCTGTGTAAACATTTTATTTTTGCCTTAGTATTGGAAACTAAAGCATCATATATATTTAGTAACTAGTGATTATCAGTTCATGCGACTAACAGAAACCATGTTTGGTAACCGTGGAACTATTGTTAAATCTAGAAGCCCTTGTCTAGCTATAAAAACCTGACAAGTGCATGTTGGTATCAGTAGGGTTAACGTAAGGGTTCTTACCCAGATTTACCCCTTTAGACGAGACCTTGTGGGAAAGGTGATAGAGTGGTTCTGGGTTGTGTTCGAATACAACAGAAGGGCCAATTTATGAAATTATATTTGCTGTTTTGATATCTAAAAGGAAGAATTGTCATTATGGTAAGTAGGCCTCACAGACTCTCAATAGAATAATTGACCAGTGTAAACTGATAATTATTAAGGTTATTGGGTTCATATAAGAGACTTGGAACTCTAGTTGAATGCTTACATTTAGGGCCATTCCCGTGTTGAACTGTCACCGACAGAGATAGGAACAACTCTCTGTGAGAATACTAAATGAGTTTGGTAGCTTAACCTATTCTAACCATGCTAATTAAGAGAACTGAAGAAGTTATAAAGCTGAGTTGAAAACCAACACAGGTTCAGAAGTATAGTAAACATAAGGAAGAATTTATATCTAATAGTTGGAAAGAACAAAACAGAAATTAACCCATTTTTTTATTAACAAGAAAATACTAACACAATTTGCACTACGAGTCTAAGTATCAAAGGAAAACCTGTGCAATATGAATTTCTGCATTATGTAAATGAATGAATGCAGAACAATAGCTTTATATAAGTTAAAGGAAGCAGAATAAAACCCTTATATTAATTAATTTCAATCCTTAAGAAACATAAGGTTTTACATTCCATCGAATGAAGTTTCCCAAATCAAAACTGGGTAACAAAATTACATAATACTTAAAATTGTTAAATCCGCTTACGACTTTAGTTGGTTATGAAACCCTCCCTATCTAAATGTTATGGTAATAGGCCTCCTGAGGCTCTCAGGATTCAGACCTTACATTTGATTATTGACAAAGAGAATACAAAAATAGAAACCGCATCTGGCTGAGCACTAATAGTAATGGCCACTGCCATAGATATAGCAGGCTTGTCGAAGAGAAGCAGTGGGAAACCACCTTTGCGTTGCGGTCCCTAGCATAACAACAATGAATTTCTTACAAGCAGAAAAGACAAAGGAAAATTCATGGTGACTAGCTCAAATCCTGAATAAAGGGAAGGAAGATTTGTTACCCATGAAAATGCTAAGGTTCTTCAGTTGTGGCCTTGCTGAGATACACAGAAACCACGCGGATGGGGAACCATAATCTTGGGAAAGTGGGTTGTCCATGACAACGATATGCTGTAAATAACGAGAGGATGTTTAGTGCATGTTGGAGAAAGTTTGTAGGAAGAAAATTGAAGAATGGAAGAGGGGTCACCTTGAAGCCAAGGAGAGGTTTCGAGCTGGGAGAGACCCCAAGGTCGCATCAATCCCTGCAACTCCAACAAAAACTGTAGTAGAGTCCGCAATGTAAAGGTGTAATTCAAGCTAACAGATGGTGCAGTCGAGTTCCAACAACTCACCAACAACTTTGTGGAAGAATAGAAAGCATTTGCACAGACCTGCAGAGGATTCCTTGCTAGAGGGAGTAGCAGAGCCTCCCCATCGGTGCAACAGACGGGTGACTGAATGAGCCTAGTTGCAAAGGGTAGGTAGACAAAAAACCATCACATTCCCTTGGAACCGTAGGATGGTCAACCCCAAGACCGACAGTGAAGGGAGCACACACCTGTCCATTAGCTGGGTATATGATTGGAAGAGTGTGGAGGGACGTCATATAGTATGTTTAATGTACCATTCAATTACAGTTAAACCAATATCATTGTCTCTGTCTCTACTATAAACCATTTGACATTTGTATAGGCTAGATTTTTATCTATTAAGAGCAGTAACTAGAAAGAGTACTTAGGAACATAAATATCCAATTACCGTGCAGATATTATAATAATTAATTGATTTTTTTTGTTATGAGTTGTCATAAGTAGATGTTACAAATCGTATCAGAGCCTCGGGTTCCACACTGAGGCCTAAATAGTAATTGTAGTATAACAAAAGTAAATTGTGTTTCACAGAGGAAGAACACTGACTCATCTTGTGATGAGGAGTAGGATCTTCCCCCTCCCGAGGGATGACTGGGCATAACCCAGAGGTGTGGGTACAACTGGGAGAACCACATTAGAACACCAATGTTGCACTACTAGTGACAGTCTAGAAATTATGGGCTCAGATGCTAAATTTATGAGAAGGCAACTAAATATTATGATTGGAGCAGGAGAAGATTATGAAAAGTATGTCTTATAGGCAGAATCAAAGAAATCCTAATCCCAACGAGGATGAGGAAAACATAATTGAGTCACATAGATAGCAAGAGGAATGTCCGGAGTTGGAGGGAGGCTGAACCGGCCACGAAGGAGAGTCGGATAATGTACCTGATAAAAAATAATTTAAGATACAGAAAACTAAGCTTCAAGGGGAATATAATGAGATCAAACCACTGATATACAATGGAGAGGCTGAGGAAGCAACAGAGGCATTATTAATCATCATGAACAAATACTTTCAAATACAAGAATATGAGGATAATTTGAAGGCCAAATTAGAAATATATCAGTTGCAAGGTAAGGCCACCTTGTGGTGGGAAGAAATTAAAACAGTCAAGGAGATTGATTCTATGATGACAAGGCAAAAGAGTTTCATGATCTGAGACTAGGACAACAATCTATGGATGAGTTCATAGCTAAGTTCACCTCTTTATTGAGATATGTTCCATATATTCTGGAAGAGAAGGCTAAAGTCCAACGCTTCATCAATAGTTTACCAAGCCATATGAAGGAGAAGTTGGAATTTGACAATCCCAAAATGATGGATGACGTAGTTAGGAAGGCTCGGATCTACTATCAGTAGATGAAACAGAAACGTGAAGGTACCAAAAATTGAACTGGTAAGAAGGGACAAAGGAATTTCTCAACCCGTAAAGGCATGAGGAATGCTAGTACCAGGTACCCAGGTCGGAAAGGATCAGGTGGGTCCATAAATAAAAGCCAGTAGAGGGATAGGCCCCATAGTGAAGTAAAACAAAGCAAAGCTTCCAGTAAAATGGAAACTAATCAGATTCCTAAACCTCCTTTACAGTGTTGGGGTTGCGGAGAACCCCATTACTACAAGAACTGTCCCCATCGAGGGAGATCAGAACCAGTTACAAATGTTCAATAAGCTTCTACTATTGGTGATTTGGCAAGGAACATACCAAGGATTAATGCGGCGCTAGAAGATCGAACGGAAGAATATCAACCATCGATGGTGGAGCTGGAAGGTAAAATATCCAACCATCATGTTTCCATTTTGATAGACCTAGGTGCAATCCTAAGTTATGTTAGCCTGAGAATTATTGATTTATGTCATTTAACAAGTATAAAATTCAAAAATCCTTGGTTGGTTTAGTTAGCAACCAGAGCTAAGAGAAGAGTCAATGCAAAAATAGATGATTATGTAATTGATTTGGTGGGACAACAAATTAATGCCAGGTTAAATGTGGTGCCCTTAGGATCCTATGACATGTTGATAGGTATGGACTGGTTAGAATGACATTGGACCTTAATGGACTATAAGGGCAAGACCATTAACTTCCTGTCTAATAATGGCATCAAAGTAGAAATTCAGGGTATTAAAAGAGAAGTTAAATTGAGACCCATTACAGCTCATCAGTTAGGGAAAAGTATGTGAAAAGGCTGTCAAATTTATGTAGTCCAGGTAGGATACACTAACTCATAAGGTAAACTGTCTATTTTGGGAAACATACTGATTGTTCAAGAATATAAGGATGTTTTTCTAGAAGAAATTCCAGGACTACCACCCAAAAGGAACCTAGATTTTACTATTGAATTGATTCCTGGGGTAGCTCCTGTTTCCAAGGCTCCTTATAGAATGAGTGTCCCAGAGTTAACTGAATTAAAAATGCAGCTTCAAGAATTATTGGACAAGGGTTACATTAGACCCAGCGTGTCCCCTTGGGGGGCCCCAGTTTTATTTGTGAAGAAAAAGGATGGTACTATGTGTTTATGCATAGATCACAGGCAAGTGAATAAATTAATTGTTAAAAACAAGTATCGCTTACCCCGAAAATACGATTTATTTGACCAACTTAAGGGTGTGGTGGTATTTTCAAAGGTCGATTTACGGTCTGGCTATCACCAGATTCGTATTAAAGATGAGGATATATATAAAACAACGTTTCGGACACGTTACGGTCATTACAAGTTTGTAGTTCTTCCCTTTGGACTCACTAACGCTCCAACCACATTTATGAGGATGATGAATGGGATTTTTAACCCCTTTCTAGATAAATTTGTCATCATTTTCATTGACGACATATTGGTGTATTCCAGGAGTCTGAAGGAACATAAAGAACATCTACGAATAGTATTTCAAACCCTGAGAGAAAAGCAGTTGTACATCAAGTTCAACAAGTGTGACTTTTTCAAGGACCAGATTCAGTACCTGGGGCATATAATTTCCTCCGATGGTATAGCGGTAGATCTGGAGAAAATAGAGACTATCATGAAATGGCATGTTCCAACGAATGTGGGAAACATACACTCTTTCATGGGTCTTATTGGATATTATAGACGATTTATAAAAGTATTCTCCAAGGTAGCATATCCAATCACCTCCTTGTAGAAAAAAGGCATGAATTTTAAATGGACAAAGGACTGCCAAGCGAGTTTTGAAAAGCTGAAACAAATGCTTACCACTACACCTATGTTAAAAATTGCAGACCCAGAAGAGGATTTTATAGTTTGTATTGATGCTTGTAAAGAAGATGTGGGCGGAGTTTTAATGCAAAAAGGTAAAGTGGTTGCTTACGAATCTCGTAAGTTAAAAGAGAATGAACAGAAGTACTATGCTTATGACTTAGAGTTAACTGTTGTCGTACATGCCTTAAAGGTATGATGTCACTACTTGATGGGAAAGAGATTCTTACTCAGAACCAATCATAGCAGCTTGAAAATTTTCTTTAGTCAACCCACCTTGAGCACATGCCAAGCTAGATCGACTACATTCTTAAGTGAATTTGACTTTGAAATCAAACACCTGAAGGTAAAGGGGAACCAGGTAGCAGATGCACCGAGCACAAAATTGCATCATGTTTATGAAATTTTGTTTAGTCAGGTGGAAATTAACTTTTTTGATCAAATCAAGGAAGCAATTCAAAAGGATCCAGAATATGGATATCCCTGGCAGCAAGCTAGAGATGTTGATCATACCGACAAAGCTGGTGAGTACAGTGTTAATGTTGAGAACTTGTTGATGTTTAGAGGTAGGATATATTTTCCTAACCAGTTAACAATGAAACAACTTATATTGGATGAATTCCATAGGAGTCCATATGCGGCTCACCTTGGCTATCAAAAATTATTTTCTGCAATTAAGAAAGGTTATTACTGTCCTTGCATGAGGAAGGACATTGCAGAGTACTTAGCCAAATGTTTGGAGTGTCAGCCGGTTAAAGCTGAGCACCAACATCCTGCTGGGTTGTTGAATCCATTACCTGTCCCGGAGTGGAAGTGGGACACAATAACGTTGGACTTCATAACTGGTTTACCTCGATCAAAATGATAGAATGATTCAATAATGGTGGTGGTTGACAAATTAAGCAAGGTAACTCATTTTGTTCCTATCAAATCCACCTACCAATCACTCAGATAGCCGATATATTCATGAGAGAAATCTTTAGGCTGCATGGCATACCTCGAGTCATAATCTCTGACTGTGATGTTAAGTTCACTTCTACTTTTTGGAAAAAAAATTCTTCGGTTTGGGCACTCAAATTCACTTCAGTACCTCCTATCATCCTCAGATTGATGGGCATACCGAAATGGTCAATCAAGTGGTGGAAGATATGTTGTGCATGTACGTCATGCAACAACCTAGGAAATGAGAGGAATATCTTCACCTAGTAGAATTTGCCTACAATAATGGGTATCATGAATCGTTAAAGATGAGTCCCTTTGAGCTACTCTATGGGAGAAGGTGTACCATTCCTGCAAATTTGAATAACCCTGAGAATAAACTAATACTAGGACTAGATATGTTAGAAGAAATGGAAAGAACAATGAAGAAGGTTTGGGAAAACCTGAAGGCTGCATAGGATAGGCAAAAGGTTTATGCTGATAAGAAAAGGACCTACCAGGATTTTCAGGTAGGGGACCATGTCTATGTGAGAATTAAACCCAAGAGGAGTACTCTTAGATGGGGAAAGTGCGCCAAATTGGCCCCTCGGTTTTGTGGTCCCTTCCAAATCTTAGATAGGGTAGGACCAGTTGTGTATCAACTCGCGTTACCCAGTCATATTCGGGTGCATAATGTATTTCATGTTTCACTTTTAAAGAAATATATATATGATCCTTGACACATCATAGATTGGAAAGATATTCAGGTAAAAGAACATTAAGATATGTATATATGTAAGTAAGTCTTTCATCTTTGGTATATATATATTCATATGTTCAAATGTGTAACCATTGCATGATGGTAGGTCGAACCAATAGGAGAATTCCTGGAAGATCTCTTGCACATACTCGATCAGAGAGAAGTAACATTGTGGAGGCAAGCTATCATCTAGGTTAAGGTGAAATGAAAGCACTTTAGCCCAAAGGAAGCCACTTGGGAGGATAAATACTTTATGCAGGAGGCACACCCCAGACTGTTCCAGGAGAGACTGGAGGACTAAAACACTATGGACGGTGTTCCACTTGAGGAGGGACAAATGTAACAACTACCAAATATGCAAGTAAAAAATGAAGTTACTATTGTTAATATTTAATTTCATTTTCTTTTATAATTTTGAAAAGAATAAAACAAACAGTTATAATAATTTATAATGAGGTTCTTTTATGTAATTTCGGGAAATGATTAGAGTCAGAATAGAATGATGATTCCATGATAAGCTAAAGTAGTTTGGAAACAGTTGGAGGCAATTACAATTCAGTTTCGTTTTGCCAAAATTCCTGGAGATAAAAAGGCTTCGAAGGGACTAAGGAGCGGGGACAACCAGCAAGGGAACCACCTGAGGAAAAAGAATAGATTAGAACTGCAAAATCATTTCCAGAGCTAGTTGAGGGCCATTGGAAATCTTTCCAATCAGACTGTTTTCTGAGATTCGAGACTGGACTAGTGTCTTGAGATTTGGAATAGTAACCGAGACTCGTTACGTCCAACTGTGTCAAAAAATTGCTTGGGGAACTTGGACGTAATAGCCAGTTCCGTTGGTAGGGTGTAATGGTCTCATTTCTGGCATGCTGACGCAATCTATTTCCAGAATTGTAGATAAGTAGAATTTATGCTATTTTGGAATTTTATTTCTAGAAATCCTATTGAGTTAGAACTCTTGTTGCTGGTTTTTTTTAAGAAATGTAAATTCCCCTAGACATGAATAGTGGGTGTTTAATGTATAAATTGTATGACAAGAATATTTGTTGCTACCTAAGTAAATTGTACTGCCTGATGTAATGATTTTCTTATATTATTAGTTGATAAATGAATGTGGTAATTACTACTAGGGTATTGATGTATCCTTGTGTCTACACCTGTGTAAACATTTTATTTCTGCCTTAGCAGTGGAAACTAGAGCATCATATATATTTAATAACCAGTGATTATCAATTCATGCGAGTAACAAAATCCATGTTTGGTAACCGTGGAACTACTGTTAAATATGGAAGCCCTTGTCTAGCTGTAAAAACCTGACAAGTGCATATTGGTATCAGTAGGGTTAATGAAAGGGTTCTTACCCAGATTTACCCCTTTGGCTGCGACCATGTGGGACAGTTGAAAGAGCAGTTCTATGTTGTGTTTGAATACAACTGAAGGGTCAATTTATGAAATTAATTGTGTTGTTTTGATATTTAAAAGGAAGAATTATCATTATGGTAAGTAGGCATGACAGGATGTCAATAGAATAACCGACTAGTGTAAACTGATAATTATTAAGGTTATTGGGTTGGTATAAGAGACTTTGAACTCTAGGTGAATGCTTACATTTAGGGCCATTACCGCGTTAAATTGTCACCAACAGCCATAGGAATAGCTCCTTACGAGAATACTAAATGAGTTTGGTAGCTTAACTTGTTCTAACCACACCAATTAAGAGAACATAAGAGGTTATAAAGCTGAGTTGAAAACCACCGTATTCACACAACACAGGTTCAGAAGAATAGCAAACATAAGGAAGAATTTATATCTAATAGCTGGAAAGAACAAAACATAAATTCACCCATTTTTTTTATTAACAATAAAATACTAACAGAATTTGTACTATGAATCTGGGTATCAAAGGAAAACCTGTGCAATATCAATATCTGCATTATCTAAATGAATGAAAGTAGAACAAAAGCTTTATATAAGTTAAAGGAAGAAGAATAAAAACCTTATATTAATTAGTTGCAGTCCTTAAGAAATAGAATTTTTTACATTCCATTAAATGAATTTTCCCAAAGAAAAACTAGGTAACAAAATTACATAATCCTTAAAATTGTTAAATTGCCTACAACTTTAGCTAGTTATGAAACCCTCCCTATCTAAATAATATGACAATAGTCATCCTCAGGCTCTCAGGATCTAGACCTTACATTTGATTATTGACAAAGACAAAACAAAAATAAAAACCATATCTGGCCGAGCACTAATAGTAACGGCCACTTCCATAGATATAGCGGGCCTCTGGAAGAGAAACAGTGGGAAACCATCTCTACGCTATGGTCCCTAGCATAACAACAATGGCTTTCTTACAAGAAGAAAAGACAAAGGAAAATTCATGGCGACTAGCTCACATCTTGAATGAAAGGAAGGATGACCTGTTACCCATGAAAAAGACAAGGTTCTTCAGTTGTGGCCTCGCTGAGATACACAGAAACCGCGCAGATGGGGAACCAGAATCCTCGCAAAGTGAGATCTCCTTGACAAAGATTTCCTACAACCAACGAATGGATGTTTAGTGCCTGCTGGAGAAATTCTGTAGGAAGAACATTTAAGAATGGAAGAGAGCTCACCTTGAAGCAGCGGAGAGGTTTTGAGCTCGGAGAAACCCTAAGGCCGCATCAATTCTTGCAACTCCAGCGAAAATTGTAATAGGTTATGCAAGGTAAAGGTTTAAGTCTAGCTAACAGATGCCACAGTTGAGTTCCAGCAACTCAACAACATCTCTGTGCAAGAACGAAAAGCATTTTCACACACCTGCAGAGGGTTCCTTGCTGAGGGGAGTAGCAGAGACTCCCCATCGGCACAACGAATGGGTAACTGAATGAGCCTGGTTTCAAAGGGATGGTAGACTAAAAATAATCGCATTCCCTTGGAACCACAGGATGGTCAACCCTGAGATTAACGATGAAGGGAGCACACACCTGTCCATCAACAGGGTATATGATTGGAAGAGTCTGGAGGGACGACGTACAATATGTTTAATATACCATTCAGTTGCAGTTAAACCAATATCAACATGTCCGTCTCTACTGTAAACCTTCTAACAGTCATTCAGGCTACAGTGTTATCTAATTAAGAGCAGTGACTGGAAAGATTACTTAGGAACATAAATATCCAATTACCGTGCAGATATTATAATAATTAACTGATTTTTTTTTTGTTATGAGTTATCATAAGTAGTTGTTACAATATTGGAATCTTCATTCCTATATTGGGTGTAACTGTCAATTGATTGATTGGCATTTATGATGAAATTCAAAAAAAGGTGATTGATTGGCATTTATGATGAAATTCAAAAAAAGGTGCAACAGTCAATATATATAATAAAATTAATGATTTTCATTTTCCAAAATATCAAACAATATCCCATTTCCATCTTGGGTGCATTTCTCTATGTGGTAGAAGGGTATAAATGTAAAATGATACTATTGGAATCTTCATTTCCATATTTGGTGTAACTATCTCTTCTTTGATTGACATTTATAATGAAATTCATAAAAAAATACAACCATCATTATAAATAGTAAATGATTTTGGCTTTCCAAAATATCAAATATCACATATTACTCTATAATAATGAATGGAATATTTATACAATAACTTTATAAAATTATGATTACAAATAATAGAATAACCCTGCAATAAATTTATAGAACTATTAGAGTGTTCTAACCATTAAAATCCAAACATTCACTATGCACCATAAAATACCATCTTTAAAGATTAAGGGGATATCTATATTGGAAATCTTATAGAGTCTTTTAATTTGACATAATGTAAGTGATTTAGCTTTATCTTCTAGCTTTGAATGACATTTTGTTTACTAATTTTTATCTTCAATGATTTTTTTGTATGTCACTATTCATCTTGAATTTATGCCTTAGGATGTTTCCTTTGCAACATTTGGTGCAATGGCTAATTATGAATAACATGAATTTATCTAATTATAATGATGTTAACACTTAATTGATGATTATTCACATGAAATTGCTTTCCATATAATTTAAATATTTTTTTCTTTAATTATAAGTAATTATCTTTTGACAAGATGTACATAATCATATTATATTTCTTCTAACTAAATTATAATACAATATTTGCTATTTTTCAAAATCAATAAAATATTAAACAAAAATTGAGACATGGTATAACATTTAGATTAGATATTATTAAAATCATATGGTAAAAATGATTAGTTTGGAGCGTTAATTGTTAATCAAGCTTTTCTAATGGTTACCTAGATGTGTAAATTATTTAGGAAAATGGTTGAAATAGTTAAGTTTAATCTTACTTAGAGGTAGTGGGTTAAAAAAATAAAACCATATGATGGCTTCGCCATTTCCATGTTGTGTACAACACTCAATGTGGAGGAAAGGGTGTACATGCAAAATCATATTAGAATCTTCATTTCCATATTAGGTATAACTATCAATTGATTGATTGGCATTTATAATGAAATTCAGAAAAGGTGCAACAGTCACTATATATAATAAAATTAATGATTTTCGTTTTCCAAAATATCAAACAATATATCATTTCTGTCTTGGGTGCAATTCTCTTTTTCGAGGACTGGTATAAATGTAAAATCATACAATTGAAATATTTATTTCCATATTTGGTGTAACTATATCTTGATTGATTTAAATTTATAATGAAAATTATAAAATGTACAACCATCACTATATATAGTAAATGATTTTCACTTTCCAAAATATCAAATATCTGAGATTACTCTATAATAATGAATAGAATATTTATACAATAATCTATAAAATTATGATTACAATTAATAGAATATTATTGCTATAAATTTATAGATTTATGATTAGAATGTTTTAATCATTAAAATCTAAAACAACATTCACTGTACACCATAAAATACCATCTTTAAAGATTAAGAGACAATCTATGTTGGAAAGCTTATAAAATCTCTCAAATTTGCATAATGTAAGTGATTTCTCTATATCTTCTAGCTTTGAATGACATTTTGGTTACTAATTTTTTTATTTTCAAGAATTTTTTATATGTCACTATTCTTCTTGAATTTACGCCTTGTGGAGTTTCCTTTACCTTTCCTTTACAACATCTATTGTAGTTGCTAGTTATAAATAGCATGCATATATTTAACACTTAATAAGTAATTATGTTTTGACATGGTGTCCATAATGATATTATATTTGACTATTCATTATATTTCTTCTAACTAAACTATGATATAATACTTGTTATTTTTCAAAATCAATAAAAACATTAAAAAAAATTGAGACATAGTATAACATTTAGATTAGACATTATTAAAATTTCATGGTAAAAATGGTTAGTTTTGCACTTTAATTGTTAATCAAGTTATCTATTAGGTAGGTAAATGTTGAAATTATTTGATAAAATTGTCACAATAGTTAAGTGTAATCTTAATTAGAAGTAAAAAAGGTTAAAAAAATAGAAACATATGATGACATCTCCATTTCAATATTAAATGCAACTCTCAATGTGGAATTCTGTTGAGAACCTTTTCCTCTCAAAGAATTCCACTCCTTTCTCTTTTAGTGCTACCACCCATGACATAGTAATGCCCCAATTCCTCTTCTTCCTCAGCCACATTTAGTATAGTCCGTGGAATTAAAAGAGAATATGGTCTCATTTAGTACAGTCTGCGGAAGTGAATTCTCTCTCAATGTTCCCCTTACTCATACATGTGAATTGTAGTTTTCAAGCATATTCAGAAAAGAACCATGGCTGTCACCCATATTCAGAAAAGGGTAAAGATTGTTTTTAAAGTTGAATTGAGATCTTGAGCAACATCTAAACCCGGAAAAGGGTTAAGATTGTTCTTAAAGTTGAATTGAGGACTTGACCTGGACATAAAACCCATTCGAGGAGATGAATTGAGGTCTTGATTGGCACCTAAAACCATTCAAGGAGACGACACCTATTTATCTTGATGTCTTGATCTCGACCATTAAAGGGTTGGATTTAATGATCTTTTATGATTTTTTGATGAAGTATTTGATTTTTTAGCTTAATAATATCTTTCAAAATTGCAAATAATATATATATATATATATATATATATATTAATTTTTTTTATGAGGTATTTGATTTTCTAGCTTAATAATATCTTCCAAAAATGCAAATAATGAATAATGATATATAAAAAAGAACAAAAACAAAATCAATATAAATAATATCTACACTACATTGCAATTTTGTCATATTTCTTTTGATATAAATAATTTTAATATAATAATTCATTAAAAATATAATAATGTAAAGGAAAAAAATTATTAAAAATATAATAATGTAAAGGAAAAAAATTATTATAAAAATATAAAATAAATCATTATTAAAATCAAATAAATTAAATTCGATCTCAATGAAGATTAGTGATTATTATACATCATATTTTTCTTTCTCTCACACTTACATCTAAAATAAAGATAATATTCAATTATGATAATAAATGAGTGAATGTGTATACATATTTTTGTTAGGTTGTAAAAAAAAATAAAAAAAATTACGCATATAAATTATTTTCTTAAATCTAAAAAAATATAAATCAGTTTCATAAATATAAAAGAAAAATAAGTATATCAAATTTTTATGGTCATTTAAAAATTAAATAAAAGTTTGAAAAATAAAAAATATAAATCAGTTTCATAAATATAAAAGAAAAATAAGTATATCAAATTTTTATGGTCATTTAAAAATTAAATAAAAGTTTGAAAAATAATAATTTTATCAATTAATAGAAAGATTTAAAATGTTTAAAAAATATTATTTTAAATAAAAAAATTATTATAATAAAATAATTTAATGTAAATTTGTTAAATAATTTAAAAAAAAAATAAAAATCATATATTTTTAAAAATTATAAAACATAAAAAAAATGTAATCTAGGTTCAGTATGGCGTAATGACATATATAATGATAGTGATTTCCTAGCTAGAGAGAGAGAAGAAAGACTAGTCAGTGAGTGACCCCTAAGTAATATGGGGCCCTTTGGTCGAGCAATAAATTTCTATCCTCTCTTTGTTCGGAAGCGGGGACTTCTACTGTAGGGGAAAGAAAGGAATAGGCTTAGTAGGGCTCGAACCTACAATATCACCGTTATGAGCGGTACGTTTCAACCAATTAAACTATAAGCCCCTACGATTCTCTCTACATGCAATTCGCTCACTTTTTCCCCCCCACCCCTTAATCAATCGCGGAAATATGAGGGCCTCCATCTATCTATTTTCTTATCTTTCCAGCCAGAAATTGTTCATCCATCTCCATTTCCCATTCATTCATTTCTTTCCTATTTATTCATTTGAAACGAAAATGATTTTTCAGGTTCTCCTTCCACCCGCTTGCTTACTTACGCGACTGACTCTACTTACTCGACTGACTCTACTTACTCTACTTACTCTACTTACTTACTTACTTACGCGACTTACTTACTCGACTTACTTACTGGCTTTCAATACGTGTAGCCTAGCCTGTCTAAGACATTAGTGACTCCTAGCTTTCAATATACCTATGGCCTAGCTTTCAATATGCTACGCCTAGCTTGAAATACGTTACGTATTATTTTATTCCCCCTCAATACTTACATACGCATCCATCTTTGAGGGAGGTGAGGTTGTTTCTGGCTCGCAATAAAGCTAGGGCCCGGCAACTAGTAGTCCGTCCTATCTATCTACCTCTCCAAACACAATATCTTGAGTACCAATTATGGTGACCACATCTGCTGGCATGTGATGTTTGGACATAGAATCGAGTCCTTGTAAATGGGCAGAGCCAGGTGCTCTTATTCTACGACGATAGGGACGATTGCTTCCATTACTGACCAGAAACACACCAAATTCTCCTTTAGGTGCTTCAACTGCGGTATGGGTAGAAGAAGCTGGTACGGAAAAACCTTCTGTATGGGGTTCAAAATGGTGAATTGAGGTAGAGTAGACTGATGATCCCGTAGTCATTCAGGCAGGCCGTTCTTTGGACAAGCTTGCTCCTGCTCCCCCAGACCATCTTTCTCTCTCCAAACCTAACGTGATAGTTTCCCATCATAAGGCTCTCTATCTATAGATTGAGCCATTACCAGTTGGACAAGAAGCTGATTCGTCCAGACAGAACTCAGTTGACTGAAAGAACCGGTCCGCGAGGGGTTATCCCTTCCCCGGTTATCCTCGCCGCAAGGTTATACCCCTCGCTACTATAGGTCTAACCGAGAGGTATTACTGATGCTGCATAGCGCTTTTTGCTCCAGACCCCTCCCTAGTTCCCATTCTCTCGCTTGTTGAGCGAGATCTGCTACTACATGATATGATCAAAATGGGGCGGGCGCTACTTATAAAGGCAGAACAGAATTTGTGTAGGCGCTATAGATCTATAGTGCATGCACAAATTCTGAACCTCCGCAAATGCATAACCTTACCTTTACGGTCTAATATTACTGACATAGAAAAGTGGGATTCCCGGAATAGCCAGCGATCAATCTATTTTTTCTGCTCCCGCTTCCGAGCTAGCTACTTCAAAATAGGGGCGCGTACTTATATAAATAGAAATAGAAATATACATATCAATATTCCCATAGGGGCGCGTACTTATAAATAGAAATATTGATCTAAATCTCAATATAAATAGGCAAGCCCACCCACTCGGTGAAACAGCAATATGCGCAACTCGTCAATCAAAATGTATGTTTGTTTCGCATATTATTAATTAGATTATTGGAAATCAAGGGGGTTATGCCTGTACACAATGGACTTACTTACTGGCTTTCAATACGTGTAGCCTAATAAATAGGGAGGGGCAAGGCAGGCTATGTGGATGGAAGGGGCAACCTTAATGACGAAGGTAGTTTTGGCTTTTTAGCCCCACTATCTTCACCGGACAAGTGAATGGGGGAGCCGTGGCGAACGAAACCTCGGTTCATCTCGCCCCACCCCTATTCTTATTGTCATATAGGGGGGAAATTGCCCCGCACCTGACTGTGATAAGCCTTCCCGAGACCAGTGGACCTCGAATAGCTTCGTAACTAGCGATCGATCAGAGCCTCAGGCTCGGAAATAATCCCGATAAGGCACTTAGCCTGAGCATAGCGAGCGAAGGGTAAGGTCCCGGAGGGGCTTGCGCTTCCTAGTGCAAGGGATAACGTCGCTGGAGCGTCTTTCCAGTGAATGGCCCAACAAGGAAGGTGGGTGTTAGTGGTTCATCATGGTCAATGATGCTAATCTGTGCTGCTACCCTATTCTTATTCATCGGGAAGAAGATAAGGTTCTACCTTTCCTGAGGCGGGCGAGGGGATTTCTCCGCTCGCCTGAGGTACGAGGGCGAGGGGTGGGCCCGGCCGGTTAAGTGGTGATTCCAGAATTTGGAATTTCATAATTGGTGTAGGATTCCGAAGGGAGGGAAGGTGATCCCGGAATGCACTATAGATCGATCTCCGTTGCTTACCTATAGCAAAGGAAAGGTCTTACGCATAGCTCTTCGAGGGGAAGAAAGATAGTGATAACCTTTCAAGATGCGGACAAGCGGGTAAACCTCCTTACCTTCTAGCTCTAAGTGATCTCCTTCCCTTTTCCACGGGAAAGGTCCTGAAAGGAAAGGTAGGTCAACCCATAATAAACTAAATAATATTAAACATACTTTTGTAAATAAAATTATTGTATCACTAAAACAATACTTCATAAATAAATTATTTCTCAATATATTTATTAAAATAATTAATCATTATTATAGAAATTCTTTGTAATTATAAAAAATAAAAAAATATTCATAAAAATTTTGCTTCTTTTTAGCTTTTATATCTATATGATCCAATTATTATTTATTTATATATAATATTTGATATTATATTTATATCATTAAATTATTGATTTTTTATATATTATATCTACTATTATAGATTAATGATTTTTTATATATTATATTTACTATTATAGATTCTTGATTTTTATATATTATATTTGGTATAGATTCCATTATGATATTTGGTATTATACATTTCATTTTGTTTATTATATAATATATATATTTTTTTAAAGAAAATTAATCATTATTTTTTAAAAAATAATGTATTTATTAAAAAAAATTATTAATTTTTTTTTTAAAGTTATATATATCTGATTGAATCATTATTTTTAAGGTATATACGTTTCTTTTAATTGTATATTGCATTTTGTTTATTATGTAATACATTTTTTTTCAAATATAATTTTATTTTATAAAGTCTATATTTGGTTGTTTGTTAAGTTATAAATTATTTTTTTTAATATTTAATTTAAATTGAAAAATAATAATTTTAATGGGAGCTCAGAGAACGGAGAGCAAACATCAAGGGTTTCAGTGAGTTGCAGAGGCTAATTCTAATAGATGGTCACAGAGGAGTGAGCTCCACTCCATCCTATAAGGACGTTGTTGCCAGTAGAGGCAAGTCAGCCCTGGAAAAAAATGTCAGAGGATCTGCGGAGGAAGGGAACAGGAATAATGAAAAAGAAACAGATGGGACCAAGACCAAGGAAAACAGTAGCACAAAAGACAAGGAGGAAGAAGACAAAAGTCAGGGAGACAAAAAACAAAAAGGGCCTTGCAAACCCAAAGTAGAGATCACTCATAGAGTAGTTTTAAATGATCTTGCTGTACAGGCACACAGGGAACACATGGGGACTTACGCTATCATCTGTAAATTCATGGGACTATGGCCCACTGAAAAAGCTTTACAGACGTGGATAAAATATCACTAGAAACCCAAAGGAAGCATCAACCTACATCTTGGGTCTAAGGGATTCTTTACCGTGATGTTCACAAACATTGAAGACAAAGACAAAATATTCGAAGGAGGACCCTACTTTTATGTAGTAGCCAGCCTCTATATGCGGCCTTGGAAGATGAACTTTGTCCCAGAGCGGGAAACTTTCACTTTGGTACCAGTCTGGGTAAGGCTCTATTCCCTACCTCTTGATTACTAGCAAACTGAATCGCTAGCTGCCATAGGCAATAAACTAGGTCATTTTGTCAAAGCTTCTAAAGCCACAAGAAGGGGGAAATATACTTCCTTTGCAAGAATATGTGTGGAAATGGATCTATCAGGAGCTCTCCCGGATGAAGTTATCTTGGAAGTTTTTGATGAGGAATGGGTGCAAACAGTAGACTATGAGCATATCCCATTCAGATGCCGTAGATTCCACGAACATGGACACTTATTTAGAGACTGCCCTCTCAGTAAAGCAGACAACAAAAGCAAAGCTAATATGATGAAGGACACAAAAAGCTTTCAAAAAGTGGTAAATAGAGGAAAAGGCGGTAAGAAAGGGCCAAAGCAACAACATAATGAAGGGCAAAAGAGTAGTCAGAACAAGTTTCAAGTACTGGAAGAGAATGAAGAAATCACAAAAGAAGGGCAATCTATGGAAGAAGGTCCTAATGAAAAGGAGAAAGAGGAAGACAACAACCAAACACAAGATATTGGCAATCAAAAAGAGACTATGATAAGTGAAGCAGATCTAGAGATGGATCAAGAAATGATATAGAGTGAAATAGACCTGGAGGACCATGAGCTACAGGAGATCCTTGAAAAGGAACACCTAGATTTGGAAGGGTTCTTGATGCAGGGAACCACGGGAGGGATAGATTCATTGCCTCAAGAAGAATGCAACATAATACAACAGTTGTTTTTATGGAAAACTCAGGAGAGGGGGATGGATAAAGGAAAAACCATTGACAAGTAGGATCACAAAGGTGTGAAAACAATGAAATTAACTCCAGGTTTAGCTACTAGAAATCTAGGAAAGAAGAGGGGCAGAAAAAAGTAGAATGAGCTCTTGATGGAGTGTGGAAAGCTAATGATAGATTCGGGTAAGATGAAAGACCTAACCAGTTACTCCTTTACAAACCTTTTATAATGAAGTTCACATCTTGGAATATCAGAGGTCTAGGTAGTAAAAGAAAACAAAGATTACTTAGTAATAGGATGAAACAAGCAGCATCAGATGTGATCTTCATCCAGGAAACTAAATGTTCCATTCAAAAAATAAAAGAGATTCATAGTAAATGGCTCAATAGATTTGAGTTTCTAGAAGTCAAAGTAGAGAATACAGCAGGAGGCATTCTCACGCTTTGGAACCCCCAAAAAATTGACATTATAGATGCAGAGGCAGCTAGGGATTATCTTTCAGTGGTCATACAACCAGTGGGAGATAAGGAAGTCTACCTGGTCACGAATGTGTATGGTCCCCAAAGGATGGATGGTAAACTCAAGCTTCTAGATTCCCTGCAGGATCTCAGGGAAAGACATGCAAGAATCCCTTGGATCTTGGGGGGTGATTTCAATATGATCAAATCATTGTCAGAGAAAAAAGGGGGTACCAGAATTCTAAATAAAGACTCTTGTGCATTCCAAACCTTCATAGACAATATGAAACTAGTGGATATTGTTATGAGTAATGGTACCTTTACTTGGAGAAATAAAAGAGGAGGAGAGTCATAGGTGACCTCCAAATTATATAGATTCATAATCTCAGAGGATCTTATTCTCAAGGACAAGGAAATAGTAGCAAGAGTGCTCCCCTTTGGAGGCTTGGATCACTGGCCGGTGCAACTGGAAATTCAAGGCATTGGTACCCCCAGGAATAGACCTTTCAGATTTGAAAACATCTGGCTCTCCCACCCGGATTTCATCAAAAACATAGCCATCTGGTGGGTAAAAGAGTTGAAAATTCAAGGCACAAGAATGTTCCTACTTCAAAATAGATTAAAACATATCAAACTCAGGCTCAAGGAGTGAAACAAGAAGGAGTATGGTAATATTTTTGAAGCAAAAAAATCTGTTGAGGGAAAAATGCAGGAACTCAACCAAACCCTTATCATGGAAGGTTTTGATAAAGATAGAAGTGATCATGCAACCATATATCATCAAGAATGGGAGAACTTATGTAAACAAGAGGAGATTTTTTGGAGGCAAAAATCCAGAGTGAAATGGCTAAAAGAAGGAGAACATAATACTAGATTTTTCCACAGATCCACTATGGAAAACAAAGCTCATAATAGGATTTCTTCTATCAAGGATGATGGAGGTAATCTTCTCAATTGTCATGAAGAAATAGAAGTAATGTTGGTTCAACACTTTCGTGGTATTGCACAGGAAACCTATTCAGATAAAGAACAATCCATTAGGGTTATATCAAAACATATTCCTAAGATGGTTACCAGAGAGGACAATTTCAACCTTAATAGACCAGTGTCAGAAGAGGAGGTTAGTGAGGTCCTAAAAGAAATGTAAAATGGTAAGGCAACAGGTCTGGATGGATTCAATGCTAATTTCTTTAAAGCTTGCTAGAATATAGTAAAACAGGACGTTCTAAATGTAGTGGAAGACTCCAGGAGGAACAAAACCATACTGAAGGCGCTTAATACCACCTTTATTTCCCTGATCCCCAAACAGGAATTAGCTCAAACTCCTGATAGGCTTAGACCCATTGCTTTGTGCAATGTTGGCTACAAGATAATATCCAAAGTTGTGGCCAATAGACTCAAGCCTCTTCTTCCTACCCTGGTGTTGGTTGAACAATCTGGATATGTAGAAGGTAGGCAAATCCTTGACAACATCATTCAAGCTCATGAGGTGGTACACTCACTAACGAACAATAGGAAAGTTGGAATGATCATGCAATTGGATATAGCCAAAGCTTATGATAAGCTGAATTGGACCTATATCAGAAAAGTTCTAATTGATTTTGGGTTTGATCACAACTGGATCAGATGGGTAATGGCCCTAGTTACTTCTCCAAGTTTTTCAATTCCTGTTAATGGATCTCCCTCGGAGACTCTTCTAGAGGCCTCAGGCAGGGAGATCCACTCTCTCCCTTTCTCTTTATTCTCATGATGGAAGGGCTGGGTCATCCCATCAAGCATGAAAAAGTAGTTGGTAAAATCAGAGGTCTCCAACTTTTTGAAGATGGTCAGGCCTTAACACATCAACAATTTGTTGATGATACCATTCTGTAGGGTATCCCCATGGTCAAAGAAGATGGTCAGGCCTTAACACATCAACAATTTGTTGATGATACCATTCTGTAGGGTATCCCCATGGTCTCTTAGCTTATAAGCAAATCCTAAGAGACTTTGCCATGGCTTTAGGTATGGAATTTAATCTCTCCAGATCTAAGATTTTTTTCTTTAATACTCACATTGCTATTGAGAGAAATATTTCCAGAATTTTGGGCTTTCAAAGGGAGATCCTCCCTTCAAAATATTTGGGAGTTCCTCTAACGGGCAAACCTTTACACAAGAACATTTGGGAGCCAGTGATTAACAAATTGCAAGATAAAATCAGGAAATGGACTATACGATCTTTAAATTTGGTTGGTAGGTTGGTGCTAACCAAGGCCGTCCTATAATCAATCCCAGTCTTCATGCTATCAGCTCTCCTAGCTCCTAGAGGAGTCCTGCAACAATTCAAAAACATGAAAAGAGATTTTCTTTGGGGCAAGGGGGAAGAAGGAAAGAAATGGGCCTTGGTAGCATGGGAAAAAATCTGCAAACCTAAAAAATATGGAGGGATTGGATTCGATGATCCTGAGATTCTAAGCAAGGTTTTAGGAGCTAAATTATGGTGGAGATGGGTAAAAGACCTAGAGGCTCAGTGGACAATGATATGGAAAGAAAAATATGCCAGCTCTTGGCAAAACAATGATCTAATAAGAATGCCAGGACATAGAAAAGGCTCTCACATTTGGAATAAGGCCTGGGATAACCGGGGCTTAGTCCAAGAAAACAGCTTCTGGGAAATCAGAAAAGGAAACCTTGCCCTATTCTGGGAGGATAGATGGCAGCAAGAACCTATATTGTTAAAAGAAGACTTCAAGGATCTCAAGGAAGATAAAGACGCCAAAGGGTTGTCTAAAGTAAAAGACTTTTGGGATCAAACCAACAGTATTGGAAAATGGAGAACCTGGAGGAACTTTGATTTTAGGGATGACAACCCCCTGAAGGCTAAAGCAAAGATTCTAAAAGAAATGTTAGAACAAAGGAAAATTTTGATGTCAGAGGGGAAAGACCAGCTAAGATGGGGCAACAATAATGAGGGTGACTTCAATCTTAAGGAAGCAAAACTCATTCTCCTTGACCTTAACTTACAAGCTCCAGATAAGATTTGGCAAGACCTTTGGAGACATCAAGGCTGGATGAAAATTAAACTCTTCATGTGGCTGGTTCAGCATAAGAAAATCCTGACCTGGGATAATATTAGGAAGAGAGGTGTCCTGGGGCCTTCCAAATGTCAGCTCTGTGAAGCCCAAGAGGAAACTATGGAGCACCTTCTCAACAATTGTAATTTCACCTCCAGTTTGTGGGATTCTTTTGCCACCATTTTCCAACAAACTGATAGGGACAAAGGGAGTATTATCAATACCCTAAACAAATGGAGAAAAAACTTTTCAGATAATGAAGTTCTTAGCTTAGCATGGGACATCATGCCAAGCTTCATTATTTGGAATGTTTGTAAAGAAAGGAACAATAGAATCTTTAAGAATGAAAAGATGCCATCCCAATGCCTTTTAGAGTAGATCTTAAAACAACTTAAGGAAACAGTCGGCACTATTGTGTGAGATCTCCCTAAGAACCCACCTTCAGTAGCTGATTTGAGAATTCTCAGTGAGTTGGGTTTGCAAGGACTTATTCCTCAGGGACTGGATAAGAAAGTAATCTCCCTGGATTCTGAGCAAGATTTTTGGCATCCTCCCCCCAAGGGCTTTTTGAAATTAAGCATTGATGGGGCTTCAAAAGGCAACCCGGGCACTGCGGGTTATGGAGGTGTGTTAAGGGATGAGAATGGATCTATCCTTTTCATCTTCTACTGTCATTTAGGAAAAGCGACCAATAACATGGCGGAATTGATGGCTATGGAGTAGTGTTTAGATTTCTTGGAACATGATAACCGACCAAATGTGATTGTTGAAGCTAATTCTGAGTTAATCATCAAATCGGTTAAGAGGATCAGCTGGGGAACAAGGCCGAAAAAAGTCTCTAGGCACTGGGAGCTGATCCAGGGCTTTCAGTGAATTCAGCATCACCTCCAGAGCTTTCGTACAGTTAGCTTTAAACATGTACGAAGATTTTACAATAAATGGCCAATATTCTGGCCAATCAAGGGTTGATCAGCATAGAGAACAAGGTTGCGTTGAGCTGTCAAGAGCTGCCCTAGAGTAGGTTAAAAGTGAACTGTCATGACTAGGCAGATGAAGATAGGGTCGTGTTTCGGAGAAGGGACATGGAGACGGAGTCCAGTTGATTCAAGTGCTTTATGTTTCTCATATTTTTCATTAACAGGTCTTCAGGGGGTTGCAAGCCATTTTTGACCCTCGTAACTCAAGTTAGCACTGTTTTAGCAAATCCAGGTGATAGCCAGTCGGGTGACTCTAGTTCTTTGAAGAAAGGCAGGTTGGTGGGAGTTTCGTCTTTTCTTGATGCTAGTAGAGAAGATGCATCGAAAGGTTGGTACCCAAGCACTCTCGGCAGCCTCAATACTAGGGATTTACCATTCGTGATTGTTTTTCCGGGTTGGGGGCGATTTTCAAGAAATCGCGGGCCTCGCAAGCGAGAAATGGTATTTCTGATTTTGCAGCGATTCCATACAGCGGGCAACACGTGGCAGTAGGGTCGGCTAGAATACCGCCCTCATCGCACACTAATGTTCGGTGATATTGGCTGGTGCGATATGATCCTCAGTCGTCGGATCAAGCGTAGTAGATCGATGGCTGGGATTGATCGAGCAGGTCGGTGGTATGGATGGTGGGAAGCATTAAGGCGCTCTTTTCTTAGCGGGATGAAAATTGTTTCAAGCAGGATACTTAATGTTATGGTGGGTCTAGCAAATATGATATCTGTTTAAACTGTTGCTTTGGTTATGTGGCCGATTTCAACTTTATTTTGGCTTATACGAAATCAGAGGATGAGTTTTTAGGGATAGAAGCTTCTACCTCCAGCCCGTTCTCTGTTTGTTTTTTAGGTCTCTTTCTAGGTCCATACCTCCTTGTGGATTGATGTAAATTTTGTATTTTATTAATGAAATAGAAGGACCGACTCTTGCATTAGCAAAAAAGAAAAATAATAATTTTAATGTAGATATCTCTTTTATAAAAACATATTAAAACTAAAGACCAAGGCTCTTCATCCGTGAAAACATAAAACCATTGGTATTAAGCCCTCTCCCTAGATTGCTAAGACCATTAGATTACATGTAAATGTTAAAATTAGTCCTCATGCATAGGAATAAAATGGATCATTGATGTAAGGGTCTAAAAAACATAATTTTAAGCCAAGTGTGTGATATGTAGTAAAATTGCATGGAGATGCATAAGAGGGTCAAGAAAACAGAATTTTAAGTCAACTATAATGGTATGTAGTAAAATTGCAGAGAGATGTATAGGGCAGTGTAGAATAAAAGATTCATTTAGTTTGAGAAAAATATGTTTTTTTGATAAAATTATGTTATATTGTTTATTTTTTTGGATTAATTTTTTAATGATGTTCTTTATTTTTTTCTTTCTCATCATCAGTATAAACCATCAATCCTATATGAGTCAAATGCCCTTCTTGAGCAACATCTTCTTCTTAGACAATTATATCTAAAACTATCACGTTCCCATTGTTTGGGGTAGCTTCACAACATTTATTCAATATTGATAGAAAATCCTAGTTATTCCAATCATGAAAAACCCATTATCATTCCATTCACAACAATTAATTGAAATAAAGTATCAACAAATAAATGTTAGCAACACAACATTTATTCAATATTTGTAGAAAATCGTAGTTATTCCAATCATGAAAAACCCATTATCATTTCATTCACAACAATTAATTAAAATAAAGTATCAACAAATAAATGTTAACAACCACAGAATTTACTAAATCACTAAATTTTATATATAGATTACTCATTGCTCAAATGAATCGAAGGAAATAAAGAGATAGTACTTTCATAAATTCATCATAAGTTAAAGGTATAGTGTGAGGACCTGCAGTTCCGATGGAAGTGCGACCGCATTCAAACGATGAGCGACCGGTTGGAAACTTGAACAAACGATGGAGTGCGAGCTGGACTTCATGTGCGATGGTGTTATATGTTATAATGCGCACAAGGGAGAGAGCGACGATGGTTTATAGAGATGTGGGGAGCATGAACGCTCAACCCACGACCGACCTACAACATGGGCAAGCCGACATGTGTTTGGGCGAGATTGCGATGGAGTAGGGGCGTTGGGCAAGTCGGCTGGGCAGCCAAGACTTCGCCCTACCACTTGTATATATTAACATTGCATTGGAGTCATTTGGACATTCAACCATCACACAACAACTTCGCTCAAAGAGAAGTGCGCAGATCTAAGAGGGTGGACACACAAGTAGAAGGCACAGATTAGGAGATGTGCCCGTTCTTGGGCAAGGCCGCACGGAGGTAGATCGCTTCTCGGTTTTGGGTGAAGGGCGTGGACAGGGTCACCCACCGGTTGGAGTGAGGCGTGCACAGGTGTGTGGCACCCAATTTGTGCGATGACTTGGCACGACTTCTTGGGTGCCTCGGGTGAGCGCCCGCCCATCGTGCAAGTGTGCACGGTGACTTGGTGAAGTGTTGAGATTGTGAATGGAAATGTGTCTCGGGCAGAGGCATCCGTGTGTGGCGACTTGGAGGCATGCTCAAGTTGGGAAAACAACACGATCGTGTGACGAGGTGAACGAAGGGTTGGTGAGTCGTGCGGCGACCATGGAGAGGCGCCGACGAGCTGGGCAACTGAGTTTGCCAAAGATTGTAAAATTGGCTAAGTATGAAACTTGGGGTTTCCAAGTATACTTGTAAAGCCTGTAACTTGTAAAAGATTATATAATATATTATTCGGGCAGACTCATTGTTCAGGGAGTTTTCCCTCCCTTTATACTGTACAATTGTGTTCTTCATTTATAATTGTTGTTGATAATGAATGTGTATGGGTGTTCATTGGTATAAGGGATAACATAATAATACTTGGTTGCGAAACACAAACTAAGTAGGAGTAAGTGGTTAGGCGTAGTCCATGAACATAAGTATTGGTGAAAAGAAAGTGTTCGGTGGTGCTGCACCTCGCTAAGAGTCGTTGAAAGACTACCGCCGGCTTGGGGGCATGACAGGTGGTATTAGAGCAGGGTTGCTCGTGACGAAGTGAAAATATTGAAGTTGATTCAGGGTTGAAGAAGCTTGACAGTTGGAGACAGTGAAGTAGGTACTTGCAGGTGAAGGAAGTTGTTTCACATACAAGTGGAATAGGATTTGGTTCATGTTGCAGGCATCTTGGTGAAGCTGTTGGATGGTCGAAACTAAATCGCAAAGAAGAGGGAAGTTGTTAGCAATGGCAGCTGAATCTCAGGCTGGGTCTAGTCACGGTGTGAAGGATGTTATTATAGAACTTATGGAAAAAGTGTTGGAGAAGATGGAGGGCTTGGAAGCTTCCTGGAATAAGAAGATGGATTTGATCGAGAGAGATCAAGAGGCCAATTCGAAGATGAGGGAAGAGCTCGAGGAACTCCGGACTCAACACGAGTACAGTGATCTTATGTGTACACAACTTGAAGTAAGGGTCAAGGAGGTTGAAGAGGCAAGAGACCAAGGTTTTGCAGAGATCGTGGGCTTGCGAAAATCTCTTGACGAAGCCGGAGATGATATCACGGTGTTGAAGAAGGTCGTGAGGCATAACTCAGGTGGAGGAGTTCCTCATGTGAAAATCAAGGAACCAGAACCTTACGATGGTACAAGGAGTGCAAAGACTCTTGGCAACTTTCTATGGGACATGGAGTAGTACTTGGAACAATTGGGTCTATTTGATGATGAGACAAAGGTCAAGGTAGCTGCTCAGTTCTTGACAAAGGATGCTAAGATGTGGTGGCGAAGGAGGATGGATCAGATTGCCAATGGCAGTGTTGGTGATATTACTTCGTGGGATGAGATGAAGAAAGCTTTGTAGACCCATTTCAGTCCTCAGGATGAAACGTGGGAAGCAAGGATGAAAATTAAGTTCATAAAGTAGATCGGGAACCTTCAGACATATCAGCGGGAGTTTGCAAGTGCGGTTATGGAACTTCCTAACATGGTGGAGAGAGACAAGGTGTTCAACTTCATTATTGGGTTGAAGCCATGGGCACGCGATGAAGTGAAGAGGCAGAGGATTAGAACACTTGAGGGAGCTTTTGCTGCTGTGGACAGGTTGGTGGAGCATTATGATGAGACTTCTGATGATAGGAAGAAGAAGTCTGATAAGCCGAAAGATAAGAGGAAGGATGACGCTTCGGAATCGGATGATAATTCGAAGACGAAGAAAGCCTTGAAGTGTTGGATATGTGCTGGACCACATACGGTGAAGAACTGTCCTTCTAAACCGAAAGTGGCTGCGATTGCACAATCTAATGTGAAGAATGAAGAAGCTTCTGTGGGGATGATGCAGATACTTAGAACCACTGCTACTACAGAGGTGGTCTCTCGGAGGGATGCTAAGAGGAACAAGCTGGAGTATGTTCGAATGAAGGTTGGAGGTGCTGATATACTCACTATGGTGGATAGTGGGGCCTCTCACAACTTCATGGGAGAAGATACTGCGAGAAGAATTGGGCTGAAATTTGTACTGATGAAGGCACAGATGAAGACAGTCAATTCTCCTCTTGATAATGTTCCTGGTGTAGCTGAAAAACTGGACACAACACTAGGTGAGTGGACAGGGAAGGTCGACTTCACTATAGTGCGGATTGATGACTATGAAGTTGCGCTAGGAATGGAATTTATGAAACAATTTGATGCTATGATTGTTCCACATTTGAGGAAGCTGTACATTTATGATGGAAGGGAAGATGTACCCATTGGTGTACCAACCATTGGAGTGACAAGGCCTAATTGTAAGTTGGCAGTGATGTAAATGGAGGATGAGAAGTGGATGGAAGATATGAGTAAGCGGATGTCTACGGTTGAGACAAAGCTTACAGAGCAATCATTGGTCATCAGGACACTTTCATATAGCATCTTGGATTTATCAAGAAGGCTAGAAGCAGTTGAGGATGATGATGATGATGGGGAGACATATGTGAGGTCGAATGTCCAGGAGGAGGATCGGGTCACTTATCTACAGAAGATGGAGATAGAAGATCCTAATAGATGGATTGAGATGATTAGTGAGGGTGAGCCTTCAGGCTCTACCCCCTGCACATCTTCTTAGATGACAAGAAGATGGGGCTCATTGTTAGCTGCTCATGGCAGTGAGTCCTTAAAACAGGCTGAGTAGGTATGGCAGATGGTGCAGGGATGGCTTGGCATCAAGCATCATGACATCTTGCAGATGGGATGGAGTTTCGATGGACCTGAGCATGGGTGAGATTCTTGGTGAATCTGGGATGTGGCAGGTATCCGAGATAGACTGGTGAAAGCATAAGGATGTTCACCCTCATGACTTGAGCATGACAATTGGATTAGCTACCCAACTAGTTCAGACATGGGGTTCGGAAGTGCACAGAGAGATGCTAGCATTAGGCAGACAAGGAGGACAGTTCACAGGATGAGGACGACACATGGTGGAGATGGATTTCTACATATGTTGCAGGGATGTTTGTAGTATGTGGAGAAGTTGACATCATGGACCAAGGATGAGACAGATATTGATGATGATCTTGGTGGATGGCCACCAGGATGGTATGTTGTCGAGGACGACAACGAATTCAGGTGGAGGAGGATGTGAGGACCTGAAGTTCTGATGGAAGTGCGACCATGTTCAAACGATGAGCGACCGGTTGGAAACTTGAAAAAATGATGGAGTGCGAGCTAGATTTCATGTGCGATGGTGTTATATGCTATAGTGCGCACAAGGGAGAGAGCGACGATGGTTTATAGAGATGCGGGGAGCATGAATGCTCAACCCACGGCCGACCTACAACATGGGCAAGCCGACATGTGTTTGGGCGAGATTGTGATGGAGTAAGGGCATTGGGCAAGTCCGTTGGGTAGCCAAGACTTCGCCTTACCACTTGTATATATTAACATTGAGTTGGAGTCATTTGGACATTCAACCATCACACAACAACTTCGCTCAAAGAGAAGTGCGCAGATCTAAGAGGGTGGATGCACAAGTAGAAGGCACAGATTAGGAGATGCACTCGTTCTTGGGCAAAGGCCGCATGGAGGTAGATCGCTTCTCGGTTCTGGGTGAAGGGTGTGGGCAGGGTCGCCCGTCGGTTGGAGTGAGGCGTGCACGGGTGTGTGGCACCCGATTTGTGCGACGACTTGGCACGAGTTCTTGGGTGCCTCGGGTGAGCGCCCACCCATCGTGCAAATGTGCACAGTGACTTGGTGAAATGTTGAGATTGTGAATGGAAGTGTGTCTCGGGCAGAGGCGCCCGTGTGTGGAGACTTAGAGGCGCGCCCAAGTTGGGCAAACAACACGGTCATGCGACGAGGTGAACGAAGGGTTGGTAAGTCATGCGGCGACCATGCAGAGGCGCCAACAAGCTGGGCAACCGTGTTTGTCGAAGATTGTAAAATTGGCTAAGTATGAAACTTGGGGTTTCCAAGTATACCTGTAAAGCTTGTAACTTGTAAAAGATTATATAATATATTATTCGGGCAGACTCATTGTTCAGGGAGTTGCCCCTCCCTTTATACTGTGCAATTGTGTTCTTCATTTATAATTGCTGTTGATAATGAATGTGTATGGGTGTTCATTGGTATAAGGGATAACATAATAATACTTGATTGCGAAACACAAACTAAGTAGGAGTAAGTGGTTAGGCGTAGTCCACGAACATAAGTATTGGTGAAAAGAAAGTGTTTGGTGATGCCGCACCTTACTAAGAGCGGTTGAAAGACTACAGGTGGCTTGGAGGCGTGACATATAGGGTCGAACATATTCCTACCAGACACAAATTTACCAAATAAATGTGCATGGGAATTTAGATTTATAATTCTTCATTTATAATTTTTCCACTAATTAAATATAAATTTTATGAATAAAAACTTATTTGAAAATGTATGTTACATAGTAAAGAAAATGCAATGTACAACTGCGAACATTATATATTAAAAAATAACAGTTTATTCAAATATATAGAAAAATTAGAAATAATAATTTTTTTATAAATATATAATTTTTGAAATAATAATGATTATTTTTCTTTATAAAAAGTATCTATTACATAATAATAATAATAATAATAATAATAAAATAATTCAATCATATAGAAACTGAAAATAAAAAATCTTAAAATAATTCGAAACTGAAAATAAATCAGATTTTTTAGTCCATAATAGCCTACAATGTAATGACCAAATGCCCATCCCCAATCAAAACCAAAATCAAATCCCAACCAAAACCAGAATCAAATGAAATACTAGATGATTTTACTGAGCAGAAATGCCATTAACAAAAATTGCAGTGCAAAGAATCCCACTTACATAGATCGCTTTCATACACGAGCTGCAGAATTCAAAGCATCACGAAGCCCCCTGATGCCCGCATGAATTCATGCGGATTATTGCATTTGACAGTTATAAATAAAGATTAATGCTATCGCTGTAAGCATAGTTTCATCTCTCTTCAGATATATGTTTTCTCTGTGAATTCCTCTCACAGGTAGGCACATGTGTAACCAGGTCGCGAACATGGCCGAAGGCCAGATAAAAATAAAAATAAAATTGTTGGGTGCGTCAACAGTGGTTGCTGCCATCGCCACTGAGAACCATACTATGTTCCTCTCCAATCTCAACTTGATTTAGATTCCCATTGTTAACCCTCATTCCGTGATGTTCTATAAAACAAATCTAGATTTCGATTTTAATGTGTGCACTGATATGTTGAAAAAGAGGAAAATTGCGTAAGATGTCATAAAATTTGATGGTATCAAAAAATCATTTAGCAAAAGTAATTGTATAATTATTTTCTTAAACGTGTTTATTACTGGTTCTGATTATTAGTTTTCTCATAACTATTACTATTAATTTGACTGAAGTTAAAAATATTCAATAATCTAAGATTCCATCCAATAGTACACACTGGTACATATTAACTGTTAACATTCCATCCAATAATACATATTAATACATATAGACTATTAGAAAAAATTTCAAAAACATTTTTAAAAATTAAATTTTTTATATTTTAATTTTATTATTATTAAATATAAATTAATTACAACTAGCATGATACCTGTGTGTTTTAATTTGTATTGCAAACCAATATAAATACTAATTTTTTTTATCAGATCACCTTTCTGTTGCTGGAAAACATGGAATGTCATAATACAAAACTGATGTTAATTGGTTATGTCGCCTTTTGTTTTTCGGACCCGCTGACACTGTAAGCATAGGAAACGTAAAGCCATAAACTTACAGAGTGTTAAAGTTGTCCTGCTACTGTATTCCATGTTTCAAAGACAGCAGTAAAAAGTATGTCTATTTTTTTCTAATTATAAAATAACATATGTACCGAACTATCATTTTAGAGTTCGAAGCGTAAGGGTTTATAATTGGCGAAGTTCTATTATACGCTTTTAAAACCAGTTTACGGCTTTTTTCGCTCTCCGATACTTCTCGTCCGTGACCACACCCCGTTTGGGCGTCGACCAAAGTATAACTCCCGATGTATATTTCCGTTTCCGGTCCGGCGTAGACTGTCCAAAACGTATAATACAGAGAGTATGCCTTTATAAAGTGATAACTATGTCTGTATCAAAGGAGTGAAACATGTGTATTTTTAAATAAATTATTTGTAATTGACTTTTCCGCGGTTGAGAGTGAAGTCAAATTCATGCAAAATTCTAGTTGCAATTAGTTTCTAGATTTCCATGGAGAACACATGTAGGATTCTAAATCTTTCTACACTGTCATTAGTTTCTAGATCTCTATGCAGTATTCTAGATCCTTCTTCGGCCTCTATAAATTTGTAATTTTTCTGGCCAAAGAATGCAACCCAAGGTCCAGGCCTGTTACATAATGCAAAGTGATTTTTGTTTTCCAGTGATTGTTTTATCTATTCAGCGTTTCTGATCGAGTAATCTTATGATTGTTTTATCTATTCAGCTTTTGTGATCGAGTAACCTTATTGTTTCTCCATTTGTTTTTTTTTTTAAATTATTCTTAGCTATTGCCATCTAAATCCCTGAGTGTAAATCCGTTGTGTGTTATGTATGCTATGAACTAACAACTGGTATCAGAGATAGGGTCAAATATCCACTGTGCAAGCGGCTTAGTGCCATTGCATTACTCTGGCAACGTTCATGAAAACGTTGGTTGTTACCTCTGGAGCTATTGAAGGACTTGTCCAGGAAATTGGAAATTGCTGCAAAGAAGAGAGTCGAGGAAAAACATTTGGAAATAGCTAAGGAATGTTAAAGACACTGGTTGCAAGAAATAAAAAGGCCGTGCTCATATGGTGAAACGTGCCATGAAGCTTAAAATGTGGAGTGTTTAAGTGCTTTATGTGGAGTTCGTAATTTTTTTCATCACTCTTGCACGTATAAAAAGAAACACATGTATGTGTGAAATGTGAAAAGGTTAATATATTATATATGTTTATATATTTACATAATTATATGTTGGAATTTTGAAAAGTATATTTTAAAAAGGAGCAAGAATTTTGAAGAGGGTATTTTAAAAAGAAGGTCATTATTACTAAATTTTAAAGAGTAATAATTAAAGTTTTATTTTTAAGTGGAGTTTTTGTTTTTGAGCATCAATATATTGAAAATGGAGACAGCAGTTACAAATATGGAGAAGTTGAGCGGGGCTATTTTTGCCCTATGGAAATCACAGATGGAGGATATACTGATTTTGAAGTATCAGTATTTTCTGATTGAGGGCACAACAAAGAAACCCTCATCGATGACAAATGAAGAATGGAATAAGCTAGATAGAAAGGCAATTGCAACAATCTGTCAATATCTAGCAACGAATGTGTATTTCAATGTGTCCGGAAAAAATATGGCTGAAAGATTATGGAAGAAGCTCCATGATCTATACGAGAAGAACATGGCATCAAACAAAGTGTTCTTGATGAAGAAACTTTATAATCTCAAAATTAAGGAGGGTGTTTTAGTTGTTGAGCACTTGAATGCATTTAATATTATTACTAATCAGTTTGCCTCTGTTAAAATCATTTTAGATGATGAAATTAAAGCTATTTTGCTAATGTGTTATATGCCAGACCACTGGGAAAATTTAACTCTAGCTATGAGCACTTCAACAACTGCAGGGACCCTAAAGTTTGATGATGTCAGCAGCAGCTTAATGAATGAGGAACTGCGACGCAAGTCAATTGAGGAAAACTAGGGAGGAGAAGCTCTAACTCTAGCTGATCGTGGTAGGAGAATGGATTAAGGCCGGCAAGGGTGATCAAGATCGAGAGGCCGATCAAAATCAAGAAGAAGAAGAAGGATCATCTTCTTTCATTGTGGCAAACCCGGGCACATAAGAAAGAATGTTTATTTTGGAAGAAAGGACAAAAGGACCAGAGACCATCTAATACAAATCATAAGTCATCCAACACAAATGAAGATGAGACTACTGGTGTAGCTACGGACGGTGATGTGTTTTTTACTGTTTCAGTAGAGGATGCATGTGTATATACATCTAGCAGTAGCTTTGCTTGGATCCTTGACATTGGGGCATCTCACCATGTAACCCCATGCAAAGATAGTTGTGTTTCATATAATCCTGGTGATTATGGTAGAGTGCATTTAGGGAATAATCATTTTTGCAGTGTTGTTGGACTGGGAGATGTCCAGATCAAGATCAAATATGGACAAGATATATTGTTGAAATAGGTCAGGCATGTACCAGAAATGCACATGAGTTTAATCTCTATAGGACGACTAGATGATGAAAGCTATTCGACAAGCTTTGGAAAAGGAGGCTGGAAAATTAGCAAAGGTTCATTGGTCATGGCCAAAGGACCCAAGACATGAACATTATACACATTGAAGACACTGATAGGAAAACCAAATTTGGTTGCTGTCACAAAAGAAGGAAATTCAACAGATCTGTGGCATAAGTATTTGGGTCACATGACCGAGAAGGGCTTAAAAATCCTTGTTGATAAAAAATTATTGCTAGGTTTAAAACCCTACAATCTTAATCTTTTTGAGTATTGTATATATGGTAGACAAAGAAGGGTTTCATTCCTTAGAGGTGGCCATGACAGAAAGAAAAATGTGTTAGAATTAGTATGCTCAAATGTGTTTGGGCATGTTAACATCAAATTGTTAGGAGGAACATCATATTTTGTAACATTTATAGATGATGCATCGAGGAAGATTTGGGCATATTCTATGAAGATAAAAGTGAAGTGTTTGGAATATTTCAAAAATTCTTTGTTTCTGTTGAGAGAGAGACTACCAAATTGTTGAAGTGTTTAAGAACAGATAATGGTAGAGAATATTGCTCAAATGCATTTAAGGAATATTGTAACAGGTTTGGCATAAAGCATGAAAAGATTGTGCCTGGCACTCCACAATAGAATGGTGTCACAGAAAGGATGAATCGTACCATTATGGAAAAGGTGTGAAGTATGTTGCCCAATTCCGGTTTGGAGAATAATTTTTGGGCTGAAGCAGTTAGGACCACTTGCTACATCATAAATAGATCTCAAACTATAGCCTTGGATGGCGGTATCCTGAAGAAGTTTTGACTGGTAAGAATTCGAATTATTCTCACTTGAGAATCTTTGGATGTGAAGCATTTGTACATATTCCCAAAGAAAATAGAACTAAGTTAGATGATCAATTTATGAAATGCATTTTTTTGGGATATGCGTATGGAGATTTTGGTTATTGTCTATGGGATCCAGTGAAACATAAAATTATTGGAAGTAGGGATGTTGTATTTAATGTGTCAAAAATGTTCAAGAGGACTGTAGGTGAGTTGGAGGTCAAGAAGGTTATTGACAGGTTAGAAGAGCAGCAGGAAAACATACCACCAATACAAGAAAATGAACAACAAATTTAGGAGCATGAAGAAGAACAAGTGGAAAATAATGAACAACAAGAAGAAGGAATCTTGCAGGAACCTTTACAGGAGATTCAACCTGATAATGCACCACCACAGTTGGTTCGCAGATCTTCTAGGCCTCATAAGCCTTCACAAAGGTATCCTCCTTCAAACTATATTTTGTTCATTGATGAAGGTGAGCCTAATTGTTTTCAAGAAGCCTGTGAAGTTGAGCACAATGAAGAATGGAGGAAAACAATGGAAGAAGAAATGAACTCTTTGCTCGAAAATAAAACTTGGGAGTTGGTAAACCTCCCAAAAGGTAGAAAGGCTTTACAAAACAAATGGGTTTACAGGATTAAGCATGAAGGTGACGAAAAGAATGAGAGGTATAAAGCAAGGTTCGTGGTGAAAGGTTTTGCCCAAAAAGAAGGCATTGACTTCACTGAAATTTTCTCACCTGTTGTTAAAATGTCATCCATTAGAGTCATCCTTGGTCTACTTGTTGCTTTAGACTTAGAATGTGAACAATTAGATGTAAAAATTGTTTTCCTTCTTGGTGAATTCAAGGAAGAAATTTATATGGAGCAGCGAGAACGCTTCATAGAATAAGGCAAAGAAGGCCTTGTTTGTAGGTTGAAGAAGAGTCTCTATGGGTTGAAACAGACACCTCGACAATGGTACAAGAAATTTGATTCATTGATGTTGGAACATGGTTTTCAGAGGTTGGAAGCTGACCATTGTGTCCATATAAAGAGGTATGATCAAGGAAAGCATATCATATTATTGTTATATGTGGATGACATGTTGATTGTTGGGCATGATAAGAATAACATCAATAGGTTGAAGAAAGATTTAGGTAGCAAATTTGCAATGAAGGATTTGGGACCAACACAACAGATATTTGGCATGCAGATTATGCGTGACAGGAAAAACAAAAGGTTGTGGCTGTCACAAGAAAAATATATCAAGAAGGTGCTTGACAAGTTTAATATGAAGGATGCCAAGATTGTTGGTACACCCCTTGCAAACCACTTCAAGCTGAGTACTGAATTATGTCTTAGTGATGACAAGGAGAAAGAAGAGATGAGCAAGATTCATTATGCTTCAGCAGTTGGCAGTTTCATGTATGCCATGGTATGCACATGACCAGACATTTCATATTCAGTGGGAGTAGTGAGTAGGTTCCTTGCCAATCCAGGAAAACAACATTGGCAAGCAGTAAAATGGATTTTGAGGTATCTCAACGGTACTAGTAATTATTTTTTATGTTTTGGTTATGATGATACTGTGCTTGAAGGATTTACAGATGCAGATGACGACAGAAAGTCCACTACAGGTTATTTGTATACATTTGCAGGTGCAACAATGTCTTGGGTGTCAAGGCTATAATGAATAGTAGCCCTCTCTAAAATAGAAGCAGAGTACGTAGCTGCAACAGAAGCTTGTAAAGAGATGTTGTGGATGCAGCAATTCCTAGGAGAGATAGGAATAAAGCAGGACAAGTATGTGCTATATTGTGATAGTCAAAGTGCCATTCACTTGGTGAAAAATACAGCATTTCATTCAAAACCCAAGCACATTGACTTAAGGTACCATTAGATCCAGCATGTGTTGGAGGAAGAACAATTATCCTTGAAGAAGATCCATACAGATAGGAACCCTGCTGATATGCTCACTAAGATTCTACCACGAAATAAACATGAGTTATGTAGAGGCATGGTAATACTCGATGTGACTTGATTCATGACTCTTATTTGGCTTCAAGTGGGAGAATGTTAAGTGTGAAGCCAAATTCATGCAGGATTCTAGATCCTTCTACACCGTCATTAGTTTCTAGATCTCCATCTAGAACACATGCAGGATTTTAGATCCTACTACACCGCCATTAGTTTCTAGATCTCCATGCAGGATTCTAGATCCTTCTTCAGCGTCTATAAATTTGTAATTTCTCTGGCCAAGGAATGCAAGCCAAGGTCTACGCATGTTACGTAAGGCAAAGTGATTTATGTTCTCCAATGATTGTTTTATCTATTTCGTTGTTTCTGATTGAGTAATCTTGTTGTTTCTCCATTTTTCTGTCTTTGAAATTATTCTTTACTATTGCTATCTAACTCAATAAGTATAAATCTGTTAGGTTCTATATATGCTCTAAACTAATTCAAAGTATAAAAGACAAGCCACCACCGTCGTGGTCGTGGATTTTTGATATAATTTGTTGTATAACGCTTTGCATGTTATCATCACACCGATTCAAGTGGAAATTCTCTTTATTATTTAATTTATAAAATTCGGAAGCATATTCACATACTCGAAACATCAATGGACATTGCATATGGATCCTTCATCATTAATCCTGGTTATAAAGTATGCCACGTTCGTCGAATGCTATAGTAAATTCACATGGATTTTTATTGTGAAAACAGGCACACAGAGGGAGATCGACCAACAAATACCGAGTACACACCACACCATGTTATTGTGGCAGACCGACACATAGATGAAGATCGAAAAAGAAATACTGAGCACACGCAATACACTTCCTGGTCATATAAGAAGTGCTGTTTAAAAATAGATAAACTAATTTTGACCTATAACCTTAAGAGAATATCTCAACAATATAGTTAGACTTATTCAGTTAGACCTAAACAAACTCAGAGAGATAATAGTAAGAGACTCAGATTGACAGGAGTGAGAATTATTCTTCTAACAGACTCTTTTGTAAAAGCCGATGCGATCCTCCTGCACCTTGACGCTACCTTTACCACACTCCAACCCACCGTTGATGATCTTGGTAACCATTCCATATCCCACAGATCGCCCGGCGGCGCTCTCGCTGCTGGACAGACTCCATTTCCCGGTCATCACGTCGTGGCAGGAAGGCTTTGGATGCTGGGCGGTCATCCAGAACCACATATCCGTCTTGAACGAGACCGTGGGATCGTTAGCAACGATGTGCGGGTTGTTTATGCCATCAAATCCGATTGCCTCCCCGGCTGGTCCATAGGTGTAATTCCTGAATAATACAAATCAAATTGAGCAAATGGCGCATGAAGGTTAGATTTCGTCGTGGCAGGAAGGCTTTGGAGGCTGGGCGGTCATCCAGAACCACATGGCTGTCTTGAACGAGACCGTGGGATCGTTAGCAACGATGTCCAGGTTGTTTATGCCATCAAATCCGATTGCCTCCCCGGCCGGTCCATAGGTGTAATTCCTTCATAATACAAATCAATTTGAGCAAATGGCTCATGAGGGTTAGATTTCATACCGATACTTTTTGAGTGCGTCTGTGCAGAATACAATTAAAAGAATTAAAATTGGAAGATATAGAAACTAGTGACCATGAGAATTCAAGGGGCCTCGTCTGTAGTAGCTCTTTCTAGATGCACAGGGCCATTGGGTGGCTTCCTCGCAGTAGCGGGAGGATTGTCCAAAGAAAGCAGCGAGCTCTCTTTTCCGAGTAGCGAGATTGCCGGTGGTGCCGAAGCCGGGAAAATCTTTGGCAGCCCTAATGAAGGCAGAGTAGGTGTAGAATCCTCGGGCCACGCAAACGTCGTCGTTTCTGTGCTTCAATAACTGATTGAAAATGCTTTCAGTGATGATAGATTCAACTCGCTGTCCACCGTGAGTAGAAGGTGAGGGAAGAGACAGTGAGGGAGCCGTGGGTGACGGAGGGGACGGTGAGGGCAGCGTAGGACTCGATCCTCGCATTGGCTTTGGCAACCCTCCCGCAATAGACTTCCGTATTGCCACACCATCCCCATTTGCTGCAGCACAAGTCATCCCGACAGAGCGCTCCGCCTGCTTGCTCTCCACAGTCCTCCGCAGATACAAAATACAAATTCATCGTCGCCATTGCAAGCAAGGCAATCGCCATGGCAGAGAACTTCATCGATTTCACATCTCGTACACTGGTTCTCTGTCAGCACTGCATTAATTGCAGCTTTCGGTTAAATTATGCAGACTGCAGACCCTCTTTTATAACGATATTTCCGGTCTCCTTCACGTTCACGTCTCGTCAGCGTATATGCATGCATCCATACAGGGTAAGAATTTCAATCACGTTCACGTATCTTCAACTTATATGCATGCTTCCATGCAGGGTAGGAATTTCAATTAAATTTGAAATGTGAGACACTTTCAATTAAATTTGAATTTTAAATTAAATTTGTAGGATTTATGTAACTTTCGATCGTTTTATAGTTTTAAGGATTTGTGTAACTTTTAATCATTTTAAAATTTCATTATGTAATATGGACATTAGGAATTTCAAATCGAAAACCGTCATTAAATTAAAGGATTTATGTAACTTCGATCATTTTATATTTTTATTAGCTAATATTGACAGATAGGAAATTCTTTTAACTACATTGGACTGACATCACCCCACGACAGGCCAATTTTCCGGTCTAATTCCATCCTTGATGGAAAAATGTTAGTTTTTCAATTTAGTGATAGATTTAGATTATACTTATCATCGACATATGGCAAGATATTAAATTTTCAATTCAGTCAAGCTTATATGATATTTTATTTATCATCATGAGTACGGTTGGAATTTGGATTCCAATTTATAAGATATATTTTTTACCATTTTGAGTTTTTATATTTTATTTTCAAGGAAATTATGTTCAAAGTTTTGTCTTTCGGGTATGCTGTTTTGATATCGAATTATTTTTCATTAATAAAGTTTTGACTAAAAAGTTATTTTTCAATAATAAATTTATGTTAAATTTTTTTACATTGTATCTTATTATAACAAAAAAAACAAATGCTCTAAAGAAATTAAAGTTAAAAAAAATTACTTCAAAGATAATGTTTTGATAATAAATAATTTTCTAATTGAAAAACTTTCACAACTTTATTGGGGTGAGAAGCACATTCTACAACATTAAGCTAGGGGTGATCAATTTGTGATAAATGTAAACTTGACAATGTCCCTCTAAATATAAAAAATAAAATATGCAGTGTGGGCTATCATAAAAAGGGAAAATGAATAAGCATATTTAGTTAGTTTTAACTAAAACTAGCACAACCACATTTATCAATGTGGTTGATATACATCCATAGGTGTATAAGAAGCATATCTACAACCACATTAACCAATGTGATTGATATACACCGATAGCCATGTATCAACCACATTAATAATTATTATGTTTAATTTGTTAAAAGCCAACTATTTATGATTACTAATAGCTATATAAATAATAACAACCATATTATTAGATATTTATATATTTATGATTATTATATTAATATTATATTATATATTAAAATAATATTAACTAACTCTATAATATTTTATTTAATATTTTTTTATTTTAAATTATTTAATATAATTTAAATATTTAATAATAATATTAACTCATAATAATAATAAATTTAGACAAGGGATTGATATTATAAAGTCAAGGGAAAAATAAACTCAACCGAGTAATACTAAAATCCCAAGGGATTATGAACGCAAAGGAATAATATTAAAATAAAGAGACTAATATTATAAACCTAAGGTATATAAATCCTAAAATAAATATTATAAATATTAAAAGAAATATGGTTGATTTTCATGGTGAGACAATCTTTGTCACAATGCGACATTCAATCACGGTTGACCATGATTCATATTATAAACCTAAATAATAAACCCAAGGGACTAATATTATAAACCATAAGATAAATATTAAAAATACTAAAATAAACATGGTTGACCACGATTTATTTTCATCTTAATAAAAATAATTAGTTTAGTAAATATGGTTGATATAGGTATAAGGTTTCATTTTCATCTATGATACAAACAATTAATAATAATAATAGTATTCGATTAAATATAAATAATGATAATAATAATAATTTATTATTTCATATTTTATAAAATTTATTTTAATAATTACTTATTTGATTAAAAAATAATTAATTTTTATATTTTTTAAGAAAAATATAAATATTTATATTTATAATTTATAATTTAAATTAGTTTATAATAATAATTAGGTCTGTAGGCGTCCTCTTATCGGAATTGACAATTTAATCATTTTCTTAATTAATAGGATGGCTTGAATTGAAAGATGCTAGTATATTCTTGTAGTCTCCACTAAATCAATGACTGAAATTAAAAGCCATAACTTCCTTGCATATTTAATAGAGGTATTTAAACCCTACTTAAATTATTTTTTTACCAAATAAGATTAAAATTTCAATGTGCCTCTCATTTATCTCCACTTATAAAGATTAACAAAAATAATATTAAAAAATAAAATAAAAAAATATGAAATAATATAAGATGGAACAACAATTTCCCTTACATATGCGCACCCTAACAACATGCAGTTATCCCAGTTATCCCATCATTTAACCATGAAACCCTTGACTTTTGGCATTGTCACCCTTCCTCCTCCCCCTTCGTATGAAGATGTACACAGATAGCCGGCATGCTACTCCCCGCCGTTCTCCGAATGCTTTCCCAAGTTGTAGGGACGGATCGTCAGCATTTACTCAACCTGCGCAGCTTGAGGCCATGAACTAATCGCTGCTGAGCTACAGGTAAATAACTAGGGTTTAGTTTTAGCCGCTTTTTTCATTGTTGTTTTGACATAATGGGTTACCATTTCTGATTGTTTTTTTGGTTTCTTCTCCAACGTAGGATGTGATTCCGTTCATGTGAATGGCATAAATGAATCAATTTACGAGCTTGGAAATCAAGGGTCTGTCATAGATCCAGAGGCTGTCTCTTTTGTTGAATTTATAACACGACCCGAGTAGTCTAGAAATGCAAACGAATTGGTTCGATCTGTGCAATATTTGCTGCTACGATGGTGCGACGCAGTGGCTTCCTTTGATGTTGTTGTTTGTTGCCAAGGGAAAATAGTTATGTTCGACTTTGAATATGGAGGGGAAATGGGTCGTGGCTAGCCCTCCACCTCACAGTGGCGATGCATTGTGGCTGCAAAACGACAATGGATGGAGGTTTCTACTAACTGCGTGTGCAAGCTGCAACGGTGGGAGATCAACACCAGCGGCAATAGGGCTTCCAACATTGCTAATTCCCAGGAGAAGTTTTAGAATTTTCAGTTGCAGGTTAGGGTTCTAGCTTATTTCTCACTTTAAAGTATTTTCTTAGAAACTTACACCTCCAAATGCTCTTGCTCTCAAAAAGTACGCCTCTATATGCTCTTGCGTTCATCTTTCCTGTAAGATTTTATACTATGGAAAAAAAAAAATAAACAAATAGTAGATATTAGGGTCATATTTTTAGTAAGGTTGAAATTTATACCTTGACCAGGGTTAAATCAAATTTTGATCCAATTACATCATAAAAATTAATCTAATAGTTTGTTACTAATTCTAAAATTGTTTGATGTGTCTGTTTAGGGTTGGCAGCACCGTAGTTTGAGGACCCGCCGAGATGTTGGTGCTGCAAATGGTGCGGCAATGGTGGGTGCTGCATATGGTGCAGCATTGTTGGGTTCTCGACTGAATAATAATACTGTTTGGGTGCCTTGGATGTTGTTAGATAACAAAAAACACGCTGGCTATTATATGTCAAGTTGAGCTTTGGATTAACATGAAGGCAGACTCTTTTACGGTTTATGTTTGCTTGGGAGTTAATAATTACGGCTTATGTTTGCTTCAAAGTTAATAATACTTGCAATCAGAGACATGCTTTACTTTAGCCAATTTGATGACTATTTGTTAAATGTTTTGGATGTTTATTTTTGTGTTTATAATAAGTTGGGGCTATTTTGCCCATTTTGAGTTTATAATAAGCCTGGCTTATTTAGGTACCCAGTTTCATTTTATTGATGGTATGAATGTTTATTTCTGTGTTTTCTAAACATTTTTAATATTTTATTATTTTATGTTTGGATTTAGGGTGTTTAGTGAGAAAAATGTCAAATGAAATTAAAAAATGTTAATTATATCTTAATTTCAAAAATCTTATTTTTGATTTACAATTGTTTGACATTGAAATATTTGTTATAAATTTCTCATTATTATATTTCTATAATATTTGATATTTATTATATATTTGGCATATATATTTATTATATATTAAATACTGAAATATTTTTTTACTTTCAATTACATAATTTATAATTTATTACCATTTTTTTATTATTATATTTTTTTAAATATTACATGCTTAGAAATTACACATCTTTCCCGTACTAAAAGGAAATTAATTTGTTGATATATTGTTCCTCTGTGGCGGCAGCTCTCACTAACCTATTCAGAAAGATCGGTGGAGGCATTACTAAGTTCACCAACGTGGCAGAGGCTTCTATGACCATTGCACTCGTGTTTTTTTATTGTTGCTACATCCTATTTGCTTCCTTGATTTAACCTCTGCAAACGAATTGCCTGCTCATAAGAAAAAAATGTATTCACAAAGATTCGATCTCAACCAATTCGATATGTTTGGTTGCTGCTCTCCCCAGCTTATGGAAAAACACTGAATTAGGTACATGTCTTAGTACATTTTTGCAATATAGGAATAAATACCCATTTATATACACATGATGTATATTTACATAAATTTGTTGTTCTCAATTTGAAAAATGTTTTAAAATTTATCATTTTACACTGATTTTCTGTGAGTGCAGCAAACGTTAGATATGTAATTTTTTTTGGGTTGTTTTAAGTACTTTTTTCGCTGAATGATACTTATATAAATATGGTTTTGGTTTTTAAGGAAGAGTTTGTTTCTGAAACAAGGTTGCTTGAATGTTACACTGTAATTGAAGCCTCTACCTTTATCTTTTACAAAATGCTGTTGATGATATTTCTGTAGTAATTCACACAACTACTTTTTAAAGGAGTACCACACAATCACAAGTAACCAAGAAATTTATTATTAAAAGTTCAATTTCATAAAGAATAAAATAAAAAATACTCTTCCTGCCTATTACTTCTATTAGGGCAGTAATCAATTTGTATATATTTTTCTATATATTTATAAAATTACATATAAATTAAATATGCTACAGGGCAGTAATCAATATTATTCATAAATTGAATATCTTGAAACACGGTTGCTTACGAGTTTATAACCTCGAGTGGTATTCTGGCGACAAAGCAGTGGTAAGCAGTATCGAGAGTTTTGGTTAGGTGTAACTGGCGGATTATTTGGTGACAAGTCGTTCTAGCAATTACTTATTTTACTCTTCAAAAGTATCTATGTCAAGTAAGTTCAATGGGTTCGAAGCCAAGAGAGGGTGCGGGGATAATGAGAGCAAGTAAAGCGACCTCAAATATTGTACTAGCTCACCATTCAATTCCTATCTAACCACATGCACTCACTTATTGGTTGGTGGTTCTTCATGCATTTTTGGTTTGGCGACAAAGCAGGGGTAAGAGAGTTTTGGCTTGGAGTGCACAAATTGGAGGACACGTAGCATTGGAGGAGTGTGGGGAAACCGTTTTATCGGGGTTAACCCCGTGTGCCTTGTCAACCTGAAATCCACTGTGAATCATTGGATCTCTCGGGAGAAGATCAACGGCAAATGGTATTATATGGTGTAGTTAATATGTTTTGAGTTCCTAGGTTAATTGCATGTTGGAGGAGATGGGAACCAGATGTTAATGTGACCATAGACTATGTTCCTAGGTTAATTGCATGTTGGAGGAGATGGGAACCAGATGTTAATGTGACCATAGACTATGGTGATTGCAATTAGCCATAAAGGTGGAACCTCAAAATTTGTGCAGAAGCCGTATAAATTGGTTACTTGAAAGAAGGTTGCTTGAATGTTACATAGCTTGAAACCTTTGCCTTTATCTTTTACAAAATGATTTTGATTATATCTTTGTAGTAATTCGCACGAGTACTTTAAAAAGTATTACCACACAATTACAAATAATGAAATGAATCATTTTAAATTTATATTATTATGTTTTAATCTATTCATTCATGAAAACTTACAAATATATAAACTTAATTGTAAAATTAAAAAATATAAAAAAAATAACAATGCAAATACATAATAATATTTAAAATGGTAAAAACTAATCATTTTAAACCAATTTACAACTTGAACATGTAAAATTATGTTTCAAAACTTATTTAAACAACCACAATTCACAATTACCCCTTAATGTTTGGTTTATTTATATTCAAGTGATTAATAATATAATAAGGTAATAATAATTGAAAAATATTATTTTTTTGTTTTAATTTACTAAATCTTAAAAATATATAATCTTTTGTTTTCATAAATAGGGAAACCAAGATAATGGTGGCATGAAATGTAGCTTAAAGAAAACATTAAATTTGAGAGGGGCCATAAGCAAATGAGTATAAGAAAATGAGTAATTTTAGATTTATATTATTAATATTTTTATTTAAGATATTCTTAAAACATACAATTTTTTGTTTTGAGAAAATTTAATTATTTCGTTAAATTGGATAATGAACTTGCCATTTGTTAATGTTATACTTAGTTATATTCATAATGATATTAATATAAGTATCTACATTTAATAACAAAATTAAAATCTATTAATATTTTTTATGTTATATTAGATATTAATATGTTTTGACATTACACTAAGTTTAGATTATTATGTTTTAATTTTTAGGTTTGTATTATTAGAATTTAATATTAGATTATTGCATGTTTTGAACATTGCATGTTTTCAATATTAGAACTTATAATATTGAGTTATATTGAATTTTTAATATTAAGTGTAATTTATATTTATCAATATTGACATTAACTTCAAAAATTTGAATCAACAATTAATAATAACAATAAAAACTTAATCATAATATTAAAAATAATAATACTTTTATAAAATTATTGTTTACAATTACAAAATTAATTATATTAATATAATAAATAATTAAAAGATAATTAATTTAAATATATAAAATTAATAACTTTTAAATCACATTAATAAAATTGTTAATTATTAATAAGAATTTTAATTAAATTATGATTTTAGTTTTTATTATTAATATTATTAATAACCTAACATTAAAACTATAAATAATATTAATAAAATTTGATATTAAATTAAATTTTAATATGAATAGTTAATATTAATTTCAATATTCATTATTATTAATATTATTTAATATGTATATGTATATTACTTTTAATAATGTTAATATTTATGTAGTAAAGGAAACTCATGATTGGAACAAAAGAAATGTTAATCATGATTTCAAAGACTCTAATGTTGGATTGTCTACCCACCATGTTCCCGAAACATGGATACTACAAATGGAGCATTTTTTCGATCTCCATAATATGCAAAACACACAAAAGATATGTATTGCAACTTTATATTTGCAACCAAATTAGTTTGTCTGGTATTGATGGCTTTGATCTTGTAAACAAATTGTCACTTGGGTAATTTTTACAGAAGAAATGATAGAACATTATGAGGATACAAAAAGAAACACCTTTTTTAGCCAATTGATAAATCTCAAACAAAAGGGTTCAATGATGGAGCACATTGAGGAATTCCAAAAATTGAACATAAGGGTAAAAGATATTCCAGAGAAGCATAGGGTTGATGTGTTCATAGGGACTTTAAAGGATAATATCCAACATGAGGTTCGCCTTTGGGAACCTGATTCATTGGAGAAGGCATTCAGGTTAGCAAGAAAAATTATGGCAACCAGGAAGCCTACCACTCACAACTATAAAGATGGAAGTGTTGTTGCCCCTAGCCTTCCACAACCTACAAGGTTGACAACACAACAATTGGAAGAAAAATGAGCAAAAGGGTTATGTTACAGTTGTGATAGCAAATACACTAAAGGTCATAAGTGTGCTGAGAAGAAATTATTCTACATAGATTGTGAAGAGGAGGAAGAAAAGGAATAAGAAATGTCAAAAGAAGAGGGTATACTCCAGAAACAATCCCTAGATAAAGAAGAAACGAATCCAACCATATCTTGTAATGCATTGGCTGGAATTACCACTCCTCCAACTATCAAGATAGAAGGGCATATCAAGAAGAAAAAGACAATAGTGTTGATTGATTCAGGAAGTACCCATAATTTTATTCATTGTAAGATAGCCAAGGAATTGAATTGCTTCCTATATCTAGTACCAAAGTTTCAAGTGATGGTTGCAAGTGGGGGAACCATAAATTGCTGTGGAAAGTGCCATAATATCAAGCTATCCATGGAAGAATATGTATTGAATAGCTCAATGCTTTCCATTCCAATGGGTGGTGTTGATGTTGTACTAGGAGTCCAATGGCTAAAATCCTTGGGTACAATAGCTTTTAATTTTCAAGAACTTTTCATGAAATTTTGTGCGGAAGGAAAAGAAGTTGAATTAATGGGTATTGAAGGGAAACCGGGAAAGATAATCAGCTCTAACGGTATGAGAAATCTTCTAAAGAAGGAACAACACAACGTAATTGCACACTTATGTTCACTAGAGGTTCCCACATCGAAATCATCTATTTCTCCAGATCTCCAAAATGTCTTGGACAATCATTCCAAGGTGTTTGAGACTCCCAAAGGCCTCCCACCTATTCATGATCATGATCATGTTATTCATTTGATTTCGGGAAGTGTTCCTCCAAACATTAGGCTGTATAGATATCCCTATGCCCAAAAGAGTGAAATTGAACATATGGTTGAAGAAATGCTAGAGGCGGGTATAATTCAACCTATTCAAAGTTCTTTCTCTGATCCAGTAGTATTGGCGCACAAGAAGGATGGATCATGGCGTATGTTTCCGGATTATAGGGAGCTCAACAAGCTCACTATTAAAGATAAATTTCCCATTCCTGTCATATCCCATTCCTGTCGTTGATGAGTTATTGGATGAATTGCATGGATTAATTTACTTCACTAAGTTGGATCTTCGTTCATGATATCGTCAAATCAGAATGAAGACTAAAGACATTCTGAAAACAACATTTAGAACTCATGTGGGTCATTATGAATTTTTGGTCATGCCTTTTGGCCTTACCAATGCACCTTCTACATTTCAAGGTTTGATGAATTTCATTTTCAAACCCTTCCTTAGAAAATTTGTGTTAGTATTTTTTGATGATATATTAATCTATAGCATGTCTTGGAAGGATCATGTTCAACATGTTGACAGGGTGCTCAAACTATTGGAGGAGAAACAATTATATGAAAAAAGCTTCAAATGTTTCTTTGGAGTACAAGAGGTGGAATATCTGGGTCATATTATATCTCATGATGGTGTTAAGGTAGACCCTAGAAAAATTAAAACCATTAAGGAATGGAAAATCCCCACATCCATAAAGCATATGCGAGGATTTCTCGGGTTGACAGGGTATTATCACAAGTTTTTTAAGAATTACGGGAGAATAGAGAATAGCAGCACCTCTAGCAACATTATTGAAGAAAGATGCATTTTCATGGACTCAAGAAGAAACAAAAACCTTCAAACATCTAAAAGAGGCAATGTTCCAAGCACCGGTCTTAGCTACGTCAGACCTCACAAAAACCTTTAATGTGGAATGTGATGCTTCAGGAAATGGAATTGTTGTTGTTTTAATGCAAGATGAAAGACCCATTGCTTTTGAAAGTCATCCAATCAAAGGAAAGTATTTAGAGAAAGCTATTTATGAGAAGGAAATGTTGGAAATACTACATGCAATTAAGAAATGACGACCCTACCTAATGGGAAGACACTTCAAGGTAAAAATGGATCATGATAGTCTTAAATACTTTTTAGAACAAAGATTATCCTCTAAAGAGAAACAAAAATGGGTCACAAAGATGTTGGGTTATGACTTTGAAATGATATACAAAAAAGGGAAGCAAAATTTTGTGGCAAATGCACTCTCAAGAAAGGATGAGGATGTGGAAGCATTGTTGTGCGCCATTTCTATTGTCCAACCAGATTGGATAAATGAAGAAAGGGATGAATGGAAGAATGATGAAGAAGCGTGGGCACTCATTCAAAAGTTACAACAAGATCCCAGTACATCTGATACATTTAGCTCGAAAAATGATTCGTTATGGTATAAAGATCACTTATACCTATGTAAGAATTCCCAACTCAAACAAAAGATTCTTATGGAATTGCACACATCTCCCTTAGGAGGGCACTGAGGATTTGTAAAAGATTACCACGGTGTAAAGAAGGAATTTTTTTGGGATGGCCTTAAATTGGATATTCAAAAGTTTGTGGTGGAATGTTTGCTTTTCCAATAAAATAAAGTTGAAACAATTAAGACCCTAGGTCTATTACAACCTTTATCCATTCCAAGCCAATGTTGGGAGGAGGTTTCAATGGATTTTATCACAGGTTTACCCAAGTCTGAAGGAAAGAGTGACATCATGGTGGTAGTTGACAGACTTACCAAATATGCATGCTTTTGTGCATTATTGCATCCATTTAAAGCCAATACAGTTTCTACTGCATTTATGGAAACAATTGAAAAGCTACATGGAAACCCAAAGATTACTGTAAGCGATAGAGATCCCATTTTCACTGGAAATTTTTGGATAGAGTTATTTTCTTGTCTTGGTACTGAGTTAGCTCATAGCTCATCTTATCATCCTCAATCTAATGGGAAAACAGAGATAGTAAACAAATGTTTGGAAGGATATCTTCATTGCTTTGTATATGATAAACAGACACAATGGGTCAAATGGTTGCCTCTGGCTAAATGGTGGTATAACACTTCCTTCCATACTGCAGCAAAAATGACCCCATTTATGGCACTTTATGGATATCATCCACCATCCATCACATCGTATTTAAGAGAAAATTCTAAGGTTCAAGTAGTGGAACATCACATTGAGCATCAACAACAAGTTCTCCAACTCTTAAAGGATAACCTCACGTTGGCGCAGAATAGAATGAAACAATAGGAAAATCAACATCGCAGCAAAAGAAGTTTTGATGTAGGTGACTGGGTATTCCTACGACTACAACCATATTAAAAAATATCCCTCAAGCAAGCTAAGAAGGATAATACATTATCACCAAAGTATTATGGTCCGTACAAGGTGTTGCAAAATATTGGTGCCATGGCATACAAATTGGAGCTTCCTATAGCTTCCCGAGTGCACCTAGTTATCCATGTTTCATGTCTAAACAAGGCTATAGGTGACAAGCTCCCAGCTCAAACAATATTGCCAGAACTTGACGAGGAAGGAAAAATCATATTGGAACCAGAAGCAGTCACAGAAACAAGAACTCGATAGCTACGAAATCGATCAATTTCAGAGTATCTCATCAATTGGAAGAACTTATCTACTAAATATTCCACATGGGAGGATGAGAATTTTATACAGAAGCATCCAAAACTACTCAAGCATTGCGGGCAATGCTTTTCGGAAGGAGAGGGACATGTTAGGTCCCTATAATACTAGTGATTCCCCCATTACTATTGTCATTGTAGCCCTTATTTTTATTATTGTGCCCATATTGTCCCCATATTGTTATTATTGTGCCCCATAGAAACCCACTATTGTTATTGTTGTGCCCTTATGTTATTATTGTTATGTCGGATTGATTATATTGTGACCCCTTAGACTCCTATATATAGAAAGGAGGTTTAGTCATTTGTATCATTCAAGAATTGTTCATTTGTGTAATGTAAAGGAGGTTGCCCCCTCGAGGAGGCTAAATTCTAAGGCGTTGATCTATTTTTTCTATCTTTTTGTGAGTTGGTTTCATAACAGTGCATGCACTCCATGGTGACATCTTGTTGAAGTGAACTCTTGCCTCCATTACATCCAGTGAATTGGTATGGCTCCTCTATCCAACTCATCTTCTAGCATGTGCATGGTCTTCTTCGGTGCGGCCAAACTGGCAACACACTAATGCATAGTGTCTGTGCTGATCTTCCAGTGTGTGATGGTGGTCATGCACATCAACTGTCAACTACATGTTCATCTCCAGTCAAACTTGCTTCTTGTCTTTGCCTTAGTGAGAGTGCTAAATGGGTGGGATCGCATGTGTGTGCACAATGACATGCATGTTGTTGCATTCCCTTGCATGCAATCAACAACACTACTTACCTTGTCTACTTCGTGCCAACTGTTGGGATGGATCTATAACTTGTACTGGTGCAGTTTCATCTATGAGTGCATATTGCATCCCCTGCTGTACTTGTTCCTACTGCAACTCATTCTCTCATCTATGCAACTCTTGTTCTTCCTTGAGTTTTTGCTTCAACACATGCAACTCCTTCTCTATTTTGTTCTCTTCCCTTGTGCGACTAGCTTGTTACATCATCACCTCATAGCCTCAATCTCCAAATTTGATTTTATCACAAGTGGATCTGCTTGAGCTTGCAACTTTATTCTGCCTCCGTGTTGTTAACAACCTTCCTCTTGTGTTCGTTGCATCCAGTGTGCTTCCTTTAGCTTTTGTTCATGGTGTTGCTTGCTATGATGTTGTTGTTTTCATATCTTGATGTCCTTGTGGGTAGGAAATATCATAAACACTTGACCAACTGCATCCCTAAGCATTCCCTGAACGACGTCTTCGACTCTTCTCTCCTGGAAACCATTGTACCTATGCTGCTAAGAGGTAGATGAATACCTACAATACCTGGAGACATGGAAACACTCATGGAAAGCAATCTGTCATTCAAAAACCAAAATGAACTTGAGAACTGACTTGCAACATACCTGTGTGACTGATCATGAAGGTTGTGCAATTTTCGCTGGGAGGTCGGGAGACTGACTGCCAGAACCGTGCAAGGCACTGTCCGGGCTATCAGGAGGTTGACTGATTGTTGGAACTACATAATTCAAAATCTAACCTAGCCTGCTGATAACTGAAACTGCACAATGCACAATTTTAGTCAGTAGCGACATGCAACTAGGAAACTACATTGAGCAGTTTCTGAGGCCAGCAAGACATTGCCTCCAAGAATGACGAAATGAAAGTCTCGAGGTCTATACCTGGATAGACTTGCGCAATTTCTGGAGGGAAGGCAGAGCCTTCGCTTCTTGAAATGTACAATGCTAGCTGAGCAAGGCACGGTCTAGGCCAAGGCAACCCAGTCTAACCGACGGGCAACTAAGAACATGAGAAGTGTGAATGCATGATGATATGAGTGCAAACAAGAGTGAATGATCAAACATGCAAACAACAGGTGCAGGATTCAAAAAATGAGAAGCATGCATGTGTGTGAAGTGAATCACCGCAATGGCGACTGTTCATACAAAACAGTGTCATGCATGCCACAATAGTGAGATGCGAACGGAAACTGAAACGGTGCTAGTACAAGCTAGTATGCATGTAAACAACAACAAGTGTTCACTAAATCAAGAAAATAGCACTCACACGAAGCAAAACACAAAAAGCGACAAAAACACAACATAAGTGATGAACAATGGGCTTGCCCCAAGAAAACTGTGATGAATGTTCCAATGACTCCTATATGTAGTGTGGGATGTCAAAGCTGCAAGGTTGATGTGAGGAATGAGCTCTGCAGCATTTGGTTCATGATTTTTGATAAAATCAGAAGTGTAACGAGGATGCCACAAATCTAGGAAGAGTGACACTTGGTGGGAGGTTTCTGAAATCATCCTTGCATGCAACCTCTAGCTACTAAAAGTAGATCCCTGAATTATGGGATGCCTTTGCATGCTGCCTTGGGAGAAACATCCCATCCATGCGAATCAGTTTTGGTCGGGCCCGAAGGGAACCGGTCAACTCAAATGCACATGCAACAATATGCTTAGCTGGGAGCAAAAAATGTGCATTTCTGGGAAGCAGCTGGGCTGGCTGCCCAGAGGGATTGTGCAATTTCTGGGTAGAGCAGCTGACTAATACCCATAATTACACAATTTCTGGGCCGAGCAGCCCTGCTAGGAGGAATTGTGCAATTTTCTCAATGAACAGTGACAGATAAATTTGCACAATTCTAGAGCCCAATAGGATGCCAGATAAAATTGCGCAATTTCTGGAGGGAAGGTTGGCTTCCCTCGAGAATTGCACAATTTCTTGAGGGAGCTACTTAGCTTGCAGCTGGACTATGTCCGGTGAAACAAATTGTGAGGGGAATGCAACAAGCTTTGATGGACAGGCTGTCATTCTGCAAGAAAATCACTAAAGCTTGTGTACTTGAAAAGGAAAGACATGCTGCTGTGAAAGGTTGCTATGGAGGCTCCAAAACGAATCTAAGGAAAAATTTTGGAGGGTGGTTGTAGTCGCTACAACAATTTCTATCAATGTTGATTTATTGATGAAGTAAAAATATATGTATTGGTGTTTAGAAGTCTTTACATTTAAATGGAGATGCAATTTTCATGTGGAAAGGCAACCAATATCACCTCATCAAGCATGGAATTTTTTTCACCATCAATGCACATATAGGAAAGTCAAAACTTCAATAGAAACTGCCAATCAAGCCAAGAAACTGATTAGTTTTAATGAGAAGTATGCTTTACTATTTTTAAGAAAAAAATAGTTTGTAGAAGAGTTAGACATAACAAGGGTTTCCATGGAGGGGTGTAATAGGAAACATAAACAACAACTAGAAGGGTTTCTAAAAGAATACATGGATGTGTTCTAAGAGCTAAAAGGGCTACCACCCAAGAGGGAAGTGGAGCATGAGATCCAACTATTGTCAAACTCCCCACTTTCAAACATTGGGTTGTACAAGTAGTATGTATAGAAGTAAGTGAGGTGAAGAAACAATTGAAGTAGCTACTAGAATAGGGTGTCATTCGACTCACCATGTGGGTCACCCATCATCATTATGCAAAATAATGATGGGACTTGGTGATTCTGTATATATTATAGGGCATTGAACAAAATTATTCTCAAGAATAGGTACCCCCTACCTAGAATAGATGATTTGTTGGATTAGTTGTAGCAAGTAAAATACTTGACCAAGATGGACATAAAGTATGGATATCACTAGGTTCTAGTCAAATTAGAGGATACCTGTGAGACTACCTTCAAAACCAGGAAATATTTGTATGAGTGGTTAGTGATGCCATTTTTCCTATGTAATGCATTATCTATGTTTATGAGGTTGATGAGTGATATATCGAAATATATATATATATATATATATGTTTGGGTGATAAGCTAGTATATAATGCTACTTAGGAGGAGCACATATCACATTTGACAAAGGTGTTTGAGACATTAAAGAAGCACAAGTTGCTAGCAAATATCAATAAGTGTGAGTTTTCACAATAGCCTTTGGTGTATCTAGGGTATGTGATAGGTGGAGGAGAGATAAAGATAAATTCATCCAAGATGGAGACCATCATGAAACAGATGATTCTTACTAATGTTTCTCAGTTCCTTAGTTTTGTTGGGGTATCACAGTACCTTAGGAAATCTATCGCCTCATTTTCAGTAGTAGCAACACCATTTTATGCCATAATAACAAGTGGCAAGAGTTTCTTGTGGGGAAAGGGTTAGCAGAGGGCCTTTGAGGAGTTAAAGAAGAAGGTCAGTGAAGCACTAGTTCTAGCATTACCGAAATTGCAACAACCCTTCAAAGTGGAGATAAATGCAAGGTGGCATGCTATGATAACTTTCTTGATGTAGGGAGGAAGGCATGTTTGCTACATTTCCAAATTATTTCATGGGTAAGTTCTTAGCTAGCCTACCTACAAAAAGGATCTCTATGCTCTGAAAAACATTATGATGAATTGGAAGAACTATCTGATGGGAAAGAAGATAATAATCCACACAGATCATCATTTGCTAGAGTATCTACAAGCTTAGAGTAAGCTACAACAAATTAGGCATTACAAATGGATTTGGATTTTATAGCAGTGTCATTTAGTGATCAAATACAAGAAGGGTAGCACAAATAAGTTGGTTGACATGATTTCAAGGCCACCCACATCAAATATCACATCTTTTGAAACTTTGATGCACATGGAAACATTCACCCATGATGCATAAAAAGAGGCATATTTAGAGGATGAGGACTTCAAAGAGGTGTTTCAATAGTTGAAAAGCTAGATTCATGTGTACAATGGTGACAACACAATTGACTACCATCTCTAGGACAAATTACTCTATAGGATGGATAAGTTACATGTTCCTAAATGTTAGTGATTGCATTTGATTAGATAAGGTAAATCCTACAAGGTAACTACAGGGCACTTTGGTATAAGGAAGGAAATGACCAACTTGTAGCAGTATTTGTATTGGACCAAGATGTGGGAACATGTAGCTATGTTCATATGACGATGTATGCTTTGTTGCACCAACAAGCCTAGTAATAGGAATCATGGTCTATATCATCTCTTACCTATACCCACTTATTCTTGGGAAATCATTTACATGGACTTTTTTGGGAGGTTTACCACTATTCAAGAAGAGTCATGACTAATTGTTCATGGTAGTTGATAGGTTCAACAATATGTGTGTTCTAATGCCGTGTAGAAAGACCATTAGTGGGTAGGAAGTAGTGAACTTGTTCTTTAGATATGTCTAGGTTCACTTCACGATACCAAGAAGCATAATTTCATATAAGGACAAAAGATTTCTTAGTGCATTTTAGACTACATTATGGGAAATGATGGACACAATGTTAAATAGGTCTACAACATTCTATCAACAAATAGATGGGCATAATGTAGTCAACAAGGTTTTTGTGCATCTTTTGAGGATTTATAATTAGACTCCATCCAAAGACCATGGATGAAAATATGATATATATAAAATACTCTTATAATATAGTAGTTCACACTTCTATTGGTATGTCCCCATTTGAAACTTCATTTAGATATTTTCCACCTTCACCTTTGGATATTGCATATGGGTAGCAAGTAGGAGTGAGAGAGGATCTTACAGAGGATACTTGAAGGGCAGAAATATTTCTAGAAAACATCATGCAAATCCATATACAGGTAGAGGAGACATTGCAAAAGGCACAGGAAAAATATAAGGCTATGCATGATCATCACATAATAGAGAAGACATTCACGGTGGGATCTAGAGCATGGTTGTAGTTGAACAGGAAAAAACTATAGGGTCCTTGAAAGAAATTCAAGGCTCTATTGTATGCTCCCTTTGAGATACTAGAAAAGGCAGGAGATAATAGCTATAGAATTACTCTGCTCCCCTACATGAAAATTTACTCAGCCATGAATTAGAGAATCTAAAACTCTATGACCCTTCCATGCTAGATTAGAAAGAAGAACATGTCCTACGTTTTCTAGAGGATTCGACACTAGATGCTCAAGAAAAGTTGAAAAAAGATATTTTTTTGTAGAAGAGGTTCAAAACTACAAGATAGGGGGAACATGGCCTTTGGCAGATTTGTTTGAAAGGATATCTACTAGACAAGGCTAAATGGTACACCCAAGAGAAGGTAGAGGGAAAATTTTCCCACCTCATTTAATAGAAGCTTTTCGGAACCAAAATCCTCTCAAAATGGGGAGGTGTGATATAGACTGGATCGTTATATTGTTGTTCTTCCATTTTGATTCCTTTAGAGCGGAAAAAAAGGAGGAATCAACCCATGAGACCATTTTTAGCCACGGTACCTAGTTTAAAAGATTAGGTTATAAAATTTTCTAGGATCTTTTTTAGGCATGAAAATATATTTTTTGGTGGTAAAAATTTTCCACTTCAGTTCCACACCTATTTTTTGTCATTCTACACATATAGACCTTTCCAACAATGCAATAATTGTCTCAATTAGAGTTCACACGCAAAATTTTACCATTAGGGAGTTGACCTTCCTGTCGTGATCACCATACTTCGAGAGGATTTGATGTCGTCCCCATTACTTAGAGAAAATGGTATAGCCACATGATCATGATGAAGAAGACTCTAGAAGAGTCAATATTGTAACTCTAGTTAAGAGTTGAAGGAGTCAAACCTAACCACTAGTAAGCTATCGGGTTGTGTATAGCCAGACCACTAGGAGGAACAAGGGTTCCATTATTTCTGAGTGCATTTTGTTCCATAGAAAAGCAACGTGGTTGAGAGGGATAGAGAGGGAACACACAAAGAGGAATTTTGCGCTATACAAGTGCATGGGCCAAAAACCTTACTTCTTTGTACTTGCATTCATTTTCTATTCAAAGAAAGAAAGCAAAGCAACTTCACCTTCCAACTATATTTTCTTTTGAAATGGTTTCCTAGGATATATCTTATGTCAATTATGATTTATGAGTTTTTATTTTATTGTTCTCCATTTTTTGCATAATTATATTTTGCATGCATATGCAATAAATATTAATTAACAGATACATAAATTTAAGGAGAAATAAACTCTCATAGTGTAGATTTTAGAATTTCTAATATATTATAGTAGATATGTTGTGACTGATTGTCCAATAAAATATTCATGGTAATTTATAGATCATTAATGCTCCCTAATTATATACTCTAATATCATATTGCTTATACAACAATGCAACGTTTTCAAAATCTATTTTATAGAAAAACATGATGCATAAAAACTTTAACATTCTTATTAAAACAAAAATGAGTGGTATATAAAAAACATAAAAGCTGAAGTGAAGTAAGTCATTTATATATGATGAATAATAATATTATAATAATTTAGTTTTAAAGTTATTATCAAATTAGATATTAATTTAATGTAAGAGTTTTTTAGCTGTGAGATAAAGGATTTTTTCATTTATAATGATGTTAAAGTTTATGCTGATGTAAATATTCTAGTTTTTTGAATTTGAATCTATGACTCTTAAAAAAACCATATATTGATTTTCTACATAATTTTGAGTGATGTTCTTAGAAAATATAATTATTAAATTAAAAAATATATTCATCTCTTATGTATATTTATTTACTATATGATTTTTGGAAAATATAATCATTAAAAATTATTTTTTCTTTATTTAGATTAAATCAAATCCAACACCAATTTTATATGGAAAAACCATATATTCACTTACAAAATGAGATGGCCAAAACTAAAAAGTAACTAATATTTACCATTATCTACTATTTTCATTTATTTCTCTAAAAATACAACTAACATAATTAATTTTTTTTTGCTTTTTAAATATTAAACTCTCCACGGATCAACTTCATTCTGTGTTAGCATTCATCAATGAAATCTGATGATTTACTATTTCTTTTACTGTCTACTTTGTTGATTAGTCGTATAGACCATGCATTCCATTATAGACCAGCCATGTTGCTTTTGTTGTCCATGTAAAAGCTGCCAGAGGGGTCTGTTCCTGTTTATGCGGAAGAAATATTCCTTCTCTGATTCTATTCAGAGATACTTTCAGGGTGATGTGGTGACAGAAGGTTCGTTGTGAAACTGATTTATCAATGACCGAAGGCAATGGTAATGTAAGGTTTTTAAAGGCGGAGATGGATTCACGTTTTTTTATGTGTATGGTTATAATTATGTCATTTATCATGTTGAAATCAAAGAACAGGTTGTTTTTTGCAGAACAAGATCCCACCTCTCCAAAAAGGAAAAGTTATGTCGTACTCTCTGCTTTTTAAAAAATGAATATAACTATAAAACAGGCATACTTTTATTAATGTATACTTTTATTAATAGGTATGGTATGTTTGTTTTTTAATTGTGTTTTAGTTTGTATTTGAGTAAAAATTTAAAATTTATATGGTTATTTATAGTTTAATATTAAAAATTAATTTTTATTATTTGTTATTATTATTTAAATTTATTTATTTGTAAGGTGATTGGTTAAAGTCTTATTATAAGTTGTTTAGTAACTTTCATTTCTATTAATTTTTCATTTTTCATTTTTAGTTTTATTTTACTTTTTATTTAACTTTCTTATTTTTATAATTTTTTCTATTTTTTATTTGGATGATTTATAGTTTTTTCTCAATAATTTCAATTTAAAGTGACTTATATATATATATATATATATATTAAAGTGTATATATGTTATTATAAACAATATTAGTTATTCATGTTTTTAAATTTCAAATTTGTGGTGATGACATTTAACAATATAATATTTTATTAGTTTTTAAATTTTTATGTTTATTTCTTTTTAATTTAATTAAGCTATATTTAAGGTATGTAGAACGTAGTAACTACTATGTAACCCTTGTTTGATTTCGATTCAAATAATATATATACACTGGTCTTTTATCGTCTTCCTTTTATTATTGATAAATTTCATCGAATTTATCAAAGAATGAGACATTCCTTTTTTCCATTATAAATAGTAATAATATTGTAAAAAATCCAAATTTTAATAGAATTTTGAATTTTTTTTAATAATAAATAGATTTGAAAATTAAATAATATATATATATATATAATAGAGAGTAAAAACCGCTAAATTTATAGATTACCTTTTATAGAATTCATAACATAACATATAGTGACATTGTGACCTTTGACTCGCATACCTTCAACATTAATAGATCATTGTGACCTTTGACTCGGATACCTTCAACATTAATACATCTTATAGTTCAGCCATAATATATGCATTAAACGAAAGAGGTTTCGAAGAAGTAAATTGAGGGTTTGCTTCCGGAACATCCTTGAAAGAAACAAGTTTTGCATATGAAAATGCTCCATTGTTTCATCCTCTGAGTACACACACGATCAAAATGAATATTGCATCTTTTAATATGCCATAGTCACATAATAAATAATCGTCATCAAGTTATTTTCCATTAAACAAGATCATTGTTAGCCCATAAGGTTCCCCATATTAATTGCATTTTATTATACTCTCCGTCTAATTAACGGAGTTCACCTACAAGATGAAGATTTTCCACGAGAGATACATGACCATGATTTAAATCTTGTTTTCATATTAAAATCGTCTTGGACAATGGGCACCGCAATAGTTTTTGGATTGATAACATTTTGTTAGAAACTTATGACCATATTTAGTTGAGAGAAAAATGGAAACTCACCGCTTTCATATTTTATTTCATAATTCCCCTCTAAATTCATGGCATAACTCATCTAGAAATATGACCTTATAAACAAAATCAGACTCAATATATTCTCCCCTAATACACAATATAGTTGAGGACATGACAAATTGAAATTCAGTTTCATTTCACCACCCATCTTTGTTATGCATAGCTCCTTTTGTCATATGTAGGCATATGTATGAACAACTTATTATATCTGTGGCAATATATTGTATTTAGTTTTTAGTTTCACATGTTATTAGTTTATTTTAATTAAAAAAATTGTACCATTTACTAAAGCTTAATACTAAAAATTGAATTTTATTATTTTTAATAAATTTTTAAATTATTTATTTTAAATTTCATTAGTTTATTGGTTCACCGTCTTATTATATAATAATTGTACTTCACTATCTATTTATACAATTCAATCTTTGATTGTGTACCTCAAATCTGATTATAATTAAATTTAATTAATTTAAAATATCATACTACTAAAACACATAAATGTCCCATTATAATCAAAATATCTCTTAAAAAATATTAAAAATAAATAAAAATTCAACAACTAATTAAAAATAAAAATCTTAATCCAAAATTTAATTAACATAAAATCATAACATAACATATAGTTTTAAATACAATATCTAAAATTTAAAAACATAATAATTAATTTTAATTAATTTATAATATCATACTATATCAACCCACAAAGCAGTTGTCCCATCATAATCTAAATGCCACGTACTCAATAACGTTCTTTTATATGTCTATTTTATATGTCAAATCACGGGAACAACCTTCCTGATCACAATCAAAATACTTCCTTTTCCACGAAGCCTCTTTGTACGCTTATTATTTTTATGTCCACGATCTCATTTACAATTGTCCTCATACAATCAATAATGTTTTCTAATTTCAACTTCAGCCTGGAATCTTAACTTTAGTTCGCATATTAGTTTAGAGGTAACGCAATTAACTGGATAAGCTTATTATTTTTACCATCGTTCTCATTACAATTAACAATGTTTGCTAATTTCTTGTTTTCTAATTTCAACTTCATCCTGGAATTTTAATTTTAATTCCCATATTAATTTGAAGGTAACACAATTAACTCGATATACTTATTATTTTTATGTCCACGATCTCATTTACAATTTTTTATTACAATCAACAATGTTTTCTAATTTCAACCTCAGCCTGGAATTTTAACTTTAGTTCGCATATTAGTGTGGAGGTAACGTAATTAACTCGAGCCCAATTTAAAATAAAAATAAAAATGCAGTTTTAAATTCAATTAGAATTAAATAATAAATTATAAATATCAATATTTAAATGGTTATATAAGTTTAAAAATAATTATTATTTTGAATGATTAATAATGACTATTACTTATTTACTTTGCTTTATATTTATAGTTTTACAACATGTTAAAAATATGATAGCTAAATTATTTTCATAGTTTATTTTAGTTATGGAATATGACAATTTTTTTTATTGACTATAAAGAGTATTTTTGAAATTATAAAATAATTATTTTTAATGTTAAAAAATAAAAAATATTAGTGTAGATTTTAATTTTGTATAATTAATTATAGGTTTTTTTTTTCTTAATTTTATATTTTCATTTGAGTCAAATCTTAATAATTTTTACCTTAATTTAATTATATTTAAACTAAGTGAGAAGTATTAACTACTATATAATTCTTATTTTATAATGAAATTATAATATGCTTAAAACTTTTGCTGCATAAAACTTTCAAAATTCTTGGCCGTGATCTACCTGCACACTTGTGAAATGTACCGATTTCTCTATGCATGCCTCCTCTCTTGTAATATGGAGGAGTCAATATGAAACACTAGTTTTATAAAGGATTTATAGTCGATACTTGTTCTATTACCATGGCTTTCCACTTAGGTTTAAAAAACCTTTGGAAATCTTGGTTCTATTTTGTATTCATGTGTGTAAAGTTGGGGATTTTTTTTGTTATAATAATGCATGAGCTGTTTTGTATATTTCAAATGTTATCAAATTTTAATATTTATTTGTAATTTTTATGGAAAATTTTAAAGATGAAAAATTATTTTAAAATTTTAAAATTTTCATGAATTTTACTAGTTTCTAATATATAAGCTTGAAGGTTATTTGGAAAAAGCAGGATGTGGTGGCACAATCTTAGTTGGGATAGTCGTTATCCTTCTTCTCTACGCTGACGATATTGTTCTTTTGGCAAGGTGCCCTTCTGATCTTGATAAGCAACTTAAGCTTCTTAAGGATTTTTGCTCTACCATGGGTATGACTGTTAACACTGACAAAACAAAAGTTATGATTATCAAATCCAAGAAGGACACTTGCGCTAATTTTATGTATGACAATAACAACTTGGAGGAAGTGTATTCTTACAAGTACCTAGGAATTGATATCCATCACAAGCTCAACTGGAACCATAGCATTGAGAAAAGGATCAATGGGGGATGGAAAGCTTATTTTGGTCTTGAAAATAATTGTAAAACTGCAAACCTTGTAATGTGGGATAAAAAGAAGTTCCTCTTTGAAACTTTAGTCATTCCTGTTATCTTATATGGCTGTGAAGTTTGGGGCTGCAGCATCTCCAGAGAATCATGGAGAAAGATTGAGCAAATTCAGAAGCGTTTTATAATTTATAACCTGAAAATTAAAAGTAATACACCCTATCCTATTCTCCTTATAGAAGCAAGTCTTTCTCCTATTGAGAGCCTAGTTATGCTCAGGTTTCTGGTGTACAAGCACAAGTTCAATAACATTGACAATTTTAGACTTCCTAAGATAGCTTTAAATTCCAGCCAAAACCACCTAAGGCTTAACCGAGGATGGCATAAGGACACAAGGGCTTGGTTAAACTATTGGGAGATCAATGAGAATGATGCTTTGCAAAACATAAATAACATTAAAGATATTGTTACTTCTAAGTTCAAAGAAAAATTGTGGTGTGAGAAAGATTTAGCGTCTAAAAGAAAATTAAGTTATTATAAGAGGGTCATCAACCCCACCCTTGAAGATAAAAAGTATCTCTCTATTTTAACTAGCTCAAAGAAGAAAATTAATATAGCAAAGATTAGAACGAATTCTCATGAGCTCCATAGTGAAACTGGCCGTTGGACACTTCCTAAAACGCCATGGATAGAAAGGATCTGCCATATTTGTGAGAATAGGAGCATCGAAGATGAAAACCACTTCTTCTTAGAGTGCCCTGCATACAACCACATTAGATCTCAATTTCACAACCTTTATTACAATACTGACCTTCCTAGCCTCTTACAATGCCAAAATTATAGTGAACTCGGGAGGCTTCTCTCCAACCTTTTTGAGCATAGGAATAAAATCTTAAATCAAAATAAATAATTTTTTGAGCATAGGAATAAAATGTTAAATCAAAATAAATAATTTGTCTTTTTAAGTTGGATAGATCATTATTTGGTCTTAATGGACGTTAACCATCATCATCATCATCATCATAACCTATAAAATGTTAGATTATATTTTTGTAAAGAATTTCAAATTTATAGTAACTTAATTTTAGAATTTTTAAAGAAAAATAATTTTATCTTAGCAATTAACTCGATACACTTACTATTTTTATGTTCACAATCTTTACAATTAACAATGTTTCTATTTCAACCTCATCCTAGAATTTTGACTTTAATTTGCATATTAGTTTGGACGTAACACAATTAACTCGATACACTTATTATTTTCATGTCCACGATCTCATCCACAATTGTCCATTACAGTCAACAATGTTTTCTAATTTCAACCTCAATCTGGAATTTTAACTTTAGTTCGCATATTAGTTTGGAGGTAACCGAATTAACTCAGAGCCCAATTTAAATTAAAAATAAAAATGCAGTTTGAAATTCAGTTAGAATTAAATAATAAATAATAAATATTAATATTTAAATGGTTATAATTTTAAAAGAATTATTATTTTGAATGATTAATAGTAATTATTATTCATTTACTTTGTTTTATATTTATATTTATAAGTTTACAACATGTTAAAAATATGATAACTAAAGTACTTTCATAGTTTATTTTGGTCATTGAATATGACAATTTTTTTTATTGAATATGACAATTTTTTTTATTGACTATGCTTTAAGAAGGGTATTTTTCAAATTATAAAATAATATTTTAAATAATTATTTTTAATGTTAAAAATAAAAAATATTAGTTTAAATTTTGATTTTGTATAATTAATTATAGTCTTTTTTTATTCTTAATTTTATATTTATTTTTATATTTAATTTTATATTTTCATTTGGTCAAATCTTAATAATTTTTTACTTTATTTTAATTATATTTAAACTAAGTGATAAGTATTAACTACTATATAATCCTTATTTTATAGCGAAATTATAATCATGCTTAAATTTATTTCCATGACTTATCACTTTTGCTGCATAAAACTTTCGAAATTCTTGGCCGTGATCTACATGCACACTTGTGAAAATGTACCGATTTCTCTATGCATGTCTCCCCTCTTGTAATATGGAGGAGTCAGTATGAAACATTAGTTTTATAAAGGATTTATAGTCGATACTTGGTTCTGTTACCATGGCTTTCCACTTTTGTTTAAAAAACCTTTGGAAATCTTGGTTCTATTTTGCATTCATGTGTGTAAAGTTTGATTAATTAGTTTAATTTTGGGGATTTCAATTTTTTTTATTATAATAATGGATGAGCTGTTTTGTACATTACAATGGTTATGATGTGTCAAATGGTGCTAGAATATTATAATGTTTATTTGTGATTTTCATGGAAAATTTTAAGAATGAAAAATTATTTTAAAATTTAGAAACTTTCATGAATTTTATTGGTTTCTAATATACAACCTATAAAATGTTAAGTTATATTTTTGTAAAAAATTTCAAATTTATAGTGATTTTATATACTCTATAAAATTTTGGCAATTTTTAAGGAAAAATAATTTTATCGTAAAAAGGTTTGGAAAGTCATTTAAAAAAAACTGAAATTTAGAGAATTTCTTTTTAAAAAGAACATGGAAAATTAACCCATTTGCAAAAATATTAGCCATTAAAATGTTCTCCTAGTCACCTACATCATCTTTATAAATTATCATTAATGATTAAACCATATATTTAGTTTTTTAAATCATATATTCAAATATTTAAAAGTTAGATGATATACATCTCTATATATTAAATAGTTAAATTTTTAAAAAAATGATCTATCAATTTAATGTGTTAAGAAAAACATACTCTAACTAATAGATGAAATGACCTTTTTTCATGAGATTTTTTGTTAAATTTTACTTCAAATTCTAGAAATTTTTTTAAAAATTATAAGTTTAAGTTGTTTAATCTACAAAGTTTAAGTGCCTCAAAAAATTTTCAAAAAATTAAATTTATTTATACATTTTAAAAATGTATTTTAAACAAAAAAAATCACAATCTTATTAAAAATCACATTACTGAATTCTACACAAAACTATTTACATATATTAAATAAACTTTACCATTAAAATATAATACTATATATAGTTTAGCTATAGTGCATCACTCACTCGTAGTTGTTCATCGCATTTTGAGCGTATTATTCATATAATACCTTTGTTTTTAACCTTAATTGTGAAGTCATTCTATTTATGTTGGTGATATTAAACTATTTTAACAAAAATACTGTTAAAATTGTACCGTGCTTAAAATTTTTTGGGTCTACATTATTGCATAGTTGCGAAGTATGCGTTCCATTATTTGAAAAACAATATTAGTTTTGAAAAATTATGCGTTTCATTCTTTGAAATCTTATATTAGTTTTGGAAAGATATGAGGGGAGAATTACTTTAATAGTTAAAAGTGGTTCGAAATAGATTGAGCACCATCAAAAAATTTTGGGGCACCCAAAATCATGAAGTTTGACAGCATTAATTTGGATTTACAAAAATGTTGATTAGATTTTATTAAATTCTTGCCAAAATTTCCATGATTTTCAGAGCAAAAAAACAATCTGTTTAAACTATGGCATTAGTTTTTGTTGGCTGTGGCCATGGCCCTCTCTCTTTATGCCAAAGATGATTTCATAAATATTTTCAGGATGAAGTGACAGAAACTTCATAGTGGAATTGAATATTGGCCAAGTTTGAGACGAAGATTAAATAGAACCACACTGTTTTTTCCCTGAAAGTTATGGAAATTCCAGCCATATTTTGAAAAAATCTAGCAGGGATTTTTGTAAATCCAAGTAAAAACTATCAAGCTTCATAATTTTAAGTGTCCTAGAAGTTTTTGATGACGTTGAATTTATTTCCACTATCTAAAACGTAATTTTGAAATTATTGTACCCAGATTCCAACTATTTTTACCCATCCTAACAATTCCACGGCTTCCATAGACTACTCCAACTCCGACTCCACTTTGTAAGGGATATACTTATTACGGTGTACTTTATCCCGTTCAAATGAAAGAACATGTTGCTGTTTGCGCAAACAAGGATCCCACATAATGACAATAAAGCATGCGTACTAAGAGATGATTGGGATCTCCAAATAACTAAATATCGGTGTCCTATTTTCTCATTGAAATGAAAACCTTAATTGGCAATGAGCTGGATACCGCGTTTTCACAATGATTCAGCTCACAAAAAAATCCGGAGATGTTTGTTTTTTGTTTGTTTCAATTATTGCACTATGTACGCTTACATTATGAGAATGACGTTATGGAATCATTGTGACTTTGCTTGAACGGACTGAAAAATAGCCATTGAATTTTTCCTCTTTCTCTTTTTTCAGTTAGAGTCTTTATCAGTTTTCAAAAATAAAATTTTGATTTTTGGGAATTTTATTTTCCTCTAATTTTTTATTTGAATTGCATGTGTAGGTTCATGATGTCTCTTCAATATGTTAATTTAAGTATAAATCTTAAAAATGTTTGAAAAATCCAACATCAAAAAGTTATTTTCATAAGCCAAACTTTGAACTCATGTAATAATATCATCTTATCTAATAAACTTTCGCTGATATCAATCTTAAAATCTGATGTCAATCTTAAAAGAGATTTAAACATATGTAAGAAAACCAAACCTAATCTAGTCAATATATGTTTTCAAGTTGTTGTTTAAGCTATTTTTGATATCCTAAAAATTGATAAATGCCAAAATTGTAATGGAATATCTACAAGACAAGGGAAAAATCTAAGAACCATGAACTATCCAAAAGATGAGATCAACTCTTCCCTAGGGATCCTCCTTGAAAACTTCCTAATAATCAAAAGTCTTCACAATTGAATAATAACGAAATTTTTAGAATAAAGAGATACATGGAGTAATATATGTTAGAGTGCTTTATGGAGGTGAAATTGATCCATTGATACAAGTTTGATGTTGGAAGCTAGAAACTATTGAATATGCAAAGTACATAGATGATTAATAAAAAGAGGGTTGGATTCTAAACTTCATCTTGAACACATCCTAGATTGGCAACTCTTATAATTTCTCCATAGTATGCACATTAAGCAATAGAGGCTTTGAAGTGGCTAAAGTAGAAAGTTTGTTTTCTACTACATCCTTGAAACAAACTATTTTTTAGAATGAATATGGTCTATTGCTTCGCTCCGTAGACACAAAACCAAAGTGGGAATTATGTCTATGTGTATGTTGTAGTCAAAAAACAAATAATTATTATCAAGTTTTTTTTCTTTCAAATAACATCATTGTTGGTCCATAAGGATCCCCTTGCATGAGCTCTAGTTTGTGCTTTATATATTCCACATAATCGATGGAGTTCACCTACATGATAAAGCTTTTCCTTAGGAGAGTTTTGTCTAGGAATTGAAATCTTGCTTTGATATTGTATCTTATCACCAAAACATTATGCACCCAAATGCATTAGCTAGGGCACTCAACACCAAAGAATGGATTGTGTAAATACACTAGTGATTGTTGAAAGACATCAAATAGCAATAAAAAGGAAAATGTTCTTAAGGTTTACATTTAAAAAATCAAACCACACAAAGCCATCTCAACAGTTTTACACAGATCATTGTGGTTGTTTCTTCAAGAGCATTGCAGATCCATAGAAGTGACATATCAGTAATCCATGAGCCAAATCAAACTAAATTGCAACCACTAGGTGAAAGAACAAGGTCAGGAAACTAAGTGTTGAGCCACTACACAATTGAAGTGGAATAAAGGAGCCTCCAAAGGATCCCTTTGTCTCCCACTAGCTCACTCAAAGGTCAAATCTCATTACGAGACAAGTGGAGACAAAGCATGAACTTGGGACTATAAATATCACTACATTTGGGACAAAAAAAATATCATTGCAAAGTTATGCTGCCAAATTGTCTGATAATTAGCATTTCTTTTTGTTCATAGAACCCATCATTATAAATATTTCAAAGGACTTCTTGAGGAGAGATCAATTTTGCAAGGAGAGGGAAAGAGATCTTCATTTATGAAAGCCATAGAGTCCATTCCCCCGTCAAACCATTTTAGTGTCTCTAGGATAGTATTTCTTTGAATCAAGTAATAAAGAGATTTCTTATTATCCAACATCCATATATATATATATATATATATATATATATATAACATTCAAACTAGTCCTCTTATTTAGATATAGTTGCTTTGTTTTTTCATTTGTGTATTTTTCTTGCTAATCATTTTCTTGTTGGTTCTATGCATGGATCAAAAACCTTGTAATATATTGGATTTTGGTACATCCTTGCTCCAAAAGACACACAACATTTTAGGTGTAACAACCCTGGTGAAAATTCCATGTAATAAAAGTTAATAAAGGCAAAAATAATAACCATGGTTGATGGGACACTTATTCCAAGCTGAATGTTGTGCAAGGCATCCTAGGGGGTGTTCATTTGATTGTTTATGACTAAGGAAATTGGCAAAGGCAATGGCTAAGGCTTTGGAGAGGCAAAATGGTATTTCTGGCACATTTATTTATGAAAATAATGGAAATTTGGAGAAAAGGGAGGTGAAAGGTCACATATTGCATGTGAGGAGGAAAATGAAGGAAAATAATGGAAAATGAAGAAAATAGAGGCCTCAATCATAAAAAGGCTTCTGAGGATCAGTTGGAAACCTTTTGTCAGTTGAGTTTTGAAGCTCTCTCATTATTCTCTCTCTCTCTCACTCACTCTTGGACACTTAGAGTTTTCTTGGAGCATTTTGACATTGGAGCAAGAAAGGAAAAGAAGGCAAGAGGAAGCAAAGATCAAGTAGGGAAAGGCAGGATCAAGCAAGCTACAACAAAATTCATAGTAGGTATCGATTTTCATGTGTATTTTCCTTGATAGATTTGGCATGCATGGTATTGCATGTGGTTCTTTTGCTATTATGGCATGGGTTTTGCCAGGTGTAATAGTGTTTTCAACTTAGCCTTGGCATTTCTGGATAGACATGGTGTGATGGGGTTCTCATGTTTTGGTTGAGCTACATTGCTGGATGGATTCGAAGTTGAGTGGGGTGGATCTCCAAATGATAAAGCACATGGCCTAGTGGTCCCTGAACCGGATTGTGGATCATAGTAAAGCCACTGGCCTAGTGACCCCTAATCCAAACTGTGGGTTGCGGTAAAGTCAAGGCTGTGTTGCCTCAGTGGGCCTAGGAATCCTTGTTGGTGAATGGAAGGATATACGGTAAAGTCAAGAGGTGGTTTTCTCTCTGTTAGGCCTAGTAATCCCGAGTTTGGGATATGCGGTAAATCCTAGAGAGTGGGCCTCGATTTAAGGCCTAGTGATCCAGGTTTGGATTGCGGTAAAGCCTGAGAGACTAGGAGACAAGAAAATTCCTCATGGTGTAGGTGGAGAAATTCGGTGGCATCCATGCTTATTTAGCCTAGTGATCAGGTGGAGATCATGGTAAAGCCTATTATGATGTGTTCACTGTGTTGGCCTAGCGAGCTAGGATGGTTTACGATAAAGCCTAGTTTCTATTGATGAGGGTGAGGTGGTTTAGCCTCGGTATGTCTTCGTTGGTTCTTTTCGTTTGAGTCCCACATTCATGCTTGGAATATGGCATGGGGGTGAATGGATGAAGAGAGATTTGGCTTAGCCATTCTATGGTCGGGTGGAACGTGGAAGTCCCATCCTGGGTTTGGTTTTTGCATCATTAATGAAAGGTTATTTCTCCTTGTATTTCTATGAGAATTTTGATGGATTATATGTTGTCTATATGGCTGTACTTTCATGAGTATTTATGTTGTTATTATGATGGTTATATGTGTGTTTTATGATAGCAACTATGTATGGCTCTCAACATGTTTTTACTTGTACGTGAATGACTAATGCATCTATGGACTAATAGATGATAATGCAGCAAATGACATGAGGGAACAATGGTTCATAATGATTCTCAGATAAGTGTGAGATCCCTACACTTAATTCTATTGTTTACACCTATAGGTTACATGTTGATGATATGTTTGACAAAATGCCTGGCATGGCTACTAGGGGTCTGATTAAGGTCTTGTTCAACTTATTTCTTTTGAATCATTGTTTCCCTGTTCTTTTACTGTTCCTGAGTTATCATTCCATTCTTTAAAGTGACCTGGGCTCTGGGCCTAAAAAAGTGGCACAAATCTCGGGGTCATTGGCATAGCACTGACAAATTTAGTCTCTGGTTGCTCGCAGGCAAGCCTGTGAGAGCGAATTTGGGTTTCTCAACGTTCTCTTGCCTATAGCATGGGAGCGACTGAGGCCTAAGATGTCCAGAACATCAGTGGGACCCTAAGATAGGATGTCTAAGTGGTTGGCATGTCTCTTGAGGGTTCTGTTACTGATGTGGATAGGTTGGTTGATGTCTTTTGTCGATTCCACTTCGTTAAGGTCACATAGGAGGTCAAATCCAATCATAGTATCCTCTCATCGCATGTTTACTCGGTTGGCATGGTTACTTGGGTAGATGTGGGATGAGGGTGTTACAGAGTGGTATCAGAGCATGGTTCACCCCTCAAACTTGATGGGCGGTGTGTGTTGGTCATGCATGTATGTTAGTTGCATGTGTGTCTCTTACACTTGCATTCCGTATGCTTGTTACATTTGCTTGATGATTGATTATGGTTGAAGTAAGGTTGTCATAGAAACTTTGATGTTGACTTTGTGGAATACATCGTCATGAGTATATGACTGGTTACATATTGTTACATGTCGCTTACATGTTGATTTTAGGCCACCTACTTACATCCTTGTATGTAAGGCTACATTCTTGTAGGTTTGATTACATGTATGAGTCTTGTAGGTTGATTACAAGAATTGATCTCTTATGCTCGACTACATGCGTCTATGCATGTGTGTAGTTGATTTGGCATTGCTTATGCATGTTGATGGTTGCATGTGGCAATGTGTATGATGGAGTAATGGTTGTTTTCATGCATGAGGTCATAGCATGCATTGTTGATATGACCTTGCATTAATGACTAGACCCTATCTAGAATGATGTTTATGCGTTGATTTCACTTACTTGTTATATATCTATATGTTGTTATGATTATGTTATACATGTATTGCGTTGATTTGATGATCTTGCAGACAATCTATCCTCCCCAAATTATACTAAGGTACGTTGATTTATTGTGATTTGGTTTATCTAACATATTATGCATTGCAGGAAAGAAACCAAATGGTTAGCAAGGTGGTAGACTACATAGAATCTCCCTATGAATCAGATGGGCAGTGTGGTGTGGGGCACACTTCTAATTTGGCAGACACATTGAGAAGCTTGAAGGAAGAGATAAGGAGTTGTAAGGTAGATAATGACTAGATCATACAGGCACAAGAGAAACAAGCAGAGGTTAATGCTATACTCCTTCAAAGTTTTTCAAAATTGCAACGACAAGGGCCACTTTGGATCAGCCATGGACATGAGGATAGAACTAATGGGGAAAATGGTAGTAGGTCTCCTGGTAGACACAGGTCAGATAGATATGATATGATGAGATATGGTAGGTTGTTGGATACTCCGAATAGGAGAGGCAATGGAAACATAGACTATTCTAGTTTTGGTTTTGATAGACATCATGATCATCATCGCTACCATCCTTACAGGAGGAATGATAGGGGATACTTGCCAGATGAGTTTAAGAAAGCGAAGCCACCTACTTTTGATGGACATGTAAAGAAGTCGGTTGATGCAGAGGCTTGGATGCTTGGGTTGAAAAAATTCTTTGAGTTGCATGAGTACATAGATAACATGAATTCCATAGTAGTGATCTTCAGCTTGAAAGGTAAAGTAGACATTTGGTGGGAAGATGTTAAGCAGGTTAAAGACATCAGGACATATCATTGGAGTTGGCGGGAGTTCAAGAGGCTTTTCAGGAATAAGTACTTGTGAGAGAGGTACTACGACAGTAAGGCCAAATAATTCTATGAGCTAAATATGGGATCAATGACAGATGAAGAGTACACGACCAAATTTCTGGAGCTATTGAGGTATGTAATGTATCTTACTGATGAGAAGGATAAATTTCAGCGATTTGTTAGTGGTTTTCCATTACCATTTAGAGATCGGATTGAGTATGATGAGCCTCAATCACTTGAGGAAGTTATTGGGAAATTGAAGAATTTCTATGAAAAATCCAAGCTTAAGAATGAATCACAGCAAGGATGGAAGGGAAAAGGAAAAAGAAGGTAAATGGCAGCCTAAGAGGAAAAGGGTTCAACATGCAAATGAGAAAGAGAATGTGGCACCACAAAAGAGATTTAATGTAGCTAGACTGGGACACAAGTCGTAGCAGTAGCATAGAGGTGTTGGTACTGGTCGGTTGGAGTGTTGAACATGTGGCAAGGAACACCATAAGAGAGATTGTCCATAGAATCAGGGTGGTAGGCCTTAGATATATAGTGTGCAAGAGTCACAGAATGTTGGGGATGTTGGGCAGAGCATTCCTTGTATCTATGCATCAGTGGACAATAGACAGGAAGAACACTAAGAATCTATCATTGAGATGGATGGTAAGTTTTTTGATCAAGTTATATCTATTTTGATTGACCCTGGATCTAATTATAGCTATGTTAGTCCTGACTTGGTGGATAAGTGTGGTTCGAGTAAAGAGTTGCATGCAAAGTCTTGGTTAGTGTAGTTGGCTAGAGGTACAAAGAGCCGAGTTCATCATTGGGTAAGAGCTTGTGCATTTGATTTAAATGGTATGCCTACCACACCACATTTAACTGTATTACCATTGGGATCATATAGTATGTTGTTGGGCATGGATTGGTTGTATCTTCATAGAACCAAGGTAGACTGTTATGACAAATCCATTGAGTGTGTTGATGACAATGGGGAACCAAGAGTATTGTAGGGTAAGAATAAAGCCACAACAGTTAGGATGGTGACAACGATGCAAGCAAATCATAGCCAGAGGAAAGGGTGTATGTTGTTTGTAGTACACATTTCTAGTGATACGAGTAAGGAGGTTGAGGATGTAGATGTGTTGAGAAGGTACCTAGTTTTGCAGCAGTTTTAGGATGTATTTCCTGAAAACATTACAGAGTTTCCACCTCACAGGGAGGTACAATTTTTTATTGAGTTAGTGCTAGGGGCAGCTCTAGCATCAAAAGCACCTTACAGGATGAGCACACATGAGTTGGTTGAGTTGAAGTTGTAGTTGAAGGAAATGTTGGACAAGGTATACATTAGGCCAAGTGTATCACCTTGGGGTGTATCAGTCTTGTTTGTGAAGAAGAAATATGGAACTCTCAAATTATGCATTGACTACTGGCAGTTGAACAAAGTGACCATCAAGAAAAGGTACCCTTTACCAAGGATTGATGACTTGTTCAATCAGCTGACAAGAGCAACCATGTTCTCGAAGATCGACTTGAGATCCAGATACCATCAAGTATGCATCAAAGAGGAGGAAATTTACAGGACAACTTTCAGGACCAGGTATGGGCATTATGAGTTTGTTGTAGTTCCATTTGGATTATTTAATGCTCTAGCTACATTTATGTGCTTGATGAATAGTGTGTTGCATCCGTATTTGGATAAGTTTGTTATTGTGTTCATTGATGATATAATGGTATATTCTAAAAATTAGGAAGAGAATGTCAAGCATTTAGTAGCAGTGTTGAGGTTGTTGAGAAAGCATTAGTTGTATGCTAAGCTCAACAAGTGAAGTTTCATTCAGTCTAAGGTACATTACTTGTGACATGTTGTCTCCAAGGAAGACATTGCAGTAGATCCAGAGAAGATAAGATCCATCATGGAGTGGGTAGCTCCTAAGAGTGTGGATGAGGTGAGATCTTTCATGGGTCTAGCAGGCTATTATCGGAGGTTCATCAGGAACTTCTTGTAGATTGCTTATACTATCACGTCATTGCAGAGGAAAGGTAAGAAGTACAAATGGACATAGGAGTGTGAGACTAGCTTTGAGCAGCTTAAGTAGTTGTTGATACATGCACCAATGTTATAGATTGCAAATCTAGACAAGGAATTTGTAGTATGCACAGATGCTTGCAAGAAAGGACTTGGTGGATTCCTTAAATAGGATGGACAGGTGGTATGCTATGAGTCCCGGAAACTAAACGAGCAAGAGCAGAACTACCTGACACATGATTTTGAGTTAGCAGCGATCATACATGCCTTGAGGATGTGGAGGCACTATATTCTTGGCAAGAGGTTTGTACTTTTCAGTGATCATATTGGGTTGAGAGATTTGTTTGAACAGCCGAATCTGAACGCCAGGAAGGCTAGATGGCTGGCCACAATCAGTGACTTTGATTTCAAGATCAGGTACATTAGGGGTAAAGAGAACAAGGTGGCAGGTGCTCTTAGTAGGTGGATATAGGTAAATGACTTGGTAGTTATGAGCTCCTATGGGACATACTTACAAGATAGGATCTTGCAGGTAGGTCAACAATAAATTTTAGGTCCCTATACTACTAGTGTAACCCCTTATTGTTATTAGTATAACCCCCTTATTATATTATTGTGCCCATGTAGTCTCCATGATGTTATTCTTGTGCCCCATAGAAGCTCACTATTTTTATTATTGTGCCCTTACATTATTATTGTTATGTCAGCTCTGATTATATTATGACCCCTTAGACTCCTATATATAGAAAGGAGGTCTTGTCATTTGTATTATCCAAGAATTGTTCATTTATGTAATGTAAAGGAGGTTTCCTCCTCGAAGAGGCTAAATTCTAAGGCGTTTATCTCTCTTTTCTATCTTTTTGTGAGCTTGTTTCATAACATTTGGTATCAGAGCTTTTGATTCTAGGGTTTCGCTACTCCAAATAGGTCATCATGGAATTTTCGCTATAACTTTTTTCTGTGACATTTCAGAAGTGAAAAAAAACCCATTTGAGATGAAATCGCGCTGAACCTCGAGTCCGAATTTTAGATCTTGTCCCACTATATTTGCAGAGATATGATCTGAGGAAGTTAGGGTTTTTGCAAGCTCCTAAATTTCATCTAAAATAGGTCATTGTCGAATTCCCACTATACCATTTTCACTACAAAGTTTCAGAAGCTAAAAAAATACCCATTTGAGAAGAAATCAGTCTGAATTGCAGGTCTGAATTTCAAATCTTGTCTCACTATATTTTCAGATATATGATCTGAGGATGTTAGGGTTTTTGTAGACTCCCAAATTACATCCTAAATAGGTGACCTTGGGAAAATCGTCATAAAATTCTCTCTGAGCATCAGATTGAGATTCGTAAGAAGTTACAAAAAGAGAACAAACTTTATTTGGTTTGGGTATAATTTTTAGAATCTAAGGTTGAAACAGTGACACGTGGCACATCATACAAGTTCACTCTACTAAACTATTCTATAATTAGGTAATCACGGGAGATTGGGAATAAATCCTTCTTCGGGAATCCAATTGTGATCAGACTTGCGGAGTTAGAAAGAGAACTCAGAGGGATATTACAGGTCGAAATTTCAGACCTTAAAGATCTGAAATTATAGAGTTACAATCGTTTCAAGATCGAGCTCCTAAAATCAAGAAAAAGCCAGAAGAAGAAGTTTGATGGGAAGGATCCGATAAATTGGATACTACAGATGGAAAAATATTTTGATCTACATGGTGTACCATTGTTACAAAAGGTACAAATTGCATCTAATTATTTAGAATTGAATCAATTTTTATGGTATAAAGAGCTTTCTTCTAGGAACCCACTTGTTGCGTGGCCAATTTTCACGGAGGAAATGAAAGCACATTATGAAGATACAAAGAGAAACACCTTCTTTAGCCAATTGATAAATCTCAAAAAAAAGTATTCAATGGCAGAGAACATTGAGGACTTCCAAAAATTTAATATAAGGGAAAATGATATTCTAGAGAAGCAAAGGATTGATGTCCCCATAGGGACTTCAAAGGATAAAATTCAACATGATGTTCATCTTTGGGAAACTGATTCATTAGAGAAGACATTCATGTTGGAAAGAAAAATTGAAAATGAAATTATGAAAACAAGGAATCCCACCACTCACGACTATAATTATGGAACTGTTTTTTTTCCTAGCCTTCCAAAACCTACAAGGTTTACACCACAACAATTGGAAGAAAAAGAGAGAAAGGGCTTTGTTACCATTGTGATAGCAAATACACTAAAGGTCATAGGTGTGCTGAGACGAAATTATTTTACATAGATTATGAAGAGGAGGAAGAAAAGGATCAAGAAACATCAAAAGAATAGGACATACACCAGGAACCCACCCCAGAGAAAGAAGAAATGAATCTGAACATATCCTGTAAAGCATTGGAAAGAATTACCACTTCTCAAACTCTCAAGATAGAAGGACATATTGTTGGTTCTTGAAAATGTCATTCATTTCCATTACACTTTCACTATTATGTCCATTATATTACCTCAATTTCACCTCCATTTCACTACTATGTCACCACATTCATCCCACTTTCATTATCATTGGGACACATTTATGTTTTTCCAAACTTTATTAATTCTAAGACTTTTAAAGTGAATTTTTGGTTAAAAACTAGAAAATAATGTGCATATGCTTATACCTAACAAGTAGGTTGAGATTGTTGACATGTGTAGGTCAAAAGGAGGCTTCTAGAAGACCTTTATGTGGCACCCTAAGGCAAAATTCGAATTTGAGTGGAGAGAATCATGAGATCATGAGGATATGTGTCACATCTCTTAATTGTATTGAAACTCTAAGAAGATGTGTCTTATTAGTTCCTATTTTGATTATGACTCTAGAGGTAAAAGGAGAGGTTCATGGACTCTCATTAATGAGATGGCTTTTCATCTTTTTGTATAAATAGGAGATCTCTCTCCTTCATTTGTTAGCTTAGCTTGGCTTTTTGGTAGCTCTTTAACTTGGAACTTGTAGTTCTTCTTTGATGGCTTTGGAAAGCTTTAGAGAGCTTTGTTGTACTTCGTAATTTTGAAGAATTTGAATAAAGCTTTGATGTTCTCAACATGGAAGGAGATGAGAAGTAGATGTCATGGAGCACATCAGAATGTAAGGTAGAGTAGATTTTATTATGTAGTTTTGCTTTGATTTCATTCATGTATGTCATTTTATTTCTTTTAAATTTGATAGTTTAGATTTTCCATTCATGCAAGTGTGTTCAACCAGTTGATTGTAGATTAGTTTTTCTTTACATGTTTTTTCATCAAGTGGTGATCTGAGATTTGAGATTTGCTTCTCTGTTGAACTTTTTAGCTTTTAAATTTCAATCGTTATGCTTTGATTTTAGTGAGATTTGTTTGTTGCTATTAGCTAGTTTAGATATCAAGTTCTTCATGTTATTTGACTTTATCTCCGGTGCCATGGCTTAACCCGAGAAGTTAATTGGCGTGCTATTGTATTATAAGTGAAGTAAGTTGATTTTTCTTTCATTAATCTGCAAGTAGGTAATTTAGATATCAATTCTTCATGTTATTTGACATTATCTCCGGTGCCATGGCTTAACCCGAGAAGTTAATGGGTGAGCTATCGGATTATAAGTGAAGTAATTTGACTTTGCTTTCATTGATATGCAAGAAGGTAATTTAGATATCAATTTTTCATGTTATTTGATGTTATCTCCGGTGCCATGGCTTAACCCAAGAAGTTGATTGGCGAGCTATCAGATTATAAGTGAAGTAATTTGATTTGCTTTCATTAGTTTGCAATTTTTGGTTTTGAGTGCAGTAGTTTAGATTTTATTTCTGTACTTAGACGGGCAACAAAGACAGTAACCTCATGTTCAGTACTTCATCTTTTGCTTGATTTAAGTAGCTTCATATTTATACTTTTGTTCAAGTTCTGATTTTATCAATAGTATGTTTTGAGATCTTTGAAGTGATAAGTTTGGAAATCACCATAAGAGTCATAAACCTTGTCTTCAATTCTACATCCATATTTGGTCTTTAAAAGTATTCTTAAAACCTTAGACTAGGATTTCCATTTGCATTAAACACTTTAGGAGACCAACAAAAACAAATTCCAAAACCAACATAAACTATAAAACAACGAAGTAAGAAAAAACGTTAACTAAGCATATATGGTGCACCAAACTTCATCAGTTTACGATACCCGGATTAATAATTTATGTAAAGCAATTTAAGACGTTAAATTGACTAGACATTTTGGCGTCGTTGTCGGGGAAGTGTAATTAGGAGACCTTATTTCTTACAACTAAAAAAAAAAAATAAAAAATTAATAATTCTTGAGTATGCTCTCCTCCTACACTTTGTGTGATCTGGAGGATCAGAAAAAGAATTTTTATGTTTAAAAAAAAATTGGACAAAATAAACTTCATCATTTCATTTGATTCAAAAAAAAATGAAAAAAAAAAAAGAATAAAAATCCAACTGCTTTGATAGGTTCAGCTGTCCAAGATTGATTGGTTATGGTTTGTAGTGGTCCTCAAAACATTGTGTTCTGTTTTAATAAGATTTTACGACTTAGCTGCAGAATGCAGCCTGATTCCGCAACTAACTGTGAATTCCGCAGCTAATTCCAAAGTTTAGCAGGTTACAAGCATCCAATGAAGAAATCGAACACATGAGCATCTCCGGAATTGTCCCTACATGGATCATATCCTAGTCACCCAACCCAGATTAATAAAAAATCAGCTTAAGACTTCAGTCAAAGCCCTATTTTTAGTATATTTTACTTGAAGTCTTTGCTCCCTGAAATTGAAAATCATTAATCATTTTTATAAAATTTCACAATTTCAGAGAAAAAAAGGAAAACAATCTATGTCTATCTTGAATCCTAGTTTTCACTATGGCCTCAGTAGAAAAATCTGCATTCCTGTATGAGCTTTGGCCTTGAAATAAACCTGCAATATGAACGCAGAACAGGTTAAAAAGTTGTCTCAGTTGTTTTGACTGGTACCTGCTCAGAACTACCGTGGTCCAAAAGATAGTAGGCCTAGGAAACTTGTTTGTGATAATGTTAGGGCACCAAGACATGTACCATTTGTTGATCAGATTCCCCAAGTTCCATTATATCGACCTGAAAAAGTATTGCCTTAGCATGCACCATTGCTTGATGCTTATGCTTTGCAAGCATCAGATCTGTATGCTTTTGTGTATCAGAGGCAAACCTTAATATGAGGAAGGGGCTGTGATTATCGTGGGGTAGATCCAGGGCTTGAATATTTACACTGTCAAAGAATAAGAGAATGTGTTTTTAGAGCAGAATTATCTCAGTGAGATTAACAGGCCTTATGTGCCAAGAGAGGCTAACTATGCTGATGTTGTGCTTTGTAGAGCTGACTTCACACCTCCTAGATGTTCATATCCTTCACTCTTAAATTCATCTTTAGTGCTAGGGTCATCTTCACTGTATCGGTACTGATTCGAAACTTTACAACCGAATGCAGTGATTTAGGAAAAACGGAAAACAGAAAAAATGTCAAACTTCAACTAAATAAACCAGCCAAAAAAATTTGAATTTGGGAAAAATAAAACATGGGTTTTTTTGGAAATAGGGTCAGTTAGATAACCCAGAAATCGTTTTAATAAATGCATGGCGGTTTGGGAGCATTTCTCAGTTCTCTGAAGCCTCTTTTTGCATGCCACGTGAAGAAAAACATATTTAAATTAATGAACAATATGTTGTTTTAACTCGGCGTGCTTGGAGAGGGAAAATTCAATTTGGGAACTTATTGTGTGCTGGCATTCAATCTTTTTTACACCACACCTCTTGTCTTTAATGTCTAACGATCTCCGTGACGTGTACTTCAGTTTAATAGCAAAATACATAATGTATCCCAATTGAGTACGACTCTTCCAAACTAATCTGTCATTTTCAATCGAACTTCACTACTCCACCTGTTTAAATGACTATTCCTATGTTCTTTTCGTAGAATGCTCGACACTTTACTCGGATGGATTTCATTATTTGCATAGTCACATGCCTTGCATGATTCATAGAGATTTGAATTGCAGCAACATTCTCGTGAATGGCAATACTGGCATTCTTAAGATTGGGGATCTGGGTCTTGCTGCTACCCTGGAAAAAGATCATGTTGCACACACTATTATTGGTACACTAGAATTCATGGCACCAGAATTGTATGAAGAGGATTATAATGAGCTTGTCGATGTTTATTCCTTTGGCATGTGCTTGCTGGAGATGGTTACTCTGGAGATTCCTTACAGTGAGTGCGGTAGCGTTGTTCAAATTTATAAGAAGGTGAGTTCTGGTATAAGGCCTGCGGCATTGGAAAAGGTTACCAATCAAGAAATAAGGCAATTTATTGAAAAATGTATGACAGTTGCATCGGCAAGGCCTTCTACTGCAACACTTCTGAATGACCCATTTCTCAGAGATGTAGAGTCGAGTAGGTAGTGCACATGCATGTTAGACTTCCCAATTATTTTAAGGTTGACTTAGGTGTTTCTGTTACAGCATGCGTAGGAATTATTGGTGACAAATGCTAAAAAAAAAATATGAGAAACACAAGAGTTGGTACTTTGATATTCCATTTCCATCGCTGAAATTATTTTGCTTCATATGCCACTACCGTTTACAGAGTTCCTACACACAGAGAATGAAGAAAATTTAAAAAATAACAGAAAAACTCATGAATAATTGGTCTTGTGCACCAACTATGATCTTAGTCTCTCTCTCTCCCTGGTACTTGGTTGCATAAAATCTCTTTTCCAATAACTTAAATTAGAAAACTGATGGTTGGTTTCCTTTTAGCTATGGAATGCAGGTCTGTTCCGCAACTAACTGATAATTCCGCAGCCATTTTCATACTTCTATAGGTTATAGGTGTCAAGAGACGAAACGAACCACATGAGTAGTTGGAATAATGTCAATACATGGATGGTGTCCTATCCATTTGATCCAAGTCGATGAAAAGACCCCGATCAAAGGGAAGTCAAGGTGTGTGTTATCACCAAGTCACCACTCTAAGTTTCCACATGTCAAGAAAAAAAATAATTTTGAATCAATGAAATGAATAAGTTATTTGCTCATTTTTCTAAAGGTATTGATTAATTTTGGACTGATGATGAAAAATGAATGGCTAACTTTTTATTCAATATTTTTAGCTACAGATATTGCGCACATTCCGTAGCTAAAGTCATTCCTCAGCTAAAGCCATTCTGTAGCTAAAAAAATCTCATTGTTCAAATCAGCTTAACTTTCTCATACGAAATCAGATTTTGATGATTCAAGTGTCATTGGAAAGATCTCAACAAAATCTACACAATGAGAAATCCATCATTAGAGTTTGAAACGGTAAATAATGAAATAAATTGCTGAAAAGAAGCAACATCAACTTGAGGCACTAATTCCAAAGCAGGTATAAATTATTTTGATTTTTCCTTTGAGAACTTGTTTCATTAATACAAATTCTTAGTTTTGTGTGTAAATATCATAACTAGAGAGATTGATCACCTCTCTCCCTTGAACGGTAAATAATGAAATAAATTGCTGAAAATAAACAACATCAACTTGAGGCACTAATTCCAAAGAAAGTATAAATTCTTTTGATTTTTCCTTTGAGAACTTGTTTCATTAATACAAATTCCTAGTTTTGTGTGTAAATATCATAACTAGAGAGATCGATCACATCTCTCCTTTGATAATCTTACATTCCATTACAGAATAAGTATTAATTTTTTTGCAGGTTCCAAGAGGAAGGACAAATGACTACAAGAGAATGGTGTCTCTCTAAGAGACCAATTTGTTTCATAAGAGGATGATTAGCAACAAAGAGGAAATATGCTGATGCAAAATCAAATCCAAACACTTGAAAAAATTTCAAATACTATTGTCTCCATCACATCCATACCTCATAATAAACCATTCATCTCATTTTCCTCCATATTTTCCATTTACATTCACATACACTTTCCATCTCTTTTTGTCCATTCATAACCCACAAATAAAAGCAAGAGGCTCATTCACATGCTTATTGCCCATTGCCATTTCTGCTCTCCATTGCCATCTTCCATTTTCATCTTCCCTTTCTTGTCATTTTCATTTTGCAAATAAGCCCTGCTTCAATGCAAATTATTGAGTCCATAGTCCTTTGAGTCTAAGTTCCTTGTAAAGACACCTTGAGGCTTGCATGCCTTAATGGCAAGTTCTCATGCTGACAAACAATGGGAATACATTAATGTCCATTGTTCGTCAGATCTTCTAGGTGACTCGACATCAGCAAAACTATTCGTACCTAGCAAGATGTGTTTGGGCATCTTGACTCTCATTGTCATCAATGATGAGAGTTCTCGTGTTGACCAGTGGCATCTATTAATGGCCACTAAGTCAACAATTTCCTACTATGTTCGACATCAGAACATCTTTTCACATAGTAGGAATTGTGCCAATGAGTTTTGAAGACATGAAGGCTATTATTTTCAGCATTTTGGAGCAAATTTAGCAAGTTTTAGTAGAAGCAATAAAAAGTCATTGTAACTCTTTATCCATGACTACTCTTGTTCAGCCACTTGAAGAAGAATATTATTGGAATTTTGTAGCCACTACACATATAACTCATCCATTCTAAAGGGTAAGTTAAGGTACATCATTTTCTAACTTTTGACCATAGAATTCCATAAAAAGCTAGAATGATAATTGTTGGAAAAACCTTTCTCTTTCTCATTTCATAAAATTTCCAATACCATCAGCTAGGGGGAAATACATTCATATTCATATCTTGCGATGTCCATATCATATTCAGGAGCCCACATATTTCCAACATATATTAACTATTACATTGTTATTATGAGCATACATTGGCTTTTCAAAAAGTGCTTAAAGGATAAATTAGATACAAACAAAATCATGGTTGTCACACAAGAATCAACCATTATGAAATCCAATAAAGATATACTTTGCAACAATAATCAAAATATCATTATGCAAAGTTCAATGATCAAAATAGAATGCAACAACAAAAAATAGTTGTAACACAAGAACCAACCATTTTGCAATTCAAGTAAAACACTTTGCAGAAATATGAAGTTATCAAATGATATTATGCAAAATTAAGCCAAAGCTCAAGGATCAAAAGAATTAATGTAATATATATTGCATGAGGACATGCAATAGCTTCTATTGGGGGTATGTTGGGTCTTGGAAATGTCATTCATTTCCATTACACTTCCACTATTATGTTCATTATATCACCTCCATTTCACTATTATGTCACCACATTCATACCACTTTCATTATCATTGGGCCACATTTATGTTTTTCAAAACTTTATTAATTCTAAGCCTTTTTAAGTGAATTTGTGGTTAAAAATTAGAGAATAATGTGCATATGCTTATACCTAACAAGTGGGTTGAGATTGTTGACATGTGTAGGTCAAAAGGAGGCTTCTAGAAGACCTTTATGTCGCACCCTAAGACCAAATTCGAATTTGAGTGGAGAGATTCATGAGATCATGAGGATATGTGTCACATCTCCTAATTGTATTGAAACTCTAAGAAGACATGTGTCTTATCAGTTCCTATTTTGATTAGGACTCTAGAGGTAAATGGAGACATTCATGGACTCTCATTAATGAGATGGCTTCTCATCTTTTTGTATAAATAGGAGATCTCTCTCCTTCATTTGTTAGCTTAGCTTGGCTTTTTGGTAGCTCTTTAACTTGGAGCATTTAGTTCTTCTTTGATGGCTTTGGAAAGCTTTAGAGAGCTTTGTTGTACTTTGTAATTTTGAAGAATTTGAATAAAGCTTTGATGTTCTCAACATGGAAGGAGATGTGAAGTAGATGTCATGGAGCACATCAGAATGTAAGGTAGAGTAGATTTTATTTTGTAGTTTTGCTTTGATTTCATTCATGTATGTCATTTTATTGCTTTCAAGTTTGATAGTTTAGATTTTCTATTCATGCAGGTGTGTTCAATCGGTTGATTGTAGATTAGTTTTTCTTCACATGTTTTTGCATGAAGTGGTGATCTGAGATTTGAGATTTTATTCTCTACTGAACTTTTTAGCTTTTAAATTTCAGTTGTTATGCTTTGATTTTAGTGAGATTTTTTTGCTGCTATTAGCTAGTTTAGATATCAAGTTCTTCATATTATTTAACATTATCTCTGGTGCCATGGCTTAACCCGAGAAGTTAACTGGCGAGCTATTGGATTATAAGTGAAGTAATTTTATTTTTCTTTCATTAATCTGCAAGTAGGTAATTTAGATATCAATTCTTCATGTTATTTGATGTTATCTCTGGTGCCATGGCTTAACTCGAGAAGTTAATTGGCGAGCTATCGGATTATAAGTGAAGTAATTTGATTTTGCTTTCATTAATATGCAAGTAGGTAATTTAGATATCAATTCTTCATGTCATTTGATGTTATCTCTGGTGCCACAGCTTAACCCAAGAAGTTAATTGGCGAGTTATCAGATTATAAGTGAAGTAATTTTATTTGTTTTTATTAGTCTGCAATTTTTGGTTTTGAGTGCAGTAGTTTAGATTTTAATTATGTAATTAGACGGACAACAGAGACAAAAATCTCATGTTCAGTACTTTATCTTTTGCTTGATTTAAGTAACTGCATATTTACACTTTTGTTCAAGTTCTGATTTTATCAATAGTATGTTTTGAGATCTTTGAAGTGCTAAGTTTGGAAATCACCATAAGAGGCATAAAACTTCTCTTCAATTCTACATCCATACTTGATCTTTAAAAGTATTCTTAAAACCTTAGACTAGGATTTCCATTTGCATTAAACACTTTAGGAGATCAACAAAAACAAAACCCCAAAACAACATAAACTATAAAACAACGAAGTAAGAAAAAATGTTAACTAAGCACATATGGTGCACCACACTTCATCAGTTTACGATACTCGGATTGATAATTTATGTAGAGCAATTTAAGACGTTAAATTGACTAGAAACATATCAAGAAGAAAAAGATTCAAGAAGTGAAGATCACATCGAGAAAGAAGAAATGAATCCGACCATATCTTGTAATGCATTAACTAGAATTATCACTCCTCAAACTATCTAATAGAAGGACATATCAAGAAGAAAATTTTTCATGAAGTGAAAAACCACATCAAGCATCAAGAAATGAATCCAACCATTTCATGTAATGTATTGGAAGAAATTACCACTATTCAAACTATCATGATAGATGGACATATGAAGAAGAAAAAGGTAATATTGTTGATTGATTCGGGCAGTACCCATAATTTTATTCATTATAACATAGCCAAAGAGTTGAATTACATCCTATATCCAACACCATAGTGTCAAGTGATGGTTGCAAGTGGAGGAACCATAAATTGCTCTGGAAGGTTCCATAATATAAAGCTATCCATAGGAGAATATCAATTGAATATCCCAATGCTTTCGATTCCAATGGGTGGTGATGATGTTTTACTAGGAGTCCAATGGCTACAATCTTTGGATACGATAGCTTTTAATTTTCAAGAAATTTTATTGAATTTTTTTTGGGAAGGAAAGGAATTTGAATTAAGGGGTATCAAAGGGAAACCGGGAAAGATAATCAACTCTAACATCATGACAAAGTTTCTAAATAAAGAACAACAGGGCATAATTGCACAATTATGTTCACTAGAGGATCCCACATCGAAATCATGTATTTCTCCAGATCTCCAAAACATTTTGGAAAATCATTCCGAGGTATTTCAGACTCCCAAAGGCCTCCCACCTATTCGTGACCATGATCATGATATTCATTTGATTCGAGGAAGTGTTCCTCCAAACATTAGGCCTTACAGATATCCATATTCCGAAAAGAGTGTGAACTTATTCAAAAGTTGCAGAAGATCCGAGTTCAAACAGTATTGTGAGAACTTGACAAAGAAGGAAAAATCATATTGGAACCTGAAGCAGTCACAAAACTGAGAAATCAACAACTACGAAATAGATCAATTCCAGAGTATCTCATCAAGTGGAAGAACTTGCCTGCTGAAGATTCCACATGGGAGGACAAGAATTTTATACAGAAGCATCAAGAACTACTAAAGCGTTGAGGACAACACTTTTTGAAGGAGAGAGGCATGTTAGGTCCCTATACTACTAGTGTAACCCCTTATTATTATTAGTGCAACCCCCTTATTATATTATTATGCCCATGTGGTCCCCATATTGTTATTATTGTGCTCCATAGAAGCCCACTATTGTTATTATTGTGCCCTTACATTATTATTGTTAAGTTTTCTTTGATTATATTATGACCCCTTAGGCTCCGATATATAGAAAGGGGGTTTTGTCATTTTTATCATCCAAGAATTGTTCATTTGTGTAATGTAAATGAGGTTGTCCCCTCAAATAAGATGAATTCTAAGGCGTTTATCTTTCTTTTCTATCTTTTTGTGAGCTGGTTTCATAACAATAAATCAAGTATATGGATATTGTGCATAGGTTGCATCAGGGTGCTAGTACAGGTACAAGTGATATTATGGGTACATGTGCAGGTAAAGGTACATGTAGTGGTACAGTTACAGGTGGCAGTAAAGGTACATGCATAGGTATAGGTGCAAGTGTGCAGGGTATGGATTATTGTCTTACAACGGATGGATTGGATAACAACAACCTCAAGAAGGTGATCTTGATAGAGTTTCATACAAAACCCTATTCAAGTCACCTAGGTTATCAGAAGACATTGACTGTAGTGAAGAAATTTTATTATTGCTCGAATCTGAAGAGGGATGTGGAAGACTTTGTGGCTAGGTGTTTTGATTGTCAGTGTGTGAAGGTAGAGTGTAAACATCTAGGTGGACTGCTACAACGGATCGTGATTCCAAGGTGGAAATGGGAGGTTATTTCCATTTCCTTCATTACAGGGTTGTCGAAGACAATGAGGTAGCATGATTCCATCATGGTTGTTGTGGACAGGTTAACAAAGGTTACACACTTCATTCCCGTGAAGTCTACATTCTCAGGTAGCAATGTGGCACAGATATTCATCAGAGATTTGGTCAGATTGCATGGGGTTCCAAAGAAGAGTGTGTTAGACAGGGATGCGAAGTTCACTTCCAAGTTTTGGAAGGAATTATTTGTAGGTTTGGGCACATAGTTGGCCTTCAGCACAACTTATTGTCCGCAGATAGATGGAGAGACAGAGAGGGTCAACAGGATATTGGAGGACATGTTGAGGATGTATGTGATGCATCAGTAGCATAAGTGGGAAGAGTATCTTCCCTTAGTAGAGTTCACATAGAACAATGGTTATTAGGAGTCTTTGAGGATGAGTCCTTTTGAGGCATTGTATAGGAAGAGTTATAATACTCCCATCGGTTGGAGTGATCTAGTTAATAGGGTGTTGATTGGACCAGAGATGTTGGCAGACATGGAACAGAAAATGCAGGTTATAAAGAAAAATATAAAGCCGACAAAAGATAGGCAGAAAATCTATGCAGATTAGAACATGTTTTTCAAGGAGTTCCATGTTGGGGAACAGGTGTACATGTGCATCAAACCTGAGAAGAACTCCTTACGAATTGGATCATGTGTCAAGTTGGCACCATGGTTTTGTGGATCCTTCGGTGTCATTGATAGGATTGGTCTAGTAGCCTATCGACTTACACTGCCTCTGATAGTGAAATTCCATGATGTTTCCCATGTATCATTGCTTAAGAAGTATGTTAAGGATGTTCATCATGTGATTGATTGGTCTGTATTGCAGGTGGAACCAGATGGAGAATTCCAGCTAAAGCCTCAATGTATATTGGAGAAAAAGGTGCTCATGCTTTGGAACCGAGCAATCGAGCAAGTTAAAGTTCAGTGGAAGCACTTTCGGCCTGATGAAGCTACATGGGAGATGGCGTATTAGATTTGGGCTATGTATCCTTCCTTGTTTTCCGGTTGAGGCAAAGTAATTTTGGTTTGGTGTTTTGGTGTGATTTTGGTATATGTCTTGGTATATGTTTTGGTGATGTTGCTATATGTAAATATGTATATGGATGTAAATACCACCATGAGCTATGATATAAAGCACCAATAAGTGGTATGGACTTTTTTTTTATTATTTATTTATTTATTTATTTTATTTTTATTTTATTTTATTTTTTATTTTTTATTTATTTATTTTTATTTATTTATTTTTTTCAGCCGGGTGATCATTGTAAATATTGCATTGAGCTATGTTATAAAGGTGCATGGGCAATATGTTTGTTTTTCAGCAGTTTTCCTGAGGTTTTGGTGTGTTATAACACCGAGGACAGTGTTCCCCAAGGGGGAGGGTTCTGTAATATCCTTAGTGAAAATTCCATGTAATAAAAGTTAATAAAAGCACAAATAATAACCACGGTTGATGGGACACTTATTCCAAGATGAATGTTGGGAAAGACATCTTAGGGGGTGTTCATTTGGATTTTTATGGCTAAGGAAATTGGCAAAGGCAATGGATAAGACTTTGGAAAGGAAAAATGGAATTTTTGGCACATTTATTATGAAAATAATGGAAATTAGGAGAAAAGGGAGGTGAAAGGTCACAGGTTGCATGTTAGGAGTAAATTGAAGGAAAATAATGGAAAATGAAGAAAATAGAGGCCTCATTAATCAAAAGGCTTCTGAGGATTAGTTGATAACATTTTTTCAGTTGAGTTTTCGAGCTCTCTCATTATTATCTCTCTCTCTCACACTCTTGGACACTTAGATTTTTCTTGCAGCATTTTGGCATTAGAGCAAGAAAGGAAAATAAGTCAAGAGGAAGAAAATATCAAGCAGGGAAAGGCAAGATCAAGCAGCTACAACAAGATTCATAGCAGGTATCGATTTTCATGTATATTTTCTTTTCTAGATTTGGCATGCATGGTATTGCATGTGGTTCTTTTGTTGTTATGGCATGGGTTTTGCCAGGTGTAATAGTGTTTTTAACCTAGCCTTGCCATTTCTGGATAGCCATGGTGTGATGGGGTTCTCATGTTTTGGTTGAGCTAGATTTCTAGATGGATTCGAAGCTAAGTGGGGTGGATCTCCGAATGATAGAGAACATGGCCTAGTTGTCCCTAAACTAGACTATGGATCACGGTGAAATGACTAGACTAGTGACCCCTGAGCCAGACTGTGGGTTGCGGTACGCCAGAGTTGTGTTGCCTCGGTGGGCCTAGGAATTATTGCTAGTGAATGGCAGGATATATGATAAATCCAAGAGGTGGTTTGCTCTCCGTTGTGCCTAGTAATCTCGGGTTTGGGATATGTAGTAAATCCTAGAGAGTGGGTCTTGGTTTAGGGCCTAGTGATCCAGTTTGGATTGCGATAAAGCCTGAGAGACTAGGAGATAGGAAAATTCCTAACGTGTAGGTGGAGAAATCCGGTGGAATCCATGCTTGTTTGTGTATGAAAATGTTCCATTGTTTTATCCTCTAAGTACACCCAAAATCAAAATGAATATTTCATCTTTGCATATGCCATAGTCACCTAATAAATAATTGACATCAACTTATTTTCCATTAAACAAGGTCATTGTTAGTCCATAGGGTTCCCCATATTAATTGCAATTTTTTTATACTCTCCACATAATTTACAGAGTTCACCCACAAGATTAAGGTTTTCCACGGGAGATACATGACCATGATTTAAATCTTGTTTTCATATTAATATCGCCTTGACAATGGGCACCACAATAATTTTTGGGTTGATAAGATTTTGTTAGACACTTTCCATGTAGGTTTTGTTGTCAAAAATTTGAGTGAGAGAAAAATTAAAACTCACCACTTTAATATTTTACCTCATAATTCCCCTCTAAATTCATGGTATAACTCACCTAGAAACATGACCTTCTAAATAAAACCATACTCAATATATTCTCCCTTAATACACAATACAGTTGAGGACATGGCAAATCGAACTACAATTTCATTTTAGCACCCATCTCTACTATGCATAGCTCCCCTTTTGTCATATGTAGGCATTTGTATGAACCACTTATTAGTCCCTGCCGTGCAGGACTATAACGATCGCTCGGTCGTTCAACGACAATTAAACCATTGTTTGACCAATTTTTTTCTTACTTATCACAATTTAACCAAAGTTTAAAAAGTTGTATGTTGAGAATAGTCATTCAATAAATTTTTAACCTAAGTTTGAGTTTCAAGGTCTTATTGCAGGCCAAGATATATAAATCATTAAAAGTTAGGATATAAGTTTCAATATCATTGAATTTCACTAAAACTTTGAAGTAATGTTAGTTTGGAGTTAGCATTACTCCAAGGCATTTAGTTTTTTTGGCATCATAATACATTTACATTTCTCAAATGGATTTATACATGCACAGCTGCCACCGCTGCTTTTTGTCAACAACTGCTTTTGTCCACCTGCAACAACTATCGTAAACTTGCCAGTCTTTTCACTGGTGTCAACCAACCTTTCTTGGTGAGTAATGTTGTTGAGATATCGCCGCACCAGTAGAAAGATCTCATTTCCCTTCAATTCTTGAATACAAGTGTGGAAAACTCCTTTAGTAAAGTCCTTCAAGTCCTTCAGCTTCCTAAGAAATTCCAAGGCAAATATGAGGTCAATCCTTCTAAACAAACAACATGTAAGTAATTCAAACAAATCAAACAACTATGCATACACTCTATTTATTTGCAAATTTTTACTCTAATGAATGCAAATTTTCATATCTTTGCATATCTCTGCATAAATAGCCCTATGCGTTTGTATTGCATTGAGGTTGTTCTTTCTTGAAAATTTAGCATGTCCCTCTAGCCAAGAGGGAAATATATAGAACTATTTGACTATCTGACCAAAATATGTAAGGAAAAATTGAAAGAGTTCATAGGTAAATAACAAAAAAGAAAACCACAATAAGAGTAGAATTATATAAAGAATCATATTATTTTTTAAATTTTTTTATAAGGAAAGAGGGTTTGCAAATAAAATATATATATATATATATATATTGTTGCAATAATCTAATTCCAAAGGTTGACAAAAATCCCCTTCGGTTTTTACACAGATAGACTCGTCAAATGTTCAAGATTTGTCAAATAGCTTCATGAATTTTGTTACGGTTCTAGAATGGTGAATTGCATACAAACTTGGCTTATATACAACTAGACTCGCCAAATGTTCAAACTTTGTCAAATAACTCCATGAAGAATCTTTTTACACTTCTATAATGGTGAATTGCATACAAACTTGGTTTATATGGGTCTGTGTTATTAACCCAAAAACACAACGAAAACTACAATACCCAATTTCAATTTCTGAAATCCATATTGAGGTGCTTTGTACACCAAACTTGCTTCAAACATAAAATTTCCATATTCATTATAGAATTAAGAATTCTATGAAACTTACCTGAAATCCCGGGCAGTGGGAAAGACCTTAGTCTTGCGAGTCCTTCGTCGAGGATTGTTGGCTTTCCGAAAAGAGAGGCATATCGCAGGGAGGATTGTTGGCTTTCTGAAAAGAGAGGCATATCACAACGCCCAAGCCCAAATCTAACCTTATAGTACTGCCTCCCTCCTTGGATGTGCCTCTACTCTTTTTCAGATCCAAAAGCAGATCCATACCCAGCTTATAAAGACACAATACTTGGATACCACCCCATTAGCACTCAACAGGCATGAGCATCAGTTGTCATGCGATCGAGCTTAAGGAGGGGGCACATTATCTGATCTGAATTAGAACCCATCCAAGCCATGAGGAGTTGGCCCTCTATAGTATATACACGTATATAGGTATAGAATATGATTTGATTTTGGGTTCACAAGCTTGGGGTTTAAACATGGCTTTGTATTCTGTGATTTGATTTTGGGTTCACAAGCTTGGGGTTTAAACATGGCTTTGTAGTCTGTGTTTATTAGGCACACATGTTCTTACCATGGCTGGGGATTTCCACATCAATCGTCACAACAACGACATGAAGATGAAAGTCCATCAATTTAATTCACCTCTATGATATGAAGAGAAAGTAGAACCTACTTATACGGGCCTCGGAAACTTGATTAGGGGAAAACTTACTGCAAGATAACAAAAAAATGAATTCTAAAGGTCCACCTGATAAATAATTGGCTTGAGGACCTACAATTCCCATATTGAGGAGCGTATAGAAAAGGCAGAGCCTCCTGCTTCTGCTTCTCCCTCCCTGTTTGTACATGTAGATGCATATTCCTGAATGTGTTATAACCAAAATAAGGGCACCCAGTTGCATCAATGGTCGAGTAATCCATGGAAATGCACCAGCCTTTAGCTAGAACATGATGTAGGCTTTCGGGGCCTCTTTTGTTGATGCTTAAACTTGTGCTTTGAGCCCTCGACTTGGAACTGAGTGGCGAGGTGATGGCTTTGGATATATCGGCTCTGGAACTGGATATGGAACTACAATTTCATTTGTTGTTTTGTGGAAATAAGTGAGAAACACTCCTAACATCAGTACTCACATACACTAAAAAGGAGTCTACAGATTGGATCTATTTCTAAATATCTAAAAAGTAGTAATCGCGTATTATAACATAAGATCGCAGTGTTACTAGAAGGAAAGCAGTGTTACTGACTTGGTGTCAACCTACCCGCTAGGAGGAGGGAGGGAGGTTGCTCAATATGCCATTGTCATAGGTGAGAGCATGACACAAAAGGAATGTTTGATAATGATGAATTTGTTAGTTCTTCTCTATCTAGTGCAGGTGCATATCTACCCATGCCGACTGGTGCCTACCCTCTTCGCCTATTCTATCCACTCGTACTTAGTTGCTTCTTTTGGGCTAGCCTGCTCTTCGATATCTTTTCCTCAGGGTGGTGGAGTTGACTCACTTCATACTCATAATAGTTAGTTGATTCGCCTCATAAATAAGTCAATAGTTAGCCGCCCAGACTTGGTAGCAAAGTGGGAATGGAAGAAAAGGCGAGTTAACATGGTTACTGTAGAGCCTAGAAAGGAACCGGGAGAAACACATAAAGTCCATGTTATTTTTTTTTGAGAAACAAGTCGGGTCACAGGATTAGCAGCTTATATATGGCAATAAGAAGACCCAACATACATTTGAACTATAGGATTAGCAGCTTATATATGGAAAGAAGAAGACACAACCTACATTTGAACTATAGTCTTTTTCTATGCACTCTTGCTCTGCTAGGATTTGATTAAAATTTTACCAGCTTGCATTCCATTGCATCATTATGAATCTGAGCAATTTGGTTTCCACTGAGCTTTAGTGTGTGTATAATACTTCAGAAAGAGAGGACTACGTTGAAATGACCAGAGCAGAAAACTGTGAAGGTTCAAAGGTGACTAAGACACTTACTTGTTGGGCCTCTACAAATTGTAGCCTGAAAATTTTATAGGTGTCTCGAATGTTTGCCTCCGGTCGTGATACGTGCCAACCAAAAAGATGCATGTAACCATTCACGTTGTGGCTTGGTAAAGTGGCGAAAATATGTTAAGCTGAATGCTAATATTAAAAAAATTAAAAACAAAACAGCAAGTCTGCGGGGACTTACACTATGCCAGTTGCTCTTGTTTTATAATGGAATTGTAGTCTAGGCTTAGATTCATTTCCATGGCTTGTCACCTTTGCTGCATAAAAATTTGAAAATTCTTGGCCCTTATCTACATGCACACATGTGAAGATGTACCGGTTTCTCTACGCATGCCTACCCTCTTGTGATATGGAGGCCTCTGTATGAAACACTAGTTTTATAAAGGATTTATAGTCGATACTTGGTTTTGTTACCATGGCTTTCCACTTATGCTTAAAAAACCTTTGGAAATCCTGGTCCTATTTTTCATTCATGTGTCTAAAGTTTGATTAATTTGTTTAATTTTGGGGACTTCATTTCCTTTTGTTACAATAATCGATTTTTCATTCATGTGTCTAAAGTTTGATTAATTTGTTTAATTTTGGGGACTTCATTTCCTTTTGTTACAATAATGGATGAGTTGTTTTGCACATTACAAATGTGATCCAGTGTTAAATGATGCTAGAATATTATAATGTTTATTTGTGATTTCCATGGAAAATTTTGAGGATGAAAAATTATCTTAAAATTTAGAAACCTTCATGAATCTCACTGGTTTCTAATATACAAACTATAAAATGTTTAGTGATATTTTTGTAAAATTAGTATCTATAAAATTTTGGCAATTTTTAAGGAAAAATAATTTTATCATAAACAATTTTGGAAGGTCATTTTTAGAAAAATGAAAATTAGAGAATTTCTTTTTGAAAAAAGCTTGGAAAAGTGGCCCATTTGCAAAAATATTAGCCATTAAATTGTTCCCCTAGTCACCTACATCATCTTTATAAATTATCATTAACGATAAAACCATATATTTATTTTTAAAAATCACATATTCAAATATTTAAAACTGAGATGATATACATCTCTATATATTAAATAGTTAAATTCTATATAAAAAAAATATCCATCAATTTAATGTGTTAAGAAAAGCATAGTCTAACTCATAGATGAAATGACCTTTTTCCATGAGATATTTTTGTTAAATTTTGCTTAAAATCTTATAGAGATTTTTAAAATTATAAGTTTAAGTTGTTTAATCTATAACTTTTGAGTGCCTTGAGAGTTTTTCAAAAAGTTAAATCCATTTATGCATTCAAAAACATATTTTAAATAAAAAAAAAATCACAATCTTATTAAAAACTACATTACCAAATTTAACCCAAAAATATCATTTACGTATATTAAATAAACATGTCTATTAATAAAATAGTTAATATTATTTATTAATATTACAACTTAATAAAATAGTTAATATTATTTATTAATATTACAACTTAATTGTTGTTTACGGTTAAAATATAATATTACATATAGTTTAGCTATAGATGCATCTCTCAGTCGTACTTGTTCATTGCATTTTGAGCGTATTATGCACATAAGACCTTTGAGTTGAACCTTAATTGTGAATTCATTCTATTTATGTTAGTGATATTAAACTATTTTAACAAAAAATACTGTCAAAATTGTACGGTGTTTAAATTGTTTTGGGCCACATTATTGAATAGTTGCGAGGTATCCGTTCCATTATTTGAAAAGCCATACCAGTTTTTGTTGGCTGTCCCCGTGGGGCCCTGTCTCTTTATGCAAAAGATGATTCCATAAATATTTTCAGGATGAAGTGACTAAAGTTTGAGACGTAGATTGAATAGAATCTATTTTGTAAGGACTATACTTACTATTTTCAGGATGAAGTGACTAAAGTTTGCGACGCAGATTGAATAGAATCTATTTTGTAAGGACTATACTTAGTATTTTCAGGATGAAGTGACTAAAGTTTGAGACGCACATTGAATAGAATCTATTTTGTAAGGACGATACTTATTACGGTGTACTTTATCCTGTTCAAATGAAAGAACATGCTGCTCTTTGCGCAAACAAGGATATAAAGCAGGCGTAATTAGAGATGATTTGGATTTCCAAATAAATAAATATAAAGTTATTTATGGAGGTTGAGGAATTGTTTGGATAATCAAAAGCCGTTGGAATCTGGGTAAAAAAATTCAAAAAGTTTTGTAGATGTAATGTTTGAATTATGTTTTTATGATGGAATTAAATTTAGCATTATCAAAAACCTCCAAAACAACTAAAATTATGAAATTTAACAACTTTTATTTAAATTTACAAAAATTCCTGTCAAATTTTTTCAAAATATAACTAAAATTTCCATAACTTTTAATTAAAAAACATAATCATATCATTACACTACGGCAATGTCGTCCTATTTTATCATCGAAATGAAAACTTTAATTGGCAATGAGCTGGATACCGCGTTTCCAAAAAAAATCCGGAGATGTTTGTTTTTTGTTTCTTTCAATTATTGCATTATGTATGCTTACGTTATGAGAATGACGTTATGGAATCATTACGACTTTGCTTGAACGGACTGAAAAATAGCCATTGAGTTTTTCCTCTCTTTTTCCAGTTGAAGTCTTTATCTGTTTTTAAATTCGTAGAATTTTGATTTTTGGGAATTTTATTTTCCGAATTGCATGTGTAGGTTCATGATCTCTCTTCAACATGTTAATTTAAGTATTAAATCTAAAAAATGTTTGACAAATCCAACGTCAAAACGTTGCATTTTCATAAGCCAAACTTTTAACTCATCTAATAATATCATCATGTGTAATAAACCTTAGTGGTTGTCAATCTTAAAAGAGCTTTAAACATATGTAAGAAAACCAAACCTAATCTAGTGAAGATATATTTTTAAGTTGTTATTCAAGCTATTCTTGATATCCTAAAAAATTTGGTAATGCCAAAATTGCAATGGAATAGGATAAGGGCAAAATTTAGGAACCATGAATTACCAAAAAGATTAATTTTTCCATAGAGCTAGGGATCTTCCTTAAAAACTTCATAATAATTAAAAGTCTTCACAATTGAATAATAACGAAATTTTTTATATCTATAAGATAACGGAAAATCTAGGAACCATGAATTATAAAAAGGATCAACTCTTTTCTAGAGTTAGGAATCCTCATTAAAAACTTCCTAATAATCAAAAGTCTTCACAATTGAATAGTAATGAAATTTTTAGAATAAAGAGATACATGGAGTAATATATGTAGAATGCTTTATGGAGGTGAAAGTGATCCATTAATACAAGTTTGATGCTAGAAGCTAGAAACTATTGAATATGCAAAGCACATAGAGGATTAACAAAAAGAAGGTTGGATTCTAAACTTCATCTTGGACACATCCTAGATTGGAAACTCTTATAATTTCTCCATAGTATAAACATTAAGCAATAGAGGCTTTGAAGTGGTTAAAGTAGAAAGTTTGTTTTCTACTACATCCTTGAAACAAACTATTTTTTAGAATGAATATGGTATATTTCTTCGCTCCTCCAAGTAGACACAAAACCAAAGTGGCAATTATGTCTATGTGTATGTTGTTGTCAGAAAACAAATAATTATTATCTAGTTTTTTTTTTTGTTTCAAATATCATCATTGTTGGTCCATAAGGATCCCCTTGCATGAGCTCTAGTTTGTGCTTTATATATTCCACATAATCAATGGAGTTCACTTACAAGATAAAGCTTTTCCTTAGGAGAGATTTGATTAGGAATTGAAATCTTGCTTTGATATTGTATGTTATCACCAAAACATTGTGTACCCAAATGTAGTAGCTAGGGCACTCAACACAAAATAATGGCTTGTATAAATACACTAGTGATTGTTGAAAGACATCAAAAAGAAATAAAAAAGAAAAGGTTCTAAAGGTTTACATTTGAAAAATCAAACCACACAAAGCGATCTCAACAGTTTTACACAAATCATCGTGGATGTTTCTTCAAGAGCAGCATAGAAGTGACATGTCAGTAATCCATGAGCCAAATCAAACTAAATTACAACCACTAGGTGAAAGGACAAGGTCAGGCAACTTAGTGTTGAGCCACTACACCATTGAAGTGGAATAAAGGAGCCTCCAAAGGAATCCCCTTGTCTCCCACTAGCTCACTCAAAGGTCAAATCTCATCAATGAGACAAGTGGAGACAAAGCATGAACTTGGGACTATAAATATCACTACATTTGGGCAAAAAAAAAGTCATTGCAAAGTTATGTTGCCAAATTGTCCGATAATTAGCATTTCTTTTGGTTCATAGAACCCATGATTATAAATATTTCAAAAGACTTCTTGAGGAGAGATCAGTTTTGCAAGGATAGGGAAAGAGATCTTCATTTATGAAAGCCATAGAGTCAATTCCCCCATCAAATCCTTTTAGTGTCTCTAGGATAATATTGCTTTGAATCAAGTAATAAAGAGATTTTTTATTACCCAACCTCCATTATTTATATTTTTTGTTATCTTTGTTTTTACATTCTAACTAGTCCTCTTATTTATATATAGTTGCTTTGTTTTTTCCTTTGTGTATTTTTCTTGCTAATCATTTGCTTGTTGGTTCTATGCATGGATCTAAAACCTTGTAATATATTGGATTTTGGCACGTACTTGCTCCAAAAGACACACAACATTGTAAGTGTAACAACCCTAGTGAAAATTCCATGTAATAAAAGTTAATAAAGGAAAAAATAATAACTACGGTTGATGGGACACTTATTCCAAGCTGAATGTTAGCAAGACATCTTAGGAGTGTTCATTTGATTGTTTATGGCTAAGGAAATTGGCAAAGGCAATGACTAAGTCTTTGGAAAGGCAAAATGGCATTTCTAGCACATTTATTTATGAAAATAATGGAAATTAGCAGAAAAGGGAGGTGAAAGGTCACAGGTTGCATGTGAGAATGAAATTGAAGGAAAATAATGGAAAATGAAGAAAATAGAGGCCTCATTCATAAAAAGGCTTTTGAGGATCAGTTGGTAACATTTTGTGAATTGATTTTTGGAGCTCTCTCATTATTCCCTCTCTCTCTCTCTCACAGTTGGACACATAGAGTTTTCTTGGAGCATTTTGGCATTGGAGTAAGAAAGGCAAAGAATGAAAGAGGAAGCAAAGATCAAGCAAGGAAAGGGACGATCAAGCAGCTACAACAAGATTCATAGCAGGTATCGATTTTCATGTTTATTTTCCTTGCTAGATTTGCCATGCATGGTATTGGATGTGGTTCTTTTGTTGTTATGGCATGGGTTTTTCTAGGTGTAACAATGTTTTCAACCTAGCCTTGCCATTTTCGGATACACATGGTGTGACAGGGTTCTCATGTTTTGGTTGAGATGGATTGCCAGATGGATTCGAAGCTGAGTGGGGTGGATCTCTGAATGATAGAGCACATGGCCTAGTGGTCCTTGAGCCGGATTGTGGATCACAGTAAAGCCACTGGCCTAGTGACCCTTGAGCCAGATTGTGGGTTGTCGTAAAGCCAGGATTGTGTTTCCTCGGTGGGCCTAGAAATCCTTGCCAGTGAATGACAAGATATACGGTAAATCTAAGAGCTAGTTTGCTCTCTGTTGGGCATAGTAATCCCGGGTTTGTGATATGCAGTAAAGCCTAGAGAGTGGGTCTTGGTTTAGGGCCTAGTGTTCCGAGTTTGGATTGTAGTAAAGCCTGAGAGACTAGGAGACAAGAAAATTCCTCATGATTTAGGTTTTAACACCGTACAGAAATTACCTGCATATGAATTCTAAAACATAAAATAAACAATGGCTAGAGTATAAAACATAAAATAGATATACATGAAATTTTCCCCTAGATCCCAAAATTCGGACTATCAGATTGATTTTTCATTATATTCCTTTCAATGTTACAATACATATATATACATGTCGAAACATCCATAAACCCCAATCCATTAACCCTGGATTAGAACATATCCCTAGTTCCCTTGAGTGGATCTACAAAATACCATCGAAAGAAAACCATCATGCCCAAAACCATGTGCGAAAACCACCCACAAAACCATAGGTAGGTCTGCCCACCTGCTATAGGGTCCAAAAAAAAAATCCCTCGGGGCACTGCCCCGGACCCCATAGAGGGGGGCTACCGCCCCACTCAAACCCCCCCAAAATGGGGGGATGTCGCCCCCCCTGTGACCCACCTGCTGCGTCCAGCACAACGAATGATCCAGGTGAATATTGGTGGCCACCCACCAAGTCCACTTGGTCCCCCACCATTGTTTCTTTCAAATTTTCAGTTTCCTTAATTGTAGCACAATTTACTATTTTTAGCAGTTTTTCGGGTCCTAAACTTCCGAAGCCATTTTGAGGCCATAAACGACTTTTTTTGGGAAAACTGGGAGCAACATGGGTCCATGGACTGATGTTGCTCTTCCCAAAGTTGTATTTCTTGGATAGATATTTCTAATGAGATATTTTGCGTGTCAAACGGATATCATATGCCAAAGTTACGACCCCGGGAAGTTGATTTACCAATTTACCCAAACGAGGCCCACAATTTGGTGTTTCATATTCTAGGGTTAGGTTTTTGGATGTTTAGGGTTATTCATTGTTTCTCAACAATAAATAGGCCTTCGAGCCTCATTGTAACATAGTTTAGAGGCATGTAGCCGCCACATCTCTTCTCAGAGATAAGCTACCATCGCCCTAGCTAGTTTATTTTTGTTTCTGTTTGTAAGCATATTTCAGTATTTTACAGTAACAAAATGAAGTATTATTCCTACTGCATCTCTATATGTATGGCTATATCTATAATTTGTTGCGTTCCTGTTTAAATCTGGATCAATGGTTTCAGAGCGGTCTACTCTTTCTGTGTCTTTCCATGCATGTCCCCAACGAGGTTGGGATATAAGGAGTTAGGGCTTAAACTGGTCGAACCTTTACAAGACCAGCCATTCAAATCCTGACAGCCTCCCATGGCAGATGAAAAGAAAGATGAGGGGGCAAGAGATCCTATCAAAATCTTGCTCGAAGAGGCCCTCGAGCGACAAAGAAACACAATAATGGACAACTTTGCCCAGATCTTTCAGCCACTACCCATGGGCGACACATCTACCTCTAGCAGCTACTCTGGAAGTGCCACACCCTTTAAGGTACAAGCTAACTTTGACATTCCCATATTTGAGGGTCGAATAGATGTAAACATCGTAGATAAATGGTTAAATATGCTAGAAGGGTAATTTCTGTTCATAATTTTTCCAGTCAGAAAAATATTACTTTCGCTCTTCTCAAAGTTGCCCCCCATGTTAAGGACTGGTGGGAAACCTACTGCATGCAGAAGGATGAAAGTATGGCCTCACTGTTTTTAGCCGCACCCACATGGGATTCATTCCAAACTGCCATCAACACATAGTTGGGTATCAAGGATTTAGAGTAGAATTTGGTACTCAAATACCACGACTGCCTTCACAAGTACATCTAGGAAGAAATAGAATTCCTAAACATCTCCTCGCTCGACATGACATATCGATATGTCTTCAAGATCAAGAAAAAGTTTAAACAGAAGAAGCAAGAATTTGGATCTGTGAATTCGAACCAAGGGAAAGGTGCCCTCAAACTGCAGAACAAAGGACAAAGCCATGGTGGGGCGGCCCAAGACAACTCGCCAAAGCTGCAAGAAATGAACATCACCACGAAGCCGAAAAATGACATGGGAAAGTGGTGTGAATTCCATAAAAGCTCCACTCACAACACAAGTGAGTGTAGGGAGAAGGAGTCACTGGTGGATGAGCTAAGGGTTTCTGAATCAGATGCATACTCCGACTCTGAGTCAGAACCCGACAAGGGGAATGACAAAGGGAAGCAGATTATCTATGCAGAGCCCAACCCCACTGTTGCCACCATGAAGATCGAGAAGGAGGAACCTGAAGATCCAGAGGAGGAGGATCATCTCTTGCACTCCCAGATGTGGGTAAAGGGCTCCTCATTATAGTTCATCATTGACAGCATGAGGCAAAAGAACCTCATCTCGATAGAGGTCGTGAAGCAGCTGGGCTTACCGACCACAGCACATCCACAACCGTACACATCGGGTGGCTTCACCAAGGACGAGATCTTTGCGTAAGCCAACAATGTCACCTTCCATACAACATCAAACCCTTCACAAATGAGGTATTTTGTGACGTTGCTCCCCTTGATGTTTGTGATGTATTATTAGGACAACCATTCTAGTGGAAGCAACATGATGTGTATGAATCAAGGCCTCATGTTGTTATTGTTATTTTGGGAAATAAGTTGTACATGATATCAGAGGTAGCACCTCCTACCGCCATCTCTTTGGTTACTACAAAACAATGCAGTAAGCTCATTTCCAAAACCAGGAAATTTGTTTTCCTAATGATATGCCCTCAAGGGAAGAAGAAGACGGTGGCCACGACCTCCAAACAGGGCCCCTCTGCACGACAAATTTAGATGGACACGGTCGTGGAGGAGTATGAGAACATCTCCACCTCCCCCGCAGGGGTTCCTCTACACTGTCAGGTCAAGCACTCCATCGATCTGACCCCAGGTGTGCTGCTGCCCAATGGACCAATCTATCGGTACTCCGTGTCAGAGAATGATGAAATCAAGAGGCAGATTCAGGAGCTGTTGCAGAAAGGTCACATCCGTCCAAGTTCATCACCCTGTGGAAGCCCAATCGTGTTGGTACAGAAGAAGGATGGGACTTGGAGACTCTGTATTGAATATTAGGCACTGAACAAGATCACTGTCCGTAATAGGTACCTAATCCCATGGATTGATGAACTACTGGACCAATTGAGGGGAAAAAATATTTTAGCAAGATCGATTTAAAGTCAGGATATCACCAGGTACCAATCGAACCCTTCGATGTGTGGAAGACTGCCTTCAAAGCCAAGGAGGGCCTTTTCGAATGGTTGGTTATGCCTTTCAGATTGACGAATTCTCCTGCAACCTTCATGAGGCTAATGGATGACATATTATGGCCATTAACCAACACATTTCTAGTGGTATACTTAGATGACATCCTGATCTTTAGCCAGAGTTGGGACGAGCACCTCCACCACATCTGACAGGTTCTCAAAACACTGCGGCAACACAAGTTATGTGCCAGTTTGGAGAAATGCACTTTTGGCATGACCAAGGTTCAGTATCTGGGATACATTATTGATGAATGGGGGGTGCATGTGGATCCAGCCAAAATCCAAGTCATTCGGGATTGGCCAGCTCCAACCACTCTGACAGAGCTCCGCAGCTTTCTAGGTCTTGTCAACTCCTACTGTAGGTTCGTGTTGGGATTTTCTCATATCACTTGGCCCTTGAGTCAAGTCACCAAAGGAGGAGCGAAAGAAAAATTATTTTGGTCTGAATCTCAACAAAAGGCATTCACAAAGTTGAAATATCACCTCTAATCGGCACCAGTGATCACATTAGCAGACTTGCAACAACCATTTGAGGTTAAGACAGATGCCTCTGACTATGTTATTGGGGTAGTCCTTACTCAACAAAGGCATCTAGTGGCATATCATAGTGAGACTCTTTCAAACAAAGTCCGAAAGTATCCAACTTATGACAAAGAGATGTATTCCATTGTGCAGGCCTACCGACAATGGAAGCTTTATATTTTGGGGAAGGAAACGATCATCTACATAGACCACTGACCCCTGCAATTCATACAGACCCAAGGGAAATTGAAAAATGATCGTCATCAGAAGTGGTCCACATACCTACAACAGTTCCATTTTGTTGGGTCCCTATAATACTAGTGATTACCCCATTAATATTGTAGTTATACCCCTTATTTATATTGTTGTGCCCCTATTACCCCCCATATTGTTATTTCTGTGCCCCATAGAAGCCCCCTATTGTTATTTGTGTGGCTTTATATTATTATTGTTAGGTCGGCTGGATTATATTGTGACTCCTTAGACTCCTATATATAGAAAGGAGGTTTTGTCATTTGTATCATCGAAGAATTGTTCATTTATGTAATGTAAAGGAGGTTGCCCCTCGAAGAGGCTGAATTCTAAGGCGTGGATCTCTCTTTTCTATCTTTTTGTGAGTTGGTTTCATAACATTTGGTATCAGAGCTTTGGATTCTAGGGTTTCGCTGCTCCAAACAGGTCATCGTGGCATTTTCGCTATAACTTTTTTTGTGTGACGTTTCTATAACAAATGACAAAACCTCCTTTCTATATATAGGAGTCTAAGGAGTCACAATATAATCCAGCCGACCTAACAATAATAATATAAAGCCACACAAATAACAATAGGGGGCTTCTATGTGGCACAGAAATAACAATATGGGGGGTAATAGGGGCACAACAATATAAATAAGGGGTATAAGTACAATATTAATGGGGTAATCACTAGTATTATAGGGACCCAACACATTTGAATATCAAGTATAAGAAGGGCAGCACCAATAATGTTGCAGATTGCCTCAGTCGACCACTGATCATGGCGTTAACCACCGCGCTCAACTCTTGTGGGCACGAGACTTCCGATTGGCCACTTCTCTACAAAAGTGACCCAGAATTCGGCCACACATACTAGACACTCTTGGAGGGTCATCATGTTCCAGATTTTCACCTCCAGGATGCCCTATTATGCCACCTGGGTCACCTTTGTGTTCGTTCAAGCGAGTGTGCCAATGTGATTTGGGAAGCACACTATAGTCGGGCTGCTAGGCATTTTGAGGTTGAGAAAACAATGGCAGTACTGCAGAAGCATTTCTATTGGCTGAATCTTCAACGGGATGTCGAGAATTACATCAGATCATGCACTGCATGCGCCATTGCCAAACTGACCATCAAGAAGTAAGGCCTCTATACCCCACTGCCTACCCCTAGTCGACCTTGGGAATCCATCTCCATGGATTACATGTTGGGCCTTCCTTCTACTAAGCATGGAAACTATTGTGTTTTTGTGGTCTTTGACAAGTTCTCGAAGATGGTCATTATGGCAGCCTGCAAGAAGAATATCACAGCAGAAGCCACTACTTAACTCTTCTTTGAACGAGTATGGGTACACTTTGGGATCCCACAGTCTATCATCTCAGATCAGGATAGCAGGTTCCTCAGTACATTTTGGTCCAGTCTTTGGTTGATGTTGGACACCAAACTCACTAAGTCCATATCCTTCCATCCTCAAACTGATGGCCAGACAGAGGTTGTGAACAGGATGATTGTACACATTCTGCGCATGTACAAATCAAAGAATCCACGCACATGGGACGAGAGCCTCCCCTATGTTCAACACAGATACAGCCGGGCTCTCCACAGCTCGACTGGCCACAACCCTTTTCAGGTGGGCTTGGGATTCCAACCACTATGTCCCATTGATGTGGCCACGCCAATTGCAGCTACTCACGTAGATTCGACTCATGTCCAGTCCGAAACAAATAAAGAAAACAACATCATTGAGCACATCCAACATATTCACCAGTAGGTCCACGACATTTTGGAGAAATCAAATGCCAAGTACAAGAAGTGACATGATCAACATCGAGTTCCACACAAGTTTCAGGTGGGCGACAAAGTCTGGTTGCATTAGCAAAAGGAACGCCTTACCAGAAACTCAGACCACTCCGATATGGTCCTTACACCATTACCAAGGCTGTGGGAGACAATGCATTTGAGCTCAGCATTCCCCCATTCCTTGGCCTGCACCCAGTGTTCAGTGTGGACTACCTTCGGCCATACTTTCCACTATTACTAGACACATTCGATATTGCAGAACAATTCACACCCACAGAGTTAAATCTAGATTACATGGAACAAGCTGCAACTGATCCGATCATGGACACATAGATCAAGCACACTTGCCAGTAGAATATCCAACTGTATCGAATTATCAAAGCAGGCCAACTCCTTCACCAGGGCTAGTGGCTCACCAGGGACCAAGTTCAGCAGAAGTTTCCTCATCTCATGGAAGAACTCAATGCAATGGGGACCACTGCTTCCTAAGGGGGGAGGAATGATCCAGGTGGATATTGGTGGCCACCCACCAAGTCCACTTGGACCCCCACCATTGTTTCTTTTAGCTTTTTCAGTTTCCTTAATTGTAGCACAGTTTACTATTTTTAGCAGTTTTTTGGGTCCTGAACTTCCAGAGCCACTTCAAGGCCCTAAACGACATTTTTTGGGAAAACTGGGTGAAACATGGGTCCATGGACCATGTTGCCATGTTTCTCTTCCCAAATTTGTAGTTCTCAAATAGATATTTCTAACGAGATATTGTGCGCGTCAAACAGAGATCGTATGCCAAAGTTACGACCCCATGAAGTTGATGTACCAATTTACCCAAACGGGACCCACAGTTTGGTGTTTCATCTTCTAGGGTTAGGTTTTTAGATGTTTAGGGTTCTCCATTGTTTCTCAACAATAAATAGGCCTTCGAACCTCATTGTAACATAGTTCAGAGGCATGTAGCCGCCACATATCTTCTCAGAGATAAGCTACCATCGCCCTAGCTAGTTTATTTCCATTTCTGTGTGTAAGCATATTTCAGTATTTTATAGTAATAAAATGAAGTATTATTCCTGCTACATCTCTATATGTATGGTTATATCTATAATTTGTTGCGTTCGTGTTTAAATTTGGATCAACGAACAAGGGGTCTTGTTGCCCCCTGTGTGACCTGCTGTGCATGGGACTAGTTGTGGAAAGAGTATAACACACAACGAACAATGGTGTAGGTGGGGAAATTTGATGGCATTCATGCTTGTTTATCTTAGTGATCGGATGGATATCATGGTAAATCCTATTATGATGTGCATTGTGTTGGAATCCTATTATGATGTGCATAATGTAGCAAATGACATGAGGGAATAATCGTTCATGGTGATTCTCAGATAAGTATGAGATCCCTAGACTTAATTATGTTGTTTACACCTATAGGTTACATGTTTATGATATGTTTGACAAAATGCCTCACATGTCTATTAGGGGTTTGATTAATCTTTTGTTCAACTTATTGATTTTGCATCATTGTTTGCCTGTTCTTTTACTGTTACTGAGTTATTATTCCATTGTGGGAAACTACCTGGGCTCTGAGCCTGAAAAAGTGGCTCAAATCCTGGGGTTGTTGGCATAACACTTACGAATTTAGTCTCTGGTCACTGGTAGGCAAGCCTGTGAGAGCGAATTTGGGTTTCTGTACACTCTCTGGCCTATATCATAGGAGAGACTGAGGCCTAAGATGTCCAAAACATCAATGGGACCCAGGGACAAGATGTCTGAGTGGCTGACATGTCTCCTGAGGGTTTTGTTGCTGATGTGGATAGGTTGGTTGATGTGTTTCGTTGATTCCACTTCCTTAAGGTCACATAGGAGGTTGAATCCAATGATAGTATCCTCTCGTCGCCTGTTTACCTGATTGGCATGGTTACTTGGGTAGATGTGGGAGGAGGGTGTTACAAAGTGTTATCAGAGCATGGTTCACCCCTCGAACACGATGGGCGGTGTGTGTTGGTGATCCATGCATTTCAGTTTCATGTGTGTCTCTTACACTTGCATTCCATGTGCTTGTTACATTTTCTTGATGATTGATTATGGTTGAAGTAAGGTTTTCATGGAGAATTTGATATTGATTTTGTGGAATGCATCATCATGAGTATATGATTAGTTACATATTGTTACATGTCGCTTACCTATTGATTTTATATTTCCTATTTACATCCTTGTATGTTAGGCTACATTCTTGTAGGTTTGATTACATGTATCAATCTTGTATGTTGATTACAAGAATTGATCACTTATGCTCGACTACATGCATCTATGCATATGTGTAGGTGATTTGGCATTGCTTATGCATGTTGATGGTTGCATATGGCAATGTGTACAATGGAGTAATGGTTTTTGTCATGCATGAGGTCATAACATGCATTATTTATATGGCCTTGCATTGATAATTGGACCCTAGCTAGAATGATGTTTATGCGTTTATTGCACTTACTTGTTATATGTCTATATGTTGTTATGATTATGTTATACAAGTACCATGCTGATTTGGCGATCTTGCAGACGAGATGTCCTTGTTACAGGTCTATTTGGGCACATCACTCCCGACGATAAGATCAGTGTAAATAGGGTCTATCAAACCCTATTTTAGTTGCTACATGCTCTAGACATGCCACCTCATTGAGTGCTTTCATCCATGAGATTTTCCTCACTTCAAACCCTGCTGAAGTGCTTCCTTGGGTCACCAGTGCACCCATGGTCAGGGTAAGTGCTCTGTAGAGTAGGTAGCCCCATTCAAGGCTGCATTGCAGAGCACCTAAGCCCACTCAAGCCTGCGCTGGGTGAGAATCCTCGAAATGTTCATTGGATCCTGAGTATATTCCTCCTTTCTAGATCCCTCTAGAAGGAACCCAAATCCTATCCTATCAAGATGAGCTCCACTTAGGATAGCCTTGGATCATCTAATCCTCTATCCTCTCATCCCTTTGAACATGGAAACTAATCATCCAATTATGGAAAACCATTCAATGCCATATTAATGACAAAACCACTTGCGTTCATCTATAAATTGGCCTCCCATCATAGAGCTAAGGAGCTTGGATTTTATAGAGAAATACTATTGGTTTAGAGACTTGAAATCATTGTCAAAGTAATGTTATGCTACTGGATTGATGTTGCTATTGGTGTGATGAGGGCTTGGACTAAGTTAGATGAGTGACATGATATCGGACCACATTGGGTGTAACTTTTTCTTCTATCAATCACTAAAGTTGTTTGTTCCTTTTCCAATACTTTTGTCTATATCTGTGATGAATGTATGTTCAACTGTTGTCGATTCCATTTTTTTACAATAAATAGATCATATGCTTTTATTTGTGTCGTCTTCTGTTTATGTTGGCAGGTACTAATTGATTGAATTCAGTTTGAGAGGGAGCGACGGGAGCAACTCAAAGGAGATCAAAGGAAGCGAAGGATCACAAGTAGGTTCTTTTATCTTATTTGTTTATTGTAGGAAAAGGTTAAACATCTTTACTTCAGTTGTTCTAAGTGAAACTATCCACTTAGGGAAGATATACTTATCCATAGGTATAAATTCTGTATAACAGATTGGCGACCATACTGGGGAAAGACCATCATTCCTGGTAGTTATCCCTTGTCTTAACAGCACCAATAGACTTTTCTTGAGTTCATTTTCCTATATTCAGTCATTTTGAAGTGTGTTTGGTCAAAATGTGTGCTTATTTGTGTGCTAATAGTGTTCTCTGGCATCAACGCACTGTTGTTCTTGACATAGTGCGCTGCAGAGCAGCGGTAGCCTAGAGACAGTGCTCTGCAACACATTGTCTCCCACTCAGGGCTACGCTAGTCCGTGTCAAGCCAAAAACCCATCTTTTTGCTTGATTGTTTCCAAACTGTTTCACATCTTGTTTGCTGAATGGTCAATGTTTCTCTGTCCCAGAAGTCCAAATTAACATTTCTTTTCCATGCCCACTTTGGCTTTGTTTGTTCAATGTGTCCTTATGTTTTCTTTATCATTGTCGAATCAATCCCAAAGTTAGCTTACATTGATTTGTCTTTACATTTTTGAAAAATAAAATGTCGTAAAGTCTTCGTTTCTTGTGAAAAGGATTGATTGATCATTTGTGCATTTAGTTTCTTTATGTTCATCTAAACATTAAAGAAATGAAAATAAAAACATGCATAATGCATTTAGAAGTTTGTGTGTGCTTGTAGGAATGGTATAGGGAAAGTTGCATTAGATGTGCTCTATGCTCTTTGTTTAAAGATTATGATTTCTCTATCCCTTTTAGTTACTGTTTTCATTGTTTAAATCAAATGAAAAGAATGTTTCCCATCTTAGTTGCATTCTAGGAGTTTCAGAAACATAACGTGGTGAACCTGAAAGGAAAACTTTTAAAGAAGCTCAACTAAAATTTATCTCAATTAATCTAATGGAGCATTGTAACTTAATGCATAACATTTAGAGGTCTAGGCTAGAGACGTGTTCCGGTGTCATTAAACATAGCAGCTATTGCTAACGGTCTGCAATAAATTCCGAGTGTGATACCTCATTCCACATACATAAGTATATCGTAGCTCATCCACGTACTTTTGGGTATATCGGGTGGTGTTATAGTATGAAAAGTACAAGGGAATGCTCTGATTGTGTGGTTTCGCTTTAGACATTGCTAACATAGATTGGGCCTCCACGTACTTTTGGGTATATTTGGGAGGACTACATTAGGTTGCTATCCATCCATAGGTAACCGAGTCGGTCACCTTGTATACTGTGATACATCGAAAACAACATTCGGGGAGATTAGCTGCACGTATGTTAAGTCCTTGGCTCCTCCAAGGCGGTATATTGTAGTTCACAGTTACTTGGTAATTCTTTTACCTAGATTACCCTCTTTTTGTTTATTTATTTTTATAATAAAATCAATCAACAATCATGGAATAAAATCAACCTTTACCCCGTCGTTCACGTAGGACAGTGAGTAAACTACTTTTACCACCTAAAGCTACACCTAGTCGGTGAAAGCGGTCTCATTTAACTGAGTCTAGTATATCACAAAATTCTGGTTCTTCATTTGATTTACCAGAGTCGCCTATACTGGTACGTACTGCAATTCCAGTTACTCCTACTATTACTGGTTTATTTGCTACTGAAGTGGAACCTTTAAAATTACCTTAGGACACTGAAAGTGAACTTAGTGAAATGATAACTGAAGTTGTCCAACAAGAAGCTGATCCTCAACCCAAAGTTGTTCAACAAGAAATTACTTCTAAACTTGAATTTGTTCAACTGGAAGTTGATCTTGAACCTATCATAGTTCAACAAGAAGTTACTTCTGAACTAGAAGTTGTTCAAGAAATTCATCCTAAACCCATTTTTCTTTTACCAGAACACTTGGATCCCGAAGTTGAACAACCAAAAGTTGTTTCGGTACTGGAATATGATCAACCGGTTTATCCTCATACATCTGTAACTATTGAGACTTCTCCTTTACCGCAGAGTCAAACACTGGAAATTTATTATGGACCTAACGGTGAAATCCTTCCAGCCGGTTTGAATGCTATTGAAGAGGAATTTGGAGAAGAAACTTCACCTAGAACTCCAACTCATTTTGGACCAGGGCTTTATCTTTATCCTTCTTTTCCTTAGTTAACATGTACTGCTCCTCTTGATCCTATTTACTTTCAAACTCCCGTAGATTCATTAAGACATTTATTGGGTCATTTGACTATCGCTGAAACAACATCCCAGACTGTATCATCTATTACAACTATGACAACATCTATTGTTGCTACTTCTTCGATGTTTACCACAACACCTGAGTCACATTTTTATGGTGGTCCTTCTGTCCCACTGGGTTACCAATCATTATCTAGAACTCACTCCGGTGTTTCTTCTAGTCCATGGTCTTCACCCATGTCGTCCACAATAATTTTACCTGGTTTTTCACTTACGGATACTAAAAAATTTAATACATCAAGTTAATATCAAGATGGTCCATTTGGTTACCATCCAATGTATCCACTTAACACTGGATTACCTCCATATGGAGAACAGTGTTCCCAATCTGCTTATTCTCCATACTCTGGGGGGCCACCATATGGCATTATACCATCATCTTTAGGTCTAACTTATTCTAGAATGATTGTTTGTCAATGGCAGCCTACAATGCATGTTCAACCAAGGCTCTCGTATTCATCACAACCAATACATCTTGTTTCATCCATACCTACTACGCCCGTCATTACGACTTTACCACAGTCGCAAGATCAGTTGATTATATCTCAACCTTTGTACACTGATCCTTCAACCTCTTACCCTCAAGTTTCAAGTCTACATACTCAGTCTTCTCAGGCCATTTTACAACAACCATTTGGGTCTAAAATCCAGCAACCTCAGGACAGTTTACCATTAACTGGGATGACTCAGACTTACACTGGACCAATTTATCCACAACCTGGTCAAACTTATGTTGGTGGGAAATAACAGTTGTATCAACAACTGTGGTAGCCAAAATACCAACAATAGAAATCAATACCAAATTTATCCTGGACTTGGTCAACAAGCCTATGTTGGGTTCGGTCAACAACAAGCTTACCTAGGTTCTAGTCAACAAGCCTATGCTGGTTTTTGTCAACAACAAATTTATCCTGGTTTCCAACAACAACCTTATACTGGATATGCTCAATAAACCTACCCCTATCAAGGTTACCAACAGTAGATTCCTTATGCTAGTATGCAAATGCCTATTTCCAAGGAAATTCCATCTCACCCTGGTTATGATCAACCCAACCTAAACCAATAGTTTCCTTTTGTCGCAACACTTGAATTACAGGATTTAAATCGGCTTACCAATGATCCCATTCTTTATTCAGCTTGGTGGCCGGTGATTCCACACGAATTGCCTTATGATATTCCTAAGTTCAATGGAAACCCTAGAGAAGATTTGTCCAATCACGTTATGACTTTTCATTTATTGTGTTCATCCAACTCCCTAAATGATGGTTCAGTAAGACTATGTCTTTTCCAGTGAACGCTCACTGGTCCAGCTGCAAAGTGGTTTATTGAATTAACATGAGCTTCATTTGACAACTTCACAGCCTTAGCCACTACATTTTTAGCCCATTCCTAGTTACCCATCAGATATGAAACTGGAATAGAATTGTTGACCAACTTTAAACATACCACTGCTACTCACATTTCTGATCATATTCATGGGTGGCGTCGTCATCGTCAAATGGTTAAAACTTTTGTTCCTGATTATCGTTTAGTTGAGTGGTTTATTAAATCCTTGATTCCATCTATCACCGAGGATGTGGCTAAAGGAGGAGTCGTTACTGAAGAGCAAGAAATTTCTCGTGCCCAATACCTAGACTTGATTTACACCTAGTCTGGCACGCTCTATGATAAGATTCCAAATGCACCTAAACCATCTTTTACTATTCCACCACCTCCATCCAGTAAGGACTCTCGTGCTGGTGATGGTGTGATAGGTTCTTCAATCACTCAAACAGCAAGTAGACCATCTAGTCAAACACTTGCTATTTCAAATCAAACCTTTAATACACATGATAATACACTTGCTTCCAAAATAAATGTCGTGTCATTTGACAAAGGTAAAAATGAAAAGCAACTTAGAAGCAAGAAAAAGGGGAAAACTAAAAAGAAACAAAATTCTCCCCCTCAAGAGAAATCATCTGATTCCTCTTCTTCAGCTAGGACACCTCGTTACCCATGTTTAATTTTTAATGAGGATCACTTTATGTGAGATTTTCCTCACTGCTCTGAAGTCCCAAAACTTCTTAAGACTTCTAGTACATCCGCTGTGTTGAAAGACTCTTTTCCAAACCCAGAGACTCATTTGGTTTCTACAGATCATGTTTCCACCTCACAAATGCTTATGTTATCCGCCACTAAGCCTAAGACTGATGTTTGGGTGACTACACAAAGTAACGATTACTGTAATCCACTTTCGTCGTCGAATAACCAGGCTATAGATCAACCCAATATTTTGAATTTTACTTCTTCTGACTCCATTCCACCACCCATTGCACCAACATTAACAATAAAATCACCTAAGGGAATTGTTCATAAATCTACATTTAACCCTCGAGCTCGAGTAGCACAAAATTATAACATAGTAGAAGATTTGCCTCAGTCACCTTCTGCTATGTCGACATTTGAGCTGCTTCAAAATTGTCCCTCCCAAAAGAATTATTTATTGTTAGCAATTGGTGAAATTGATCCAACAGATTTCAATATCGTAGTTTTTAACCATGCGGGTTATATGCCACAATTACCAGCACAGTTCGCATTCTTGATCCAAGTAAATTCTTTGAATCACCTCATTCACCAAACCATTGTTGACGAAGGTGCATCTACCTGTATCATGTCAATGAATAGCTCGAAAACACTTGGCTCGCTGCCTTTGTCATGATCACCTACGACGCTAAAAGCTTTTGACGGTCGCACTTATACACCTTCTGGAATTTGAAGTAACTTGTAGATAGAAATAGGGGGAAAAACTGTAACTGTTGAAGTGAGGTCGTTGACAGACCCCTTGACTACAATATTTTACTAGGAAGACTGGGGTTTATGTTATGGTTGTTGTGGTTTTGACACACTTTCGTATGATCGCTTTCCCTCATAAAGGCAGAATCACAATAATTGATCAAATTGCCTTCTTTGCCTCTAGTTCATAGGCAACTGGAAGTGATTCGTTAGTTCACGACCTTTGCTATCTCTTCAAAACATTGGAGTAGGTCTCTTCAAAGATTCTTTCCTAATGGGCACCTTTTCACTACTGTCACCATCACAAACAACGAAAGTTGCAAAAGTTGAGACCTGTAACATGATATCTTCCACTTCATCTGACTCATGGAAGATTTCCAATAATTTCGAAGTTAATATGCTTAATGAAACCATGCCACTAAACCCAATTGAGCTCGCATAACAATCAATCTTTTTGTCTTGCACAGCAAATCCAAATCCATCATCACTGATTGTATGGATCGATCATTTGTTGGACTATGATACTTCCTTTGATCCCTTTTCACGTACATTTTCTACTGATGAAAAAATCATCCGATCAATGATGACAGAAGAAGAACCATGGGAAGATTATCATCATCGATCCCATCTTCCAGATCACATAGAAGACATTCCAAATGAACTAAATCGCTCTTCAATCGTTGGTTTCCTTTCAAATTTTGTATTTATAGACATAGTCGATTCTGAATAAAACTTATCGAATATTGAAGAAACCATTTCTATCGATATTTCGACCAAACCTAGAATTGTAGAAAACATACATGTTGGAAAATATTGTTCTCCATCGGAACTTGAAACTTACCGTGCTATTTTTCGTGAATTTCGTAATATATTTACTTGGTCATATGAGGAAATTCCAGGTATTGATTCTAGTATAGTTGAAAATGAGATTGAAATGTATCCTAATGTCAAGCCGGTATGACAACGCCTTCGTCCTTTTCATTTGAAGAAGGCTACTGCCACAAAAGTAGAAGTTGAAAAACTTTTGCATGCTGGTTTCATATACCACATTCCTCTTACCGATTGGGTTTCCAATATTGTTCCTGTCATGAAGAAACAGGGAACAATATGAGTGTGTGTTTATTATAGGGATGTTAATCATGCTTGTCCAAAAGACAACTATCCCACTCCCTTTATCGACCAGATAATTCATGAATGTGCCAGATGTGAAATATTTTCATTTATGGATGGATTTTCAGCTATAATCAGATCAATATCCCCCAGAAGACTAATCTAAAACTACCTTTATTTGTCCCTAGGGCACATTCACATATAGGAAACTCCCTTTTGGTTTGAAGAACACTGGGGAAACTTTTCAAAGGGAAATGAATTATGCCTTCCATGACATCAAACACATCGTTCAACCCTATCTAGATGACTTACCTGCTCATTCATGGAAACAGGCTGATCACCTACAACATTTGAGAGCCATCGTTTTACAGTGCCGACACTACGAAATTCGACTCAATCCAAATAAATTTGTGTTTTATGTTGGTTCTGGTCATTTGCTTGGTTTCGTAGTTTCCAAAGAAGAAAATCAACTTGATCCCTTGAAGGTTAAAGCAAATTCTTGATCTGCATCCACCTTCCAATTTACTTCAGTTATAGAGACTCCAAGGGAAGGCTAACCTTGTAAGGAGATTCATTCCCAACTATGTCGAAATGGCTAAAGGATTAACTCGCCTTTTGAAAAAGGGAATTCCCTTCCATTGGGACCAGGTTACGCAAGCTTCCTTTGATGCTCTCAAATATACTCTAAGCCGAGCATCGTTAATGTATTCCCCTAATTATCATAATGACTATTTCCTGTATCTCGCCACTGCCAATACAACCATTGCTATGGTTATAGTCCAAGAAGAATATGGGATTGAACATCTGATCTATTATTTGATTCGTAATCTCAATGATACGGAATTTAAGTATTATTACGTTGAGAAGCTAGCTTTGGCTTCCATTAAAGATGTACAAAGGTTTCGCCATTATATCCTGCTCTGAAAGACCACTGTCATTTCGGATTGCAACCCTATGACATACATCTTGTCACGTCAATTGCTGGGGGGCAAATATTCAAAATGGATTTTCATTTTGTAGTAATTTGATTTGGAATTCATCAAATCCAAGTCAAAGAAATCTCTAGTTTTTTTCCCAGCTTCTTTGCGACCTTCCCTCTACCGCCATCGACTCAACAACGGAACCATCAATTTCGGATGAGTCTCTGTTTCTGATCTCGTCATTTGACACTTGGTATCGAGATATACTGATCTATCTCCAAACCCAAACTTTTCGGCCTGATACCTCTCACTTGCAACAACGACATATTCGATATCAAGCCAAATATTATATGATCATTGGCGAAACCCTTTATCATTGCGGTATCGATATGATTTTTCGTAGGTGCCTCACACATGAGGAAGCCGAGAAAGTTCTAAATGATTGCCATTCTAGTGCTTGTGGTGGAAATTTATTTGGTTATGCTACCACACGGAAAATTATTCGTGTCGGTTACTTTTAGCCTACCATATTTAATGATTGCATTATTGTTGTCAGAAGTTGTCATGCATGCCAGATTTTTTATTGTAAAACTCGATTACCACCTACACCACTGCATCCTGTCATCAATGTTGGACCATTTGCAAAATGGGGCATTGATCTCATGACATGTAACCCTTACTCGGCCGGGGGGCATGGGTATATTATTGTCACCATTGACTATTTTACGAAATGGGCCGAGGCGATGCCTACATTAAACAACAGTGGTGAGACAGTTGCACTTTTTTTCTTCAACCATGTGGTTGTACGGTTTGGTGTACCACAAGCTGTAGTTACAGATCATGGTTCACATTTTCGCAATCACATGATGACTGAATTAATTGCCAAGTTAGGACTCTCACATGATAGTTCTACTCATTATCCATGGGCTAATGGACAAGTTGAAGCCACCAATAAAGTTCTTAAGCGAATGCTTCAACGAATGATAGGAGTTCACAAATGAAACTAGAATTTGATCTTGTACTCAGCTTTGTGGGCTTACCGAACCTTCGTAAGAAATGAAACTAGATTCACACCTTTCCAATTGGTGTATGGTCCTGAGGCAATCTTTCCAATACAATGTGAGATTTCATCACTAAAACTCGCAATTGACTTGTTACCTGACACTTCTAATGAGGAAGCACGTTTCTTAGAAATCATCCATCTGGATGCAACACGTCATGAAGCCGCATTGGCCAACGAAGCACATAAGAAACAAATTAAGGCACAATATGACTGCAATGTCAAGCCTCACATATTCTTAGAAGGAGACCTGGTCTTGCTTTATGATCAAGAAGCTGATAAATTAGAAATAGGAAAATTTAAACTACTATGGATGGGCCCCTACATTGTCAAGTGTGTTTTGGCAAAAGGTTCTTACAAGTTGGTTGAATATGATGGAATTCCATTGTCACAGCCCCGAAATGGGTTGTATCTTAAATGTTACTATGCTTGATTGTGCGTAGTAAAAACATTGTATATATGCTTTGATTGCGTGTGTGTCTCACAATTTGAATTTTAGAGTTTTCATGTGGTTAGTAATCTGCTTTGCATTTGTTGCAGATGTCGGAATCTTTGGAACCATTTGTTGGTTATGCCAATGGTGCTAGTCGTAGTATGCAGAACCTGTCCTCTGCAGCATGGGCCATATTCGCTCCAAGTGGCGAGTTAGTGATTTTTCAAGGGATTTGTATCGGTCGTTCTATGAAAAATATCGCTGAGTATAGCACATTGATCGAACTCCTCTCTAATGCCATTTCACTTGGAATTCACCAAATCATCATTAGGCTAGACTCACAACTTGTCGTACTACAACTTACAAATGCTTATACCGTCCGAAATCCAACTATTCATCGTATATTCCTTAGAGTTCGTTTCTTGGAAAGACATTTTGATTACATTCAATATCAACACATTTCCAGAAACTTTAACACATTGACTGATTCTTTAGTGAATTACATGTTAAACAAACATTTATGACATATGTAAAGAGTAAATTTTCAATTCACATCAACAGTTGAATAGGATTACACATAACCATACAAAAACACTGAAAGTAAAATAGATAGATGTTCAAAGTTTTTACAAAAAATTGTGTCCAAGACATGTTGGTCATCTGACCTCAAAACCTCAAAATGCATACAGTAAATCATCCTAAGTAGATCTAATGATGCTCATGATAACAGGTCACTGCCTGAGCTATCATGTGTAATAGCCTCATCCAATGGCTAGGTACACCAATAGTATGGCGTTGTAGTCTCATCGGTAACTCCTCGATCCAAACATCTGGTATACCGAGGGTTAACCCCTTTATATGATGCTGCAACTCTGCGAGTGTCTCGATCAGATCTAAATCTTGGAGAACTACTCTTCTGACATTTCTCCCTGCTGGTTCACCGCCTCTTGTTGATGACCCATTGGTCGAACAGTGCCAACATCTGTATACATCAGAAATTTTTTAGTTTAGTCTTGAAAACATCAAAAAACACAAAAACATGTAAAAACTCAAAAAATAAAAAATACATGGTCAAAAAAATTTACCTATAGCACTCCATTGAGCACCCACTAGTAATCTCAAATCTGGATCTCCACGAAAATCCATCCCTGCATATGGATGCTCCTCGATGACAATATGTTGTCAACGAAGCCAGCTTAAGAATGCGGTAGAAAATGAGATTGATGACTGATCAACATGTCTAGCCATCAACTCTACCCATATCTGCATCCGTGGATCTCTAGGACCAGCTAAACTCAGTGTCACATGCTGAGGTTGCATCAATGGAATTCTCTCCAAAGTAAAAGCGATCAAGATTGATCCATAGTTGAAATTTTTCATCTTATCGCTTTTTACTTTAGTCAGCTGCTCTTTCATCAAAGAGAATACTGCCTCACACCTGTTGAACATAGTTGGCTCGAGAAGTTAGAACGCATACTGCATGTATGATCTATTCGCGACATGAAGTGTCACGCTACCTGCCAACTTTGTGATAGTAAAAAGGATTGTTTGCAAGGGCATATCACGAACATCCCTGATGTTTATCTTTCCATCTTTGATAGGCTGTGTACCTGGCCGGTAGAATTGTCGAATGTAGTCCCTCACTGATTCACCCCCACGGGAAGAACCTAAAAGAGAAATGGGGGCACCACGTCTCGACAATCCTGTAAGAAAGTAAATATCATCGATCAATATAGGGAGCACTTTGTCCCCTATGTGAAAAATTTGTTCCACTGGATCCCATGAATGAACCAAGAACTTCAATAGTTCTAACCGTTGCCTCATCTCGGATAACCTGAAATATTTGAGTAACCCACAATCTCTGAGGGCCTCAATAGTACCAGGATCATTTAGGCAAACCATATCTTGTTCTTCATGTTCTCTTTCACGCCATGTGATAGCCATTCTGATCTGATCAAAGTCTGAAATCACACCATAGGATTATTTAGGATCCATTTTATGCTAAAAACTGAAGAGATTTTGGGTAGAAATGATGAATCAAATTTCTAAATTGTTCTGAGCACACCCCTCATCTATAGACAGTGTGATGCAGAGCAGTTTCCCTTCCGTTTGACTGCTTTGCAACGTAGTTTTCGATGCATAAGGGTGCGCTGATCCCATGGTGTGATATGTTTACCTTAGGGACCCCAAAATCCTAAATTTTTTTCTTGAAATTGAAAAAGAATGACCTAAAATGAAAGAGAAGAGGTAGATATCCTACCTGGTCCTGACAGCACGAAGAATGATCCATAGAATCTCCCGCAATCAGCTGCTAAAGTTTGAGGTAAAAAACTGGCTCAGAGCACAAAACTGAATGGTAAATGTCAAATGGTAAAATGACTTGGTAAATTCTTGTTTTATGGTTATTTCATGCTCATTAAATGAATAAACTATAGTTTTTACTGATTTTTACCAATCAAACACGTATGTTTAATACGTTTGGTGGTTCTTTGAGCAGGGTTACAGCTGACATAGTGAATTTGACTTGCATGATCGTAAAATGTACTTTTGACCATAGATCATACTTTTATCTCTTTTTCGAGCTCTGTTAAACATCGAAAAGGGAACCCCCCTAGAGTCCTCTTTCAGCTCTTTTCAGACTCTCAAAATATGAAAAGATTCAAATTCAAGCTTCTGTGATCCATAACTTGTTAAATCATGAAAATTTTCAGAAAAAAACCATATTGAGAATATTTGGTCGATGTGTTTCAAACCAGCCACTGTGGTTCATCTTCAAGACAAGATGAAGAGACAAATCTTAGAAGTAGGTTAAATAAGGGGATAGGTCAACCTAACGGCTAGAGGAAAACTGCTATATTTGACTAGGGAGGGAAAATTATATTGTATATTACTTTATATATTTACTTATTATAATTATAAATCAACTAAATGACTATCTTTGACTAGGGGGAATTAATTTGAATTGTTTAAATAAATAATAATTTAGTTTGTTTAATTAATTAATTATTAATTAACTTATTCATTCCTTATTTTTTACTAATTAATATTTTTTATTTATTTATATGATTATCCTACTTAAAAAAATTAAAAATGAAATAAAACTACATAAAAAATAATTAAATAAAAATAAATAAAAATATGAAAATATTGTCGGGTGCTTGTCCTTTTCAGCTCGTAAACAGATTGGAAACGACATCTACTTAGTATAAGTTTAACCCTTTTCCGACTCAGATAGATTACTTATGAAAAAGGAATACGTTGATCGAACATGGTCAATAGATTCTCTCTTGTATTATTTTACACTTTTTCGAACTTGAGAGACCAATTTACGAAAAATAACTTGTGGATTTTTCTTTTGTCCCTTTTCAAACTCTCTAAACATGAAAAGGACTGAGTTCTCATTGTCGTTAAACTCGTTAAAGGATCAAATAGTGACAAACTTGTCCATCATGACAAGACCGAGTTTCACCTTCGCTAGACTCATTAAAACATCACATAGCGATGGATTCACCTGAAGGGTATAATTATACATCAAGCATATGTTATCCTCCTCAAGCTTGTTAAAAACTAAAGAGGTACTGGTCAGCAATGACTGGAGAAAATGGGAAAAGGGATAAATCAATTTATGGTAGCAAGTCACTCTTGAACATGACACTTTCACTTCATCTCTGTGACTATTTGGGTTGGGTTATCTTATTGATGGTTATCATACCTATGGTCTATCACACCATCCATCACTTTGGTTTTGGGTCAATGCTACCAATTCATTGAGTGTCGCTGACATGTTTAAGAGAAGTCACTAAGTAAACTTCATCCTTTGAAATACTCATAAACCTTCATTTTCATAACCCCCATTCCTGAACATTGTGTCATCAGTCACATTATGTCTTCAAAATCATTACACTAGTTTCGTGTCGTTGATGGGGGATACATGAAAGCCCTCCTGTGATGAGTCGCTTCTTGTTGACATCAGCACATTATCTAGGAAGTTAACTTAGAAACACCCTTCCAGTACCTTGAGGCTTACATACATCAATGGCAAGTTTCTTGCTTTCGGTGACAGGTTGACATCACGGGCCTTCGACCGAAAGGCTTTATATGGTGTGTGACATCAAAACATCTATTCACACCATGCAGAATGTATTGTAGTACCTTGAGAATTATCTCGCGTAAATCATTGGGTGGTAATTAGACGGTGTCTTCCCATGTTCGACTTCAGATCACATTTTCACATGGTTAGAATCGTACTTGAGCAAACGATTGGACGAGATAGAGGACTCGAGATCTAGTTTCGTCCATCTGGGCTGCGATTTCAGGAGAGTACTAAATCATCTGTATGATGGCTTTACACAGATGGTCATGTTATCATGGGTCTATATCTATAGACGATATTTGATTTATGTACATGTAATGAAAAGTTTATATGCTCAGCATGGGTATGCCCTCCCTTAGCAATTAATGAAAAATTCAAAGACATCATGATATTATGTATTGTAATGGATGTAGGTCACCGTCTGCTTCAGATCCTCCTAATCACATCATAAAGCATATCAATCAACATTATCATTTTTTACTTCATGCTTTAGGGGCTAGCTGTTACAGGTTTATTGGGCACATCACTCCCAACGATCAGATCAGTGTAAATAGGGTCTATCAAACCCTAATTTAGTTGCTACATGCCTTAGACATGCCACATCATTGAGTTCTTTCATCCATGGGAGTTTCCTGAATTCAAACCATGCTGAAATGCTTCCTTGAGTCACTAGCACACCCTTGGTCAGGGGTAAGTGCTCTGCAGAGAAGGTATCCCCATTTAAGATTACATTGCAGAGCACCTAAGCCCACTCAAGCCTGCGTTGGGCGAGAATCCTCTAAATGTTCATTGGATCCTGAGTATATTCCTCCTTTCTAGAGCCTTCTAGAAGGAACCCAACTCCTATCCTATTAATATGAGCTCAACTTAGGATAGCCTTGGATCATCTAATCCTCTATCCTCTCATCCCTTTGAACATGGAAACTAATCATCCAATTATGGAAAACCATTCAATGCCATATTAATGACAAAACCACTTGCATTTATCTATAAATTGACCTCCCATCATAGAGCCAAGGAGCTTGGATATTATAGAGAAATATTGTTGGTTTAGAGACTTGAAATCATTGTGAAAGTAATATTATGCTGTTGGATTGATGTTGCTATTGGTGTGATCAGGGCTTGGACTAAGCTGGATGAGTGACACGATACAAAACCACATTGGGTGTAACTTCTCCTTCTAGCAATCAATAAAGTTGCTTGTTCCTTTTCCAATACTTTTGTCTATATCTATGATGAATTTATGTTCAAATGTTTTCGATTCCATTTGTTTAAAATAAATAGATCATATGATTTGATTTTTGCCGTCTTTTGTTTATGTTGGCAGGTACCAATTGAGCGAATTCAGTTTGAGCGAGAGCAATGGGAGCAACTCAAAGGAGATCAAAGGAAACGAAGGATCACAAGTAGGCTCTTTTATCTTATTTGTTTATTGTAGGAAAAGGTTAAACATCTTTACTTCAGATGTTCTAAGTGTAACTACCCACTTAGGGAAGATATATTTATCCGTAGGTATAAATTCCGTTAACAAATTGGTGACCATACTGGGGAATGACCATCATTCCTGGTAGTTATCCCTTGTCTTAGAAGCACCAATAGACTTTGCTTGAGTTCATTTACCTACATTTAGTCATTTTAAAGCTTATTTGGTCAAAATGTGTGCTTATTTGTGTGCTCATAGTGCTCTCTGGCATCAACACACTATTGTTCTTGACACATTGTGCTGCAGAGTAGCCTTAGCCTAGAGATAGTGCTCTGCAACGCACTGTCTCCCACTCAAGGATGCGTTGGTCCCTGTCAAGCCAAAAACCCATCTTTTTGCTTGATTTTTTCCAAACTGTTTCACATCTTGTTTGTTGAATGGTAAATGTTTCTTTGTACATGAAGTCCAAATTAGCATTTCTTTTCCATGTCCACTTTGGTTTTGTTTGTTCAATGTTTCTTTATGTTTTATTTATCATTGTCCAATCAATCCTGAAGTTAGCTTACATTGATTAGTCTTTACTTTTCTAAAAAAGAAATTGTCGTAAAGTCTTTGTTTCTTGTGAAAAGCATTAGTTGATCGTTTGTGAATTTAGTTTCTTTATGTTCATCTAACATTAAAGGAATGAAAGAAAAACATGCATAATGCATTTATAAGTTTGTGTGTGCTGGTAGGAATGGTATATGGAAAGTTGTATTAGATGTGCTCTATGCTCTTTGTTTAAAGATTTCGATTGCTCTATCCCTTTTAGTTACTATTTTCATTGTTTAAATAAAATGAAAAGAATGTTTCCCATCTTAGTTGCATTCTAGGAGTTTTAGAAACATCACGCGATGAACCTGAAAGGAAAACTTTTAAACAAGATCAACTAAAATTTATCTCAATTAAGCTAATGGAGCATTGTAACTTAACACACAATTCTTCTGAATCTGGAAGATTCTCTCTGCCCAGAATGCTCTAGACAGATGTCTCCCACTCCTCGAAGACTACGTTTAGGGCAGTCCTCACCATCAACTGCTAATCTGATGTGGCCCCTGTGGAAGTCAGTTGGTCTCGAATCTCCTTAAACCTGTCGAGCAAGTGATCTATCTACTCCCCCTTCTTCATCTAGTTTGACCGTAGATGATTCTCTAGTAACATCTTCCTCTACACGGAAGTGTGCTGATATAATGTCTTCAAGGTGTCCCACATTTCCTTTGCCATCTCCTTCTCAGAAATATGATGGACCACATGATCCTTGACCCCATCAAGGATTATGCATTTTTCCTTGGCCATTGCTTCCTCATACTTTTCATTATCAGTTAGGTTAATAGTGATAGCCACAGTTCTCAAGGTGAAGGCCTTGATGTGATGTCTATCTAGAATGGATAGGATCCTGGCCTTCCAGATGACAAAGTTGGATGCCACGTCCAGCCTGTCCTGATCCCTCAGTCCATTCATGGTCATCTCTCTCATCTTCCTTTTAACTCCTCTGAGTCTCAAATTCCCTCCGGGAAGTTCTCTCTTCAACTCCCTCTGAGTCGCTACTTCCCTCCTAGAAGTTCTCTGCTAGCTGAGTTGATTTCCCTTGGAAACCCACCTGGCAACCGTTGAGTCCCATCTCTTCGATCTCTTATGCACTTGCAACATTGATCTAGATTTCTTGGCTAGAAATACGCCTAGGTAGCGACTCCCTTTACCTTGGTTTTGCCCCGTTAGGTACTGTTATGTCTCGGCAGCAACAACACCCCACCAGCTTCACTCCCCTCAATCTGCCCACAACTTCCTATGCCCCAGCAACTAAACGACTGAGCCTCTAGGCTCTTTGGCACTGGCTGAATTTCTCCACTAGCCAAATGCATCAAACCTCCTGGTCTCTGCGTGGCTCTTCGTGAGCCCCTTCTGCCCTCCTCAGCCTCTGTGCTCGCCTTTCTCTGGCCTGAACTCATGATGCAGTCCCTCTGTGTCACCCCTTCTCTGCTGCTTTCTGCTAGGAACAACTTTTGTCACTTAGGATAATTGTTTCTGCTGCAAATGCTCTGACTTAGCTTGTGCCTTCAGTGCTCTTGTGATTTATAACACTTTGATACCATGTTGAATTTCTAAGTCTTACCCGTTAGAAATTTTATCTGTACTCTTTGGTTTGTTTCTCGTACTTGTTTAATTACTAACAAGTTATTTACTCATATAAAAACTGAAATAAACATAATACAATCTCAACCATCTACAGATCAAAAACTAAAAGAAATGAACAAACACATAAGTGACACCGTTATTTTTGGACAATCATCCCCGGAAAAATGCAACTTGGGAAAACCGGTGCAACAATTCTAAGGGTTATATTATTATGTAGTCTTTTTTAGTATAATTGGGTGCAAACCTGGCTCACGCGACAGAGAAAATAATCCGGCAGTAATACCTCTCTATTCGGAAGCAGATATTCAGAAAGTTTGCCCCACGAAACACTCTCCAGTACAATCTGAAGCTTAGCGCCAGGCCTCCTAGCCTCTGCGTCAGCCCAAAACCCCCTGCATTAGCCCTCTGAGGCATTGTGCAACCTCTATGGCCATCTGCATCACTCCTATAGCCTCTGCGTGGATGATGCAGGCCCTTCTGGCATCTACGCAGTTTCTTCTGCCCTTGCGTGGCTCCCTCTAGCTCAGTGTCTGCCTCTCTACCTCTGTGCTGGAATTTTGGCACTATCATTGCCTCTCTTCATCGTACTCATTGCCCCTCACTGCAAACTAATCACTGATTCGATTTCTCTTAGCAAACCTCACTCTAGAAAATCAAATGACTCATCACTGTGGTGTCTTCTCCAACTGACCCTCAAGCCTCTTCTTATACTTTTCCTTGTTGGTCCTTCAACGACTGATATTACATCTCTAATCAATGGCTAAGATTATATTTGGATTGATCCATGTCATTAACCCAGTTATATATTAATACCTATTAATATTTTAATTTTCCTAAGTTTAGACTTAGGAACTCCATTAAAAATATTAATTATTTTAATATCTCCTTAACTGGGTAGAATCTGCCCAAACCATTTTTGGGTCGTGGAGATCTCATGTGCTTTAGCCTCTCCACCAATTTTCATGTCTATTGAACATAGGATGCTACCACAAATCAATAGGTATAACACCGAGGATGGTGTTCCCCAAGTGGGAGGGTTCTGTAACAGCCCTCGTGAAAATTCCATGTAATAAAAGCTAATAAAAGAAAAAATAATAACCACAGTTGATGGGACACTTATTCCAAGCTAAATGTTGGGTAAGACATCCTAGAGGGTGTTCATTTGGATGTTTATGGCTAAGGAAATGGCAAAGGAAATGGCTAAGGATTTGGAAAGGAAAAATGGCATTTTTGGCACATTTCTTTATGAAAATAATGGAAATTAGGAGAAAAGGGAGGTGAAAGGTCACAGGTTTCATGTGAGCAAGAAATTGAAGGAAAATAATGGAAAATGAAGAAAATAGAGGCCTCATTCATAAAAAGGCTTATAAGAATCAATTGATAACCTTTTTTCAGTTAAGTTTTTGAGTTCTCTAATTATTCTCTCTCTCTCTCTCGCTCTTGGACACTTAGAGTTTTATTGGAGCATTTTGGCACTAGAGCAAGAAAGGAAAAGAAGGTCACATGAAGCAAAGATCAAGTAGGGAAAGGCAGGATCAAGCAACTATAGCAATATTCATAGCAGGTATCAATTTGCATGTATATTTTCCTTGCTAGATTTGGCATGCATGGTATTGAATGTGGTTCTTTTGTTGTTATGGCATGGGTTTTACCAGGTGTAACAATGTTTTTAGCCTAACCTTACCATTTCCAGATAGCCATGGTGTGATGGGGTTCTCATGTTTTGGTTGAGCTAGATTTCTAGATGGATTCAAAGCTGAGTGGGGTAGATCTCCGAATCATAGAGTACATGACCTAGTGGTTCTTGAACCAGATTATGGATCACGGTAAAGACATTGGACTAGTGAGCCCTGGGCTAGTTGTCCTTGAACCAAACTGTGGATCATAGTAAAGCCATTGGACTAGTGAGACCTGAGCCATACTGTGGGTTGCGGTAAAGTCAGGATTGTGTTGCCTCGGTGGGCCAATGAATCATTGTCGGTGAATGGCATGATATACGGTAAAGCCAAGAGGTGGTTTGCTTTCCTTTTGGACTAGTAATCCTGGGTTTGGGATATAAAATAAAGCTTGGAGAATGGGTCTCGGTTTAGGGCCTAGTGACCCGGGTTTGGATTGCGGTAAAGTATGAGAGACTAGGAGACAGGAAAATTCCTCACGGTGTAGGTGGAGAAATCCGGTGGCATCCATGCTTGTTTGGACTAGTGATCAGGTGGAGATCACGAAAAAGATTGTTATGATATGGTCATTGTGTTTTCTAAGTGATATGGGATGGAACACGGTAAATATTGGTTTCTATTAATGAGGGTGAGGTGGTTTATCCTCGATATTCCCTGGTTGGTTCTTTTGGTTTGAGTCCCACATTCATGCTTGGAATATGGCACGGGGGTGAATGGGTGAAGAGAGATTTGGCTCAACCATTCTATGGTCAGGTGGAACATGGAAGTCCCATCTTGGGTTTGGTTTTTGCATCAATAATGAAATGTTATTTCTCCTTGTATTTATATTTTCATTTTGATGGAATATATGTGGTCTATATAGTTGTACTTTCATGCATATTTTTGTTGTTATTATGTTGGTTATATTTGTGTTTTATGACAACACCTATGTATGGCTCTGAACATGTTTTTAACTGTAAATGAATGGATAATGTATCTATGGCCTAATATATGATAATGCAGCAAGTGACATGAGGAACAACGGTTCATAGTGATTCTCAGATAAGTGTGAGATCCCTACACTTAATTCTGTTGTTTACACCTGTAGGTTACATGTTGATGATATGTTTGACGAAATGCCTGGCATGGCTAGTAGGGGTCTGATTAAGGTCTTGTTCAACTTATTTCTTTTGCATCATTGTTTCCCTTCTCTTTTGTTGTTCCTCATTTATCATTCCATTCTATGCAAAGAACAGGGTTATGGGCCTGAAAAAGTGGCTCAAATGTCGAGGTCGCTGGCATGGCACTGACAAATTTAGTCTTTGGTCACTGGCATAGCACTAACAAATTTACTCTTTGGTCACTGGCAAGAAAGCTCGTGAGAGAAACTTTGGGTTTCTGGATGCTCTCTTGCATATCGCATGGGAGACACTAAGGCCTAAGATGTCCAGAACATTAGTGGGACCCATGGATAAGATGTTTGAGTCGCTGACATGTCTCCTGAGGGTTATGTTTTTGTGTGGATAGGTTGGTTGATGTGTTCCATTGATTGCACTTTCTTAAGGTCACATAGGAGGTCGAATCTAATCATAGTATCCTCTCATTGTATGTTTACCCTGTTGGCATGGTTACTTGGGTAGATGTGGGGGGAGGGTGTTACAGTAAGCTTCTTGTATAAAGGCCGACATATCAATTTTTATTGAGATCAACATTTAGTCAAACACTTTACATGTATATTTTTTTCAAACACTTTTCATACATGCTTGTGATGAGAGAAAGGATGATGTTCACCACTATGATATTTTTCCTCATAGAATCCCCTCAAATATCAATGCAAAACTTACCTGAAAAGGTGGCCTTGTAAACTGAGTCATAGTCAACATATTATTTACTAAGAGAGAGTTCACTTGGGGACATGGGAGGAAAATCAATCATTTAGTTTACTTCTACAACCATCTCTCCTACACATGCCTCCCCTCTTGTGATATGAAAGTATTTGCTTCACAAGCTAAGTTTATAGAGGAATTATAGTCCATGATTGGGTTCACTACCATGTATTTACACCTAAGATGGAAAAAGAGTATGGAATTCTCCGTCACTATCTACATGCACAACTATGAATATTTATCGATCGCTCTAGTTTTGGGGACATCGTTTCCTTCTTTCAAAATAATGAAGGAGGGTTGAGGCTATATAAGATGATTCGATGCTTCTTCAACCCACATAAAATAGATACATTTAGAGCATAAAGAAAAATTAAAAAGTGGGAATGATTGAAAGGGCATTAACAACACAAAATTTAGATATACAAATGCTTCAAAATATTAAATGATGCTAGACTATTATAATGTCTACATGTGGTCTATCTCATGGTTTTAAAATTGTAGTTAACACGATAACCCTTTTTGGCTAAACTCCCTCTTTTAAATATTTATGAAATTCTTGTTTTATAACTAAATTTTTGAAACATAAACACAATGAACTTGCTAAGAAGAGGGACACACGTTTAGATTCCTTGAGGAAGAAGTTGGCTGGGAAAATTGGGTAAAAATCTCATTAATGACAACCATGGCTTGATTGGTTAGCTTTTAATGAATCTAATTGAAATTAATATATTTTTTGAGGAAGAGAATGGGCTTCTTCAATGAAGGACAAGCCCATACCTCTCTTCCGTGTCTTTTGGATTGTTCTTGGGAAAGTCAACAAGCAAGGGAGTAATGGCATTGATAGGGGTAGGACGAGGGTATTCTAATGATGTAAAAACTTGGGAAAAAGGAGGAAGCATTTCGAAGAGGATTCAAGGAAGCATTGTGGAGATCACTAGAAGGAAACAACACATACCATATCTAAGAATGAGCATTGTTTATAGTGGTAAGAGGACAATGTTGGGAAAAAATACAAGTTTACCAGAAAATAGTGTGCATGTTGGCAAGTTGGGGAAGTTATAACATGTTGGCATAGTGTGGGAGAAAGTAAAAGACTTCATAGGCCATGGATAGGACATGGTTACACAAAAAAAAAGTGTGGAGAAGAATCAATTCTCAAATGAAGGAGTAAGTATTTGGACTATCAATATTTGGTGGAGGCTCTACATCCTTTAGATCCTTGGCTTGCAGACATAACCCCTATGTTTTAACATTGTATTGTGGCTTGCAGTTTGTAACAATGTTCTCTGGGTTCCTAGGTTATGGTCTAGACACTAGAGGAAATAGTTTCTAGTTAAGTGGATGGAGATGGTATAATGTCTGGATTCCCAATATCAGTTGGTGGGTGGATACGGTGTAATATTTGGATTCCCTGTCTTAGTTCACTATGTTGGTTTATTTCCTCTTAGCACTCCTCCTCAAGCTCTGAGTTTGGCTCATGGGTGATTGGCTACAAGAAAGGTTGTAGTGTAGTCAATCTAAGGTTCGGTAGAGAGTTGAAGTCTTAAAATCAGTTGTTAGTATTCTAGCTACAAGATAAGTTGCCTACTTATGTCTTATGTATATGAATGCAATATAATTTCTTATTGATGTTGATAAATTGCTTGTGTTAAGGATGAGGAATATATGTCCTTGTTGTGTTGATGAATGGATTCATGTTCAAAGGTATGGTGAGAAAGAGGTGTATTCTCCGTTGTCACTGGTTAACTCTATAATGAATGGATTGTGTTGTGAATGGTAATGTGTCATTGAGTTACATTAAAAGAAAGCATGCCCTTACACATATGTATAATTGTATGAATCATGGAAGTGGTTATGGTTCACTTATTACTAAGAGTGGCTATGCAATGTGTAGAGGCCCTGGACTAGGAGGCCTCAAAGTCTTAATTCTCAATGCTTGACAACTAGGAAAACTACTCTATTAATAGTATTAAAGCTTAGGAGAGGTTGGCACGAAAATTTCTAAGTGTCGAGAGTCACCTATGTGTGTGTGTGTATATATATATATATATATATATATATATATATATATATCTATATATATATAGAACTCAAGAGGGATGGCTGCCCCAAAATATTTATAACTATTGAGAGGCTTGAAAAAGGGTCGCTTCTCATTGTATAACAAGTGGGTTCTCATTCATGCAATGAAGAGAGTCATGCCTTGGTAACACAAGCCCAAGAAAAGGTAGTAGGGTGGGGTGAGAGATGACAAACTTTACTCTAACAAGATGGAAAAATTGATGTCTTAGTCTTAGTCTCAGCCATGAGGAGGGGGTTTTTCCATGGGATTGCCACTAAGGACAGGAAGGGGCGAGATGACATGGAGGTGTAGGGTTGGGTTCTAGCATAAAATGTTGAGACCATTATACTCCATCGAAAAGGGCCAAATACATTTGTAATGAGGAATCCCTTGTAAACCATTTTGAGAATTTTAGGTGGAGTATAACCCTAGTGGGACCGAGGATTCAGGCTGAGGTGGAAAAGAGGTCTAATGTGGCATGCAGGATACATTCCACATGGTAGGAACAAACAATCATATTAGAAGGTCAAGTGGTCCAAAACTGAGTGACATGTGGCATCCTTGAAGACAACCACATGGATGATATGGTGTCAACATGATGTCATCTTGGGACCACGAACCTTGGGACCTTGGGAGGATTCATATTGTGCATGATTTAGGGAAGCCCGAGATTAATAAGGGTCATTATAGGGAATATTGTTGGCACTTGATGAAACTTTTTTATGTTGCAGGGTCTCAGACCTTGTGGCCCCTCACTGTAGTAATGGAAGTTGAAAGAGAAATATGAATTTTATAGGCCCTGGCGATGAGAATTATCCCCGACACCTGATGGGAACACATACTTATAATAGACCTTGGTAACCGTAGAACCACATAAGAGTTGGTATTGCGCACCATAAGGGAAGAGGCTAAGGTTGATGGAGATATAGACGAGAAGTCCTCCTGTTCTTTAATGTGAATTTAAGTTTGTCTTACCCAAGGGCATTTGGTGAGGTTTCATATTCGACAAGTGACAAGTCTTGGTATTGTTAGGGCCTAAATATACCTTAGGTTGAGAAAGGCAGGATCTAGGGTAACATCAAACCACGCTTAACCCAGTAGCTAGCCCTATCAGGTCGGGAGAGGGCTCTCTCCTTGTCAATCTCAGGAAAATATAGCAAATGAAGCTTGAGATGACTGATGTAAAGACTAATTTTAGGCTAGGTATATGCTCAGTAGAGTTTGATTGAATTTTATGTTGTTTGCTGGATCAAATGTGAAAGACAGATTTGGGTTCGGGGAATGGACTCAGTCTTGCAGAGATTTCTGTGGGGCAAGGTAGGAAAATGCTTTAGTACTTTGAATTAAGTGAAATGGAGAGCCTTAAGACTGGTGAGGAGTTGGAGAGGGCATGAATGTGTCATGAATCCTTTTCAAACAATAGAAAACATATAAAACTAAACAAACCCTAAGGTAGAGCACTGCAACATCAATGAATTCCACCTTTATACTTGATTCATTTAGTTAAGCTGAAAAGAGAGAGATGATGGCACACATAAACACATGTAAACTTGAATCACATAAGTAAAAACAATACCAAATCAACTTGCCACAATAATCCCACAAAATGCTACAAACTTTGGTCTATTTCCTTGCCAAACTGCAGAGATGAATGTACAATAATGCTCAAAGCATTCACAAGAGTCCAACCCTTACAAATGACTGAAAAAGTACTAGATATAGGCAACAAACAACTCATGCTAGCCTTTAGGGGTCGAATTCATGAGTTTAGGAGTTGTTCGAACAATATCTAAACTAAGAACTGAAAAGTAGGCAGTGGAACAACTTGCCTCTAAAATCTAGGAAACTGATTCATTTAGTTCAAAACTACCTTTTCATGATGTATCTACCTCCATGAGTGAATTTTCAAAATTTTTACATAAAATTCCATCAAATTACATCATGAGTTTGACCATGAGAGAGAAAAAATCAAACTGAGAAAAAACTAGGCGAAAAATAGAGTTTTTTGGGTAAAAATGATAATTTTCCATCCTGTGCGTTGCGCCACTGTCCCTGTGCGTAGTGCCTTTTTGTAGCTGATTTTGTAGGCCTTCTCATGCACCAAATTTTCTCCAAGTGGGCTTGATGGAAAGGTCTATCTGTCTACTTTCCAGAACAAGTGGAATCTCTAAATTTGGAGTCCATTGTCTCCTCCAAAAGTGAGTTCTCAGAACACTACTTCCTGTGTGGCCAGAAAGGGGCAGAGAGGTCATTTTTGAGGTGTTTTTGACCCTTTTGGAGGCTCAAAACTTGACAAAATTTCTAGCCATTTCTAGGTATGCATTATTTTTCATGAGGAATCCAAAAATGTAGATTTTTCCTCCAAAGGAGGTCCCTAGAAAAAGTGAGCGCCGGGTGGTGCTACGCACCAGGCAGAAAAACCTGTTTTTTCCTTCAAAATTTCAAAATTGTCAAAAAGTGTGCCAAATTTCTTGAAATTTGGATGAGTGACCAGCATTAAGTACTATGTTGGGCCAAGGAAGCTTCAGCCAAGATCTTGAGCTTCTCTTGCTCTTTCTTGCTCCTCAAAGTTTTCCTCAACTTGGCTTTTAGGCTCCTTATTCTCGCTTTGCAAATCTTGTTTCTTGCCAAATAATGAAAGTCATGTGCCTCAAAATATTTTTCTCCTTATTGGATTTCTCAAGCAGCTTCTCCAAGTGCATATTCATCTTCTCCAACCAAGACTCCTTGTCATTCTCTATCTCTTGTTCAATGGAAGTCAAAGTGACATGGTCCTCTTTGTCATTTTGCTTCTTCAGTTTCAACATTTCTAGCTCCATTAGGCTTTGCTTATCCTCCAATTGTTTGTTCTCTTTCTTGTTTGTCATCTATATCATCCTTGTGCATCTTCTTTTTGCTTTTTCTTTGCTGCTTATGTTTCTCCATCGAACTATCACTGAGTGTCTCTTCCTCATAGTCATATTCACTGTCTCTTTCCATAATGCTTGTCTTAGGAAAATGATGAGATGAAGGTATGGTGGAAAAAATGATGATGAAAGAGGGATGAAAGAGGACAATGGTGATAAGTATGAAGAGATTTTACTCTTGGGAAATGAAATTAGGGAAAGAAGGGAATAGTTTTGGGAGATTAGGGTTTAGTGAGGGATTTAGGGTTTTATGAGGGAATTAATTACTTTAGGGGAGTGGGATATGGGAAAATAGGATAAATAGAGTGTATTGGGGTAATAAAAGAGTGAAAATTGGTTTTGATGATGGCTGCAGGGTTTTTAGGGAATGATAGGGTCTAGGAAAAGGGAATTAGGGTTTGAGAAATAGTAGGAAATATGTATAGGGTTTAGGGTTTGGTGATAGGGGGTAAGGTGAGTGTCAATGGGAGAGGGAAAGGGGAAGGGAATTAGGGAAACTTTAGTGCAGGGGCATGGGATGTGGGAAAATCATACAAGGGAGTGAAAACAACAAGAAAAATAAAAACCTTAGGCAGTTTTGACAACACAACTTTGAGGCAACTAGGGTTTTATTTTTTAAGCACTCACATCACCATCACGGATGACAAAATCTCTCGCTAGGGAAAATGGGAGGATTTACTTACTTGTAGAGAGGTTGTTGGCAAATTTGGAGGCTTAGAAAGGTAATGAAATGAGTTTTTGAGCTTAGTTGATAGCTGCGCCGCACCAAGGAACAGGTTCGTAGCGCCTTTTTGCAGACCAGTTTTGGAGGCCTTCCCTGTGTCCAAATTGGGTACATAATAGCTTTTTGGAAAGCTTGCAAGTCTAATTTGCAACACAACTTGAAATTTTTAATTTGGAGTTCATTTTCCCTGTCAAAAGTCAAATCTCCCAAGCTTGGTCAAAATGTGCAAAATGAGGCTGCTTAAAGGTAGAGTGTTGTTGCAGTCAACTTTTGAAGGTCTTACTCAACTCAAAATTGAGCACATGATAGCTCATTGGAAATATCATTGTGTCTAGTTATCATTTGACTCATCAAGTAGGTCATTTGGCCAACCAAGCTAGGAGAAATATTGATTTTCCAAAGGTCACTTCAAAGGTGCATCAATTCTCCTGAGGCAACTGTATTTTTCACATTTCTCTAAAACCATGACACCTGTGTAAAACATGAAGGAGGGTTTTATTCCTTGGGATATTGTGGAAAAAATCCTCTCTCAGGTTTTTCAAATTCATGTTTTCTTGCTCATAAACATCATTTCAGTAAAACCTACCCCGATGTGTGGAACAGGGATTTGTCAGAATGAAGTGAAATGAAAGGGATAAGGGGCTTCTAAATTCTTGAGAAATTTTTTGGAAGTAGGGAGGGATGTTAGGAAGCAGGGGAAAGTGGAATTTCAAAGATCGAGTGAGGGGAAGGGGTACAAAAGGGCAAAACATAGCCCTAGCCTAGAAAATTGTCAAATTGTAGCTAGAAACTAGGGTTTGTGCGAAAATGACGAATTTGAGGGATATCAGTGATGGGAAGTGTTTAATAAGGCACATTAAGGATAGGGGAAGGTGTATGAACATCAGGATACAAGTTTTGTTGATGATTTGACCATCCAAGAGAAATTACCTTCAAAACCCTAGGAGAGGGAAATGAACCTTACCTAGGCACAACTGAAGCATGAAAAAGGTGCAAAATGACCCATCAGAACCTGACATGATGATGACAACCCTCTGAATGATGGTACACTCAGATGAATGGTGACATGGACCGACCTTTCGACAATTTTGAAAGGAGTGCAAACAAACCCTAGACCTAATACCTAGTGACCAAATTTTACTTGAAAACTCACTGAAATGACAAAATTTGACTTTGACACTCTGAGACCACTTTGTAAGAGCATATTTGATCACTGGAGGAAGGTTGCAAAGATTGACACTAACATTGGCTCTAATGGGGATGGTAGCTCCTTGGAGGTGCCAAAAACCATAGATCTTTGGGAGAGTAGACCAGTGCCTTATCCATTGGGCATGGAATCAAAAACTCAAACTGAAATGCATGACTGAAAACTGACGACTTGATGACAAAAATTGACTTGAAACTGACTCAATACTAAAACACAACTGAGAAACTAGAAAATATGCTCAAAATGGAGCTTATTCAATAAAACCTACTCTAGTTGTTCCATTCATCACCTGATCAAGTGAAGTGAAACAAACAATTCAACCAAGTAAGTATTCCAGTTGCTGTTTGAATTCTCCACAAGTGCTTTCTTCTGAACAACAAGAGAGAATTACTGAAAGGAAACTCCCATGAAAACTTGTAAACAGATCCATTGAATAATATGGATTTTCTATTTGACTTCAAAAACACTGCATAAGGATCTTCAACTTCATGCACAACGGGACTTAACTCATCCAGTGGATTACTTTTCTTCTCCTCGTACCATGAATGAAAACTTTCATCTGAGCTTTGTGACGAGACTCCTGCTGAAAATGACAAAGAAACCGGCTGCCAGATCAAGTTTGTATCAATACTTTTTTCAAGCTCACAGGTAGCTAATGGAGAAGGACTTTGACTGCAGACATCATCTAACACACCAACTACTGGATCGTGAAAAACTTGAAAATACTGCTGCAGCCCACTTTCTATTGCCTTCGATGAGATTACATGATTTCCTACAGGCTGCACATTTGAAGGTATACTATGCAATTTTCCCTTCAAAAACTGAAATGATTCAAAACAAAATGGTACGGAATCATCTGGCATCATTTGATCATATGGTCCAGCTTCCAAGTCTTCATTTGCAACTTGAGAATCAAAGGCATTCAGGGGCTGCAACTCTAGATATGAAAAGTCTTGAACAAGGTTTTCATTGCCCTCAAGATGGTCCAGATCAAGACTTGTCGATAGTTGATTTTTGATTGCATGCACGTTGTATTTGATGAACTGAAACGAAGCAAAACAAAAAGGCAAAGATCCTTCACTTACTTCACAATTTGCTGCACTTTCCTCCTCACTTCCATAGCTGATATGCAATGGCTGATCACTGTATTCGAGCTGCCAAAAGTGAACTTCTTCCTCCCACAAACTAGCTGTTGTTTTGTCTACAAGATTAGCTTCTATTTGGAGAACATAATCATCATCATACTGATCAAACTAAGGAAAATCATCAGTATAAAACACATTATCAAGAAAACATGTCATATCAACTGATCTCTCTTCTCCAAGATGATCTATAAAACAATCATTATTAGATCTATGACATCTGGGATAAGAAAGAAGATGTTTTGGATCAGCAACTTGTTCTTCTTCAATTAGCGAGCCATGATCTTGAACATCATACTGATTCCTTGTAGTGATCTTCTGCATCATCTCTTCCATTCCACTTACCAAAATGTCAAGCTTTACCTCTAAAGATGTCGCTTCCTTTGGATCTATGTTCTTCATCTCTTTTTCCTTCAACTTTGCCCTTCTGATTAGCAAATGAGCCTCTACATCTACTGCACTATTCTGCATCTCTTCAAGTGTTGCAAGGTTCCTTTCTCTCAGCTGAAACTCCATTTCCAGATCAAAGGCTTCGGGTAGTGCAAGAGAGTGGATCCAGGAGGAGGTCTTATATTAACCGGCATTGAAAGAAAACTTGATTAAATCTAGAAGAAAACTGTTGTATTGTCTCCCCTGGCAGTCTTTTCAGTTGGTTATACTCTTCTATAATCAATAAATGGTTTTGTCTGACCACCCACCTATCGAGGAAAACTTTGTCAAGCTGCTGGAAATCTAAAATGCTTGCATCAGGCAAGGTTTTGAACCAACTCTTGACTTTGCCTTGCAAAGAAAGAGCAAAAAGCCTAATACTGACATCTTCTTCATCAACTTCAAAAAGGTCAAGGAAAGACTCAAAATTTAGTACATGTCTTTCAGCAGTGATGTTGTCGCATTCACCATCAAATCTTGGTAGATATAAGTCATGACTTTTAGGGAAAGCATGGGATATAGGAGGTAAAATCAGAGGCTTGTATTGATCTGGAATGTTACAAGGTGTAGGAGTATGTACAGAAGGTGTAGAATTAGTCTTGGTCTCTTTAGACTCATCAGTTTGAAGACGGTTATCACAAGCTTCAGAAAAAGGATCTTGATCAAGCTCAAAGGCATGCAAATCTTTGGTATTCACAATCTTCAAAGGGAAGGAATCAAATGCAGGTCGAGGATCTTTTCTCAAATACAATATACTTTACAAAGCCTTCCTGACATTCTTGGGAAAAGAGAAGAAATAATTTACAATAAAGAACATAATGTCTTGCATGAAATTCCAACTTGAATACATGATCTTTCTATATTGTCCTTTCATGTTTCTGCTGGTTAGGATCATCCTTCAGTGGAGTCCTTGGATCTGATCTCGAAACTGATTTAGAGTCACCAGGTGAATGATTTCAGCCTTTTGGTGTCTAATCGTTGTTCACCATCAACAATCAGATCTAACTTGATACATTTTACTGGGGAACATAAAATTTGCAAGTCAGCTATTCAGTTTCATAAACTAAACCGGAGATTGACTGAAGCAACGTTCATCTACTTATGCACTTGCAAAGCAAGAGCAGTTTGAAGGCTACCTGGCTAACTTCAGGCTCCGTCTGTAGTTCATAAAGCAAACAAAAATAATAAGAAAACAAACTTGTCTTCCCCAGTATGGTCGCCACTATGTTAGGGCCTAAATCTACCTCAGGCTGAGAAAGGTAGGATCTAGGGTAACATCAAACCACGCTTAACTTGGTAGCTAGCCCTACCAGGTCAGGAGAGAGCTCTCTCCTTGTCAATCTCAAGAAAATATAGCAAATGAAGCTTGCGATGACTGATGTAAAGAATAATTTTACGCTAGGTATATGCTCAATAGAGTTTGATTGAATTTGATTTTGGTTGGCTGGATCAAATGTGAAAGGCAGATTTGGGTTCGAGGAATGGACTCAGTCTTGTAGAGATTTCTATGGGGCGAGGTAGGCAAATGCTTTAGTACTTTGAATTAAGTGAAATGGAGAGTCTTAAGATGGATGAGGAGTTGGAGAGGTCATGAATCCTCTGCAAACAGTAGAATACATGTAAAACTAAACAAACCTTAAGGTAGAGCACTGCAACATCAATGAATTCCACCTTTATACTTGATTCATTTAATTAAGCTGAAAAGAGAGAGATGATGGCACACATAAACACATGTAAACTTGAATCACAGAAGGAAAAACAATACCAAATCAACTTTCCACAAGAATCCCACAAAATATTTCAAACCCTGGTCTGTTTCCTTGCCAAACTACAGAGATGAATGTACAATAATGCTCAAAGCATTCACAAGAGTCCAACCCTTACAAATGACTGAAAAAGTACTAGCTATAGGCAACAAACAACTCATGCTAGCCTTTAGGGGTCGAATTCAAGTGTTTAGGAGTTGTTCCAACAAGATCTAAACTAAGAACTAAAAAGTAGGCAGTGGAACAGCTTGCCTCTAAAATCTAGGAAACTGATTCATTTAGTTCAAAACTACCTTTTCATGATGTATCTACCTCCAAGAGTGAATTTTCAACATTTTTACATCAAAATCCATCAAGTTACATCAAATTACATCATGAGTTTGACCATGAGAGAGAAAAAATTCAAACTGAGAAAAAACTGGGCGAAAAACAAAGTTTTTTTTGGCGAAAATGACAATTTTCCATCCTGTGCCTCCCTGTGCATAACACCTTTTTGCAGCTGATTTTGGAGGTCGTCCTGTGCATGAAATTTTCTCCAAGTGGGCTTGTTGGAAATTTTTGTCTGTCTACTTTCCAAAACAAGTGGAATTTCTAAATTTGGAGTCCATTTGCCCCTCCAAAAGTGAGTTCTCCCAACAATGCTTCCTGTGTGGCCAAAAAGGGGCAGAGAGGGTATTTTGAGGTGTTTTTGACCCTTTTGGAGGCTCAAAACTTGACAAAACATTTCTAGCCATTTCTGGGTATGCATGATTTTTCATGAGGAATCCAAAAATGTAGAGTGTTCCTCCAAAGGAGGTCCCTAGAAAAAGCGAGCGCCAGGTGGCGCTACACACAAGGCAAAAACACTTGTTTTTTTCTTCGAAATTTCAAAATTTTCAAAAAGTGTGCCAAATTTCTTGAAATTTTGGATGAGTGACCTGCATTAAGTACTATGTTGGGCCAAGGAAGCTTCAGCCAAGATCTTGAGCTTATCTTGCTCTTTCTTGCTCCTCAAAGTTTTCCTCAACTTGGCTTTTAGGCTCCTTATTCTCGCTTTGCAAATCTTGTTTCTTGCCAAATAATGAAAGCCATGTGCCTCAACATCACTTTCTCCTTATTGGCTTTCTCAAGAAGCTTCTCCAAGTGCATATTCATCTTCTCCAACCAAGACTCCTTGTCATTCTCTATCTCTTGTTCAATGGAAGTCAAAGTGACATGGTCCTCTTTGTCATTTTGTTTCTTCAGCTTCAACATTTCTAGCTCCATTAGGCTTTGCTTATCCTCCAACTGTTTGTTCTCTTTCTTGTTTGTCATCTATATCATCCTCGTGCATCTTCTCTTTGCCTTTTCTTTGCTGCTTATGTTTCTCCATAGAACTATCACTGAGTGTCTCTTCCTCATAGTCATATTCACTGTCTCTTTCCATAATGCTTGTCTTAGGAAAATGATGAGATGAAGGTATGGTGGAAAAAATGATGATGAAAGAGGGATGAAAGAGGACAATAGTGATGAGTATGAAGAGATTTTACTCTTAGGAAATGAAATTAGGGAAAGGAGGGAGTAGTTTTGGGAGATTAGGGTTTAGTGAGGGATTTAGGGTTTTATGAGGGAATTAATTACTTTAGGGGAGTGGGATATGGGAAAATAGGATAAATGGAGTGTATTAGGGTAATAAAAGAGTGAAAAGGGGTTCTGATGATGGCTGCAGGGTTTTTAGGGAATGATAGGGTCTAGGAAAAGGGAATTAGGGTTTAACAAATAGTAGGAAATATGTATAGGGTTTAGTGTTTGGTGATAGGGGGTAAGGTGAGTGTCAATGGGAGAGGGAAAGGGGAAGGGAATTAGGGAAATTTTAGTGCAGGGGAATGGGATGTGGGAAAATCATACAAGGGAGTGAAAACAACAAGAAAAACAAAAACCCTAGGAAGTTTTGACAACACAACTTTGAGGCAACTAGGGTTTTATTTTTTAAGCACTCACATCACCATCACGGATGACAAAATATCTTTCTAGGGTGAATGGGAGGATGTAATTACTTGTAGAGAGGTTTTTTTCAAATTTGGAGGCTTAGAGAGGTAATGAAATGAGTTTTTGAGCTTAATTGACAGGTGCGTCGCGCCGAGGAACAGGTGCGTAGCGCCTTTTTGCAGACCTTCCCGGTGTCCAAATTGGGCACAGAATAGCTCGTTGGAAATATTATCAAGTATAATTTCCAAAACAACTTGAATTTTTCATTTTTGAGTTCATTTTCCCTGTCAAAAGTCAAATCTCCCAAGACTCATCAAAATGTGCAAAATGAGGCTGCGTAAAGGGAGAGTGTTGTTGCAGTCAACTTTTGAAGGTCTTCCTCAACTGCAAATTGATATCATGATAGATCAGTGGAAAACTATTTGTTTCTAGTTATCATTTGACACATCAAGAAAGTCATTTGGCCAACCAAGCTAGGAGAAATCTTGATTTTCCCAAGGTCATTCCAGAGGTGCACCAATTCTCCTGAGGCAACTGTATTTTTCACATTTCTCTAAAACCATGACACATGTGTAAAAAGTGAAGGAGGTTTTTATTCCTTGGACTATTTGGGAAAAAAATCTCTCTCAGTTTTTCCAAATTCATGTTTTCGTGCTCAGAAAAATCATTTGAGTAAAACCTACCCCGATGTGTGGAACAGGGGATTTGTCGAAATGAAGTGAAATTAAAGGGATAAGGGGCTCCTAAATTCTTAAGAAAATTTTTTTATGTAGGGAGGGATGTTAGGAAGTAGGGGAAAGTGGAATTTCAAATATTGAGTGAGGGAAAGTGGTACAAAAGGGAAAAACACAGTCCTAGCCTAGAAAATTTTCAAATTGTAGCAAGAAACTAGGGTTTGTGCGAAAATGAGGAATTTGAGGGATATCAGTGATGGGAAGTGTTTAATAAGGTACATTAAGGATAGGGGAAGGTGTATGAACATCAGGATACAAGTTTGGTCGATGATTTGACCATCCAAGAGACATTACCTTCAATACCCTAAGAGAGGGAAATGAACCTTACCTAGGCACAACAGAAGCATGAACAAGGTGCAAAATGACCCATTGGAACCTGACATGATGATGACAAACCTCTGAATGATGGTACACTCATCTGAATGGTGACATGGACCGACCTTTTGACAATTTTGAAAGGAGTGCAAACAAACCCTAGACCTAATACCTAGTGACCAAATTTTACTTGAAAACTCACTGAAATGACAAAATTTGACTTTGACACTCTGAGACCACTTTGTAAGAGCATAATTGATCATTGGAGGAAGGCTTCAAAGACTTACACTAACAAGTATTAAAAAAGAATGTTGCAAATCCTAGAGTTCGTAAAAGCTTAAGAGGCAATAGTGTTATATGCACAACAAGGAAGATTCTACCTAAGCTTCTCTGAAGCAATAGATTGAGCTAAACTGTGTAGGGACCATTTTGCAAAATTCAAAAGAAGGAAGACTACTAGAATTAACTTTTCAAGAAAAGAGGAAATTGAAACATTACTTGTCCTAGTACATGAAATAATCACTAATCTATTTGCATGGAAACAAATTCTAGAAAGGAAATCCTAATATGTTTTGCAGAAGATAAATAATAGGAAAGTATTCCTAAGCTAGTTGCATGAAAGTAAATGCCATGAAAGTGACTTTAATCTATCTTGCAGGAAAAAAAATTATATAGTATTGCAATCAAGGTAAATTCTATTCTATTTGCAAAAACCATCAAATGCTCAAAAGTGATCAATGTAAATTATTTTTATGGTACTTAACTCATAACCAAAACAATAAACCATAGTTTCATAATTAAAACTACAACAATGAAAGGAATATATATAAAGGATATCTGATCTTCTCAAGTTTGTTTTTAGGGTTTAGAGGACTTTGTGGGGTGATGAGAAGCAAAAAGAAAGGTTTAAAAGAAATTTTGGGCATGTTCTGAAGAATTATGTGTAATGCTACAAGATTGCTATAAGATTCCCGTATAGCTGTAAGATTGCATCTAAGAGAAATTGAAAGGTTCTAGCAGAAGGTGGTAGGAATTTGTGAAAGAGTGTGAGGGACCTTTCCAAGCTCAGATATGCTTAGTAGACCAGCTTGTACAAGGGGAAAAGAAAAACTAATAGTCTCCTATAGATCGATGGCGTAATTTTCTATGCAAACAGTTTGGAGAAACAAATGAAAATGGAAGGATGAGTGTTGAAGGAGATGATGTTTGTGCATGGAAAATGATGCTACTCTACCCTATGAACTAGTAGATCTCATCTGCACACAAAATGAAAATTCAACTAATAAAGACAATGTAATCAAATAGTTGCTAAAACACTAATTGCAGAAAACAAAATGCATGTGAAAGGATGAATTGAATTTGAAATAGAATCTAATTATTGCATAAAGGAAAACTATTTTTCATGGTTGTCCACACAAGGTACATAACCAAGATTCTCAAGAGATCTTGCTCATAAACCTGCAGAGACAATACTTTTTCTTATAAAACAAATTTGCAGAAAGAAACACAATTAGGCTAAGTAGATGAAAAAGAAATAAATAACAAAAATGTACGAAAGGAGGGGCTTGAGTACTTGGATTGGTCCCTAACCCAAGGAAACTTAGCTCGTTTAAAGCAAACTCATACTGGAAACAAAATGATGCTCTGTATTAATCTCAAAAACTCTTCAAATACATAACATGACAATGGAAATAACAAGAAATAATATCTTACTCTAATAGTCACTATCTTGCCTCTAAAAGTTGAATCGTACTGAGCTGATAGTCTCCTTTATTTATACAAAAGTGAGTGAGGGGTAGTCTCTTTGAAGGGAGGGTTGCTTCCCTCCAAAAATCCTACAAAAGTGGATCTGGTCTCTTGGGGTTCTCAAGTCACTGAGGGGTAGTAACTACCCATAAGCGAGTCAAGTTGTTGATGAGCTAATGTGAAAAGAAAGCCTCCTAAATATTCTCCTCTTGGTCTTCAATGTGTTCTGCATAAGAAATCCTCTTTTCCCTACACATTCCACTCATTAGGCTACAAGATTAAATAAATATTCTCTAACCTTCCTAGGAACACATTATAGCTCAAAATGATATTATCAAATGTAAAAAGAGAGGTGTTACAGGTCAATTTGGGCACATCAACCCCGACTTCTAGATCAATACTATTAGGGTCCATCAATCCCTAATTCAGTTGTTTTCATTCCCTAATGAGGTCAACCTATATCATGCTTGCCCCCCAAGAGTTTCCATGACACCATTCATCCAAAAGGTGTCCCTAAGGAGATTAGCACAAGTAGCCATCTATCAGGCGACATTGCAATGCTGGAACTGCACTAATTGGGCGTGCTGCAGTGCACATAGCCTTTGTTTCACCTGTGCTGGGCGAGTTTCAACTAATTTTTTAAATGAATCCATTGGATTCCTAATCAAATGGATACTTTTGGAAGTTTCCAAGTTGGTTGAGCTCGCATTTGGATGAGGAAGAGGATGAATGAACCTTAATCAATTATCTCTTCCTCCATGGAATCACCTCCCAAATTTGGCAGAGCATTCATGAAGGTCATTAATGGCTTAACCTCCTCCATTCAGCTATAAATTGACCAATCATTCAAAGGCTGGTCTAGGTTGGAATTTCTTGAGCTAAGGAGATGTTGTTTGAATGAGATTAGTAAGAGTATTGTAATGATGTCAAATTGTTGCTTCACGAGGAGAGAAGGGATCGAAACTGGAAGGAAGACACTGAATCAAGAATGAACATTCTTGGGTTGTAATCTTTCCTCTTATCAATAAAGAATTCAAAGCTTTTTCCATTCGTGTTCTTATATTATGTATATCATATTCTGGATTCTATGATATGTTTAATTAACAGATCTTTATTGTATGCTTTGATTGGTTTCTGTCTCGGATTGTGTGCAGGTACTTTCTACGCGGGTTAAGTGCGGAAAGGAGTGTAGGATCGATCAAGGGAGAGAGGGAGCAAGTAAAATCTATAGGTTGGTTTCTCTTCTTAACTCTCTTATCTGTTGATTAAAGAAAAGGTAGAGAATTACTTTATCTGTTGTTTCTAGACTAGCTATTAAGTCTAGAGGGTTAGGCGTTTGTTAAAACACTAAATTTTCCTAAAACAAATTAGTGAATCCACCAGAGAATGTTTTAACCCTTTTAGTAGCTTATCAGCCTCCTAAGACATTTCTACATACTATACTTGTGGTCGTTGATTGAATTTCAGTCTTCGTTCATTGAAAATTGAGTCGAAACTGTGTCAAAATTGCCTTTAGAATGGCTTACTGTCACTAGTGCAGTCCAATGAAGGACACAATACACTGCAGCACACTTCCCGCATAGGGCCAGTGCGATTTAGCGCACTGTCTCTAACTGCTGCCCGTGCTAATCCCTTTAGGGTCAGTTTTCCCATCTAGGAACCGAAAGTTTCTGCCAATTTTCTCTTGCTTGAATGACTTGCTGAATGTCAATGATGTCTTATCTCTGAAAATAGTTTTTCATCTCCTTAATCCAGCCCTACTTTGATAGGATTGATTAATGCTTATTTAATGTTTTCTTTTTCATTATCAGTCTATAGTCAAAATTAGAATATAGTTGATTGATCTTTGTCGAAAGAAAGTGTCGTAAAATCGTCTTTTCTTTTGAAATTTGAATTGTCGTAAAGTCTTCATTCATGAAAGGTCGATTGATTGATGTGTGCATTTGATTTTTATTTTCATTTAAAGTGTCGAAAATCTTCATTTCTTTAAGATAGAAAGTGTCGTACAGTCTTCCTTTCCCTTTAAAAGAAATTGTCGCAAATCGTCATTTTTTATGAAAAGAGTTCTGAATCGTTTGTGCATTAGTTTTTCTTATTGCATCATTCAAATTAAGAGAAATTGAAAAGAAATACATGCAATTTGCGTTTTAGAGTTTGAGTTTGTGAATGCTTGAAAGGAATGGTTTAGGGAATTGCATTAGTTTGTGCTCTTTATTGCTTGTTCAAAAAGTACTTGTATGCTCTATCCCTCATAGCTAGGATTTTCATTGCTGAAATTAAATGGAAAGAGTGCTTCTCATTCTAGTTGTATTCTTAGGAATTTCGAAAAACATCATGTGGTGAACCTTGGAAGGCAAATTCTAAAAAAGATCAACTTAAAATTTATCTAAATTAATCTAATAACGCATTGGAACTTAACGAAAACATCTAGAGGTCTAGGCTAGAGATTTGTTCTGGTGTCTTCAAACCTAGTGGCTATCATTTTCACTTAGGTTGGGTGATTCCTCCTCTCTGATTCAATAAGTGCTAGTATAGACTTGTGCTCCCTATACCATCGAGTATATGGTGGGAGACCCCAATAGGTTGAAATAATTTATCCCTAGGAAGCTGAGTTTGTCGCTTTACCAATCACAATGCACCGAACACAAAATTCGGGAAGATTGGCTGCCATATGTAAAGTCCTTGGTAATTTATCTTTCATTTATCACCAAGGTGTATATTGCAATTTTGCGATCTGTTTGGTAAACCCTCTTGTCTAGAATCTCCAGAGCAGCCATTTTCGTTCCTTTTCGACTCCTTAAAAGTAAAAGGATCATTTGAGCACTTGTCCTTTCAGGCTCATTAAATGTCGAAAGTGACTAGAGTCATCTTTTTTTTCTCTACTCTTTAAAAATGAAAAAGTGAAGTTGTGTTCCAGTGTCGTAAAGATTAATTGACCCTGGATAACATCCTCCATGCTCGCTCCTTAGTTGATCATAGGTTGAAACATATGGTGACAAATCTAGAGTTCACCGATTAAGGAATTCCTTTTGATGGGAATCCTAGTCCTTTTCCTCCTTTTGGAAATATTGGTGCTCCATATATGGCTACATTGTTCCTTCCAGGATTTACCATTGGCTTGCTAGTATGGTTTTATTCAACCTCCTTGGTTCAAAATGTTGTTATTTCTCTGTAATCAAGTACACCTCCAACTGGACAAAATCAACCTCCAGTTGATCCGAAGGTCGACCCTTTGCCTTCTTCCTCGATCGTTTCTTCCTCCTCTTCTTCCTCTTCACCTGGTGAAAGTATTGGTACTAGTAACTAGGTGGCTAAGAAGAAGAAGAAAGGGAAGAAGAAGAAGAATAATCAAGTTCAGCAGAGGGAAAACCAAGCAAACATTTCTTTAAATGCAACATTAGATGAGAAACTGTCCATCAAGCCTCACAAAGTTCGATATCCATGCAAACTTTGTATGGGAGACCATCTTCTTTGAAATTGTCCTGACATTCTTCAGATCTTAGAAGAATGGTCTTCCCGTTCACATCATCCGGTGTCATCAACTTCTGGAGATCATGCTGGTGACACACCATCAACTAGTGGCAGTAAAGATCATGGAAAGAAGGGAAAAGTTAAGTTTCCATGTAGGTTATGTGACGGGCATCAACCCATTCACCTTTGTCCCTATCTGGATGAAGCCAAAAAGTGTTGGATAACCATCTTGCTTTGCCGCAACAACTTCCATATGGTTACAGGAAACTCTCCCTAAATCCTTCACTAGTTGATGAATTGACTGATCAAAATCAACTGTCGGTCGAACCCACTCTATGAAAGTGAATCCTATGAGTCTATACCCGACCTAAATCAACCGGTCGAGGTAACAATTGACCCAATTTCACCTTCAGTAAACCGTACCTTTCCCGAAGAGAGTGAATATGATACCACTCAAGTTCTTTTTGTTTCTTCAGATTCAAATAAGCTTGGGGGTAATCCTCCTATTCAATCAAGACAGGAGGAAAATCCTCCAGTTCTCGTAACTTAAGGGGTTAATTCTCCCATTTCTAGGTACCCCCTCCAAGTAGTCTAGTCACTTCCTTTGATTGGAACTGATTGGCAGGATTTCACCTTCCTTCTTATGTACCTTTTCAGATCATAGTCAAAGTTTGTAATATGATTGTATCTGGCACTGTTACACAGTAATTTGTCACTGTTTGTCATCGTCCCTGTTACCCCTCTCCCGCACATTGGAGGACTCATTCTTGGACTTGTGAGAAGTGACATGACCTGAAACCACTTGCATCATATTCCTCTAAGTATGAGCTTCATATGCCCTAAAGACACCTCCTGCAGAATACCGATGGAAACAGGTCTTTTTGCATTAGCGCAGGTCCACAGTGTACTGCTCACGCCAATGGGGGAAATCCTCTAAAGAGGGTGTGCCATTGGCGCTCTGTCTCAGATTCGCACTCGCGCCAACTGAATTGAGTAAAGTTTTCAACGAACAAGATTCCGAAGGTTCTCCTTAACCCATTCACCAATTGAATCTATGTTGAGCTAGGATGGTTTGGCTTCGAATCTCCATAGAAGGGAAGTGGTTTGCCACCTTTCATGGAAGTTTCTAAGTGATAAAACCAATCCCATGAATAATGTGGTTGATCCTATCTCTTTCCTCTCTCTCTATAAAAGCTTGCCTCTATGCCTTGAACAAACTAGTTCTAGTTCCAGTTCTAGTTCCAGCATAGTGATAGAGAATACCAGGAGTTCAAGAGTTTGAAGCTGCAAGAGCCTTCTTTGCACCATAAGGCCAAATATAAGTGAGGAGATTCTTGTCACCCAAAGAGAGAGAGGCTTGTTTCCTGTCCCAACAAGCTTTGCAAGACTTGTGTAGCTGATCACCCAGCCAAAGGAGGATTTGACGTCACAACTATGGTTGTATTCTTCTTTGTTATTTATCAATAATAGATGACTATCATTATGGTTCCACTCTCATTGTCCTATGATTGATGTTGAGTTATATCTTTTCTGACCAATATATAATTTCATCTATTGGATTTTATGCTTGTGTTTGTGTTGTTCTTTGCATGTGCAGGTGTCCAATCACGGAGATCGTGGGGATCGTGACTGGCCGAGGCAAAGGAACGAGAGCTACGTATATTCTACGAACATTAGCATTGGAATCCAAGTAGGTTCTCACCATCCACTTTTAATTTGCAATTAGGAACTTGAGTGATAGCATTGTTTGATTGTTGCTAGACCCGGTCTGGGCTAGTAGGGATTGTCTCTGTCCGCAGAGAGGATTTACCTCAACAACAGGCACTATTATAGATGAAGGTGCACCAGTAAGTATCATGTCCTCAACTGCTCGGCAAGTGCTTGGTTTGACACCGCTTGTGCCTGTTACACAAAATTTTTTGGGTTTTAATAGAGGAACCAGTCAACCATTAGGGATCCTCCCTCAGTTACCTATTACTTTGGGAGGAAAACTCATTTATCTGAATGTGATGGTAGTCCCAGGCCCATTAGATTACAATTTACTTCTAGGGCGCGACTATGTTTATGGCATGGGAGCTACTCTTTCCACACTCTTTCAAGTGATTTGTTTCCTGCACAAAGGAAGAATTATCACTGTTGACCATCTTTCATTTCCAGGTCCAAATATGGCTCCCAGTCAACCATCTTCCCTAATTGGTCCTTTTGTACCAATGGTATCATCCCCGCCACGGGTTAATTATGTGGCAACCTGTTCCATACCTACATCAACTGATGATCAATTAAGTGATGTTGTACATCATGTACTGGGGGCATTGGAACCAGATCTCTCCTTCATGACCACTTATGAATTGTGATTAAGGAATATGAGGATAGTTCCTTGTCTTGTGTCAACCTCATTAAAAAATGAAATCAAGGATACGAGGATAGTTCCTTGTCTTGTGTCAACCTCGTTAAAAAATGAAACCAAAGAATATGAGGATAGTTCTTTTACTGTGTCAACCTCGTTAAAAAATGAAACAGGTCCATGAGGATAGTTCTTTTATTCTGTCAACCTCATTAAAAAATGAAACAGATCCATGAGGATGATTCCTGGTCTTGTGTCAACCTCGTTAAAAAATGAAACAAGGAAAATGAGGATATATCCTAGTCTTGTGTCAACCTCATTTAAAAATGAAACAAGGAGTCTGAGGATAGTTCGTTGTCTTGTGTCAACCTCGTTAAAAAATGAAAAAGGCCCCATGAGGATAGTTCCTTGTCTTATGTCAACCTCATTAAAAAATGAAACAAGGAGTATGAGGATAGTTCTTTTACTATGTCAACCTCATTAAAAAATGAAACAATGAATCTGAGCAGAGTTCCTTGTCTTGTGTCAAGCTCATTAAAAAATGAAACAAGGTCCCAAGTTCCAATTCGAGTCTTTGATTAGATCTCGTAAAATCCCAGTCGAGTCATTCAGTTGATCTCGTAAATGAACCTCCATTCCATCCACTTCATAGCCACAAGTAGTCTACTTAGGTGAATGTAATGAAGCTTGGGGGCATGCACCTAATGATAAATTTTAGTCTCCTTGTAGGTTATGTGATGGGAATCACCCCATTCACGTTTGTCTCTATCTAGATGAATCCAAAAAGTGTTGCATAACCGTCCTGCTTCACCGCAACGACTTCCATTTGGTTATAGGAGACTCTTCCTTTCATCATGTTGGGGGCATGTAAACCAATCTCAAGCATAGTTTTTCATTTTAAGCTTGTGTAAAAATGAAATTGAACTCAAGCATAGTTTTTCATTTCAAGCTTGTTTAAACATGAAACTGAATCCAAGCATAGTTCCCTATGGTTCAATCTTGTGTAAAAATGAACCCATTTTCATTTTAACCCTTGTGATTGTCATTCTATCAGCCTTTCTATCAGATGAGCCTTGGTTTTTTTATTCCATCACCACCATCTCTTTTGGCTAATCATACGCTTTCACTTGGTTGTTTTATTCTTTTTTGAGGAAAAGTTGCAATGAGTGGTCTTATTAGCCAGCCTCTTCACATAAATCAACATGTTTGGAGAAGTTCCCACAACACCGGAACTAGTTGCTACCCTAGACACCACTTGTTCCTCAAAATGGAGTCTTCTTTAAGCTCTTTTCAAACTCTTTAAACATGAACAGATTGCCAAGCGATTGTCTTTTCCATCTCGTTAAAGGATTGGAAACGATATATCTCTTGTATTATTCTATGCTTTTTTGGACTTGAGAGATTATTTTACGAAAAAAGAACTTATGGAGTTTCGTTTCCATTTCTTTTCAAACTCTCTAAACATGAAAAGGATTGAGTTGTCTTTGTCGTTAAACTCGTTAAAAACATCAAATAGCGACAAACTTGTCCATTTATACAAGGCCGAGTTTCACCTTCACTAGACTCATTAAAGCATCAAATAGTGATGGATTCGCTTGAAGGGTGGAATTATACAACAAGCATATGTTATCCTCCTCAAGCTTGATAAAAAATAAAGAGGTACTAGTCAGAAATGATTGGGGAAATGGGAAAAAGCCGAGAAAACTTTATGGTAGGAAGTCGCTCTTGAACATGACACTTTCACCTCATCACCATGACTATGTGGGTTGGGTTATTTAGCTTGATGGTTATCACATTGTTGGTCTATCATACCATCCATTACTTTGCTTTGGGTCAATGCTACCAATTCATCTTAATGTCGCCGACATGTTCTAGAGAAGTCATTCAGTTCAAACTTCATCCTTTGCAATACTGTAAACCTTCATTTTCATGACCGCCATTCCTGAACCTTGTGTCATCAGTCAATATTAAATCTCCAAAATCATTTACCTTGTTTCGTGTCGTTGATGTGGGATACATCAAGGCCCTCCTGCGACAAGTCGCTTCTTTTCGACATCAGCACATCATCCAAGAAGTTGACTTAGAAACACCCCTTCAGTACCTTGAGGCTTGCATACATCAATGGCAGGTTTCTCGCTTCTCGCTATAGGTTGACATCACTGGCCTTTGACCGAAATACTTTGTATGGTGTTCGCCATCAAATTATTTATTCACACCTTGCGAAATGTACTGCAGTACCTTGAGGGTTATTATCATTATCAGTGATTCCTCTCGCGTCCGTTAACGACTTACATCATTGGATTGTAATTAAATGATGTCTCTCCATGTTCGACCTCAGATCATCTATTCACATGGTTAGACTTGTACATCAAGTGAAATTGAAGACCCCGGATCTAGTTTCATCCATCTGGGCTACGATATATTTTCAAGAGTACTATATCAAATGTACGAATGGACTTACATTCATGGTCATCCATTCATGGGTCTATATCTGTAGATGACTATATTTGTACATGTAATGAAAGTTTATATGCTGAGCATGGGTATGCCTTCCCTCAACTAGTCTTGAGAAAAAATCAAATTATCATGATATTTATATTGTAACTAATGTAGGTCACCTTCCACTTCGAAACCTTCTCTCCAAATGGTAAAGCATCTCACTTGACATGTTTATTTTCGACTTCATGCTTTAGGGGGCAACTATTACAGGTCAATTTGGGCACATCAACCCCAACTTCCAGATCAGTATTATTAGGGTCCATCAATCCCTAATTCAGTTGTTTTCATTCCCTAATGAGGTCAACCTACATCATGCTTGCCTCCCAAGAGTTTCCATGACACCATTCATCCAAAAAGTGTCCCTAAGGAGATTAGTGTAGGTAGCCTTCTATCAGGATGCATTGCAAAGCAAGAATTGCACTGACTGGGTGTGTCACAGCGCACATAGCCTTTGTTTCACCTGTGCTGAACGAGTTTCAACTAATTTTTTAAATGAATCCATTGGATTCGTCATCCAATGGATACTTCTGAAAGTTTTCAAGTTGGTTGATCTCACATTTGGATGAGGAAGAGGATGAATGAAACTTAATCCATTATCCCTTCCTTCATGGAACCACTTCCCAAATTTGGCAGAGCATTCATGAAGGTCATCAATGGCTTAACCTCCTCCATTCAGCTATAAATTAACCAAGCATTCAAATGCTGGTCTAGGTTGGAATTTCTTGAGCTAAGGAGATGTTGTTTGAATGAGATTAGTAAGAGTATTGTAATGATGTCAAATTGTTGCTTCACGGGGAGAGAAGGGATCGAAACTTGAAGGAAGACACTAAATCAAGCATGAACATTCATGGGTTGTAATCTTTCCTTTTATCGATAAATAATTCAAAGATTTTTCCATTTGTGTTATTATATTATGTATATTGTATTCTCGATTCTATGATATGTTTAATTAACAGATCTTTATTGTATGCTTTGATTGGTTTTTGTCTCGGCTTGTATGCAGGTACTTTCTAAGCGGGTTAAGTATGGAAAGGAGCGGCAGGATCGATCAAGGGAGAGAGGGAGCAAGCGAAAGCTACAAGTTGATTTCTTTTCTTACCTCTCTTATCTGTTGATTAAACAAAAGGTAGTGAATTACTTTTTCTGTTGTTTCTAGACTAGCTACTAAGTCTAGAGGGTTAGGCGTTTGTTAAAACACTAAATTTTCCCAAGACAAGAGGTTAAAATGTGTTGAAGGATGGTCAAATGGGCCTTGAATTGTACCTATTTTGGAGGCCCATCATCAAGCTGAGGAAACATATGCCAAAATCTCTTATAAAAATAAATTGGTTATAAAATAGCCTAAGGGTTTGGTCTAATGGGCCTAAAAGAGGGTGATGTTGCATATGCCATGGTAGCAAAACAATTAGCAGGGCATAATGATGTGGTAGGGCCTGAGAAGAAGTGACCTTCAACATGGGACTCTCATGATAATGGGGAAAGTTACGTGGGACTCTCGTGAACACCACGTGGAATTCATGTTGACATGGCAAGGTTCAAAGGCGTTAAGCTTTGAATGGCCTTAAATTTTGATTTGTAAGTCAGATTGGGGAAAACTTATATCACTGGAAAGCTCTCGGTGAGTTGGAAATGATGTGACATTAGTTTTTAGATTAAAGGAAGTTGGAAATTGATGAATTTTGAGACCCCATTTCCATGAGAGGACTATGGATGTTGGGTTAAATGAAATTAACACCTTTTTTTGCCCAAGGATCCTCCAAGGGGGTGGTTGGGAGTATTATAGAGTGGTACCATAGCAGAAGGTTCAACAATGGACCTCTGGAGATGAGTTGGGGCTCTAGCACAATGCGATATTATTTTAGGACCTATTTCATAATATAGTATCTAGAAATGAATGTTTCTATGTGTTGTTTATAACCATTGAATAAATAGATTTTATTCTTATTATAATTATGTTTTAATAAGTTAATTTTTTTTTTAAAGTGTGCTAAATTTCCAACTTGATGTTTCATATTTTATTATAACCATGTGTTGTGGTAGGATTACCAAGGCTATAATGAATGACTTTATTGATATTTATGGTGGCATAACAATTATGTGTGTATGATAGCACATAAGTGGACACTAAGGAACAACAAAGAAGAATAAAGGGAATTAAAAATATAATGGTGGAGTATAACACTGATAGGTCACAACATGGGCATGAGGAAGAATCATTGAGAAGAAAGGAGAGGCCGGGTCTCCTCAGTGGATGGATACATTGAGAATTTTAAACGCTGAGCTAAGAAGTTATAAGGATGAAATTGAGAGGCTTTTCGAAGTTCAATTGAAACAAGTTGAACTAAATGCACTTATACTATGAAGCCTACCATATTTGTAGAGACAGAAGCAACATGAGAGAGGAGCTAGTTACAAGTTCAAGAACAGTTCAACAGGACATGGAAGACAAGATTCGAGGAATAATGGTGTAGAAGGCAATAGATCTAGGAAGAGGCACAGATAGTCAACTGAGGATACCGTGACCATGGTTATAAATATGGTACTACTAGTAGAAAATACCATCATTGGAGAAGAAAATGATTAAGAGGTATATTACTGGGTTTCCACAAACATTAAAAGACATGATAGATTTTTGTTGAGAAACAAACTCTTGAGAAGGATATTATAAAAATGAAGTATTTCTACGAGAAATCCAAGCTTAGGTTAGAGTATAGGGATGATTTGAAAGAAAAAGGAAGCCTCAGATTCAAAGGAAAGAAACATCGAATTGCAATGAAGTGAGCTGTAGAAAAGAAATGGAGTTCGACTACTACTAAAAAAGGCAATTTCTAGTAGAGGTTTACTAATGTTGGGAGAAATCGATTCACTCAAAATATGGGAGAGGAGGTGCAGGGCTATGGAGGGTAACAATTGAAATGTTGGACCTATGGTGAAAAATTAAGGAAGAGGGACTGCCCCCAATGCAAGAATGATGGCTTGAGGCTATAAAACACACAAGAAGTAGAGACATACATAGATGTTTCTTAGAGAATGCCTAAAATCTATGTTGTGGTGGGTGAAATATAGGATGATCATCACACATTGATTATTGAAATGGAAGGTACGATTAACAATAAGATAATTTTATTTTAATTAACATTGGTTCGAACTTTAGTTACATAATTCTATCGATGGTTGAAAAATGTGCATTGAAGAAAGCAATGCATATAGAATCTTGCCTAGTTCAATTGGCCATAGGATAAAGAGGTGAGTTAATCATAAACTGAAGTTGAGCCCCTTTGTGTTGAGTGACATGCCAACAACAACCAATTTTAATATATTTCCATTGGGATGTTGCAATGCCCTTATTAGAATAGACTAGTTGATCCTTCATAGGACCAAGTTCGATTTTTTTGAGATATCAATTGAATACCTTAGTGAGGGTGGTGAAAAAATGATGTTGTAGGAAAATCAAAAAACCATATCAATATAACTAATAATAGTGATGCAAGCCATGTGATGTAGCCAGAAACGGTGTAATTTTTTTGTTTTTCAAATAACAAATGGTTGAGGGAGAAATAACAGTAGTAGTTTATTGGAATACCTAATTCTGAAGCAGTTTGAGGATTTTTTCCTGAGGAAATCCTAGGATTGTCATTGGACAAGGAAGTTGATTTCTTAATTGAATTAATTCTTGAGAAAATGCCAACATCCAAAACCTATTATTAAATGAATACTCTAGAGATGATAGATTTGAAGCTACAAGCTAAAGAAAGGTTATACAAAAGGTTATATTAGGCTAAGTGTGTCACCTTGGGGGGTGCCAATCTTATTTTTGAAGAGAAAGGATGAAAAACTAAAATAGTGCATAGGCTACAAGTATCTTAATAAATCCCCATTGATATCCCTTACCACAAACTAATGATTTGTTTGATCGATTACGAGGAGGAACAATCTTTTCAAATATTGATTTGAGATCTAAGTATCACGATGTACACATTAAGGAGGAGGATATTTATAAAAACACATTTAGGACTACGATTGGTCATTATGAATTTGTGGTTGTACCCTTTGAGCTTAAAAATCCTCCTATGACATTCATGTGTCGAATGAACAATATTCTTAGCCCTTATTTAGAAAAAAATATCATTATTTTTCATTGATGACATATTGGTTTATTCAAAAACAAAGAGGAGCATGAAAAGGATCTAGCTATAGTGCTACAATTGTTAAGAGAGAAATGTTTTTATGAAAAATTGAGCAAGTGTGATTTATTTCAATCTTAGATCTAGTATTTAGGACTATAGTCTCAGAGGAGGATGTGGAATTTGACCAAAATAAGGTTAAATTAATTATGGAATGGCTAACACCAAGAAATGGGTATGAAACTAGATCAGTTATGGGGTTGGAAGGTTGATTACGGAGGTTCATCAAGAACTTATCTAAGATCAGTTGCCCAATCACAACATTTCAAAGAAAAGGAAATAAATTTTAGTGCAAAGTTGAATATGATAAAATCTTTGAGAAATTGGAGAAGTTACTTATGTATGCACCATTGCTTAGAATAATATACCGAGACAAATACTTTTCGATATGCACAAATACCTACAAAGAAGGACTTGGTGGATTTTTTATGCAGGAAGGTTAGGTGGTCTGTTATGACTCTAGAAAGTTGAATGGGCATGAGAAAAATTATATGACTCATGATTTGGAATCAACAACAATTATTCATGCATTGAATATGTGGAGGCGTTATATCTTTGGGATAAAATTCATGTTGATGATAGATCATGGAGGGATGATGTATTTTTTCGATCAACCTAAGTTAAATGCTAGATAGGATTGGTGGCTAGACTTCATTAGTAAATTCAAATTTGAAATAAAATATATAAAGGGCAAGGATAATAAGGTTGTTGAATTTTTTAGTAGGAGGTTTCATGCATCACATGTAGCAATTGTGAGTTTGTGTGGCACAAACCTCCAATAAAGAATTAAATTGGTTGAGTAGCAAGAAAAGTAGTACCAACAAATAACAGAGACCTTGCAGTAAGAGCCAAAAGAAGAGACAAGTAAGAACTTCTCTCTCACCAAGGACATACTGGTGAGATTTAAAAATAGGATATACATACCTTGTGAGACAACTTGAAGAAGCTCATATTAAAATGAATTCCATAATAAACCTTATTCCAACCACCCAAGATATCAAAAGATGTTAATGACCATGAAAAGGTTGTATTATTGGCTCAGTATGAAAAGAGAGGTGGATGATTATATCTCAAAATTCATAGTGTCAATAATTGAAGGTGGAGTGAAATCATCCATTGAGATTGCTACAACAAATCCCCATTCGAGAATGGAAGTAGAAGGAGATTTCCATGGATTTTATCTTAGGTTTTCCAAGGAGATCCAAACAACACGATGTTACCATGGTCATCATAGAAAAGTTGAGAAACACCGCTCATTTATGGCTATCAAATCCACTTATTGAGCAAGTGATATTGTCAAGTTTCATAAAAATAGACAGTGAAGTTACATGGGGTGCCCAAGTAAATTATCTCATAAGAGATGCATAAATCACTTCAATTTTTTGGAAAGGATTAGTTGTTGGTATGGGAATAGAATTAGTTTTTAATACAACATACCATCCACAAACATATGGGTAGACAAAGAGGAAAAACAAAGCATTGAAGGACATGCTTAGTAGTATGTCATGCATCATCCAAGGAAGTGGAAAGAGCCTCTTACACTAGTGGATTTTTCTTATAAAAATGGATATGAAGAATCCTTGTGGTTGAGTCCATTTGAGGCTCTTTATGGGAGAAAATGAAACACTCCCATTAGCTAGAGTGATCCAATGAATAAGGTCCATATTGGGCTTGATATGCTAGGAGATATGGAATAGAAAATGGTGACCATCAGGCATAACTTAAATTTGGCTCAAGATAGGAAGAAGAGCTATTTGGACCAACGTTGAGTCCACAAACAATTTTAAGTGGGAGAAAATATTTACTTACAAGTCAGAGCCAAGAAACACTCTTTGAAAATGGGGTCATGTGCCAAGTTGGCACCAAAGTTTTGTGGGGCATTTAAGTTTTTATAAAGAATAGGGTCGGTGGTATATAGATTGGTATTATTGCCAATAATAAAGGTTCATACTATTTTCCATGTTTCTTTACTTAAAAATTATGTGCAAGATGTTAATCATGTGATTAATTGTTTGGTGCTACAGGTAGAAATAGAAGGATAGTTCCAGCTATAACCTCTATGCATTCAATATTAGAGGTTTCTCATGTAATCGAATCAATTAATTGAGCAAGTTGAGGTGTAATGGAGGCACTTTGGACCCAAGGGAGCCACATGGGAGATGGATGATCAAATGTAGGTGTCATACCCATCTTTGTTTGTTGGTTAAGTAAATGTAGATGTAAGTATAATTAAATATGTGGAGATGTGTATATAAAGCTATCATTAGACATTTTATACTTGGTTTGGATCATGTTTGTAATCGTGCTTAAGTATAGAACACTGAGGATGTTGTTCCTCCAAGGGGGTGGGGTGGTTAAAATCCCTCTTGTAAATATTTATGAAATGCTTTTTTGTAAATAAATTTTGGAAATCTAGACACAATCATGTTGCTAAGAAAATGGACATAGGTTTTGCTACCTTGAGGAGGAAATTGCTTGGGAAAATTGGGTAAAATGCTCATTAATGATAGTCATGGATTGGTTGGTCAGATTTTATGAAGCTAGATAATATTAAAAATTGTTTTGGGGAAGAGCATAAGCTTCCTTAATGGAGGAAAAACCCATACCCCTCTACCCTATCTTGTGGACCATGTTTGGGAAAGTAAACAAGAAAGGGAGTAATAACATTGATAAGTGGAGGATGAGAAAATTTGAGCGCTTGAAAATCCTGGGGAAAAGGAGGAAGCATTTCAAAGAGGATTTGAAGAATTGTTGTGGAGAAAATTGGAAGAAAACAACACATGCCATATCTAAGGAAGAGTGATATAGACAGTGACAAGGGAACAATGTTAGGAAATAAGACAAGTTTATCAAATAGTTTATGTGTGCCTTGGGGAACTTATAACACATTTCCATAGCATGGGAGCAAGAAAAAAATTCCATTGGCTAGGGCTAGTCCATCAGTGCATGCAATAATAGTGTGGAGAAGAATAATTACTTAGGTGATGGAGAAAGTCTTTGGTTTATTAGTTTTGGGTGGAGGCCCCACATCATTTAGATTCCTAGTTTGTAGAGGTATCCTCTAATTTTTATCATTGGAATACGACTTGTAGTTGGCCACAATGTGCTATGGATTCCCAGGTTAGGGTGGAGACACTGGAGGAAACGTTTCCCAGTTATTTGGTGGGTGGAGATGGTGTAATCTGGATTCCTTGTCTTAGTTAAATCTATTGTGTTATTTCCTTTAATCACTCCTCCTCAGTATCTGAAATTAGATTTGGGGTGGTTAGCTGTAAGAAAGTTTGTAGTGCAACCAATCTCAGGTTGGGTGGAGAGTTGAAGTCCCAATCTGAGTTGAAAATCTTCTAACCACAAGATAATTTGGATACTTATGTTCCTATGTGTATGAATGAAATATAACTGCTTATTCATATTGATAAAATGCATGTGTTAGCAATGAGGAATCTATGTCCATGGTGTGTTGATGAATGGATGCATGTTCATGGCTATGGTGAGAAAGCAATGTATTATTTGTTGTCACTAATTAGTTCTGTAATGAATGGAGGGGGTTGCTCATGACATTATCACTGAAGATAGGCCAAGGCAAGATGACATGGATTCCTGTGGTCAGGCTCCACCATAAAATGCCTATTGAGGTCCTAAATTTCCATTTTTTACAACCTTTTATCATCACCTCCATCTTTTTCATACATAATTTTGCTACATTTCCAAACTATAAGGTCATCTAAGACATGCTTAGACATAATAAAAGACATCATTCATTCATAGCTTATAATCTATAGTTTCTTTGTGAAAATGAATTAAAACATTATTATGGCTACCAAAAAGTGCATATTTTTGTTGCGCCGAGAGGCGCTCTACAACCCAGTATGGGGCTAGATCTCACATAAAAATGTAAACAAGTAAACATGTAAAAATGTAAACATGTAAACGTAAACGTAACGCCGGATCTATCAAGCACTGAGAGGGATCAAATCTCTTGAGGTGAAAAACTATTTTTTGCACCTCCCTCTCAACTAGGGAAGATATACCCATTCCTATAATGGAATGTACCCAAGCTCCCTCTTATCTAGGGACTTGTTCAAGCTCCCTCTTAACTAGGGACTTGTTTCCAGCAACGTTTTTCTCTTTGGTGGAGATCATGGGACCTTTAGCTGCTTGTAGAGCTCCTCCTTTTGATGTCATGAATTTCATCTTCATCATTTTGGAGCCTTCATCTTTTCTTTGTAGGGCATCGACCATCCATCACTTTCCTTCATGAACCATGTCAGCCATGTCATCCTTTTCTTCACCAGAAAGTGATATTTTATTCCACGTCTGTCTTTTGTTCATACAAATTCCTCTTCAAAGTCATGTTTCCCTTAGGATATTTCATCCAACCCCATGAGTGCTAGTTGTAGGTGACATCTAAAACTCTCTTTCGATAGGCCTATATCAATCCATCCAGATGTCGTTCAAAAATTAAAAAAATGAACATCAAATCAAAGTTACCTTTTTTGATGGCCTTTCATCATGCTATCTTGCTTGCAACATCAACATCCTACACATTCATAAGCACATCTCCAAGAATTTCAATGTCAAGAATATCCTTTATTTACAGATATTATAAGGGTCTTCATGCCTTCTCTATGGAGATGTCATGGCCAATTCTTCTAGTCATCGGATGTTTATTTCCTTTTCTATGTGACCATAGTTTCATCTTTCACATTCTCTTATCTCTTTCTTCACATATTTCTCCCCAGGAACTTCCATCCATAGTTCCTTCATCTTTTTCAACCACCTCATATTCCATATGAGAAAATATTATGTTGATTTCATATTTTCAATATGTAAATGATGTCTTCATGCATCTTTCCAAAGGAAGATATCCATTTTCCCTGAGCATTCTCATGATGTAGAGAATTTACCCATACAACCATATGACAACATGACTCAATCAAAAAATTTCATACATACCTCTTTCCTTCTTTTGGTCATCTATGCTTCCTTCAACAACTTCCTTTCCTTGCTTGAAAGTTCTTCAATTATGTTGCATTCCTCTGTCACCATACCATCATCCTTCTTAAGCTATGAATCCCATACAAGGTGGAATTCTTAGTGAGACACTTGCTTCTCCCAAGAGAGGTGAACCTTCTAAGGAAGATTCGAACAGAAGATTTTGATTATTCTCAATCAAAAAATGTTTCTTTCTAATTATGATGATGTATGAATTCTATGCTAGATGAATTTATTCTACACATAAGTAGTACTTATGCTTTCGATGAGGTTACTAAGAGCTACTTCCTTTCTATGATGATTGCTATAGACTCCTACTTTAGCTATATTTCAAGCTTCTTATAATGATGTCCAGAGATTCTTTCTTCACTAGAATGCTATTATGATTCCATCCCCTGAATGATGCATCCTATCATGCTTATAATGTTTCCTACCATGATAGCTATATTTTACAAACTTGAAAATCACTAAGTAAAGAAGATTATCTCAGCCATAGTAGAGATATTTCACTTCTTCCTTATTTGATTTCTTCTTCTCAGGTTCTTCCACTTCTTCGATGATATGGGCTTCATTTCTTTTCTTGTTGTCCTCCTTGAATTTTGGAAAATATCCCTTGTAGTTCCCATATTCTTGACAACCATAGCATTAGATATTTGACATATTCTTCTTCTTCTTCCAAAAATTTCCTTTTCTCGTAGCTATGGTAGCAAATGCTTGAACTTGTCCATTTGATCCCATGTTACTTTTTTCCTTCAACCTGGTTTCTTCAATCTTACATAAAGAAGCTTCCTTATTTCCATAGATGTTTGATATGAATTTTCCCCATCTTATGCTAGTGCTTTGAGCACCAAAATGGTCATTTCCTTATCAGACATTATTTCCCCCAACTCTTGCAGTTGGTCTTGTATTTCTGACACCCTAACAAAGTATGAGGGTATTCCTTCTTTCTTTGATATCATCATTTTGTAGAGCTCAGTTCTCAATGATATCACTTCTCCTGTAGTGCTTACGAAGAATAATTCTACCTGTTTTTCATAGATGTCTTTTGACTTCTCTAATTTTACTATATATGTGATGAGAGAATCCTTGATTGGTTCTATAATGATTATCTGAGCCCTTATTTCCCCTGTCATGTATTTTTCTAGAGCATGAAATTATTTTTTTGGTGGTTCAATAATTAAACTGTTAACATGACCAATGACTTCATTTTCTATGAGGATCAAATATTTCCTCTTCTTTGATGCAAGATATTTTGCTGCCCCAACCGATTTGTTTCTCTCCTTGCAAATTAAGTCATGTTAATAGATTCAGACATATATATAAAGATACTTAGTTGTGAAGATACTCCTTGATGAAAATATCGTCAACTTGATGCCTTCCTGATTTTGATGATGACGTTGATAATAGAATATGTCTTCTTGATGAAGATGTCTTCCTTCAGAAGTGATCCTTGGCTCAAAGAGAGGGAGATCACCTTGATTTCTTTATGATGACGATAATGCCTTATCCTTGCTTCCTTGGATGATAGAGTAGGATGTAGTGGATTTCCCAAGGTGCTTCAAATGTAGAGTCTTCCTTTAATTGAGTGGATGTTGGGTCCTTGAGGTCTTCTTTTCCTTGTTCAATATGTAGGCTTCCTAAGAATGTTTTTAATTGAAAATCCCTTCCTTGAATGAGTTAGGGTTTTGAGGTCTTATTTGATGCTACTAAGTTACTTCCTTCAAGATGATGAGAGGGTTAGTCCTTCTTGATGATTGATTCTCTTGATGTTCCTTAGATGATCCTCTTGTGCTTTGTCCCTTGAGTTTCCTTCTTTAAGTTGCTTTTCCTTGTCTTATCACCTTAATTGTAGTACCTATTAAGAAATATAGGGAAGCTAGGAGTAGGTGATTTCTCTTCTTTGAAAACTTCTTGTGATGTATTTTTACTTTACTTTACTTAACTTCTTCTTTCCCTTATTATTATTGGTTTTATCTATCATCAAACAACTACTAAATCATAAAGAACAATGAAACAACAAGACAAAAAATGTAGGGTATTAGCCAAGGCCAAAACCTCTCCAATTTAGAGGAAAACCCACCAGAATTCTTCTCTTATTATATAATTTCAATTGATGACTTCCAAGACCTATGACCCTTAACCAAGACCCTCTAAGACCATGTAAATTTTGACCTCTAGAAAATTCTTCTACCCAACAGATTCCTCTTGCAAATTTGATACTTCGACTTGCAAAGGAGACCTTTGCTGACCAAAAACTTGGCCCTTAATGATGATTGCAATTTGGTAGTTGCTACTGTAGAAAGATGCCCTAATCCACTTCTCACGTTTGAGAAAGATAGCCCAGAAAGAATCCAAAAAATCGACTTTCTTTTCTCCTTCTTATCATCCTCTTCTTCGCACCTTTCTCTTTCTTGTGATTGAACTTGAGTGAGTGAAGTTAGTGTCTCAAGTGTGGTCGAAGTCTCCCTTATATGTAAGACTTCCACTAGGTGGAATTTCTCCTTCTAGGTTGATTTTCCCATGTGTGTAGGCGGACTTATTTTTTCACCATGACGAGGTATTGGAGGGTCTTTTTAATCTAATAGTTTTTTTTCTTTACAATATGTAACATACCCAAATGGGTCTTCAATACATGAAAATAACTTAGCTGACTTGTAGACTAAATAACAAGCCGTAGAAGTACTTAATGGGTGCTTGACCTAAAAATAAATTTTCCATGAGCATGAAACCCATGCCTCAAGAACAACAATAGTTAATTTATTTTTATTTTTACGTTAAATACATAAAATAATGTTTTCATATGTCATTATGGAGACTGAACCTAATTACATATTTCAACATCTACTTGGTGAAAGCGAAAGTCAACTTTGGTTTATTCTCACACATGGTTTCAAGGAAAACAATTTCATTATCAGGTCAGCATGGAATCAAGCAAGCGAGACTTCGATTTAAAATCGACGATGTGTTGATCTAAAATATTCTCATGATTGTCTCTTCTCGTAATAGATCATGAGAAGTGAATTTCCTATTTCAATTAGAACATTTATCTTTCAAACAAAGAACTAGTTTCTCATCTTGCAATTCTTCGAAGTTGTTAGCTATAAATGTTATGAAAATATTTGATAGAAAAGACAATAGGCAGTTGTTCTAGTTTGGAATTATTGTTAACGGAAACTCTATTTTAGTAATACAATTACTATGTTCTTGACTATATTGACAATGTGTTAGTGAATTGATTCATTAATCTGATTTGATTCTCACTCACACTCAACAAGAGGCCCCCCTAAAGAGTTGCAAGAAAGTATAATTTTGTTAATTTCGATGTTTCTAAGCAGTATTTCATTCTAAATTTTCCTTTTCCTAGTTAGAAATTTCATGCTCTATTTATTCTTCGTTTATTTCATTGTCAATTTAACAGAATAGGATGAGCACTCAATTAAGTTAATAAACAAAAAAAACATTTCCTTCATTAGTTTCTTGTTTGAATTCCTTCATAAGTTAGTCTCATATTTCTATTTCATGCGTTGCTTGTTTGAATTCCTTCATAATTTAGTCTCATATTTCTATTTCATGCTTGGCTTAACTCTCATTAAGACTAAGCACATCAGTAATTTGTTAAGATTATCCATTCACTCCTTTTCATATTGATACTGTTTCTATTTTGATTTCTTATGTACTCGTAGAATAATGGTTATTCTAATTTGATTATATTAGACATGTTTCCTTTCAAAATAATTAAAATAGAGTTCCTTTACTTGTCCAATAACATTTACTTTCAATTCTATAAAGTAGCATGAATTTTCAATTATGCAAAATAGCATAGACCTTTAATTCACCAATTAGCATAGTATTTCAATTCTGCTAAATTAGAATAAACTTTTAATTTCAATTTGGTAAAATAGATATTTCAATTCCTAGATTAATGTGCTTTAGTTTCTTGCATTTTAGTTTAGCTGGTTGATATTAAAAAGAACATGTGTGTAACTTGACAAGAGCTATTCTTGAGTAACTGAACCTTACATTTCACCTTTAAACTTAAAATCCATAATAAAAGATAAACCTCCTAGCATATATAATGCACATACTCTTCACAAGAATACGAAACTTGAGTTTGAAAATTTAATGAAGTAATTTAACTAACAATTAAATTACCCAACAATGTTGAAACCATTATACTCCATCAAAAAAGGGCAAAAGTCTTTATAATAGGGATTTCATATTTTACAGAAGGGCTTGTACCCTAGTGGTACCCAAACTTGAGGTTAAGGTGGAAGAGTGATTTCGAGCAAGGTTTGATGTAGCGTGTAAGATGAATGCCATGTGGTAGTCACAAATGACCATATTAGAAGTCCAGGTGGCCCAAAACCGAGTGACACATAGCATCTTTGGATAGGGCCACGATGATGATATGATGTCAGAATGACATCATCTTAGGCTGCCATTAGCATGATGTTATCTCAAAACTACGGGCCTCGGGATTTTAGGTGGATTTGTAGTGCGTGTGACTCAGGGAAAACCAAGATTAATAAGGATGGGAGGGAAATAATGTCAACACTTGAAGGAAAAAAATTATGTCACGGGGTCTCAAATCTTGGGTCCCCTCACTATAGTAATGGAAGTGGTAGGAGATTGTTATGGTTAATATGGTCATGTGATGGGAATTATCCTTGGCACCAGACATGAAAACATTCATGTCACAAACCTAAGGACCATGGAACCACAAAATAGTTGGCATTGTGCACCATAAGGGAAGAGGTCGAGGTTGAGGGGGGTCAAGATGGGAAGTCCTCCCATCCTTTAATGTGGATTTAAGTCTATCATACTGTAGGTTATTTGGTGAGGTGATGTATGCAGCATGCGAGGGAAAAATATGCCAAAATACCTTATTACAAGAAAGTGGTTGCAAAAAAAGCTAAGGGGTCGGTTAGGTGGGCCTAAGTGAGGGTGATGTGGCATATGCCATGATGGTATAACATTTGGTAGGGTACGATGATGTGGAAAGGCTCGAGAAGACGTGGCTTGCCACAATGGACTCCCATGCTAATAGGTAAAGGCATGTGGGCCATATCATGAGTGTCATGTTGTAGCCATGCTCACATGGCAAGGTTTAAAAAGTGTTAAGCTTTGAATGGCCATAATATTTTATCCATAAGTCAGATTCAGGAAAAAATTATATCATTGGAAAGCTATCAATGAGCCAAAAACATTGGTGGCATTAGTTTTTAGATTTAAGGAAGTTGGAAATTAAGTAATTTTTGGAACCATTTCCTTGACAGGACTATAGAGCTCAGGTATAATGAAAGTAACACCATATGGTACCAAAGGATCCTCCAAGGGGGTGGTCGAGGGTGTTACATTAGTGGTTAATAACATGTGTTTCATCATTAAGGGTCATAGGTTCAAATATGTAGAGGTTAATATACATGCACATTTGTAAAGAAAATAATAAAATTCTTGCATGGGGAGTACAACACATCTAGTCCCCTCGAGGCCTTTCTATGGGTACAATGCATATAGACCCAACCTCCAAGGTTATTTTATCAAGATAGGGATATCAAAATCCATCTTCCATGTTAAACCCTTTTTTTGAGATCACCATCTTCTTCTACTTGTCAAGAGCTTCCCAATGATATAAATTCACCAAATTTTGAGTTGTGGACCCTAAGTTATGGCCTTCAAAATATTTACTCCTATGATAGCCATGTTACCTTTTATACCATTGAAACATGGAAAATGTGTGATATTATTTTTGTCACATCCCACCACCATATGATGCCACAATAACCAACATGTGAGTGATATATGGTAGTCTCATCCCATGTGTCACCACCACATTCAAACACATCTACCAAACTTATAACTCACATCCAAATTCGGGGATTTCTAATAATAGCCTTTTATAAAAAAATTAGATCTCTATTATTATCAATGTCCAAGTATTTCCTATCCATTTGGAAAGTCTAAGACTTTAGAATACATCTAGATCCAAAAAAATCACCTAGCAATGATTAACACCTAGATCCAGGGAAAATTTAGAAGTCTTGGTTAAGATAAAGGCCATATTTTGTATTCAACATCACTTACAATGACAGGAACCACACTGAATTCCACATTAACTTATTTTCACCTCTATTCCATGCACCCATGCCACATCGTCATGCCGCAACAACATTCCACATTATCCAAACTTATCTTTTGGGCCATGTAAACAATGACATATCATCTTTCCATATCACTTGTCTACATCAGCATTTCATGTCATACCATAGGCTACCCATAAGATCTGGGTTTTTCATATGTGGCTCCATGTGCTCCCCATACATCCTACCTTATTTGCATCTACGTTCACTAACTTTGTTTTTCACCTCATTACAGGATTAAGAGGATTTATAGATTTCAAAATAGCCTACATATCTCTAATACTAAGATTACCATAGGTAGGGTTCATTTGCTTCATCATTCGACCCATTAAGACCCCTTAACATATGTAATTTTACTTTGCATGACATTTAGAGAAATCATAGATATCGATATATCTAGAATGTCTTGAAACTCTTGCTTCATGACTTTAACAAAACCATGGATTCTGCTAGCACCTTAATGAAGAACACTGAAATATCACTTATATGGATTTATAGATTATAGAAGAATCCACTTCCATATTTCCTCCACCCATTTATCTCCTTTTGTTATGGCCATTATGCATAGCCCATACTAGCCCATGTGACTAGGAGTTGGGGCTTAAATCTTTAATTCTTAAAATTCAATGACTAAATTTACAAATGATAGACTTCTAATAGGGACTTTCCAACTACTTCCAATGACTAAAATAAATTCTAAGAAGCCTTATCAATTCCAAAATCCTTATGGGGATTTTGAAATCCACATAGGGATACCAAACTCCTTTACTCCGCCACCATTAATAAGGTTATTGCTCTACACTGTCAAAAAATTATACTATTCACAATCTACCCATATGAATGAAACACCTCACTCTTTTCAACCAACAAAACACATGGATTAAACCTCACTACTGCAGAAATATTTCCTAATCCATTCTCACGTGTGAGAAAGATAGCCTAGAAATAATCCCAAAAACTCTACTTTATTTTCTCCTTCTTATCTTCCTCTTCTTCGCACCTTTCTCTCTTGTGATTGAACTTGAGTGAAGTTAGTGTCTCAAGTGAGGTCAAATTCTCCCTTATATATAGGTATTCCACTAGGTCGAATTGCTCCTTCTAGGCCGACTTGTCCATGTGTGTAGGGTGACTTATTTTTGCACCATGACAAGGTCTTGGAGGGTCTTTGGACTCTAATAAGTTTTTTTCTTTACAATATGTAACATGCCCAAATGGGTCTTCAATACATGAAAATGACTCAATGGAATTGTAGACTAAATAACCAACCCTATAAGCACTCAATGGGTTCTTGACCTAAAAATTAATTATCCGTGAGCATGAAACCCATGCCTCAAGAACAAAAATAATTAATTTATTTTTCTTTTTACATTAAATACATAAAATCATGTTTTCTTATGTCATTATGGAGATTGAACATAGTTACATATCTCAACATCTTCTTGGTGAAAAAGAAAGTCATCACTGGTTTATTCTCACACAGGGTTTCAAGGAAAGCAATTTCATTATGAGGCGAGCATGGAATCAAGCGAGCGAGACTTGGATTTAAAATCAATGATGTGTTGATCTAAAATATTCTCATGATTTTCTCTTCTCGTAGTATATCATGAGAAGTGGATTTCCTATTTCAATTAGAATATTTATCTATCAAACAACAAACTAGTTTCTCGGCTTGTAATTCTTCGAATTTTTTAGTTAGAAATGTTATAAATATCTTTGATAGAAAAGTCAATAGGCAGTTCTAGTTTGGAATTATTGTTATCTAAGAGTTTGTTTTAGTAATACAATTACGTTCTTGACTATATTGTGAATTTGTTAGTGGATTGATTCATTAATCTGAGTTAGATATTACTCACACTCAACAAGAGGCCCCCCTAAAGAGTTGCAAGAATGTATCATTTTGTTAATTTCGTTGTTTCTAAGTAGTTATTTCACTCTATATTTTCCTTTTCCTAGTTATAAATTCCATGCTCTAATTATTCTTGGTTTATTTCATTGTCAATTTAATAGAATAGGCTCAACATTCAATTAAGATAATAAACAACAAAAACATTTCCTTCATTAGTTGCTAGTTTGAATACCTTCACAGCTTAGTCTCATATTTCTATTTCATGCTTGGATTAAATCTCATTAAGACTACACACATCAATAATTTGTTAAGATTAACCATTCACTCCTTTTCAAGTTGATATTGTTTCTATTTTGATTTCTTATGTACTCATAGAATACTGGTTATTTTAATTTGATTATATTAAATATGTTTCCTTTCTAAATCATTAAAATAGAGTTCCTTTACTTGTCCAATAACATAGACTTTCAATTCTACAAAGTGGCATGAATTTTCAATTATGAAAAATAGCATAGACCTTTAATTCTACCAATTAGCGTAGTATTTTAATTCTGCTAAATTAGAATAAACATTTAATTTCGATTTGGTAAAATAAACATTTCAATTCCTAGATTAATGTGCTTTAGTTTATTGCATTTTAGTTTAGTTGGTTGATCTTACAAAAGAACATGTGTGTAACTTGAAAAGAGCTAGTCTTGAGTAATTGAACCTTACATTTCACCTTTAAACTTAAAATCCATAATAAAAGATAAACCTACTAGCATATATAATGCACATACTCTTCACACGAATATGAACCTTGAGTTTGAAAATTTAATGAAGTAATTTAACTAAAAATTAAATTACCCAACAATACCAAAACCATCGTACTCCGCCAAAAAAGGGAAAAAGTCTTTATAACAAGGAATTCAGATTTTACAGAAGTGCTTGTACCCTAGTGGGACCTAGGCTTGAGGTTAAGGTGGAAGATGGATGTTGAGCAAGGTTCAATGTGGTGAGCAAAAATAATGCCACGTGGTAGTCACAAAAGAATATATTAGAAGTCCAAGTGGCCCAAAACTAAGTGACACATGGCATCCTTAAATAGGACCACGATGATGATATGATGTCATCATGACATCATCTTGGGCTGACATTACCATGATGTCATCTCAAGACTATGGGCCTCGGGATTCTAGGAGGATTTGTAGTGTGTGCGACTTAGGGAAGGCCAAAATTAGCAAGGATGGGATGGGAAATAATGTCGACACTTGACAGAAAAAAATATGTCATGGGGTCTCAAATCTTGGTGCCCCCCACTATAGTAATGGAAGTGGTAGGAGAAGGTTACGATTAAGAGGGTCAAGGGATTGGAATTATCCTTGGCACTAGACATGAAAACATTCATGTCAAAAACCTAAGGACCATGGAACCACAAAAGAGTTGGTATTGTGCACCATAAGGGAAGAGGTCGAGGTTGAGGGGGGTCAAGATGGGAAGTCCTCCCATCCTTTAATGCAGAGTTAATTCTATCACACTTTAGGTTATTTTTTGACATGTCATATGTAGCATGCATGGAAATATATGCCAAAATACCTTATAACGAGAAAGTGGTTGCAAAAGAAGCTAAGGGGTCAGTCAGGCCGGCCTAAGTGAGGGTGATGTTGCATATTCCATGGTGGTATATCAATTGGCAGGTTGTGATGATGTGGCAAGGCCAGCGAAGATGTGGCCTATCACAAGGGACTCACATGCTAATAGGTAAAGGTACGTGGGCCATATCGTGAGTGTCATGTGGTAGCCATGCTCACATGGAAAGGTTTAAAAAGTGTTAAGCTTTGAATGGCCATAATTTATTATCAATAAGTCAGATTGAGGAAAATTTATATCATTGGAAAGCTATCGATGAGCCAAACACGATGGTGGAATTAGGTTTTAGATTTAAGGAAGTTGGAAATTAAGTAATTTTTGGACCCCATTTTCATGACAAGACTATGTAGGTTAGGTATAATGAAAGTAACACCATTTGGTACCAATGGATCCTCCAAGGGGGTGGTCAGGGGTGTTACATTAATGGTTAATAATATGTGTTTCATCATTAAGGGCCATAGGTCCAAATATGTAGAGGTTAATATACATGCACATTTGTAAAGAAAATAATAAAATTCTTGCATGCAGAGTACAACAAATCTATTCCCCTCGAGGCCTTTCTACGGGTACAATGCATATAGACCCAACTTGCAAGGTTGTTTTATACAGATGGGGATATTAAAATTTCTCTTCCATGTGAAACCCTTTTTTGAGATCATCATGTTCTTCTACATGTCAAGAGATTCCTAATGATATAAATTCACCAAATTTTGAGCTATGGACCCTAAGTTATGGCCTTCAAAATATTTACTCCTATGATAGCTATGTTAGCATTCATACCATTGAAACATGGAAAATGTGTGATATTCTTTTTTTCACATCCCACCACCATATGATGCCACATTAACCAACATGTGAGTGATATATGGTAGTCTCATCCCATGTGTCACCACCACATCCAAACACATCTACCAAACTTATAACTCACATCCAAATTTGGGGATTTCTAATAATACCCTTTTATAAAAAAATTATATCTCTAGTGTTATGTATTTCCAAGTATTTCATATACATATAGAAAGTGTAAAACTTTAGAATACATCTAGATCCAAAAAATCACCCAACAATGATCAACGCCTAGATCGAGGAAAACTTTAGAAGTCTCGATTAGGAAAAAGATCATAATTTTGGATTCCATGACACTCACCATGATAGGAACCACACTGGATTCCGCATTAAATTATTTTCACCTCTGTTGAAGAAAAATAACAAAGCCATATAACCATATGCACAACAAATTAACACACAAAAATTAAACTGGCGGAAAAGGCAGAGAGCCATCATGTGGTCTCTCATGCTCATGTAATTCACATTCACATTATTAATCAATCCAATGTACAAAGAATGATAATAATACGCATAAATGCATGAGGAAGTTGTCTCAAGATAGTGTGTCTATCTAGAACAAACTTGGCTGAGATATTTTTTCAAAAAAACACTAATCTAAGAGAACTAGTTGGAGAGAATCTCTCATCCTAACTAAACTCCCTAGTTTGAGGAACTAACTCCTAATTCTCAAGATTTGATTTATTTAATTATAATATTTGGATTTAGAATTTTTTTATTATGAGAGTGAGGCTAACATTCCCCCCCCCCCCACTGATAAATCCAAAATAAGAACAAGTAACCCTCTTCCAAGTTCTCAATTTGATCCTCAAAAACAATTTGCCTGAAAAACCGCCAAAGTTGGATGCTGAAGAAACTGTAATATGAAGAGACCATGAGTCAACTGTATGTCTAATGCATCTCTGAATGTTTCTTGACAACTCCATCACGTGCCAAGCTGCAAAAAGATCCATATGTCCTTTGCTTGCAATCATCATCCTTTGTCCACTGACAAAAGTTGACGAACACCCACTGACATATATGATGATGATGATCACCCACTGGATGAAAAAAAACTCACTGTTGCTTTTGAAAACTGCTCATTCCTGACTTTGTTGTCAATCGCCCATTGGCGAATTTGTTCATGTCGAAAACTTCTCACTGTAGCTTTTATTGTTGATGCCCACTGGCTACTTCACTGATGTTGTCGATACTTTCATTCTGACAACCACTTTCAATTTCATTGACATTTCCCCCCTTTGTCAGCTGAAAGGAGAGACAATCATCCACACTTGATTTCTGAACTCCCCCCTGCAGGTGTAGGAGAGTTTCACTGGTGTACTCCTGCTTTCAACTGCATGAGAGTACCATCTTCATTTTTACTGTTGGTTGCAATATGTGTGAGTGAATTTGATTGTAAAACTTGTACAATCTTCTGGCTGTGGATGACCATTCCTAGAGATCAATCCATGAATAATTTATCTTCAATCTGGCTGACTGTCGTTGGTTGCAGAATTTCTTTGATGTATGATTTGACTTACCGCAATGGCTACAAGGATGGAGATCAAAACATTGATTTTCTAGACAACCGGTTCTTTGACAATGAGAACATTTCGGTTTGTCTCCAACTTGAGTTTGTGTGCATTTTTGTTTGTCCACAACTTTAGTTTGTGTGTGTTGACGTTGGTTTGCAAGTTGCTGAGAACTTACTAAGGTGATTTGTTCAAGTAATCTGGAACTAACGAACTGAATGGGCTTTGAATAATCAGGGATATGTAAGTTGTCGTTATCTTTGACATATCCTAGGCCATGTCGATTTTGATTACTTTGAATTTCTTCCCATGGCTTGATGATGGGTTTGGAAGAAAGTTGAACTAGAACAACTTCAACACTTAAAGTTGTTTGGATGAATGAAGTCAAATGATCAGCTATCTCTGGATTGGTCAAAGACGAAGCAACACACTTCTCTTGCAACTCATTTCTCTGCAGTTGCGACTCTAGTTGAATGAACTCAATCGTTTCATGTGCATGTTGAATATGCACTTGAATGTCAGCAAGAGTGGTTTTGCTGATGTGCACCATGTCACTGACTGATGATAACATTAAATTGTTAATAATTTGGGACAATTGAATGTGTGTCGCCATGTTGCCTTGCTTACTTTCAAGTCAGGCTTGCTTGTCGTAGAAGTCGTACTTGAAAAAATTGCTCACTTGAGTCGATCACTGAAATGACACGCTTGCTTGTACTAGTTGTTGATTATTGATGCTTTTAAACACTTGCTTGAAATTTTGATTGTACACTCGCTTGATGATGATCGCTTTGCGTGAATGAAACGTTATGAATGCTTTAAGGAACTTTACACAGGCTCTCTTGTTGGAGGTTGAACTGTTATACTTGATTTGGTTACTTGACACACTCCCTTGATCTTAGTGTGCTTGTTGTAGACACATGCTTGTTTTGATTCTTACTTGAAGATTAGAGTATACTAGAAATCAAACTTGTTTGATGATGATTGCTTGCTTGATTATGTGCTTGAACATGCTTGATTGTTTTATGCACACTTGAATGAAATACTCACTCTTCCTTGCTTGATTGTTGTTATGAACACGCTTGCTTGCTTGATTGTACTTGCTTGAAATACTTGTTGTCTTGAACTGTTGTGTGATTACTGCACTAAGTGATGCACTAAATGTGCTAAAAAAATTATGGGTGACGAACACTGTCGAAAATGCACCCAAATGATAAATGTCCAAGTGACAACTGACTTGACTTAATGTATGCACTGTACAAATCAAATGAGGGTGTCGGTTACAAGCGAAAATGCACCCAAACAATTCTGTTTAAAAAAAAAGTGTTGTTGATGCCTTTAGGCTTGAAGTGCTTGATTTGTAGCATCCTTAACTTGATGGCGTGAATTAGCTGTTGTGAAATGTTGTTGCAGAATATTACTTTTATCAAGTTGATGATGTGACACTTTGTGCTTATGAACTTAATTGATTATGGGAGCTTTGATTTCAGGAGCTTGATCGATGACTTGTCTATTTAAACTTTCTTATGTGCATTTTGTTGTTTTGTTTAAGCATAATAAAGAGAGTGTTTTACAAATTCGACTCAAATCATGCAAGCACTTTCACGCCATAGAGTGTACCTATGATCCCCTTATTCAATTTAGAGTGAATCTAGGACACAATCACCACAAAAGGAGATGTTTTTATTAACCTTCAATATATTTATCATGACAATGTCTTCAGTGAGGCGTCTCAAGCAAAGAATGAGAACTCCTTGGCGTCAAATTGTCTTCAAAAACTGACTCTAAAACAATGATAATGCCAAGCTCTAGCGTCAAAGTTAACTTTAATATTTGTTTTACCTCTTTCACATCAACCCTCACTTTTCTCACTTGTCATTGTGACTTCTCAATTACAATTTAACTTTGACTTTGACTTTGAAATGAATTTAAGCTACCTCAAAGTAAAATACTACTGTTGGATTTCAACAATAAGTGGCCCTTAAGGAAAAAAAATATTCTGAAGTCTCAAGAAGGAGGCTCTTTATCTTCAAAATTTCGCTCCAGATATCTGACAATGTTCACAAGATCATCAACTGCAGGAATATAACCTTGTACTGTGGCCTCCTCCAAGCCCATGACAGAGAGTTCTTTCTCCACACTCGGAAACATTTCAAAAAATATAGTCACACCAGAATAGGTTGTGGTGGACTGTAATAGAAATCAGAAGGTGTAGAGAAATAAATAACCAGTCACTTATAATTGGAGATCCTGCAGTAATGGAGGATCTGTGCATTCTCCCCTCTGCTATTCTATTTTCTGGAGCTACGATTCACCCCTCAAAGAAGTTGCCTAGGCACTTCGTTCAACTGACCAAGAGAGGATTTGTATTATTGGTGCAAGATCAAAGCAATAAAATAGATGTTATTTAGTTGTTCTAGTTGATATTCAAGAAGTCTGCGATGGCTTTATTTTATTGTACATTAGGATTGTTGGGCAATGCCTTTGACCCGAGCACAAATGATCACATGAAGAAGCTTAAAGAAATGGATCCAATTGATCTTGAAATTGTGTTGTTACTCATGAGGAATCTTGTCTAGCCCTGATTTTGAAGCGCATAAATTATTTTATCAGTATATGACATGAATCCTGAAGATGCTGAACTTGCTATGGAAAATCAAATAGATGAGTTTGTGGCAGTGCTAGGCACTGTTGCAAAGCAACCATCGGATATTTGGAACAATGTGATTTCCCTTCAACACTTAATCTTGGTGAAGTGCGAGGGGGTTAAAGATTTGAAAGTACTGTCAAATTTCAAGGGCTTGGAGTACTTGAAGCTTGATCAGTGCCCATTTGTAAATGATGATGGAGATAGGCAGCCATGGCAAAATAGGAGCTCGGATGCTGTGAAGGGCGCGAGGTTGAAGGTTTCAGATTTAGAAAAATGGCGATGAGCGAGCGGAAGATTATAGCGCTGATTGTCCCAAATTGGTTACCTTAATCGCTATACATTTCTATTGGAGATGTCATCTAGTGGATCAGAGGAAATTGACCATGCTTCATTTGTGTGCTTTATGCATGCAACCATGCAGGCCTGACATGGTCGTGTTGGGAACCTTGAGGATGCATAGAATTTCATCGAAAGAATGTCATTCAAACCAAATGATATGATATGGAAGACATTATTTGGTGCTTGCTCAGTCCATTTCAATATGGAAATAGGAAAACATGCCACACAACATATTCTAGCTCTTTTTGATGCGTAACACCATTTGCCAGGCCTGGGATACCAACCAAAATTGTTATGCAACTGCGTCCACCAGTTCACGTATCCACACTCCAAAAGGACGCTCTGAATCCTCAGATCTAGAGGCATGCCTGGCTGCCCTCATGCGGCTCCAAAATAATCCATGATCTCCCTCAAAAGACTGACTTAGCATCTGGCATCACACACTGGTCAAGTGGCTCGGATCTTTCCATAGTTATGTGGCTCAATGCACAAGACAGTCAAACTACTCCAACGAAAGAGAATACATAGTGTTTGAATGCACAATCGATTCCTCAACAGGCTACAACTCTGATACCACATGAAGAAAAATCACAAAGCCATATAACCATATGCACAACAAATTAACACACAAAAATTAAACTGGCAGAAAAGGCAGAAATCCATCATGTGGTCTCTCATGCTCATGTAATTCACATTCTAATTATTAATCAATCCAATCTAAAAAGAATGATAATAGTACACATAAATACATGAGGAAGTTGTCTCAAGATAGTGTGTCTATCTTGAACAAACTTGGTTCAAATATTTTCTCAACAAAACACTAATCTAGGAGAACTAGTTGGAGAGAATCTCTCATCCTAACTAAACTCCCTAGTTTGAGGAACTAACTCCAAATTATCAAGACTTGATTTATTTAACTATGATATTTTGATTTAGAATTGTTTTATTATGAGAGTGAGGCTAACATCTATGCCATGCCAAAATTCCACATCATCGTGGAACATGTAATACCACATTTGAAACTTATCTTTTGGGCTTTGTAAACAATGACATATCATCTTTCCACATCACTCATCTACATCAGTGTTCCATGTCCTACCATAGTCTACCTACAAGATCTTTTTTTTTCATATGTGGCTCCATGTGCTCCCCATATATCCTACCATATTGGCATCTACATTCATTAACTTTGTTTTTCACCTCATTGCAAGATTAAGAGGACTTATAGATTTCCAAATACCCTAGATATCTCTAATACCAAGGTTACCATAGGTAGGGTTCATTAACTTCATCATTCCACCCACTAAAACCCCTTAACATATGTATTACTTTCCCTGAAATTTAGAGAAATACTAGATGTCGATATATCTAGACTATCTTGAAACTCTCACTTCATGGCTTTAACAAAATCATGGATTCGCCTAGCACCTCAATGAAGAACACCCAAATGTCACTTACATGGATTTTAGATTATAGAAGCATCCACTTCCATATTTCCTCCACCCATTTATCTCCTTTCATATTGACCATTATACATTTCCCATACCAGCCCATGTGACTAGGAGTTGGGGCTTAAATCTTTAATCCTGAAAATTCAATGCCTAAATTTACAAATTATATATTCTAATAGGGACTTTCCACCTACTTCCAATGAATAAAATAAATTCTAATATGCGTTATAATTTCCCAAATCTTTATGGGGATATTGAGATCCACATAGGGATACCAAATTCCTTTACTCCATGACTATTAATAATGTTATTTCTCTACATTGTCAAAATATCCTACTATTCACAATCTACCTATATGAGTGAAACACCTCACTCTTTCAACCAAAAAAACACATGGCTTAAAATCACTATGAAATGAACTAAATTCTATCACCATGACATACTTTCACAGGAAGCACAATCCTTATAAGGAACATGTGCCTAAATTCCTCCAAGCCTAACTACCCTAAAACAAGGATATGATTTAGTTGTTCAATCATAGAGCTATCCCTTCAAGAATTTTGCACATTCATAATTAGTCTAAATGAATTCAAGGAATAATCGAGCCTCTTCAACATGTGTGACTCACTCAAGAGTTCTTCAATAAACTCTTTGAAAATTTACATTAGATGTTTTGTGAATATTCTTTCCTTTGAGTTTCCACTTTATAACCAAGGATTTTAATCTTACATATAGCTCCCTATCAATAATTGGACACTTCTCTCATAAACAGTAGATTCAAAGCTTCACTAACCTATCTAGAGTAGACTAGGCTACCATTGTTGAGACTCATTAAGTGTCTTACAAAACCAGCTAGCCATTCTAGTTTCCTAAGAGCCTGAGTGGTTAATGTACCATATCTTTTTAACTTTATATCATAATTTACAAAGGCCTTTTATAGCCATAAACATTAAGGATAACCATGATTATAAAAAAAAATATTAGTCCCATGCTCAAGTGATCCATTCCATCCTTGCCCATATTTGTGAAGAGCACATCATAATATAACATTAATGATCACTAGGTAGGCAAGGTGAATATTAAAAAATCATCACAGATATATTTAGCAATTCATACAATGATAAGGTATCAATTGAAATGAGATGTTAATTCATTATGAAAAAACACAAGTATACATAATTCATGGACATAATTTCTATTTCATTGAGGTTTAAATGATAGATTTATGGTTCATGAAGGAACTTTTCCAATCAATATCAATAACTACCTATAATTGATGAAGGGTGAGCCAATTTTCACTAAACCATAGGCTCAATTCTCTATTCTATACTTTGTAGCTAGCCACTCCTGAGCTAGACTTAGTCATCAATCATGGAGTCATGAATGCCACTCTCCATCAATTTAAACTCAATAATACTCTTAAAACCCCACTAATCCTAGAGCCTACCCAAATTTTATGGGTGGTTTCTCAGCTATGTTGCATAACAAATACCTTGAAGGAACATTTCTCTCTTATGCTACCAGTGGTGTAATCAGGAACAAAATTCTCCTTGATCCAATAAAAACTAGCAATTTTTCCTCATATCCCTAATATCTAAGAGGCTACATAGGTTTATGGGTGTTTTTTCAACTACATTCCACAGCACAAAGGAAGCTCCTTTGCTACCCCATTAGTTTCTTGGCGATTGTCCCTTTATTAGTTACTATTGCTCTAATAAGCCCTCATAATGAAACTCTACATAATAGATCATGTTTGGGATACATTCCCTTGAATCTGTCAGGCTAGGATCATATCTCTCTCATAATTCATTATGTTTCGATCTTTTTTGACAACCTCTTTACTATCTAGTTATGGATACACACAATATCTAGTTGCTTGTTTGTTCTCTAATTGCTTTTCCCCTGTTAGATTTTCCCATTCATGATCAAAAGCTTCTTGTTAGACCCCCCAGAATTATTTAGATGTACGCTACCTATCCCTTCGATGATAGAGTTGGATATAGGCTCAACTACTTCCATACTTATGGGAGTTGTAGCTCCACTACAAACTCCACCCATATTTATTATTTTCTTAGGAAAAATTGACTATCTTTGATATTCTAAAATATTGGGCTTAGACAAATAATTTATTGGAAGGGATACTTTGATGGTTAGGTTTGTGATAATGTCCCCATTATTGGATTCCCTCTTCCAAGGCTTCTAATGGTATGTGTCAAGGCTCCACCTCCTCATCAATTGTTATTAAAAATATAATTATGAGTATTTAGACCGTTTTAATCCTTTTACATTTACATGTCCATACAAGCATCATTAACTGATCCAGATTTATGAAGGAACAAAATGAAGTAAAGATATAAACCAAAACATAGAGATACACCAAGAATAGAAATTCAATCCATTAATAACAAAGTGCTGAAAACTATTTACATTGAGAATGGAAATATACTATCTTAGGCAATGGTATCTTATCTCTGAGGAGATATGTGGCAACTACATGCTCTTTGAACTTTGTTACAATGAGGTTTGAAGGCCTATTTATTATTGTGAAACAACGGAAATCCCTAAACATCAGGAAACCTATCCCTAGGAGATGAAGCACCAAAAGTTTGTGGGCCTTGTTAGCACTCCAAGAAGCTCTCCTAGATTGTAGCTCGGAGATGCCTGGAAACATATAAATCTTCAATATCATTCTCTGAACTATTGGAATGGATTGGGGTTTGGATCAAGTCAGATTACTGTTTAAACTCTATTTTCTCTCAAAACATACAGGGACACCCTTAGTTTATAGATTCAATGAACGGATGGAGAACCCTGACTGTACCAGCAGATACATACATAAACACATATGAATGGTCAGCTATAGAACGTAAATGAAGCTTACAAATCTAATTTATCAGTGCAGAGATAAGGTGACAGTTATCTGGCATTCGACAGAGAAGAAAACATTAATATCCCATTCAAGTGTAAGCTTAGAACATAGGAAAAGATGGTGATTGAACATATAACAACAAAAGAAGCTTGTATTATTGGAATGAAGATGAGACGCTGAGAGGAGCAGAGTCTCCACAGTCTCCAAAAGTTGAACCCATGATACTTCTAACTTTCAGCCATTTATAGGCTTTTTACAATGCTCTCGGGCTCTCTGAGGCTCGAGGTGTCTTAATCTATCCCTCTAGCTTCTAACTGGTTGATGCCATGATTAGATAGACATGAGCCAGAGGTCTCTTTTTCTAACAACATAGTAACCAAATTTTGGTAATTTTGTCGTGCTGTCAAGTAGCTCGCTTGTGCCAGCGATGCTCCATGATCACTTATGTTGGTTCGGCTGCATCATGTTGTGGCTTTCTCCCCTTCCGACCATTTGGCTCTCGGCCTTTGTATTCTGGCCTCTGTCCTGTAACGGAATGGGTATTTGGGCCTTTGAAATCATTTCGAATACCAAAACCGATTGTTTTCTGTTTTACACAGAGAACCTCTACAACACTGTGAAATTATGCCAAAACTCTATTCATTCCGGTCTTCAGAAGTCCTTAAATATGTCTATTCCTCTATCGGGTCCATCCTCATCGCTATCGCAAGTTGCTTTGGCCTTGCTCCTTTGTATTTTAAAAATATGTTATAAATTGTGAAATTAATGTGAAAATTGGCTCCCTTCACGAACCCTTTCAGGTCCGGGTTTTATCGCATCGGCGTTGTTTCTTTGTATTTCGTTAAATAACTAAATATGTGAAAATACATTAAAAACGCCTTTCGGCAGATCTCAAAATCTACGCAATAATGTCTATATAGCCATCGGGTCTAGATAATTGCATCGCATACATGTATGGGTATAGGCCCCACTCCATAATGTTTCTCCGATTGGGATATCGTGATAGCCTCGGGTTGTTGTAAGCACTCTATTGTGGTCGCCGATTGTCATTTTCCAATCAGATCTGGACCGTTGATCGACCAGATCTAATGACTATTATGCCTTCACTTGTTTATGCCTCTAATACTCTGTTTTTCACTGTTTTTACATGTTTTTGGCCTCCCGATAGTGTTTCTCTTCCATTCTAAGGGCTCTTCTCATGTGATTGATTTGATCTTTGGCATGATTTTACGAGATTGCGAAGACTTAGAGAGCATATTTGGATCCATTTGGATCAGGACTCGATGTAATTATAAATGTGAGAGTAATATTTTTGAAGTCCGGCTTATGGCCAAAGCGGAGCAAGAGGAGACGTGGCCATCGAAGCTAAAACATGGGACATTTCCGCTAAAAATAGTAGCATTGCACCTGAGGGGCTAACACTGGCTCCTTTCGAGGATGAAAGCCTCCCTATGAGGTTTCGAGAATTGCAGACTACTGCCTTTCCAGTAACAACCAAAACAAAATTATTTCCTAGTGTTCCATTGGGCATGGAGTCTATTTGCATAGAAAACAAAAACTGAAAAAACCTATTACAACATTAAGACCTTAAAGCCTCATATGAAGTAAAGTTCCAAAAACTTCCCATTGACTGGGCCATCAAAAACACCTCCCCCCTCCAAATTGTGCAGAATGAAAGTATTGCTCATCTAAACTTGAGCAATGACAAATGGTCTTGTCCATAAGGCATCAAATTTACCATGAATGCACTTCTTGTCCTTCAAAGCATCTTATTTGAGAACCCAGTCACCAAACTGAAAACTGTCCATTTTTGCCTTTCTATCAAAGGTTTCTTTGATCTTCTTCAGATGAATTCTTGACTTCTCAACTGGTTGTTCACTAATCTGCTGTAATTCAACCAAGTTACTCATTCTCCTCGCTATGTCATTCTCTTCATCCTATTCTTCTTGCAAGAATTTGGCCACAACGAGAATCAGCTAGATAGGAAAAACAACATCAGTGCCATAAACCAGCTTAAATGGAGAATTTCCTATGGACTTCTTGTTGGTAACTCTGTCAACCCATAGTGCAAACTTCAACTTGGAATCCCAGTTCTTTTTGTTGTGCTCCGATAGTTTTTTGATTATCCTTACAAGGCTCTTGTTAGATGATTCTACCAGGCCATTGCCTTGAGGATAATATGAGGTATAATGTACCAATTGAATGCCCATGGATTCAAACGTGTCCACCAATTCTTCTACCCTTAAAGCTGCTGCATTATTAGTGACTAGTTTGGTTGGGCAACCAAATCTAGTGAAAATATTCTCATTCAAGAACTTCATGATAACTTGATGATTAACATTTTTAGTGGGTACGACCTCAATCCATTTGGTGAAATAATCAGTAGGTACCAAGATCCATTTGTGATGGCCACTGGAATGTGGATTGATCTCACCTATGAAGTCCAAGCCCCATTGCTAGAAGGGACCATTGACATGTACTAGCTTCAAGGGTAGATATTTTAGCTGTTTTCTTCCTGCAAACCTCTGACATTTGTCACAAGATTTCACAAAAGAAAACACATCAGAGAATAGATTAGGCCAATAATACCCAACTCTCAGGATCTTGTGGGTTGTGGTTTTCCAATAATGATGCCTTCTGCAGATGCTATAATGGAACTTGTGCATGACTTCCGCGAATTTTCCTTTGTCTAGACATCTCAGGAGGATCCCTGATGGGTCTTTCCAATAGAGTAGGTTTTCATTAATGCAGAATTTGGCTGATCCGAGCTTAATGGGCCGGGCTTGAATCAAGCTAAGCCCTAGAGGGACTTCTAGCTTCTGCGAAAAATGGACTACACTAGAATACCATTCATAGGTAGCTAGATTTTAAGCCAAGGACTGATTCTTCTCTCACTCTTTTGCTTCTTCCTTTGTACGCTCACCACCTGAATTTGAACCTATGCAATTGATGTCTAACAAACTGCAATTTTCCTCATCCATAAGCTTAACCAAGCCCTAGCCTTTAACAAGCTTGGTGGGCTTCACCTCTATGTTGAACTCTATGAATTTTGCAATCCATTTAGCTCTCTTTCCATCAATATTTGGTTGAGTTAGGACGTCTTTTACTGAGGCTGAAGGTACATACACAACCACTTTGGAATGCAGAATATAAATTTTGAATGGCTTTAAATATTTTATGAGAGTGTAAGCCTGTTTTTCAATAAGGTCATACCTTAGTTCAGCGTCCCTTAGAGTTTCACTAAAAAAGGCCACAGGGTGTTCTACGCCTTCATCATTTTTCTGCAATAGCATCACTGCAAGTGTATCATAAGAGGAAAAAGTGAAGATATAAATCTCAATGGTATAATCTTGGCTAATTAGAGTGGGAGCTTCCATGATAGCTTGTTTGATGGCTTCAAAAGAGCTTCTTGCACCATTTGTCCATTTTATTTCTGATCCTTTCTTTAGCATGGAAGTGATGTGCTTCACTAGCTCTTCGAAGTTTGGAATAAACCTCTTGAAAAAGTTAATCTTACCCAGGAAAGATTGAATGTCCCTTTTTGACCTTGGGATGGACAATGTCTAAATTTCTTGAACTCTTGCTAGATCGATCTTCACACCTTTAGTAGAAACAATATGTCCCAGCAGTTTTCCTTCTTCTAGAGAAAACTGTGACTTCTTTGGGTTTATAGAAATTCCAAAATGTCTGCACTTTCGAAACACCTTCTTCAAATGCTACAAATGGTCCTTGTGGCTGATGGAAAGACTGTTATGTTGTCAAGGTAAATAAGGACAAACCTATCCTTCTCTCCCACAAAGGCTATGTCCATGGCCCTCTGAAAAGTAGCCCTAGCATTCATCAGTCCAAAAGGCATCTTGGAGTAAATGAAAGTGCCCCAAGGAGTAGTGAAGGCGTCTTTTCCTGATCTTCTGGATGTACAACAATCTGATTGTAAGCTGAAAATCCATCTAAGAAAGACATGACTTTAGCCCCTGAAACTTTTTGCGGCAACTGTTCCATCTTAGGCAGGGGGTAGTTGTCTTTTTTAGAGCATTTGTTCAGATTCCTGAAGTCAACACAAAGCTTGATTTCTCCATTCTTCTTTCTTACTACCACAAGGTTAGCTATCCACTTTGAATATATTAGGGGAACTATGACCTTGGCATCCAACCGCTTCTTGATTTCCATTTCAATCAAAGGAAATAAGAGAGGGCTGATAGGTCTTAATTTCTGCTTAAAAGGGATGGTGTTCTTCTCCAGTGGAATCTTATGCTAGATGATGTTGGTGTCATAGGTCTTAAGATCACTCTACTCCCAAGCAAAAATATCAGCAAATTATTTTATCACGGTGCAATACTTGGAATTTTGGGCAGAAGACAAGTGAGTGGATAGATTTATGTACTTTGGATGGGCTGGACTCCCTACATTATGTTTATGAACAATATACTCATTTTCTTTTTTGGCAGGCTTATAAGGTACATCATTATGATCAAACAGCTTCTCTAGGGGCACCAATCCTTTGGGTATATGGTTACTAGGCAGCTCAATAATGTTGTCATGACCAATCTCATCCTTTAGCTTGGACTGGTTGCATTCTTCAATGGTTTTGTTTTCATGGTCAATGTTCATTTCAGAAAATTCATCAATGACTTGTAAAAACCTATTAATTTCATCATCATCTTAAAAAGCTTTCCAGTATTTGACATTGTCACGCATAGATGTCTATATTTCACCTGAAATTAATGGGTCAATTTAGGAGGCAAAGGAGGAATAAACGTGCTAGCAGACACATCAAGGGAATGAACACGCTGGTTCTTCATTCTCGAGATGTAAGAAATGCTAAAAATATTAAAAGAGCCCTTGAGCTTCCATATCTCATCTTTGTATGCTTTTAGCCTTGGATGCTTTGCTTGGAAAGTTTTGTTGACCTGCTGAATGAAAAGGTCTGCATCTCCAAACACCTTCAGACCTTTGATGCCCATTTCTTTAGCAATGTTTAAGCCCAATATCAAGGCTTCATATTTGCTATGTTATTTGTGACCTGAAAAGTTAACTTGAAACATAAATGAATGCATTCTTGTGTGGGGGACACAAGGAATACACCTACCCCTGCAGCTTCCTTAGAGCAAGCTCCATCAAAGAACATGTCCCAAATTTGTGGGGCTTCTTCCTCTGTGATATGGCAAACCGGTTTCTTAAGCTCCATGGAGGCCAACTGGGATTCTTCAATCTGAAGAATATAGGCTCCAAAATTAGTGTTGACAGCATAGATGGGATGATTAGTGGGATTCCTTTCATCTTTGATTATATAAGCCAACTGAGCTTCTCTATATAATATCCTACTCTCACCTCCAAAAACTGGGATAGTAGAATAGGACAGATCATTTTGCAATGTTCCACCTCATCACTTGATCAAACCTCTGGAAAGAAACATGCAAAACTTGGGGGGTACATTTGCTACCACGGTATCTATCATCATGCTCTTCATAGGCAGCTGAGACAAGGTGATGGCTAGGTCTTTGATTAATCCCAAACATTTCACTTTTATAGAGTCAAAAGAAAATAGGTCATGATAAGACTTGGTAATGTCAAGACCCAACTCATCCATGACAGCCTTGGGCATTAGGTTATGGCTGGCTCCCGTACCCAGAAGGCAATTGTGAAGGATTTTATCATGAATAGTCAAAAAGACATAGAATGATGGGGAGATATCATCGCAATTTTCAATCATTTCGCTGAGAACAACAGCTAGTTTGTCATCTTGCAGTTTTACATAGTCAGTGGAGGTTGGGATGGCCTTAGGCTCAAGTGCCTCGAGGATAGATCTCTTGAAGGACTCATTCTCCACTAGTTCAATCATAGGTATAGGTATGCTTAGCTTCTGAATTTCTGATTTGAAACTGAAAGGAGAAGAATACTTGTCAAGGCGTCTTACCTCGTGAGCTAGAGCTTTGAGGATGATGGGATCAACTGCCGGTCATTTCTACTTTTTAGCTTGTTGTCTTGCAGGGAAATCAACTTTCTGAACAGGAGTTTCCTTGACATTATTTATCTTCGACCTTAGATCATATCTGTGTTGATCGTCAGTTTGCAGAATAGCTCCACCATCCCACTCTTGGTTGATTTGTTCATTGAATAATGACTTTTCATAGGCAACTAAGGTAAAAAATGAGGCACTACCTTTCTCTTCCATACAATGGATCTCATTATCTTCATCAAACTACTCCTCTTCCATGACTACATTCTGAAAAGGGGTCTTCACCCTTTGGTCTTCATTGGCATCTTTGCTTCTTCACAGAATCTACAACGGTCATTAGCTCTTCTATATGGATTTGGATTTCTAGAAGCAAAGGTATTAGGAACTCTTCCTTTCCCAGGGTGTTACTCAACCTTTAATTTGGAGATTTCAAAGGCTAATGACTCTATCATCTTGGTCATTTTATCTATCTTGGGATCTGAAGATGTTGAAGATTCGCCCCTCTGTCTCCTTCTATCAACATTCCCCTTGAGCTTTCCTACAGTCATGATGTTTGATTCGACTTCCAAGGTTGCGTCCTGCATATCAACCAAGGTAGCACATCGTCTCTCCCTTAACAGTAGACAGAATTCAGAATTAAAGGCACTGGCATAGGTGAGTTTAGCAAAGGTAGTGGTGGGTTTTACTTTAGCTGGTATCTTGCTATACATGTGATTAAACCTCTTATTAAAATCAGACAACAACTCACCATTTTCCCTCTTTAACTTCCCTAACTCGGTGTGGTAGTAGAGTAGATCCTTCTTATCCCCCCAATGCTTTAGGAATACATCATCTAAGGCCTCAATATCTGCTATAGAACTTGGGGTCAGTTCTCTGAACCATTTTCTAGCCGCTACATCTAGACTTTGGACAAAGACTCTCATCCATACATCATCTTCACTAATGTCCAGGTTATCAGCACAGCTATAGAAGGATTCAAGATGTTCCTCAGCTATAACACCTTCAATTCCAGTGAAATTAGGCCTATAATTCTGGTATTCTCTAGTAGGCATGGCATTCAAAGGAGTGGGTAGTACCAGAGGTCCATACCTAGCAACTATGATTCTTTCCATTTTGGTAGGTGTTGCAATAGCTGTGGTGGCTATAAGGGTAATGGAAGTTTGAATGACATAGGGTTGAGGAGTGACTGATAAGACTAAAGGAGTATGATCGATAAGAGGAAAGGCTTCCTTTGGGCTTACAACGAAAGGAGAACCTAAAGAATAAGGAGATCTATGAATCTCTGAGATTTTTTCTTCACTACTAGTATTAGATGCTATACTCTCAACATGTATTTGTTCTATTACAAGATTTTCTTGAAGAGATATAGAATATTGTTTAGAACTACCAGGACCTGATGCTCCTTTCTGCAATGCCTTTCTTTCTTTAATGATTTTTTCAAGGTCAGGTACTGGGTCAGCTTGTGGCTTCTGAGGATTTCTCAGAGTATGCCTCAAAAACTGAGCTAGAACTTTGAAGTGGATTTGCCAAGAGGTTCGTCCTCTAGTAGAGTCACCAGATAGATGATTACAACCGAAATAGTGTCCAGACTTTGTCTATCATCAAAGTTGGATCTGTGTCATCCCCTAGGGAAGCTGAGCTTCAATCTCCTGTCCCCAGCAGTGGCACCAATTATGTTAGCACTCCAGAAGCTCTCTTAGGTTGTAGCTCGGAGATGCCTAGAAAAATATAAATCTTCAATATCGTTCTCTAAACTATTGGAATGGATTGGTGTTTGGATCAAGTCAAATGACTGTTTAAACTCTATTTTCACTCAAAACATGCATGAACACCCTCAGCTTGACAAGGCTTTCAACCACTAATGCTTAATAGTTTATAGATTCAATGAAAAGATGGAGAAACATGACTGTACCAGCAGATACATACATAAACACATATGAATGGCCAGCTACAAAAAGTAAATGAAGATTACAAATCTAATTTATCAATGCAGAGATAAGATAACAATTATCTGGCATTCGACAGAGAAGAAAACATGAATAACCCATTCAAGTGTAAGCTTAGAAAGAGGAAAAGATGGTGATTGAACATATAACAACAAAAGAAGCTTGTATTACTAGAATGAAGATGAGATGCTGAGAGGAGCAGAGTCTCCATAGTCTCCAAAAGTTGAACCAATGATACTTCTAACTTTCATCCATTTATAGGATTTTTACAACGCTCTCAGACTCTCTAAGGCTCAAGGTGTCTTAACATATCCCCTCTGGCATCTAATTGCTTGATGCCATGATTAGACAGACATGAGCCAAAGGTCTCTTTTTCTAGCAACACAGTAACCAAATTCTTGGTAATTTTGCCACGCTATCAGGTAGCTCACTTGTGCCAGCAATGCTCCATGATCACTTCTGCTGGTTCAGCTGCATCATGCTATGGCTTTTTCCCCTTCCAGCCATCTGTCTCCTGGCCTCTGTCCTGTAATAAAATGGGTCTTCAGGCCTTTGAAATCCTTTTGAATACCAAAAACGACTTTTTCCTGTTTTACACAGAGAAACGTTGCAACACTATGAAATTCTGCCAAAACGTTTTTCATTCCGGTCTTCAAAAGTCCTTAAATATAGTCTATTCCTCTATTGGGTCCATCCTCATCGCTATCGCAAGTCGCTTCGGCCTTGCTCCTTTGTATTTTAAAAATACATTAAAAATCATGAAAATAACGTGAAAACTGGCTCCCTCCTGACTTCAAATATTATATATTTCCCTTCACGAACCCTTTCGGGTTTGGGTCTTATTGCATCGGCATTGTTTCTTTGTATTTCATTAGATAATTAAATGTGTGAAAATGCATTAAAAAACGCCTTTTGGTGGATCTCAAAATCTATGGAATAATGTTTATATAGCCATCAGGTCCAGCTAATTGCATCGCATACATGTATGGGTATAGGCCCTGCTCCATAATGTTTCTCTGATTGCGATATCGCGATGTGATTAGTTGCAATCGCATATCGCAATAGCCCCGGGCCATTGTAAGCGCTCTAATGTGGTTGCCGATTGTGACTTGTCGATCATATTTGGACCGTTGATCGGCCAGATTTGACGGCTACTGTGCCTTCACTTGTTTATGCCTCCGATACTTTTTTTCACTGTTTTTACGTGTTTTTGGCCTCCCGATAGTGTTTCTCCACCACTTTAAGGGCTCTTCTCATGCGAGTGTTTTGATCTTTGGCATGATTTTATGAGATTTTGAAGACTTAGAGAGCATATTTGGATCCATTTGGATCAGGACCTGACGAAATTATAGATGCGAGAGCAATATTTTTGAATTCCGGCTTATAGCCAAAGCGGAGCAAGAGGAGACATCGTCGTCCAAGCTAAAACAAGGGACATTTCCGCTAAAAGTAGCAGTAATGCACCTCAGGGACTAACAGGCCCCATCAGGGTAAATTAGTACATAAACTTCCCCAGTTCGTAACTTTGGCTTACGATCTTCATTTGACGTGTACCTCGTTAGAAATATCTATCTGAGGATTACAAGTTTTGATTAAAAACCCTTTCCATAAGTTCTTATTTTACCCATTTTCCAAAAAAAATGTCATTTCAGGCTGCAAAACGACTTCGAAAGTTCAGGACACAAAAAACTGCCGCAAATACTAAATTGTGCTACAACTAAGGAAACTGAAATAAACAATGGTAGGGGTCGAAGTGGAATAGGAAGGTGGCCATCAATATCCACTTGCAACATTAACATGATTAATTACAATATTAGTGGGCGAGTAAAGGCTAAGATTTTATAGAATGTCCATTAACCCATAAAGAAACAGGCCTTATATATAGTTTAGTGTGTTTCTAGACTATAACCCAAAAAAAAAATTCTTAATATATGCATACATAAGGCTTTATAATGTTTTATCGCTAATTGTTAATTCATCCCTAACTCATAGTTTCTTGTTATATTTTGAAATTATTATGCATACAATGGCTTAAGTGTTAATTAGATCATTGAGTCATTAAGCCAAACACGAGGTGTATATTGGAATTGGGGTTGGAGAATTTTGATTTTTTATTAAATAGATGGAAGAGATTTGATCTTAAAGGAATATTCTTCATCTAGTACACAATCCAATGGATGATATCAAAATTTATTGAATCGATTTTCAGTTTCAAACCCAACGATATCAAATTAAATTTAATTATTTTTTAGTTTTCCACCTGTTAAGCGGTCACTTCCATTCCATTTTGCTGGTGTTTCTCTTCTGTTACCTATTTCAATTTCAATTTGGGACAAGTTCCACTTCAATTTTCAATTGACAGGGGAACAAACTATCACAACTCCAACTAGTGTTCGATATATCTTTGGTTCCCTATGCTAATTGTTGCCATTATGGTGTGCATGGTTCTAACTAGCTAATGTTGGCATTGGTTTCATGATAGCAGCTAGCTCATGTTGGAATTGATGTCAACCTTATGTAGACTAGTTAATGTTTAGATGCCTTCCTTGTAGCATGGTTGTAGCTAGTTAAGTTGGCATTGAACTTGTTGTGTTGGCATTGATGTCAACCTTATGATGTCACACTCATGATGGTCAGATGATGGCATTGGTGTGATGGATGGTTCCTCATGTGCTAGTGGTGTTCATGGAGGTGTTTCCTTGCTATGCATTGATTAGAGGCATTATAGATGCTACTACAGGTGGATGATGGAGATCCATAGGAGCTAGATATGATGGCTCATGTGTCATTCATGTTGTTGAGTTGGCACAATAGTTGAGTTGGTAGTTAAGTTTTCATTTAGCCCTTCATGTTTATGCTCATCGAAATGACTTATTGTAGATAATGATTTGGCCTCTTTATGGCGATGATGATGGTGTTGAGATTCTATAGTGGTGTACACAAGTGTTGCATCTTGTGTAGGTGTTTGTGGAGAGTTGAGGACTTGTTGGCAGTCTTGTCAACCCTTGTTTGTTGGCCCTTAGGTCCATTTGACAGTGGAACTTGTGAGACATGTTTTGTCTATTTGCAAGGAACATAGATATCGATCAAATGAGAAAATTACCTAGTACCCATTTTTTTGAGCTAGCAAAAAATCACTCGATTTAAAAAAATGGTGATTTAGAATACACCTTTTTTTTTAATAATATTTTTGGCGCTTTCAATTTTTTTATGTATGAAGTATGAACAATTTTTTTAAATGTTAGTGAATTTCATGCCGATTTTCAAAAGTGTTGATGCAACATCAACACATTTTTTAGAGGGCTTATCTCTTACACTTTAAATTTTGTAATGAATTAAGTGTGGATAATTTTTTTAAATGTTGTTGATTTTCATGTTGGTGATAAAAAATAAAAATAAAAATAAAAAAAAAATGACAAAAAAAAATGAAATGCGAAAAAATATATAAAAAAGAAAAAAAAAAAAGAAAAAAGAAAAAAGAAAAAAGAAAAAAGAAAAAAGAAAAGCTATAAAAAATGTAAGAAAAAACCAAAATTAACTTGTAAAAAAAAATGAATAAAAATTTAACAGAAAAGAAAAGAAAAAAAAGAAACAAAAAATAAATAAAAATATCAATAAATAAATAGATGAATGATTTAACAAAAACATATATATATATATATATATATATATATATATATAAATAATTTAAAGAAAAAAAAATTAAACAAAAAAATATAAAACCATTTTTTAAAGCCATATATATATATATATATATATATATATATATATATATATATATATATATAAACCAAAAAAACTCAATTAAAAAATATTAGAAAATATTTAAACTAAATAATTTAAATAAACAAAATAAGAAATAAAATAAAATAAATATTTAGGAAATTTTTTTTAAATTAAAATTAGAAAAATAAAAAAATAACATAAAATTAAATTAAAGGAAAACAGAAAAATAAAGAAAATAAAATTATAACAATATAAAAACAAAATTTAAAAAAAAAATTAAAAACAAATTTAAAAATTAAAATTAAGAAAACAATTTCAAAAATATGTAAATTTAGAAATTAAAAAAAAAATCATTAAAAAAAATTAAAAATTAAAACAAAAATATTAAAAAAAAAAATATCCTCCCCACTCCCTCACTTTGCCGCACCCCACCGCCCTCCTCCCCCTCCCCACTCCCCTCCTCTCCCCACTCCACTACACCCGCCCTCCCCCACTCGCCTCCCCATCCTAGCCTCCTCCTCCCCTCACCCTCCCTCTCCCTCGCTCCTCAGCCAACCCCTCCCTCCCCCATCTCTCCTCCCCACCTCAGCCCCCCTTCTCCCCTCTCCCCTCCCTCTCCCTCGCTCCTCGTGAAACCTCTTCCTCCCCCATCTCCCCTCCCCACCTCACCCCTGCACAACTCTTCCCTCACCCACCTCCCCTCCTCCAACTCCCCTCCTCACCCCACCCTCGTGCACCCTCTCCCTCACCCCACTCCCCTCCCACCCAACCCTCCTCACTCGCTCGGGCCCCCAGTGAACGACCAAGGGGCTGTAGGCCGATTCCTAGAATCAACCGTAGCCAACGGACAAGGGGACGCAGGTCGATTCCTGGAATCAGCTTGCGGCCCTTTGGTCGTTGGTTGGGGGCTCGGGTGGGCAGGGAGGGCTACGTGCAACCCCCCCTGGCCCGCTCGGGCCCCAAGACAATGCCCAAAGGGCTGAAGGCTTGGGGCCCAAGTAACTGTGGAGGGTTGGGTGGGGAGGGGAGGCGAGTGAGGGATGGGGTAGGCGGGGAGCGAGGGAGGGGGAGGGAAGAGGGGAGAAGAGTGGATGGGATGGTGTGGTGGGGGCGGAGAGGGAGGGGGAGTGAGGGAGGTGGGAAGGGGGAGAAGATCTGTGAGGTGGGGCAGAGGGAGGAAGAGGAGGCGATGGGAAGGAATTTCTTTTAATATTTTATTTAATTTCTAATTTTTTTAAATGATTTTTTTATTTTTTATATAATTTAAATTGTTTAATTTTTTATAATTTTTAAATTTGTTTTTTTAATTATTATTATTATTATTATTATTGTTTTATAATTTAAATTTTATAATATAAATTTTTACAATTTAAATATTTTAAATTTTTTTTTTTATAATTTAAATTTTATAATATAATTTTTTATAATTTAAATAATTTTATTTTTTTTTGCTAATTATTTAATATTTTTTTTAAATGATGTTTTTGTTTTTTATTTTTTATCTTTAACTTAACGAAAAGCGTTTTAATTTATTTTTTCTTAAATTATATATATATTTTTTAATTTTTGTTTTTTCTTATATTTTTTATTTGTTTATTTAAAATTTTCATTTTTACAAGTTAATTTTGATTTTTTATTTTGATTTTTATGGTTTTTTATTTTTATATATTTTTTCATATTTGATCTATTATTTGTCATGAATCATCCCCTTGCCACTCGTGGCCGGTTGGGCCTCGAGGCGAAACAAGATTTTTTTTTTCTTTTTTCTTTTTTTTCTCCTAATGTTGTATAATATTTTTGTAATTTTTTTTTTTTTTTTACATTTTAATTTGGTTTTTATTTTAATTTATGATGTAGGAGCATAGGACTCAGAGGAGAAAAATCTTCCAAATTATTCCAAAGATTCAAAAAAAATCTACAGGCAAGGGAGTGGGGTCCTTTAGCCTACAATTTCTATGGTTTCTTAGTTAAAAATAGATTAAATCCTAGCAATAAATCATGCTATTTGTAACAGAGCTTTTCAAGCTTTAAATCATCCTATAAAGCATGCTTTTCTTTGTATCGGATAAGGACCGAGAGGGCCTATCCTTAATTATAAATAAGGGACAGCGAAGATCTCAGAGACAGAGGAGAGGGGCGAGTGCCATAGTGTTATTTTGGAAAAAAAATTGTTCTCTCAGTGTCTCTTATTAAACGACTCTGTAATTTGCATATGTAGATTATTGTGTGGTGCCTTAATAATGATTGAATCGGTGACTGGGTTCCTATTTCCTCACGCTGCGAGCACTGTAGATTAACTATCGAAATCTTCTTTCCTTTCATTCACGTTTATATGGTCTTTAACTCTTATTTTACCTGGCGCATATATTCTGGTTATAACAAGAATTTTTGAAATTCTATTAAGCGACTATAGCAGACTTGGAAATTTATAACTGTAAGTTCTTACCCTCATGGCTCCAAGACCATATTGGCGTAGAGAGGTCTTTTAAAATGGTAGTCGTGTGTTCAATTTACAAAGCCTTCTGCCGAAAGGAGCCATAGCGTGGCAAAGGGCCGAGTTCAGAATTTGGGAGCGAATTAATATAAATTGCGACATATATCTATCGCCAGGTCCGTCGTTTCGGAGGTGGGAAGTTATTACTTGAGTCAACCACCGAATAGCGGAACTTCCGAAGTATTAAACGCTGCGTATAAGTGTATCGGTTCCGGAGGAAAGAAGATCTTTGTTTGGGCGCTGCGATAGATATATATATATATATATATATATATATATATCTATATATATATATATATATATATATATATATATATATATATATATATATATATATATATATATATAGATATAGATATCGACCCGAAACTAGCATAGAGGCAGAGACATATAGCCATCGGTGCGATATATACCGAGCCTTGTCCATGGTAAGGCCACCTATAATCATCGCTGATGCGATCTTGTATCAGGCCAAGGAGCGAAGGGAAACATCATTGTTATATATAATTATGTCTGCGTAAACGGTTTGGGGTCATGTGGATTGCTTGTTATAGTGGGTAGCATATATCTTGTGTTGCCTAAGTTTGCCAATTGGACATTTCTTTTAAGAGCTCCTGAAAAGCCACTGTTTGTTAATAAGCCTGATAGTGAGTTTTTTTTTTAAAAGAATGAAACATCAGTTTAATGACTGATGCGCCCAGAGCAGAAGAAAGGGAAGCTGATCGAGATATTGAAGAGCTTGCTGACAGACTAGGGAGATTGTCTCTAAGGCCTGCACCCCCGCCATCATTTTACTCTTTTTTTTCTTTTTCTTTTTAAAATTTTACATGGTGTGGTTAATTTTTTTTTACATTTTATAGTTTTTTATGTCATTTCTATATATTTTTTATATTTGATTTTTTTTGTCATGTCTTTTATGTTTTATTACTTGTTATTATTTATTATTTATTATTTTTTTTCAATATTTGAATTTTTGCATTTCCATATATTTTTTATATTTGATTTTTTTTGTCATGTTTTTTATGTTTTATTACTTGTTATTATTTTTTTATTTTTTTTTTCCAATTTTTGAGTTTTTGTTTTCTTATATATATATATATATATATATATATATATATATTTGTAGAGTTTGTGTCGATGTTTGTCTAGCAACCCGATCCCATTATGTGTAGTTTGATGGTTGATTTTAAATTTTTCGTTATAATGAATCGAGTTTGCCCCACAATGTGTTAATTTCATAGTTGGTCTTTAAGTTTTCATTACAATGGGTTGAGCTGACCTACACTGCATGTCAATTTGATAGCTGGTTTTTAATTTTTGCAATGCATCAAGTTGTCTTAGGCTAAGATTTTAAAATCGCTATACATCTAGCATTTAAAATAAATTATTCTTGGTATAATAACTCTTTCATTCAGGTGTTAATTTTTAAAGTTTTTTTAGTCATAATTTTTTTCCATAATGTCATGTTTGAAATATTGTGAAAACTTAAGATTGTTTTGTAGCCATAATCTTTGGTTTTAATTCAATAGTTGAAAAAATGTCAAGGTTTTACTGTTTTTCTAAGTCATGATATTTATCTTTAATGCTATGGTTGAAAACAGTTATAAGTATTTTTTCTTAGCACCATGCTTGAAAATTGTTGGAATTTTAAGATTTTTCAAAGAATTGATATTTTAAATTTAATGTCATGCTTAAAAATTGTTGGAATTTTAGGGCTTTTGAAAGATGTGATATTTTATCTTTAATGTTATGCTTGAAAATCGTTGGAAATTTAAAGTTTTTAGAGTCATGATATTTTATTTTTAACGTCATTATTAAAAAATGTACCCTGAAAAAAAGGACATTATTTCGGCATCAACACTTTTCAATTTCAAAGTTTTTTTTGCACCAAACAAAATGGTTTTTTTGTTTTTTACTGTTATTTTTAAAAAATATTGAAAATTTATGCTGAAAAAAATAGTGATGCAGAGTCAACACTTTTTTATTTTTGGGTTGTTTTTTCATGTTTTTTTGGGAGTTTTGGGCTCGAGTACCCGTTTTGAGGTAATAGTTCCCATTTGATCGGTAACTATGTTAAAGGTGTCGAAGGCTGTGATAGAAGTTTGGAGGTGAGTTCAGATGCTAATGAAGGTAACAAAACATGTGGCAGAGGTTCTGGGTTGGGGTCTCATGCTTTTCCATATGTTTTTCCCCAACTACACCCATGCAGGCTTGTGCATTTGGTTGAAAGGCTCCAACCACATGGAGACTAGCCTATGCATACGGTAGCAACCTAGATCAACTAGTTTTTTGCATGTGGTTGTGTCTTTAGAAAAACATTCTTCGGATTCCTTGTGCACATATGATGTATTTCGAGTTGTATGTTCGGGGAAGCCTCTAAATTAATTGGTAAAGGTCAGAAATGGCTGATTAAATCCTCCAATGGGTGTGAACACCTTTAGTGCAGAAGTAGTGATGATTATGGTTGGATTTCGTCAACTTTGTGCACTCTTGATCCTAGGCCAAAAGTGGAGTTCGCCCCTAATATTTTATATTTTTCATTTTGGAGTTGGGTGAAGGTTAGATGTGTGATAATGTGAGTGAGAGAAGGCGAAATTGCATGGGTATACTTCAGACCTATTTGTGATAGGGATTGATTCAGTGTATGTGTTCTAATGGCAGTAGAATGAGCATATATATTTACTGAACTAGTGTTTTGATTTAGAACTTCAGATTATAGATCATAGAAACAGATAATTGTGGTTGAGGTCTTGGTAGAGATGGAGAGCTTGGTATAGCTCCATACTATTGAGTCTCTCACTTTTCTTTTGTAAGTGTTGCTAATGCATTTGGCACATAACCATTGTGTTGTATGGTCCTAATTTTACTATGTATAAATTACAATTTGGAGTAAGGGTTTGATATTATGATTGAGTGTGAGGTTTATTTTTTTATGATGGTGATATTATTGATAATTTTTTGTCGGATGGTTTGTGGCTTCTATTTTGCTTGAGTGGACATCATATGATTGTGGTGATTTTATTTGATTTATTGATTGTGTCTTGCTGCTAGAGTTTGTATTGTAGAGTTGAATCGATTTGAGCAGATTATGCTGGGATCCATTATGAGAATCTATGAAACAAGTTTCACATAGAGTAGAGGAGAAATGACTTCATGGGTGTGGTGTAGTGATTGTGAAGTTTCAGTGAGAGGGACAATTTCTCCACCCAATCAGAGTTTGATAGTCCAATCAGAGTTGGGCGAAGATCATTGATTGTGGTGGCTTTCAGTGGATGGTAGTTCATAGATCCATGTGAGAACATAGTCTACCGAGCTTATCAGTAGAATCAGGTCTCCTGGATTATTGGTGTTGGCCTATTATATATAAGGTCAAGTCTCCTAGCTGATGGGAGTTAGGAAATCTATGTAAAAGACATATTTATCTTAATATAAGATTCAAAGTAGCGCATTAGTATCAAGGGTGGTATTTTTCAGGGTGAAGGATTTTCCAGTAGATATCTCGTGTCTCTTATGTGGATGTGTTTTTGATGTGTTGATTATTTTTTCTCTCATGGTTATCTTGTTTTAACTGCTTATATGGTTTATATGCATGATATAATCTAATGTGTATGTAGTTGGCTAATATATGCGATTCAAGAAGAAGTTTAAATTGCTAAATTTTTTTAATAAGACACACTACTGATTCACTCCACCCCACCTCTCCCGCCCCTTGCCCCACCACCCCCCTCCCCCCTCAGTAGTGCTCAAAGGTTTCCAACACTAATTCCAAGAGAAACATAATTTCTTGGATTTTAAATTCTCTTTATGAAGGTGCATTTTATATTTATGGTAATTCAAATACTAGTAACATCTTTTGGATTTTGAATTTTTTGATGTTGATAGAAGTTTTGATCATGTCATAATGATTGTATTAGTATATACGAAGGGGAAGGCCCCTTCATCTCCTTTCAAAGCACATCCAATTGTTTCCTTTTGTGTATTGTTTTTGAATACACAATACTAATTGTTGTAAATATTTGTGGCATGGAAGAAGGTTTTTGGTGGATTGTTAAGACAAAAGATGTTGTCTCTATTGTTGTTAGCGAAGATACATTTCAAGGTATCACTGATGACATTTGCATTTCTTTGGTAAGGCACTTTCATCAGAAATGAGTTATAAAATATCATGGCATTGTCAATGTATCAGGCATTTATGAAAATTATTGGAGCACTAATTAGTATTCATTTTGAAACTTTCAATTTTCAAATAGGATATTGCAATCAATTTTCTTTTAAACTAACCATGAATAATTGAAAAAAAGTAATGTTCCAGCATATCAAGTTATTTCCAAGAGCATCATAATTTCTTGGATTTTGAATTTTTCTTTATGAAGTCGCATTTTGTATTTATGGTAATTCAAATACTAATCACATTTTTATATTTTAAATTTGAAAAATTATGGAAACTGATGACTTTGGTGTATATCAACCACATTTACTAATGTGGTTGTGCTAGTTTTATCTATATTAGCTATATTAAACAACTTTCCTAAAACCTCTATGTAGAAAGCTCAAAACAAAAGAAGCTATGGTAAGGAGAAATGTTGTGTTCAGTTGCTCTCATTGTGTTTTTCATAATTACTCCCTTATATTCACATTAATTGATCATGTTGTGCACTTTGTGGGAATGTATGATTAAAATATTATGCCATGATAACATCAAAGCAAGGGTGATGGCATATAAATACGTTCCACCATTGAAAAACATTGAAAACCTATAATAAAACAAGTGTAATATGCAATGTTATTGCTTAGCACCTGCCTATTATGCAAAAAATTAATTGATAGTAGAAGGTATTGTATCTAAGATAAAAGTTCCCTCATTTCCATGCATAAAGATCTTAATTTTTTTTAATTATTAAAACTTGTGATTTGCCAGGTTCCATTGTGTAGGTGACATTATAATAGTTTAGATCTTTTTCAACTTGTGAAATTAGGTTTCTACTTCAGAATATAAAAACAAATTTTCAAAATATTAAAAAAATTAGAATTGGTAAAGATTTTAAGTAGATAGATTTTTATAGTTGAATTCACAAAGTTAAGATTCAAAAATGATTAGTTAAAACAATGAAACTTCTATTTTGCATTAAAATCATTTATAACAAAAAATTCCACAACAAATGACATCAATTGGCTTTGTTTGCTCTCTATATTCTTAAATAACTAATGCATCTACAAATGCTTATAAGTATTTATCTTGCATTATTTGACAACTTGATATTTCAATGCCTTATATGACTTCTACACAAGTTGCCCATAAAATCAAGCAAGCTATTAAAGGTAGGTAAAAATGTTTGAAAGAGAAACATTGTATTATAGTAAATGAACACATAATTAATTATGAAAATGCATGTTGACTTAGTAGCATACCAAATAACTATAAAGATTTATAATGGAGGTGACATTGTTTTTTCTTATGAATACATTATATTATTTTGAAATATGTTGTTAGTAAATGAATAGTTAAGTTTTAGACATTTTATATTGTTTATGAAAAAAACAATAGAAAAATATTTATAAGCATTGGGATAATTTAGGTTATTAATAGATTAGGTAGGAAACAAATGTAAAATTGATATTATACTTTGAGTTCTAATTAGAAATCAATTTGTAAAGGTGAAAAACAATTCTGATGACTTTTTTCATATATATATATATATAATTCAATTCAAATGTTGATCATCAATATAAAGAAGTTGTATTAATGTAGGAAGAGACTCAAATGCAATAAGAGTTTAGAAGAACTTAGATTGCATTTTAAAAAATATCTCTATATTGATATAGTAAGTGATAGAATATCATAAATGTGTTTGTTGAATTTTTTTTGTAGTTGTTGCAATATGATTAAAGCCTTAGAGTAAGGTTTAAAAGAGATTTTGTTAAAGATTTCCCATTATAATTTAGGAATATTTTATTTAAGTAGTGACATAATAACTTTAGATGTTTTTCTTATATTAAGTAGATTATATATACCAATATAATATATAAATTCGAATATACATATAAAGTGATTTCATATATATATATATATATATATATATATTAAACCACAAAAAAATCATAAAATAAAAATGTGATTGTTAAAAGTTTTCAAAAATTTGAATAAATTTTGGAAATTATTTTCAAAAGTTACACATTAATTAAAAGTCAAATATGAGTACAAATGAAATTTTCATAAATATTGATATTTGGCATGTGTATTGTTTTTCATAAATATTGAGATTTGATATGTGTACTATTATGACACTTGGTAGCATATATATATATATATACAAATTCTGTTTACAACCCCATAAAATTGGTCATTTCATCTATATAGACTAATAAGAAAATAGAAATTCAAATTTCAAAAATTATTTTTAATTTTCAAAATATTTAATTTAATAATTATTTTTTTCAAACTTTAATAAACTTTATAAAATATTTTAATTTTTTTAAAACTAATTAAAAGTAAAATCATTTTAACTATAAAATGATTACAATATAGCATGAGCATAATATATACTATTAAGCATTAAGATTTACTTTCATCATTAATGTGAAGCTAGATTTAGAACATGAGATTTATATTTTAATATATTGATCAACCATGAAGAAATAAGCATTAAGATTTACTTTCATCATTAATGTGGAGCTAGATTTAGAACATGAGATTTATATTTTAATGTATTGATCATTTTTCAACCATGAAGAAATAAGCATTAAGATTTACTTTCATCATTAATGTGGAGCTAGATTTAGAACATGAGATTTATATTTTAATGTATTGATCATTTTTCAACCATGAAGAAATAATCGGCTTATAGTTCGATCATAAAGGAGATCATGTTCTTTTATCACTCTTAGGTTGTCGTCTGAGATTCAAACCCCGTAATATGATCGTTATTCAAACATAGTAAACTGTCTTTTTCATTTTCCAAAGTTAAGATGTAACTTAAATGATTTTGATAATACGTTGCTGTTCATTTCTTTGTTAAATTATTAGTTCATGATTGTACAGTGCCATATTTGTGAGAGCTATTTCCTTATCCCTCAAGATTTTTTTTCCCTTTCAATTGAATCATTGGAAAGAATTTAAATATTCAGTAATATCTTTCCCTAAACATTTAAAGAACATAAGCTACAAAATGCCATCGAAGTGTAAAATTTATACATGCAGTACCTATACATAACTCAATATTTCCCTATGCCAACTATATGAGTAATGACTTAACTTAAAGTCTCTTTGGCTCGATCTTAACCTACCTCATAGCTTATATGATGGAAGTGTCTTAACCCATCCTTACTAGCCAAATACATAAATGTTGACAGAAAAAAACATTCCTAACATTATCAATGACATAATGTAAGGAGATGAGGAAATATGTTGTTTGGAGTATACCTATTTAGAATAGTTTAGACAAGTGCATCAATTTTATTACTAATTTTTTTTATGGATGGATGTAAAAACTAATGGAGGAAATTAAAATAGGATAGTGGGAAAAGAAATGGTAAATGGAATTAGAATAGGGATCTAAATTTCACAAATATTATTGAACTATAGGAAAAATATAAAAAAGTGTTAAAATAAATTCTTGTAACTATGAAATATCATCCAACATACCAATGATAATATATTGTTGAATAATATTTTTGGTATATCTTGGTACATAAAAAAAAAACATGCAATAAATTAACCAAATACATCTTTCAATTCCAAGTGACTATCAAGGACCATATCACCATAATTCCATTATCTATCTAAATGATAAGTGTGTAGGTGCAATAAATTTCCCCAAAATAAATGTTACTAGGGGATTAATGTTTAGATCCATCCACATGTTTTCTCGCTTAACATAGAAAGCAACAAATAATAGGAGATTTAAAGCTAATACCAAATTGAAGAATGAATCTCATTTTTGGTTAAAGGCTTAAGTAAACAATGCAAGCAACTACCACATAATAATGTTCCCAAAAATGTAGGGGATGAGATTGACATGGGGAAGCTAATGAAATTCAAGATGAAGGTTAACACAAAATATTTCAATTATGATTAGATAAGTATGGATCCATATATTAATCAGGATGAATTAACTAAGGCATTAACCTTAAAAATTATCTATCACTAACTAGGAAAAGTGACATAAGAAAAGACTTGGAGAATGGCTTAGTCTATTATGATGTGAGGTTATGAACATAAGGACAAAACAAGGACAAAATCATGAAGTACTAAAGGTCGTCAAATCCAAGGCCATAACCTAGGTCACATGCCAATAGAGGATGAGTGAAGAAGAAAGGTGATTAGAGGTGGATGTATAAAAGTATATTTAGATGGGTCAAATAGGGGATTGTAAACATGAGGGGTTCACACAATGAATCTATGTCATAACACATGTGTTTGTGCATTTATGAATGATTTAGGAGTTAGAAATTAAAGAATACGTCTCAAAGTCCTCTTGTTGAAGCCCCCTCTCAATACGCCTTTCCAATTATAAATGTCTATATTTATAATAATTATCTTAGGTGTATTTTTTTTCATAACCTTTGAGTGAATATTTTCGATGTCTATCCTTAATATGTGTCAAGAAGTAACTCTTGTAAGACACAACTAACCTCAATGTGAATTCTCCAAATTAAGGCTACTTTTTAATTTTTCCATAATCTATTTAACCTAATTCATACTCACATATAATCTATTTAACCTAATTCATACTCACATATACCTAGTTATAACTCACCCTTACCAGATTGTAAACCTTTCAAATATATATGTTTTTAATAGATTCAAATAAACCCACACACATAAAATTATAATTTTAACTCATTAATATGTATATCCATGTGTTATAACATTTCAAAATTAGCAAAATATTAGGCATGAAAAAAAACGACCAAAGAATGGGTCATGTGGGATTGAAGTAATATTAATACTAGTATTATAAAAAAGTTCACCTAACTGAAAATAAATTAGAGATTTAATTAGCTAAGAAACCTTGCTTTGACCATACCTATTAATTGATTGAAAAAATATTAATGACACCAAATATTGGCTAGTTATTTCTACATGTTTATGACTAAGTTAAAACAATAATAAGGTTGAAGGAAAATCATTAATGGAAGGTTGGGCAAAATCTTTGTAAACAATATTATATTATTTTTACCCTCATGAGCAAGGCTATTGTGTTTTAGAGGAATTTTGGAGACCATAGTTTATTGACTAAATAGTTGGTATTATTTGTTAAATGGAATTAAATCATTGTAAAATTGAAGGGTGCACGAATGATGTACATTTGTAACTAACTCTGAAAGATGGATCATAAGAAAGAGAATTACAGAATGACTCATATTTTACTTGTTTAGTTGGCTAGAAGACAAAAGTTACATAAATTTGGTGATTGAGCAATTAACTATGGAATTTTATTGAAAGACCACATTCAAAATAAAGATATGTTAGAGAACAGAAAATATATATTTTCTAAAAAATAGGAAAATACCAAAATCTAATTACAAAGAGTTTTAAGCATTGCTAATAAAATCATATGGATTTAAAATTTCATAGATCTGATAGGTTATAATTATAAACATTTAGTTATAGGGAAACTAAGTTGTTAATAAATTATATTTTATTGTCTAAAAAGGTTATCCTTAAAAATATTATTTCTTTAAATAATGAATATATTGTATTAATGATTATATATTTATTTTTTTAGTATATTAAGGAAATAAATCTAAGCTTATTATTCCTAAAACCATATTTTGTTTAACAAAATTTATGATATAGATGCCACAACCGATTTTAAAACTTCCGCAATAAAATGTATTAGTTTCATATTAGAAAATAGTTCTTATTTGAAGACTTTATTCTTAAAAAAAAAAATTAGATTTTCATACCATAACATTTGTTTTGTGAAATTACCAATAGTTATGCTCAATGTTGAATTATGATGATAAATAACCATGACACAAAAGACTTAAAAACATAGATTTGAGATTTGGAGATGCAAGTAGAAGGCATTGTAGACCAACCATAAGGTTATGTTCAAGTATTATACGAAATGTGCTGAGACGGAGTAGATGAAACATGCAGTGGAGAAGTGGATAAAACATAGAGTCCTATGATGCATAGAAAAATAAAAAATAAACAGAAAGATGACCTTTATATTTCTATAATCCATATGGGTAAAGTCAAGGTTGTGATAAATTATGATGGTTATATGGAAATGCATAGGTTTCTTAAGTGGTTGAGGCAACTTGAACTTTATTTTTGTTTCTATTCATTTATCGATATGAAAAATATTTATTTTTGTCAATTGAATATGGAAGGATATATGATGAACAGTTGGAAGTTCTATGCTAAGTGATATTCCGACCAGAAAGAAGCAAGTGAAACAATAAAAGGAGTTTAAGACACCTATTCTAACACATGGGAGATTAATGAAAGCAGGGATTCAAGTGGCATCATCCATCACATGGGATATTAATAAGAATGTGAAATGATGTGACATCATTTTAGAGGATGCCACTCACATACCATATTTTTACTGAAAAGGAAAATTTGATAAAAATAAATATCAATTGTATCGAATCACATATTATTTAAACAATGTAAACTTTGAAACGGGAACTGATACTGTTACCCGTTTTGTAGAGGTGGCAAAAAAATGACCCGATTTTCAAAAGTGTTGATGCAGAATACACATGTTTTTTTAAGAACATGCTTTTTGGAACTTTAATTTTTTTCATGTGCATTAAGTGGGTGAGGCTCGGTGAATGGTAGTGATTTTCATCCTGATTTTAAAAAGTGTGTATTCTGCATCACACCTTTTTTTTAAAAGACCTATTTTTTGACTTTAAATTTTCTAGTGTGTGAAATGTAAAAAATTATTTTCTAAATTTGATAGTTTTTGAAGTCGTCATTGTATTCATATTTTCTTGTTCTCTATCTTAATTTTTTTTTTTTTTTAGTGGGCTTTTTATTGTTTTGCGTTTTTAAATTATAAAGTCGATAGTTTGAATTTTAGATAATCTACATATTTAGACATCTTTTCAACCCCCTTAATTAATTTTTCAATCGACATGAAATAATTGTTTCTAAAAAACAACATTTTTTAACAATGGACATAAAAAATAACCATTTTTAACATAAATATAACAAAAAAACTAAACGTTTTGATAATTTTTTGCTAGAATTAACATGTCAAAATCACAAATTTTATACAAAAATATTAACTAAAAATGGTCAAATAATAGTTTTTTTTATGAATTTCATGTCAAAAGGATAATAATAACTACTTTTTTTTCAAAAAAAAATGATTAACTTAAAAATCAATGCAAAAATCACATATTACCAATATTGAACGTATAACAACCCTAATTGAGTGTTTATTCTTCTCATAAAATGTCAAAGTCAAAACATTGCAAAGCTTGAGTTACAAGCATAACTTAAATTTAATCAAGAATGTCACGTAATCCAAACTCTTCGTCCTCTAGAGTTTCATCATTGTCCTCTTCCACAATATTTTCTGTTTCATTTTGCTCATTTTGCTCATTTTCCTCTTCTAATGGGTCTTTCATGTCTGCAAATCCCCCAATATGTGTCTTTCCATACATTCCATGTAATGGTGGTTGGGGTTCCTTTGCCTTTTTTGCCACACGTGATTCACTAAAGTCCCCTTTCTTCAACCCAATTTCTTGCATTGCATCTGGAAGAAATTGGAGAGCATTAATTCTTTGCTGAATGAAATTGCATTGTAATGGATCTTTCTCAATTGCAATGCAATTTCTTCCTTTTTGAAGGCAGCATGCTAGTGTTGTACCTAATTATCAAGCACAAAAAAATAATGAAGTAAATTAGTACAATGACATATTAATTAAAAAAAAGAACATATTGAAATTCAATTCCATGTGGCAAAACGTACCTGAGCCAGAAAATAAATCCAGAACCCAATCTCCTTCATTTGAACATATGTCTATAAGATAGTTAATCAATAATTGTGGTTTCTGATAAATGTTAACTATCTCTCCTTTCATTTCTTTGTCTTCATATGTTAGTTTTCTCACAACAGCATCATAAGACAGTATTTGGCTATGACTCTTTTTGTCCACCCGATTAAAAATCATAGACATATGGCTATCATCTTTTGCCCAACTATCAATATGAATGAACTCACAGTCATTTATAAATTGTTGATCTTCATTGTCAAGAAGATTTGACTTTTGCCTGTAACATAAAATAGTAAAATTTCAATTAACTTGTACATAAATTAATTTTTCAACATTAATCAAATATACCTTTAACATGCAGATGGTGCGGCTTTCTGACTTGATATTGGCATTGTCCTTCACTTGCCTTATAGGTTTGTGTCACATTTAACTGAAATGTACGACCACCATCAACTAGGTTTCTCTTTGTCAAATTCTGTCGAATGGCATTTTGTTTTGTTTTGATAATGCCATCACCTAAATCAGCTCCTGGTGTAATGATTTCTCTGCTTTCTTTTGAAGTTTCACTAGGTTCTTGACTGCTGGTAATGACTACTTCAAGATCTTCAACTCTACTTTTTTTCGTCTTAACATTCTGAAGAGATCTATTCTTGGCCATTGTTACTTTTGGTCTTTTACGACCTTCCACAATTTCAATGTCATCTTCAGTAATGGCAACATATGCTTCATTGTCAACTTCATCGTCTTCAAAAGTAACTTGTTTACCCTTGCTAGATTTATCCACCAGAGGCCTTTTTTTCTGATTCTTTGGATGTAGTTTTGTAGCATCATCAATTACTACATTTTCCATGTTTTGCATATCTTCCTCTGACACTGAGTAAAAATGGCTGACAACGTTCATGATATCATTCTCTATGTAATGAATGCCTCCCACCATAATTGAACAGCTTTCAACAAAATTCTGCCAAACAAAATATCATATTTTAATATAATCAAAGTTAAAAAATATAGCGAGACATTTTCAAAACGCAAAATAAAAATACAAATAACAATACTTACCGTGTTTTGTGTCATATCATTTACGATTTGTTTACACAACTTTGTAGATACCTCTCTCCTATCATATAATGAATATGATAGTCGGTATTTAATCCTTTCATGTGACTTGGCAGTTTTTGTAAGTACGTAAACAACTTCAGTGTTTGGTACCGAACACATATCCATGACTTTTCCCATCACCTCCAAATTTTCAGTATTATTGCGTGTATCAATGTATAGATATATATTCACAGTTGTGCTCTCTCTTTCTTTCACATACCAGGCTCTTGATGGAAATTTCACCTCTTTTGAACTTTTCCAATCTGAGATTAGCTTCTTATCACTTAAAACAGTTGACATATTTGTAGGTATGAGCTCAGGTGGAGTTCGTTCACCAACGTTTTTTGTAGGTATGAGCTCAGGTGGAGTTCGTTCACCAACGCTTTTTGAAGATACACCTTTAAGACTCCTTGCTCCAGAAAGATTCACAGAAATTTTTCTTGATGCCATTTTCCTAAAAAAAAAACACATAAATCAGTAAAAAAAAAAATTGCTAGGCGGGGCTGGGCGGGGTGGGCTGGGCGGGGCGGGCCGGGTGGGCGGCCCGGGGGTGGCCCTGTGCGGCCGGGTGGGCGGGCCGGGCAGGCCGGGTGGGCCGGCCGGGCGGGCCGGGTGGGCGGGCCGGGTGGGCGGGCCGGGCGGGCGGGCCGGCGGACCGGGGGGGCCGGGTGGGCCGGGTGGGCGGGCCGGGTGGGCCGGGTGGGCGGGCCGGGCAGGCCGGGTGGGCCGGTCGGGCGGGCCGGGTGGGCGAGCCGGGTGGGCCGGGTGGGCAGGCCGGGCGGGCGGGCTGGCGGACCGGGGGGGCCGGGTGGGCCGGGTGGGCGGGCCGGGTGGGGGGGCCGGGCGGGCCGGGTGGGCCGGGTGGGTGGGGCGGGCTGGGCCAGGTGGGGTGGGCGGGGCGGGCGGGCGGGCGGGTGGGCCGGGCGGGGGGGATGGGCGGGCGGGGCGGGGTGGGATGGGCGGGCGGGGGGGATGGGCGGGGTGGGCGGGCCGGGGTGGGCGGGGCGGGCCCTCCCGCCCACCCGGCCCGCCCGCCCGCGCAGCGCCACCCCCGGGCCGCCCCGCCCCGCCCGAGGGCGGAGCGTCGATTCAGCGCCGCCCGCGCAGCGCCACCCCCGGGCCGCCCCGCCCCGCCCGAGGGCGGAGCGTCGATTCCCGGAATCGACGCTCCGCCCTCGGGCGGGGCGCGGCGGCCCGGGGGTGGCGCTGCGCCGGCGGCGCCGCCCGCGCAGCGCCACCCCCGGGCCGCCCCGCCCCGCCCGAGGGCGGAGTGTCGATTCCCGGAATCGACGCTCCGCCCTCGGGCGGGGCGGGGCGGCCCGGGGGTGGCGCTGCGCCGGCGGCGCCGCCCGCGCAACGCCACCCCCGGGCCGCCCCGCCCCGCCCGAGGGCGGAGCGTCGATTCCGGGAATCGACACTCCGTCCTCGGGCGGGGCGGGGCGGCCCGGGGGTGGCCCTGTGCGGGCGGGCCGGGTGGGCCGGGTGGGCGGGCCGGGTGGGTGGGCCGGGCAGGCCGGGTGGGCGGGCCGGGTGGGCCGGGTGTGCCGGGTGGGCGGGCCGGGTGGGCCGGGTGGGCGGGCCGGGTGGGCGGGTCGGGCGGGCCTGGTGGGCCGGGTGGGCCGGGTGGGCCGGGTGGGTGGGCCGGGTGGGCCGGGTGGGCGGGCCGGGTGGGCCGGGTGGGGGGGGCCGGGTGGGCCGGGTGGGGTGGGTGGGCCGGGTGGGCGGGCCGGGCGGGCCGGGTGGGCCGGGGTGGGCGGGGGATGGGCGGGGTGGGCGGGTGGGCTGGGCGGGGTGGGCGGGGTGGTCCAGACCACCCCGCCCGCCCCGCCCAGCCCACCTGCCCGCCCCGCCCCGCCCACCCCGCCCATCCCCCCCGCCCGCCCTCCCCACCCGGCCCGCCCGCCCACCCCGGCCCACCCGGCCCGCCCGGCCCGCCCACCCGGCCCACCCACCCCACCCGGCCCGCCCACCCGGCCCACCCACCCAGTCCACCCGGCCCGCCCGGCCCGCCCACCCGGCCCGCCCGGCCCACCCGGCCCGCCCACCCGGCCCACTCGGCCCGCCCGGCCCGCCCACCCGGCCCACCCGGCCCGCCCGGCCCGCCCACCCGGCCCACCCGGCCCGCCCGGCCCGCCCACCCGGCCCACCCGGCCCGCCCAGCCCAGCCCAGCCCACCCGGCCCGCCCGCCCGGCCCACCCAGCCCACCCGGCCTGCCCGCCCCACCCAGCCCGATTCACAGTTACCGATTCACCATGTGGTATAAAAAAAAAAATTGGCTTGGAAAATTTTTTAATTTAAAAAAAAATATATTTTTCATTAGCGTAATTTAATATGAAAATTTCGAAAAAATAATTGTACTTGCCTTTCAATTGCGACAATTCTTCGTTGTATATATTGTTGATAGCAATATCGCTGCTCCACAAATTCACGAGTCTTTCAAGGAATTTCAGAAAACCTAGATGTGAGGCGAGTAATAGTGATAGCGAAATTTATTATATAAGTGAAATTACGAAGATGTTTTTCCATACGATTAATGTGAGATAATTTGTTTTACATTAGTATAGAGAGAATATTGTAGAGTTGTTTTACAACGGATTGAATGTGGGATTAATATGTTTGAGAATATATTATAAAAATTAGAAAAAAAAGAAATTGTTAAGTAAATATGATATACTTTAACTATTAGAATAATTAATGTATAACTGATTGTGATTTACAATTTGAATTTTAGTGATTTATTTCATAAAAATAAATTAGTTTATGTTTTTCAATCAATTGTAGAATAAAATAATAAAGGTAAATAAATCTAACAAACTTTTGGAGGGAAATATTTTCGCGAAAATTTTTGGAGGGAAATATTTTCGCGAAAATTTTTGGAGGGAAATATTTTCGCGAAACATTGTTGAACAACAACAATCTCAGGGTATTATTAATTCTTCACAGGCAGAGGAAAGAGAGATGTATATAGGTTCCAGAAGATCTCGTGCACAACGTGAAGCCATGGAAGACCTTTATAGGGGTTCAGTACAGGATATTAAGGAGGGTTGCATGATTGCAGTGCTAGCAGATGGAGATCCTAATGGCTATCCATTTTGGGTTGCTAAAGTTTTAAAGGTCTTTACAGAAAATGAGGATGTTACAGGTGTTGAAGTACATTGGTATGCCACAAATACACACCCATTCAATGGTGTGTATAAGCCAGAGATGGTAGTTGACAAAAAAAATGGTGGAAAAAGAAAAAGAAAGGGTACAAATATAAATCGCCGCCGCACAGACATATTACAATTGAAGGATGTTGACATACTTGTTTATGACTTCAATTTAACAAAGAGAGGAACTCTTCGCTTCAAGACGACAGAGATTCTGAAAAGGTTGTTACCAGAAGGAACAGTGTTGACATGGGACTCTGCTGAAACCAGTCGTAGATCTAGAAGACTTTTGAAACCTGGAATCTTGGGCATGCATGTGGACTCAGATGGGGCACTAGTTGATGACAGAGAAGAATATGGAACATCTTCGTCAGCATTCAGTCACTCATCTGAAGATGTGAATTCTGATGGTGTGCAAGAAAATATGAGTGATTTTGAATAATTGTTTAAGACAGTTTATATAACTGATGTATGCATCGTATCTTCAAATAAAATGGATGTTTTCCATATTTTGTTAAATGAGAAGTTATGAAGCATTTTTATGTTGTTGGATTATGTCTTAAGTATGATAAATCTTATTGTTTAAATATCTACAATGCAATATCAAATTAGAGATATAATGTCTCTTTTATTCAGTGTACAAATAAAGACTTTTGAATTCATTCAGTGAAATAATTTGTTCATAATGTCATGTTTTTTTAGTTTTGTGGTTGAAAACATGTTAAATTTATACTTAAGAAAGAAAAATGATATTCTACCAGAAACATTAATGTGTTTTTCCTTAAAAGTTAACTTTGTTTGAGACATAAAAAATTGGTTTTATTAGCATTGTTTAAAAAGTATGAAAATTGACCCCTAAAAAAAAAATCATTATTCCAGTATCAACACTTTTTTTCTGAAGCTATATTTTGCAGGAAAATTTCGTAGAAAATTTCGTAGTCGCTGCCATTTTTAAAACAACCGCAAAATTGACACCTAAAAAAAAAAAACATCGTTCCAGTATACACACTTTTCGTTTTGAGCACTGTTTTTGTGGTTTTTTTGGGGTTTTTGGGCCAGAGTTCTCGTTTTGAGTTTATAGTTCCCGTTTCAAAGTTTACATTGTTTTTATTAGAATGTTAGAGTACCACACCTTCTCAACCCATGGATTCCCCCTCTTCTTAAAGTTCTCTCATGGGGATAAAATTTGCATGATATACTTCTTCAATAAGTTTGAAAATGATATCTGTAAATACACCCAAGATGTGTGCAAAGCTAAGGAGTAAGACCTATAAATAATCTTGTGAAGTTTCCTAATATAGAAAATGTTGACGGTGATCGATTTCGCAAATAGGTACACATTTACCACAATTAATTTTGATGGTGATCAAGTGAATGTTATCATTTCGAACACTTTTTTATGTTTGTTGATTTTCTATATTCTTAACGTAATATTGATGGTAGAAGTAATAATAATGACACCATCTATATATTAATGATGATGGTATACATGATACATATTCTATTCAACGTAATTTGTGATTCATTGAAAAAACATGGTATTGAATTCAATCAAAATTCAAGCCAATTTAAATCCCCGTGATCATTCTTTTGTTTTTGTCACTTTCACACGAAATAATACATTAGACATTGTTGGAATTTTTATTAGATTGGATATGTAAAAAGAGAGCGCGATGGTGTTAGGGAATGTTGACCACTCTATTTATCAGTTTGTATAATTGAATCAAGTCGTTCAATGATGTAAATTTAATTTAATCCATGAAAATAATATAGTGTTGAGTGACGTGCAAAGATGTGCATATGTTTTGTTTATTGTTACATATTTTAAAGAATAATTTGCTTCTCTTAATGACAATAAAAAATCAATAGGTGTTTAAATATATATGGACATTTCTAATCTACATTCTCTTTTTGAAGGTTGGGATTGATAATGTTGAAGATTTGATTTCATTTGATTCTAGAATTGTTTAAGGATCTATATATTTGTACTAGGGTCATTGAAAATATATTTGCATTTGATGGAATTAAGTAATCATACTATTTTATAGTTGTGTAGATGATGAAGAATTCATTAGGGTAGAAATATCATACCTAATGTATTGGTTTTTTAAATTGGAAAGGTGTATTGGGTGTGTATTAATAGGGGTTAAATAATGTCATTTTTAGATGTATTTTCCAATATGTAGTTAAATTAAATATATTGTTTAATATTTCACGAACGCATGTGATATTTTAGAGATTTATTGAGTAAAACCCCATAAAATCCACATAAAATTGTGAAAACATAATTAACAGTTATATTAAACATTAGAAATATATATATATATATATATATATATATATATATATATATGAGTTAAAAGGGAGGAATAACCATTGCAACCTTTGAGATCATGGTACCCATTGATAGTGATAAAATTTGTGATTTTTTTTAAAGGATGATATATTTTACTTCATGTTCATTTTATTTAAACATTAATTATTTTTTATTGTTCATGTGGCACACACAAATCTATATGTATGAAATACCATATATGTGTGGAATAGTCTTGAATGTAGGTCATGGGTTTATTGGGGTTGTAAATGCTAAATAATTAAAGGAAAGTAAAACATTATTTGATGCGATTAGAATAAAATAAATAAATAAGAAATAATAAAAATTATGATTATAACAATTTTATATGTTTTAAGAAATTATTTATTTAAAAACAAATTGTGAATTATTTTCATTTTTTTAGTACATTTAGGTATATAGTCTAAGCTAACATTATTGTTATTGATTATGGTATAAAATTACATAATTCTAAAAATAAATGCCCCAAGCTGCCATTATTGTTATCTTGTTAATGATGATGGTATAAAGTTACATAATTATCAAGAATGACCATCAAATAAAATGTTTTAGATGAAATTATATTATGATAGTTTTTAAGAATATAATATTTATTTAATTGGTTGCATGAATTTTTTTTAATTTAAGATATGTGGTTTTTTTAATAATTAGTTTATAAAATTATATATTTTGTATAAAACAATATATTGTTGAACAAAATACTTTATTTAAATGATATTATTTATTAAAATAATATAATTGATAAAAAAATCAATTATTTAATTAAAATAATCTATCAATTTATCCACATCTATATGTTGTATATATATATGCTTTATTGAGTAATTTGTTTATAAAATTATGTAGTTTATATATAAAACAATATATTGTTAAAGTGAATATTTTATTGGGTTGAAATGATATGATTTATTAAAATAATATATTTTATTAAAATCAATTATTTAATTAAAATAATCTATCTATTTATCCACATTTCATATATATATATATAAATATATTTTGTTTATAAAAATATATATTTTATATAAAATAATAAAATTATCTTTTAATTTGTTGAAATGGTATGGTTTATTAAAATAATTTGGTTTTTATTAAATGTTATAAGTTTTAGTAAAATGATGTTTATTCATATATATTTTTTTTCTAGTTAAGACTAACCTAAGTACCCACGGGGGATTTGAACCGGTGACCTATTGCAAGGAGTGCCTTAACAGCGCATCCATTCACCATCAATCCAAAGCCCCGTGGGCTTTATTCATATATTTTTTAAAGCTAGTACAAAAATATTTTTATTAATATAAAATGTTTTATATGGATAAAAAATGATTGTCAAAAACATTGATATGGGAGTATAAGTTTCCAAATAGATGGACCAAAAAAAATTGAAGATTATTAAAAACAAAATCCTATAATTGTCATCGATGAGGCTCATCAATAGGTAAACTATATAGGTCATAACGTCACTTTCTAGCTTATTAAAATTGAATTTTCTCCCATTTATTTACATATTTCATTTTATTTTGCTTAGTGAGAAGGGTGAAGGTGAGTTAGTATGTCATGTTGCCTAATATGTATTAAATGCAGGAATTGGAGCAGTTTTGGGTTGACTTAAGTGCAGGAATTCTATGTGGGAATGCAAGAGATATTTTAGGAGATTGGTCTCCCTCCTTAACTCCTCAAATCATTTTAAGATTCCTCTACCATATCTCATCAGCTCAGAGTTACTGGCAGCCAAGCAAGCTGAGTCCATTGGCAGCCAAGCTAGTGACAGTTAAGAAGGAGTCATTCTCGACTTAGGGAGCCAAGTCTCCCTATTTTCTAGGGAGTTGTTGGGAGCTCCATTTTTCTATAAATAAGAGAGTCAAGGGACTCATTAGGATTCGATTTTTTGTTGTAGCCAAGAGGCCATTTTGAGCTAAAACATTGTGATTGTTATTGTTATGTTGTAAGTGAAATTTTGAAGATAATGAGAAATTATATTTTGATCCATAACTAAGTTGAATCAGAGTGTTGAAGCTCTTGGGTTAGAGCCTAACCCTAGCAGCAAAAGTTTCTCTTTTTGTATTTGTATTCTTAGATTAAAATGAGAGTTAGCTTCTTAAGTTTATTTATGTTTCGTTTATATTAACAAGTATTTGAATTATTGCTTAACCTAGTTTCCATTAGTTTGAAGAGGTAGATCAATGGTGCCACAATGAAGGAAAGCACTTCAGAAAATCTTGTGACAGTGGCCTCTATCTCATCTCCCTCATCAGATCATGATTAGAGGGCCCCACTCTCATAGCCCCCAAAACAAAGTTTGTCTTTTGGTCATTGCATAGATTAGGGTTCGTTCTTAGCTAGATCATTGTTGATCATTTCTTGGAAGCATCTGCAATTGTTATCTTGTTTCCTTAAGTTTGTTGCAGCTTAAAAGACATTCCATTTCATAGATCTAGTCCTTAACAATAGATAGATCAACTTTCTCAAATTCAATTCATCTTTTCCATGTTGACATGTAGTGATGCATAAATGAAAAGAAAAGTAGGTTTTGTTGTAGGGATTGTTGATCTACAGGGAGGCAATCATCCAACCAGCTTCACCTAGGTCATCTCCACCTTTTGCCAAGGAATACCAGCCCATAGTCTGAACCTCTTTTTTGCAACCACTGTGAGCAAGATACCTTAGGCAAATCCAGCCTCCTTGGAGTGTTGGGCTTAGTCTTGGGTAATGTTCACCTTCCCTACACCTTCTATAACCATCATACATCTCTTCAATGCCTCATCTCACTTTTATTTCCCCCCTAAACCCTTAAGCTAACTTCCTATAGAAGATTAGGACATCTTGTAGCAAGTTCCTATAACAGCTACATGATCTCATGTAGCAACCCGTTTGACCCTGTTTTGACCAAAGATGGTAGTATAAGAGTAGGTAAGGCCCTCATATTGGATTCCATGCCTATTAGTGAAACCTGAGATCACATCTCACATGCCTTCTCCCTCTGCAAGATCAGAAAAAATAGCATAGCATTTACATTTCTAAATTTAGCAATTAAAAGATTCTTTTTTTGCAAATGTAAAATGAGATAGTTAGTGCATGTATGTAGGAGTCATAGAATGATAGAACAACTTTCCATTTCAAAATAGTCCTAATAGCTAGAGGATAAATTGCAAGGTTAACATAGTTCTTTTTTGCAAGTAATTTGTGTCATTTCCTAGCTAGATGATTTATGGCATTTCATAGAATTTACCATTCAATAACTTTCATTTCCTAAATAGGCAAGCATTTACTTTCTTGCATTAGAACTATATTTACATTCACTCTCAGTAGTCAGACTCCTTCTAGTTAATAGAAGTCTGGTCTAGAACCCTAGTGGTCTAGCGCACCAGTTGAGAAGTGATATGAGTATAATTTTGCATCTGCTATGTATATAGCACTGTCACCTCCAAGTTTGTACAAAACCCCAGGTTGATAAAGTAAATCTGATAGCCCTAGGAGTTGCAACATCCTTGCTACAATACTGAGGCTCATCCCTTTTTGGCACCATTGTCAAGGAGGTGTCTAGGTAGTTGTAATTTATGCTTTTCTTTCTAATTTACATTTAGTAAATCGCTGCAATTTCGACTTTCTTTCTGTTTTGCAAGTGATTCTGGAAAAGACCTAAAAATAAAAGAAACTTTATTTCATGCCTCGTAGGAGTAGAGACAATTTAGGGGAATTTTTGCCAAATACCCCCACACCATCAGGCATTCAACCTTCCCTCTTCTTCGGTGGTTTTCAACTTCCCTTTTTGACTGCAGGAGAGTTAGAGGACCCATTAGTTCAGCAACCAAATATATTTGAAGAACCTATTGGGGAATAAGCAAAAGAAACCATTCCACACACTTACAACATTGCTGAAAATAGAAATGAAGGTGATTTTCCCATTAGAGTGACTAATGGAGATGCTAGGATGAAAAAAATAAGCTCCTCTTCCCTTCCTCACTAAAATGGCTTAACCTCAGAGGCATTGATACCTTTTTGTCTGAGTTTTTTGTCATCTGTAGTACTTATGACTATACCTTTGATGACCAGAAGTTGAATTTGTTCCCATACACCCTTAAGGATGCAACCTTGTGCTAGTTCATTGGTTTACCAGGGAGAAACATCACCACCTAGGCTGAAATGCAAAAATCCTTCATTGACAAGTATAGGGACTATTGTAGGTCCAAGGACATCAAAGAGGAAATCTTCATAATGACCTTGGGACATGATGAATCCTTGGATGATTATGAAGGGCCAGATGCACCCTTGATCCTGTATCACTCAAGTTAGTCCTTCTTAGAGAGATCAAGGAAGATATCCTAGAAACCCTAAACATGTTGTTTGGAGGGGGAATCTATCAGCTATCTTATGATGACATCAAGATAGTTTTCAAAAATCATTCTAGGGCTGCTAGAAAGAAGGGTAGGGCTAATCAAGCTTTGGTCAGTTCCTCTACCTCCAACACATCTATCAAGAGTGAAATTGGAAACATGTTGGAAGACTTTAAAAGTGAAATGTTGCATACCCTTGCTCTGCAAATGGACACCATGTAGATCAAGAGGAAGCAGGAGGAAGCAGAGAGAGCCTTATCTATTTTTTTCCCTATATGCAATAGAAGGAGCCTGAGAAATGAATGTCTGTTGAATGTTATAGAGGTCTGGTCAATTTGTGAGGAAAATCACTCCACAAACAAGTGCCCTTATCTGTTTGGATTGAAAGTTGTATATCAAGGAACTGAAGGTGGGATGAACACCTCTATTATATCAACCAAAGGAGGCTTCAAGGACCTTGACCATACCAACAAGGCATGCAAGGGGTATCCTATTCATATTACAATCCCAATCAGAATGCATCCCTTCCCCCTTAGTGTTCTCCTGATCATCCTTCATGGTTTAGACCTTCTCCATGGTCTTATGCACCTCAATACCATTCCCAACCTGCCAATCAATCGTTTCATCCATATGCTCCCCAAAATCCTGAGTGGAATGCCTCATAATAGTGGTGGAAGCCCTCATTCAACCAATCTCCAGCCATACTTCCTCCACCTCCATCTCAACCATTGCTCCTTCATCCTGCTCCACCTAAGCAACCTTAGATGCCTGCTCAACCAAATCTGAACCCGAAAAACAAACAGGCGTAGCAGGACTATAGTGGAGAGACATCCTACCCTTCCTATGCTATGGAAATTTAAGAAATCAACCTCCAGTCTGGAAGAGTGCATCTAGATAACCAACCTCCACCTGCACTTGAGGAGCTTGAATAGGAAGAGGAAGAGAGTTTTCCTAAAGCCAATCAACCTCATTTTCCTAAAGACTGATACATCCTAGTCAGTACACCCCAGAGGAGACTGAACTTCTGGGAGAATTGAAAAAGTTGTGTTAAAATCCCACTCCTCCAAGATATCAAGGATGTCCCCATCTACAACAAGGTAATCAAGGAGAAATGCTTCAAACATCCTGGAAGGAGAAAGAAAGACACCCCTACCATTAATGTCATTGGACAACTATTTGACTTAATGCTTGGGAGATTGATTTTGCCAAAATATCTAGACCCTAGAAGTCCTGTGGTAGATATGCACATTGATGGGTTCATTTTCCCCCACAATTTGATTGATCTTGGGGCTACCATAAATGTGATGACTAAGGAGACCATACTCAAACTAAATCTCCAAGGATCATTGAGGAAGACCACAACATTATTGCAGCTTGTAGATAGATCCATGGTAGCTCCTGAGGGACTTGTTGAGGATGTGATGGTATCTATTGATTCTGGGAGTACCCTATTGACGTATTAGTTCTCCATCCCAAGACCAAATTCAATGGTTATCCTCTCATCCTTGGAAGGCCATGGATAGCCACTGCTGATGCTTACATAAGTTGCAGGGATGGGAAAATGACCATTAAGAATGGGAATTTGTCCAAATAGTTGGTCTTGTACCCTCCTTCTCACCATCCCTAGAGCATGAATTACCCTTATGGTTGGAAGAGGAGGAGGGAGATGAAGTATACCATACCACATCCTACCCAATTTTTACCCTAGATTATATTATAGGAGGGGGCAACCTGATGAAGATGACCTCATTGATCAAATCCTCCAGAACCAACCCCCTAGCACCATGCCTCTTGATGAGCTAGTGAAGAAATCTGAAGATAACCCCTGGACTGATTTGTGCCTGGTTGACTCAAGTCTTGCTCATATCAAAATGGTAGAATTTGGTCCATCTAAAAAATTGAAAATAAACCCCTCTCTCAGCCCATTAGGAAGAGAGATTGTGCAACATGCTGAGAGATAACTTGGATGCTTTTTCTTGGAGCTATAAGGAAATGAAGGGAGTGCATACTTCAGTGTGTATTCACCACATCTACATTAATGAATGATGCAAACTAGTGCACCAACCTTAGAGGAGAATGAACCCAGCCCTCAGAGACATAGTCATATAAGAATTGCAGAAGTTGTTAGATGTAGGGTTCATTTACCCCATCTCAAATAGTAAGTGGGTGTCTCCTCTAGTTCTGGTCCCAAAAATAATGGAAAATGTAGGGTCTGTGTGGATTACAGGCAATTAAACAAAGCCACTAAAAATACCATTTCCCTCTACCTTTCATTGATAAAGTCTTGGATGGTCTTGCACGAAAGAATTTCTTCTCGTTCCTGGATGGATTCAGTGGTTATAATCAGATCTAGATAAGCCCATAGGACCAAGATAAAAACACATTCACTTGTCCTTGGGGTACCTTTGTTTATAGGGTCCTTTTTTTTGGATTATGTAATGCCACTACGACTTTTGAAAGGGAAGTTCTGAGCATCTTTATTGAGCTAGTCCATGACTCTGTAGAAATCTATATGGATGATTTCACTCCCTATGGGTGTGATTTCCTTGAGGCTCTCTCTATCTTGGGCAAAGTATTTAATAAGTTCATTGAAATTAAACTATCACTTACTCCCAGGAAGTGTGAATTCTTGATGAATGTAGGGACTGTTTTGGGTCACTCAATATCCCAGGAGGACTACAAGTGGACACAAATAAATTTTCTATCATAAAAAGGGTCCCTACTCCTCAAAAGCAGAGGGATGTTAGGAGTTTCTTAGGCTTAGATGGATATTATTAGAGATTTCTCAAAGACTTCAGAAAAGTAGCCTCACCTTTATTTAGAATGCTAGCCAAGGACTCTGAATTTTGCTCGTCAAAAAGTTGCCAAGAGGTCCTAAAAATCTTGGAGGACAAGTTGACTACTACATCCATACTTTGAGGCCCAAATTGGGCTCTTCCTTTCCACATCCATGCTGACTCCTTTGACAAAGATATAGGAGCAGCTCTAGGCCAGATAGATGACAAGTTTCCTTATGCGATTTACTTCATTAGCAAAAAAATTTCCAAGGCTGAATTAAACTACAATGTGACTGAAAAGGAACTCCTAGTTGTTACCCATTTCTTGTACACATTTAGACACCACATCACTGGTTATCAAAACTTTTTGCATACTAACCATGCTACTATCAAATACTTGATGATCAAGCTTGATGTGAATGCTAGAATTATTAGATGGTTTCTTTTATTACAACAGTTTGATTTAACTATCATTGATAAGTCAGGTAGAGAAAATGTAGTGGATGATTTTTTGTCTAGACTTTCTTTGCGTGTGGGTGAGGAAGGAATGGTTGATGATCAGCTTCCAGATGAGCATTTATTTGCTATTTACGTTCTCTCCCCATGGTTTACTGACATAGTCAACTACCTAGTTGTTGCACATTTCCCTCCAAATCTGTGATCCAAGGAAAAGAGAAGAATTGTAAGGAAGAGCACCCCATTCACTTGGATTGGCGGAAATCTCTTCAAGATAGGCCCAGATCAAATTTTGAGGAGATGTGTCAAGTAGGAGGAAGTCTTTGACATCGTTCTAGCCTGTCATGATGGGCCTTGTGGAGGTCACTTTGTAGCCAAGAGGACAACCTTCAAGGTATTGCAAGATGGATACTACGGGCCCACTCTCCACCAAGATACAAGAAGATACACCAGTCGATGTGATCAATGCCAGATAATGGGGAAACCTACACCCAAGATGAAATTCCCTTGCAACCTTAGGTGGCTCTAGATCCATTTAACAAGTGGGGCATGGATTTCATTGGGCCCATTGATCCACCATTAGGGCAGAAAAAGTACATAATTGTATGCATTGATTATTTGACAAAGTGGGCTGAGACCAAGCCTGTAAAGGTAGCAACAGAAGAGAAAGTGGTTGAGTTCTTAAGGGAGAATGTATTTTACAAGTTTGGGTACCCTAGAGAACTAGTCACCAATCAGGGAGCTCAATTCACATCACATCTGATTGAGAATTTGTTGAGGCATGTTACAGATCCATTTGGGCACATAAAACCCAACTTACATATTGATACTATTAGGGCCCATCAACCCCTAATGCAGTTGTTACATCCCCTAAAGAAGTTAAACATTAGAATGCCTCACTTCCCAAGAAGTTCCATCACTGAAAACATCCAGAAATTGCCTCTAAGAAGATCAGTGTAGGTAGGCCTTCATTAGGGTGCGTTGTAATGCAAACCATACACTGTCAGGCTGCTATGCAGTGCACTTGGTCCCTCTTTGGCCTGCGCTAGGCAAATTTGAGCGAATTTTCATGAGGGTTTGAAAGATTCCTTATCCATTGGATGCCTCTAGAAGTTTCTCAAGGCCATCCACTCCTTTGAGTTCACATTTGGATGAGGAAAGGAGTTAAGGAACATCAATTCCATTATCCCTTCTTCCATGGACCTAAATTCGAAATTTAGGAGTGCATTCATTATCACCATTCATGGCATAACTTCCTCCATTCACCTATAAAAAGACCACTCATCTAAGTGATCAGGGGCTGGAAATTATTGAGATATAGGGAGATGGTGTTGGTGTGAGATTTGAGTTGATTGCAAGTAATGCAATGATGTCAAAGTGTCTTGCTTGTTGTGAGGAGAGCATGGGATTGAATTGGAGAGATGATGCTCAGTCAGGCAAATTGGGTTGTAATTCTTCCTTTCACTAATAAAGTGTTCAATTTTTTTTCCATATGCTTGTATTGTCTTTTGATGCTTTCATATGCTTATCATGTACTTGGTTCCATGCTATGTTTAATCAATAGATCATTATCATATGCTTTGATGGGTTCTTGTTTCTGTCTGTGTGCAGGTACTTCTCAAGCGGCTTAAGTATGGGAAGGAGCAACAGAATTGGTCAAGGGAGATAAGGAACAAGTGGAAGCTACAAGTAGGTTCTCTGTTCTCTTATTTTATCTATTTTTTATAGAAAAGGTAGAGAATGCTTTATACTATTGTTTCTAAACTAAGATAATAGTCTAAAGGGTTAGGCGTTTATCCAAGAACACTAAAATCTCCCAAAACAAGGTAGCATAAGACAAAACACAGGAAGTCAACTACCTATCATCCTCAGGGAAATTGATAAGTAGAGGTCACTAATAAGGCATTGGAAGGAACCCTCACTAAGGTTATGAGAAACAACAGAAAATATTGGGTTGATAGACTAGTGGAGGCCACTTGGGCCTATAATACAACCTAGAAGACAACCACTGGCTTCACCGCTTATGACTTGGTCTATGGAAATAAGGCTCTGATCTCCATTGAGTTTGAGTACAACACTTTGAGAATGGTAGCATAGTTACATTTGGATGTTACAAAGGCACAACAAGAGAGACTACACTAGCTGAATCGTCTGGATGAATTCAGGATGCAGGCCCTCCTACACACTGAAGTTATTCAAGTACAGAGGAAGGTTTGGCATGACAAGAACATCAAGGACAAGGTTTTTCAGGAAGGGTATTGGGCTCTGCTATATGACTCCAGGTTCAAGGACTTCAAAGGAAAATTGATGACCAAGTGGTTGGGCCCATATCTAATAGAGAATTTCTATGACAATGGGGTTGTTCAAATCAGAACCATTGATGAGGAAGGAATTCCCTTGCTTGTCAATGGATATAAATTGAAAGCCTATAAAAGACCTTTGTCCAGGGAAGAGTTCATCAATACCATTAGTAAGGAGGTAAATTTGATTAGAAGTGTCTTAGCTTCCAGGTCACTCAATTCTTGCTAACTGTTTTTATTTTTGTGAAAAAATAAAAAAACAATAAGGGGCCTAGATGAAAACCTCTATGAGGAATATGAGGCCAAATCTTGGGTTGAAAACCTCCTTGAGGCGGCCCAAGAGTGAAAGAAGGAAGAAAAAAAGATCCCTGGGTGAAAAACTTCTTTGAGGTGCCTAGGGTAGGCAGACAGGATGGAAACATCTTTTGGGGTGACCTACATTTCTTTCAAAAAGAAAAAGAGAGAAGAGAAAAAAAAAACCAAAAACTCCATGGCAGGGGCCTCAAACCTGCCCACTAATAAATTCTATGATTTTGTAGGATTTCGAAGGAAATAAAAGATTCAGAGCTATAGGTACAACATGTCAAGAATCATCTCATTTCTTCCTCCATCTGCTTCATCCAATTCATGCCTACCATGTCCCCATCACTCATATCCATTTTCAGGCATCATAAATCAATTTTTTTTTTCTAGCTTGCTACAGGATGTCCTCTAGTTGCTACATGAAGATCCTGTAGCACTATTCGATGTCTTGAAATAATATAGGAAATGGTTCCTGATAGGAAAATCACTATGCAGGCCTATTCTAGTTTGAGTTGGGACCCTACAGCTCATCATACCTCACCCATCATCAATGTTCCAAGCCATCATATCCATACCTAGCTCTATTCCATTCAACAAAGCACAGGAAAATGAAAAAAAAGAAAAAAAAAAAAGAGGCCCAGAGGACATGTCCTCCATTTCCTTAGCCATTCACCACTCCACCTGAGCCTTCATCATCATTATCGAACCCCTAAACCACTACCCATCCTCCCTCTAACAAAAAACATTGAGTAAGGAAGAAGAAGGCAGCTATTGTTTCTTCTATAGCAGCTAATGCCATCACAACAACCAGCCTAAGCCTGCATTGTCCTTCACAACGAGAGAAAAGGGGAGCACCAACATCTCTGAAGACCTTATTTCTACTAGCCAGAGCTCCACAACAACAAGGATGTACCAAGCACCTGTAGACATGGAACAACAGGCAGTCAGCTACATAAGCAGGAGGAAATTAATAGGAATGACAAAAAGGAACACTTACCTGAGCAGTAGCACAACAGGCCAATCCTCTAGCATGCATCGATCAACAAAGGTAGGCACAGGTATGGCCACTCATCCAACTCTTCCTCGAGTATGATATTATGAAAATGTATAAATGTTGAAAAAAGTTTTTTTTTATAAGTTGGAGGTGGCCAATCAACTTGGACACCCTCAGCTCGTGATCAAAAAGAGAATTCCTAGTCAACATGCCATGTTGGAGTGTCAAATCAATGGGCATCAGTAAAAAAGGTGGTCAATTCCATTATGTAGGAGTGGGTGATGATTACGATGGAAAAGTGCATGATCACCAGTGGTGTGCCAACGGTCCGAATTAGGAAATCCTGTACCACTGCCAGCCAACACAGTGCTCCAAGCCTCGACCATAAATATCATAAAATTCCAAACTTTCATGCACTTTTTTCTCATTTCGAAATCAGAGAGACTGGGACCGACTAAGAAGCCATCAAAGAGTCAAACCATGTTTTGGCCACCCTACAAGAAACAGAGCTACAGGAAGCTAGAGGAAACTCAGAAAGCTACAAGAAGCACTGGAATTCCACAAGAAGTCTACAAGGGGGTGCCTAGGGTCAAATTGGTCAACAATTCTCATAATGTGTAGATCATCTTCCGGATTCATCGCATTAGGTTACTTGTTGCTCGACGTTTCGAACCATCAATGATGGTTCATCTTCAGGATGTGAAAGAATATGTGGAAAACTGGTCTTATTATTCAATTTAATAAATAGATGTAAGAGATGCATTTCTGACAGATATTAGGGATTATTAATCTATTAATTTATTATTGAATTTTTAATCTGTAATTTTAATTATGTTCTTATTTTAATTGTTTAATTAAAAACAACATAAGTATATAATTAAACCATTAAAATAAGAATATAATTAAAATTATAGATTAAAAATTCAATAATAAATTAATAGATTAATAATCCATAATATCTATCAGCAATGCATCTCTTACATCTATTTATTAAATTGAATAAGAAGACCAGTTTTCCACATATTCTTTCACATCCTGAAGATGAACCACCGTTGATGGTTCGAAACGTCGAGCAACAAGTAACCTAATGCGATGAATCCGGAAGATGATCTACACAACTATGAAGATCACAAAAACCTAAGAGATAAAATTCTCATAATCCGAAGCATCATAGTGAAAATTAAGTGACACATCTCTCCTACATTCATGGTTTGATAACTAAAAAGAAAAAAAAGGAAAAGACTCTGCAATCTTCTAGTAGTTGCAGGGGGGTGGAGAATTAGACAAAATTTTGTGAAATTTAAGGGAATTGTGTGGATATAGAAAAGGGTATAAATTGCATATATGTACCAAAAACATTTTAAGCTCTCATTCACCCTGAAACTAATACTGAAGCTAGCCAACAAAACCTCCTGCATTTAGCTATAACTAGAGAAGAGAAATGGGAGGGGGATTCAATAGAAGAGAACCCATAAGTACATCAAGGATTCACCTTCATCCCCCTTGGTAGATATCTTTAGGAGACATCACTGGTTGGGATTTTTTGAGTTTCTAAAGGGGTACGATGATGATATAGCCTATCAATTTCCATGACACTAAACCCTCAAGCAAGAGCAAGTGCTAACACTATGGTGAGAGGGCTCTCCATTACAATTAACCCTGATGTGATCAACAGAGTAACCACACTTCCTCTAGGGATACAATGGAGAAAAGAGGACAAGCCTAGCAACACCTTTGCTAATAAAAACTTCTTCATAAATGATGAGAAGACAATTGAAGACAAAAATGGGGTCAGGAGGGAGAGTCTTTCCAATCCTTGGGATGATGTGAGCTACCACATCCTCAAATATATTTCTTGTGAAGGGAGGGTTAGTGTAGTCTATGGCTACCAATTCAGACCCCTCCATGAGTTGAGGTTCAAAGATGATTTCCTCATAAACCAAAGGATCAATATGCCTTATTTCTTTTTGCATTCAAATATAGACATGAGCCATAAGGTACAAGAAGGGAAACAACATCCATTAACACATCATGGAATCATTAAGATGATAATGGAGGATGCCTTGAGCCAATTGAGAATTCATGTTCGCTGGTCTACATTTAGAGACATGGATAGAGAGGTATCCTTGAAACCCAAGCCCTTGAATATGGTGAGACCCCAACCTCTAGTGATGAAGAGGAAGCATAAGAAGAGGAAGAAGAAGAAGAAGAAGAAGAAGAAGAAGAAGAAGAAGAAGAAGAAGAAGAAGAGGAGTCAGAAACAAAAAAAAAAACAAAGAGGAAGGAGGTGAAGAAGAAGAAGAAGAAAAAAGGAAGTAGAGATAGATAAAAACAGAGGAAGAAGAAGAAAAAGATTTAGAAGAGGAGGAGCAAAAGGCAGAGACCATCACTGAGAAAAACACTGCAGAAGGGGAAATATATCCAAGATTGTCTCCTGAACCCACATAAAAGGAGGCAGTTGCTACCTTGGTTGACTTGAGCACACCCCCCAAGTCCAAGAGCAAAAGGTAGAAGTAGACTCCCCTCTATTTTAGGACAAGAAGAAGCACCATGATCAAGGAGGGGAAGCCACAAACACCTACAAAAGCTCCCATCATAATTGAAGAATCTCCAAACAAGCAAGAGGAGCTAGGTTCCTTAGTAATGAAGGTTGAGGAAGGCACATCACTGCAAGAAACCCCAAAAGCTACCATTACCTATGTAAGTAAGCCTATCACCAGGTCAACATCATCTAAGGAAACTAAGGCACCTATAACCCTCCCATAGAAAGGAAAGGGCCTGATTCAGGATCCCCAAATAGTGCTACAGGAAACATTGTCAGGGTTACATGAAAGACAATCAGAGCTACAAGAAGGACATTAGGGGTAGAAATAAGGCAAAGAATGAACCCCTTAGGTATAGGAGGGGGCATATTCTCCAAATACATTTGAGGGAGATGTTCCAGAGTTGCAGGAGCCTATCCCAAAACCAAATTTGATCTCCTACTACTAGTTCATTGAGGGAGTTAGAGTAATACGACAGAAATTTGCAATCCCTCTCTTCTTTGAGTTTGAAAAATAAAGGGAAAGAACACATCATTGGATGCAAATTGTGAAGTCAAAGAAAGTAGAAGATGTGGGCCATATGGAAGAAAAACTCCTAGAGATGGGCAGGGAGTTGAGTGAATTGAGAGAGAGAGAACGCACCATAAAAAAACCAGTGTAGGGAGAAAGCACATGGATGAGGAGGAAGTTTCAAGAAAAGGAGAGATAATTGGCCACCATGGAAAGCCTCTCCATGGAGGGACTTCAATGCAGGCTTCCATCCAAATCATATGGAATATATCTCAAATATCAATGGAAGCAGTTTCAAATCAAGACATTGGGACAACAAGGGACTATGACATTCCAAGATTATAGGCAATTCATAGAACTATGTGACAAGAGAACCCTTGAAGATAAGGCCAAATTATTTTAATTCTACCTACACAAAATTGCATTGGCAAAAATGAGTTTGTGGGACCCCAATGCAAAGTTGGGGAACTTGTAACTGATGGCCCTTTGATCATGGATGAGCCATGAGGAGGCAAGGGTTGAGGAAGTGAAGAGAATAGTAGAAAAAGAGGAAGGAGAGCCGCTCTACATCAGAGAAGAACACATAAATTCCATGGATGTTACTAGTAACCATAACATCATTTCCAATGATGCTCACCTTGCACCAAGATACATAGCTACACAAGAATAGGTCATCTCCCATTTTGAAAATACTTTAAGGTTATTAGGGACTAACCTGCCACACAACCTTCGGATCAGTGAGTACCATTCCCTTAAGAAGTTGAGAAATGCATTGGAAAGGACCCCCCATATAAGAATGCCATGTAGAGACTAAAGATCAATTGGATTGGACTAAAAATCGAAGTGGGAAAGAAAGAGATATTTTAGGAGATTGGTCTCCCTCCTTAACTCCTCAAATCATTCGAAGATTCCTCCACCATATCTCATCACCTCAGAGTTACTGGCATCCAAGCAAGCTAAGTCCATTGGCAGCCAAGCCAGTGACAGTTAATAAAGAGTCATTCTCGACTTAGGGAGCCAAGTCTCCCTATTTTCTAGGGAGTTTTTGGGAGCTCCATTTTTTATAAATAAGAGAGTCAAGGGACTCATTAGGATTCAATTTTTTTTTGTAGCCAAGAGGCCATTTTGAGCTAAAATATTGTGACTATTATTGCTATGTTGTAATTGAAATTTTGAAGATAATGAGAAATTATGTTTTGATCCAGAACTGAGTTGACTCAAAGGGATAAAGCTCTTGGGTTAGGGCCAAATCCTAGCAACATAAGTTCCTCTTTTTTATTTTTATTCTTAGATTAAAATGATAGTTAGCTGCTGAAGTTTGTTTATGCTTCACTTAGCTTAACAAGTATTTGAATTATTGCTTAACCTAGTTGCCATTAGTTTGAAGAGGTAGATTAGTGGTGCCGTAGTGAAGGAAATTACTCCAGAAAAGGTTGTAACAGTGGCCTCTATCTCATCTCCCTCATGGGATCATGATTAGAGGGCCCCACTCTCACAACCCCAAAAACAAAGTTTGTCTTTTGGTCATTGCATAGTTTCGGGTTCATTCTTAGCTAGATTTATGTTTATGATTTCTTGGAAGCACCTATAGTTGTTATCTTGTTTCCTTAAGTTTTCTATAGCTTAAAAGGCATTCCATTTCATAGATCCAATCCTTAACAATAGATATATCACCTTTCTCAAATTCAATTCATATTTTCCATGTTCACATGTGGTGATGCATAAATGAAAAGAAAAACTAGTTTTGTTGTAGGGATTTTTGATATACAGGGAGGAACTCATCTAACCAGGTTCACCTAGGTCATCTCCACCTTCTGCCAAGGCATACCAACCCATAATCCAAACCTCTGTTTTGTAGCTACCATGAGCAAGCCACCTTAGGAAAATCTAACCTGCTTGGAGAGATGGGCTTATTCTTGGGTAATGTGCACCTTCCTTACACCTACTATCACCTTCATACATCTCTCCAACACCTCATGTCACTTTTCTTGCCCCCTAAGCCCTTCAGCTAACTTCCTGTAGCAAACCAAGACATCTTGTAGTAGATTAGGAAATCATGTAGCAGTTTCCTATAGCTTCTACATGATATCCTGTAGCAGTCTGTTTGACCCTGTTTTGACCAAAGATGGTAGTATAAGAGTAGGTTAGGCCCTCATATTGGATTCCATGCCTATTAGTTCCACCTGAGATAATTTTTCCCATGCCTTCTCCCTGTTCAAGATTAGACATAATAGCATAGCATTTACATTTCTGAATTTAGCAATTAAAATATTATTTTTTGCAAATGTAAAGTGAGATAGTTATTGCATGTATGTATGAGTCCAATAATGACTGAACAACTTTCTATTTCTGAAGAGTCCTAATAGATAGAGGATAAATTGCAAGGTTAGCATAGTTCTTTTATGCAAGTAATTTGTGTCATTTCCTAGCTAGATGATTTATGGAATTTCACACCATTTACCATTTAGTAACTTTCATTTCATAAATAGGCAAGAATTTAGTTTCATGCATTAGAACTAACTTTACATTCATTGTTAGTATTTAGACTCCTTCTAGTCAATAGAATACTGGTCTGGAACCCTAGTGGTCTAGCGCCCCAGTTGAGAAGTGACATGAGTAGAATGTTTCTTTTGTTGTGTATATAGAACTGTCACCTCTAAGTTTGTACGAAACCCTAGGTTGATAAAGTAAAGTTGGTAGCCCTAGGAGTTGCAGCATCCTTGTTGCAATACTGAGGCTCATTATTCATCATTTACATCCACTGTCCAACAAGAAAAATAATGCCTATAATGCATCAAAGGAAATTAAACCACAGTGTTTGATGCTCCCAAGAGCCACAAAAGAAAGAAAACCACCAACAGAACTACGATGGAAAAATTGTAACAAGGACACCATCCCTTTGTGAGAAGAACATAAAACAAATTCCTTACGAGATAAATACCATTGCATGTTGTAGAAAACATACAAAATGCCTTGTCAGATAAAGGTTTCCATTGCTTTTAGAGTTGGGAGACATAGATACCATTGTTGCCACCTCAGTCAGAGATGACCACTGGAAAGAGGGGGATGTATTAGACGGTGGAGAGGTATTAGTTGGTTGAGAACTAATAACAAAAATAGGCTCAGTTGGCTCCTTTGAATCAGAATCAAATAGCACATATTTCTCAACCTTTCGCAAATGAGACACTATATCATGCAAGAAAAAACATATTTTCCTGAGAATTTGTTTAATATCCTCTTGACCTACGAAGATTGTGTAATTGTCTACTTGCTAAGCTCTCACAACTAGATGAAAGAGGGTATCCATATATTGATGCACATTAAGGGAGTGGAGAAAATGCAATCTCCTCTTTCTAAATTTCCCAGGATTGAGAATCCATTTAAAATCTTCAACACACACTTATGAATCAAAGAAGTAAGGCGTGCCACCAAGAACTCTTAATTTGAGGTGTAGACTTTCCTTTCAAACCTCTAGTTGGACCGAACAAAAAAAATCTTGCAATCGAATTCCAACTAAATAACTATGTACATTGAGAAGTAGATATTCTTGCACCCCCTCATCAACTTGTCATTCTCTATCGAGGGGGCAGAGAACTTATAAACCACTCTAACCTGACCAACAAAAAGACAAACTAGACAATACCCCAAGATTTGGACCCTTGACCAGAGCAGAAGTATTTCATCACCAATTTGTAATAATTGGAATTCATGAACAAGAGATTGCAAGCTATAAACCCATATGACTATTTACAGAGTGAAAATAAAAGTTTTGAAAGAACAACTAGTACGATAACTTTATGTAAGTAGAAACTCAATGTCTCTATGGAAATGAGAAACGATGACCAGAAACTCTTTCTTACCCCTCAAGGAATACATCAAACACACACACACACATATGAAAAGTGTAGGATACCACACACTAGAGACTAGGGTCGACCACAAAGCATAGGCTTGGGACGAAATAGATAAATACCAAAAGCATTAAAAACAAAACCCCCAATTACCCAACTAGACTATAGGAGAGGGAAATATTACTAAAACCATATGGAAAAACTTCTAGGATACCATATGACACAAACCAAGACAGGAGAATTAAATGAGATACCTACAAAATTAGTTCCTTGTAGCGTTGAGGTAGGAAGAACCATGAACAATTCAAAGACCAGTCCTGTCGTAGTGTTGTGAAATAATAGGATAAATAACATTGGACCCCTTTTAAAATCCAAAAGGATATGAGAGTGTTGTGAAACAAATCCAAACTTCTGTCAAAAAAGTAGTGACTCCTCCATTTACAGAAACATGGATTCAAATGACCCCAACACACAATGTATACCATGCCATAGGAATAGAACTGACCAGGTGTGTAGTTCTTCTCACTTCCATCCTCGATCACGTCGTCCCCTTGCCACCCTGTCGTCGATTCCATGCATTTATAATGATAGGACATAAGAGAATGATGCGAGGTGGAAAAATAATTTTCATGACATTGCAAGACTAGGAGAGGACAAGTGTTGGTACTAGCACACTTCTTAAGAAAAACATTCATATCCTATTGCATCCTTCCATTACTGATATCAAAGCATACATCACCCAATTCCTCACATGAATGATCCAATCCTACCATGTATACACCACCCATGATTACAAAGAAACGAAGGAGTGTGATGAAGGGAATAAGACACACACATCCACCAACTTGCACCAACCATGCCTACTTATGAGGAAATGGCATTGGTCGGTAGTATCTAAGCAAACAAATCTTTTCCTCACACGTTATAATTATGGGAGGAAAAATGTCAAATATGGAACACATTTCAACATGAGAATATCGTGGTCATTGTTATCACCCCCATCGGTGATTATTTATAATTTTTTTAATGTAATATTAAAATTGATTAAGAGAAAAAGTTATGGAAATGCCAAACATGTTATAATTCAAATATTAAAACAAAATTTGCCTTAAAAATATTTAAATATTCTTTTGGTAAATAACCAATATGTTAGTTGATTAAACGATATGTTTTAATGAGATAATTTAACTTTTTTCTAAATTAGTATAAACCTATTTTAATCATAGTTGGTCTAGCAAATACTATTGTTCAAATTGAATTTTTGAATGAATATATGGATTCACCCACTTGAAAATTTCCTTGGGTACTTGAGTGTGTAGACTACATAGTTTAAACTTGTAAATTCAATAAATCTTTGTTTAATTTCACACACAAATGACCCAAAAATATATTTGGGAAATGGCCAAAATGTATGATAGTGAGACTATTTGAAATGTTTTAGACATAAGAATTTATTTTTTCAATACTTAGATATATAGAACTATAGAGAAAGAGAATTTTAATATTGAAATATTTACCTTAACATGAGCATTGAAATATTTTATTTGTGGACAACATTGTCCACATTAAAATATTTTTTTTGTTATTAATATATTTGTAAATACACATGAATATTATTTAACCTTTCATATTAAAATATTTTATTTACGATACAGATTGAATTCTCTTTTACTAATATTTTTTAAATGCCACATACTAATTTTATATTAAATGTTAAATGAATTACACATTTCCATTTTTTCATATATATATATATATATATATATATATATATATATATATATATATATATATATATATAGATATATATATATATATAGATAGATAGATATAACTTATGAAATATTTTTAACAATATAAGAATTATAAGATGAGAAACAAAGGGGAAAATGGGCTTTTCATTATACGGTTTCACGTAGCTAGGGTTTCCCTAGATGTTGATGGACGTTTGCAGATTTGGAGAAAACAAGCCCATTTGGATTGCCAAAGATGTGTTGATATCTATGTTGGTTGAGATTATGATGCTTTGACACCCATCGAACCCAAAGCTCCACTTGTTTCCACTACAGATTGCATTTTCTTTGTTGGAGCATTGTGTTCACTATGTCATGTGGGAGGAGGTAGCATTCAAAGCCCTGGTGCAGGCTAAAAGACCTCAGGGGTCTTCATCTGCCCCCCAAAAGTTTGTGAAGAAATTAGTTGTGATCCTTGTGGTCGGTCTCTCTCCTTTGGATATATGCAAGAGGGCCTTAGCTCTCTAAAAAAAGTGGTGATTGGAAAGTTTATGGGCTTGTGTATGGATCTAAAATTTGTTGATTCATGGATCACAGAACAATGGGCCCCTAAGCTTCAAGGTAGGCAAATATCTTTGCAATTGGACGTGGCTTCTATGTCTTTTTGTTTCATAATAAAATTTGATGCAGGAGCATTAAACCCAAGGAAAATCATTGTATTTTAGTATACATAGGGGGTCATGTGTTTTAGGGAAGTTAGTTTCCTAAGTGTTAAGTTAATGTAATATTTAGGCTTTTGAGTGAATAGGATAGGAATTAATTAGATGTTGTGAGGATGTTTGTAAATGCTCTCGAACGAAGGAGAACATGAGTGGTTAGTAATGACGAGAGAGTTAGAAGTCAATTATAACTCTTAAGGTAGTTTCATGATTCGAGGAACTAGAGAGGATTATTAGGGATTAACTGGAGTTAGAAGTGGACTTAGAGGACATTTAGGAGTCAGTTCAATAGATTAAGGATTTGAACCAAAATTAGTTCAACAGAACCTTTCTCGTATAAATGTAAGCCTACGGGCAGAGTGTAAAAGGAGGAGGCCATTGATATTAAAGATCAGGCCTGAGAGACAGAGAGTCTTGGTATGTAATCAGTTGTTCATATTTATATATATAAAGGTTTATTCCAAAACTGTATAGATGTGTGAAATAAATATTGAATGATTGAATTACATGTAATTTGTGTATTCTGTAACACAGGTTGTAGGTAGAGTTTTGTAGAGCTATGCAGAGGAGAAGAGTGATTTGGAGGAATCATAATGGATCATTGAATCCAGTTGAAGGATCAGAGTGAAGCTCTGGAGAGGTAGCAAAGTAAGAATTTGTGGAGTTAAGCTTAGAGAAAGAGTGCAATAGAATAGCGAAAAGGTCGAAACCCTGAAGAAAAACCCGAAACCACAAAACACTGAAAAAATGAATTAAAGTCAAAGAAAAGGGACGAAAGAAGAGGCGAGTCATCAATGCATAGGAGTCGTTGGATCTTGGAGATCAATGGACGAGGTTGTCAGATGATAAGCGGCCAAGATTAAATCACGTAGATTTAAATCAAGGAATGAACGGTGGAGATTGACCAGAAGTGCAGGTGGAAGAGTAATCTAGAGGAGCCGTCGTAGCCATCGATGGTTGAAGATCTACGGTCATCAAGCGCGAACAAGTCTAAATGTTAACCAAGAAGAAAGGCGGGTTTATAAGTGGAAGTGGTATTTTGGGCAAGGTAGAAACCATCAGTGGTAAAAATGAGTGGTCACCCGATTCCACTAACCGAGCGACACGTAGTAGCAGAGGAGAGAGAGAAAACCACTTTTTCAGGCGGGTATTATCCGTACTTGTTGTCTACCCAAAATCATTGTGAACTGTCAGATCCATTGAGTGCAGATCGACAGTGGAGGATTGTCGCGTAAGTTTGATTGATCGGGAATAGATATCAACCGTCAGATCGTGGGGTTGAAATCTACGGTGGAGAGTGAACCTGATAAAGGTGGGCCTCAGTAACTGTGCGAAGGCGTGGTTTGGTAGAAAGGTAAGTTTATGAATGTTTATGTGTATTTCTATTATAAAAGAATTATAATAGAAATAATGCGCGGTTTCACATTTATGGGTTAAGTCCGCATTAACCAAAGTTAAGTGGTTATATATATATATATATATATATATATATATATATATATATATATATATATATATATATATATATATATATATATATATATATATACGACTAAGGGTTAATGAAGGTTTATGAGGGTGAGTGAGTCCCGATAGAAAGGAAAGGATGGATTAAGGGTTAGACTCGATTAGTCTATAAATTATTCTGCAGAGATTAAGAAAGGGGCCTTAACCATATTCTAAATGAAGATTTGACTCCTTAGAGAGTTAAAATTCTTGGGACAAATGTGCTTATGCATTTTACATGCATACTATGGGTGTAAGCGGGGGTAACCCTACATCAAAATGGAAAGAGGTCTAATGTTCAGATCAGGGTCATATTTTATGGGGTCTAGAGGCCTCTTTATCACTCCATGGACTCTTGATTTCAATCCAGATCTAAGATCATTTTCGTGCCAATGTGGGTTTGACTGCCACACCTCCCTCTTCATATTTGAGGGGCTGATGTGCTAAAAGACATTGAGAATAAGCTGGGCCGCTATCTGGATAAAGAAAAACCAAAAGTAGGTCAATTTTCTTGTACCCATATCTGTGTTGAGGTCAACCTAAATGAAGGTTTACCAGAGGACCTAAAGATAAATCTTGGAGAATAGAGCCATCCTCAGAAATTGAATTATTAGTAGATTCCTTTCAAATGCATCATCTGTCATTCTCATGAGTAATTTGTCAAAAAATGCCCCAAGAAAAAATGAGATGAATAGATCTATGCCCCTATTTCTAAAGAGGCAAATTTCCAACTAGCAAAAACATGAAGAAGGAATCAATAAAACAAGGTTGCATCCACAAAGAAATATGTTGAAGCGGATCCAATACCATAACCTTCCTTCAACAAAAACTCCTTTTAGGTTATTTAAGATCTAGAACAAGAATAAGATAACCCTATGGATGAATCCCAAAATGAGGACTAGGGAAATACATAAGTGTCGGTGGAAAATAAAGAGCACGCCCCTTCATAGGTGGACCTCCTTGATCTAAAGTCAATTTTTTTCGAAAAGAGCATTAGAATGGACACCTTTAGCTCTTACAACGATGAAGTGGTCTACCCCAAAGTTTTACAAGAAAGTTATGGAAATTAGAGTAGCCAATGAAAAATCATGCACGAGTTGAAAAATCTCTCTCCTTGAATTCAATGGAACCACCTCTCACAAGAGGTGAAAAATCTAATAAAGAAAAGAGAGAACATGATACATATTCTAACTTGGCTTGAGGATCCCAAATCCGTGTGGATCTCTACTCCAGAAGCCTCCCAAATAACTCAATGTACTATTTTTGCATTCTCTTGTGCTCACAATACATACAAATTTACTCTTGTAAACATACATAAGGACTCATTTTGATTATGTGCAGAAAATGTTGGGATCTATCTCCAATGACTTTAGCCATTATCTTAATGGAAGATACCAGAAAAAAATAACAACGTATGGTATTCTCTGTGTGTTCTTTGTTACCAAGTTCATATATCTCATTTCCTTTGTGTGTGTGTGTGTGTGAGTGTGTATATATATATATATATATATATATATATATATAGATAGATAGATAGATAGATATATAACTTTATCTTCTTAAAATTTTGATATAATTTTTTTTTATTTTACATTATTTATCATGGAGAGGGGTGAAATATTTTACTACATCTCCTCCAGATCGGGTTCAATAATACTATCCTAGATCCATGTTAACTCTTGGCCTACAAATCTACAAAGCGTAGAGAGGGATCAAATATATTTTCACTCTAAAAGACGTTTGCATTTGAGGAGATTTGATCCCATGGATCTAGGATGGTTTGATTATTAATTATCAATTATTGAGTCGAGAGACTCATTCTACAACCCAATATGGAGGGGATGTGTAAGTTTGCATGTCTGTCCACCTCCCCTTAAAATAAAATTAAAAATTATGTTATGAATTGAAAAAATAATGTGCTCGATAATAATAATAAAAATGAATATGCTGTAAAGTAATTATAGAGATAATAAAAAAAATGTGTAAGTAACATGTTTAAATCTTATACTTATAAAAAATATTTAAATGAACTATCTGAAGATTTGCGTTAACTAATTTATGTCCATATGAATTTCATATATATCTATATACATATATAAAAAGATTTGTTAAAATAAAATATTTTAATGTTGTATACAAAAATATTCAATGTGAGTTCTCATAAAATATATTGACATATACTTAAAAGTATATTAATAATAATAATAAAAAAACCATTTTAATTTGAGTGATAAAATGTCTTGATATAATTTTAGAACAATTATGTATATATCACAAAAAAAATGAAGGTTTATGGTTAAAACATTTATTTGGTCCATATATATTATATTTAGCATTCAAAAGTACAATTTAAACCATGAAAAATAACACATTATTTTTTGCACTCTAAAGAAGTTTGTACATGAATTTGCTAGTTTTAATTAAGGCTTATAAAATATCAATTTTCCCACCCTCACTAAACCCAAACTTTGTTTCTCTATCACTTTGACTTTTCCCCATAAGAATTACTCGAACAAGGCAATCCCATGTGCAAACAACATTAAATAGTGGAAATGTGTATGAAAGTGGATACAAAGACATAAAAGGATAGCATTAATAAAAATATAAGATAAAGAAGATGATATCATAGCATTAATAAAAATATAAGATAAATGAAAAGATACCTCTTCAGCCACTTTCCCAACGTCAACAGAGAATTCTTGTTGAATATAGTTTTCTCTCTACTGTTTCCTATCCTACAACATTACGTCTTTTCCTTTGCAACATCTCGTGCAATTGCTAATGTTAATTCAAATGGATATGAGAATATTTTATTTGTAATTTACGAAATCTTCTTAATAATACATTATAATATAATAACTAAAAAACATTAAAAGTGACAATGACACTATAAAAATTTTATAATGTTTTTAATTAAAACTAATCAAAATTATACACTAATTTTTGTTTTCATTACCCTCCACATTATTTAAAAGAAATGTATCATCATGATCATAATAGTAGAAAACATTTCGCTTGATAAAATCCAAGTCATTTATAAAATTTTCAGACACTTTTGCAAACGAAATCTAAAATACATATACCATTATGCTTATATATATTTAAGCTAAGCAACGTGACCTTACCTGGCTTCTCTCCTCTCTTCGGTCGAATAAGAATATCGATCATTGGCACGAAAATGCGGTTTATCCCCACTTTAACCTCACTCTGCTTCTTGGTATTCAGCATGTGGCCCAGCTAGCTGTCTTGCATATTTCATTTAGAGGTTTTTGGTAAATCTAAATTACAGTTATCAAAATTTTAGGTGTTTTGAAGACTTTTAGTGTTATATTCATTTCTATCCTGAGAACATGATTCAAACACTATTCCTATTAAATTTTTTAATTACAATTAAAAAAACTCCAAATTTTTTTTTATGTGAGCCCAGAGGAATTAACAGGATAATTACAAGACTCTAACCTGCATTGATTGATCAGTCTATATCAAATAACAATTATTCTTTACATTCCCATTCATCTTCCTTCTGGAAGGATGTTCGAACTGTCACAACCTCCATCATTGGATCTACTAAACTCCACCGGTGAACGAGGGGGGCGGGATTGCACATCTCCATGTTCAATACCAGTCTCCTCTGAAATTGAAAGAGCAGCAGTACGCTCATTCTCATGTATGAGAGCCTCCTTTATATCTGCCACTACTTCACTCATGCTGGGTCTGGATGATGGTTTTTCCTCGACGCATCTGAGCGCTAGTTTGACAATACTCGTGATTGATCTCATGTCGTAGCTGCCTTCCAATTTCTTGTCTATGATTGCCGCTATTTCGGGAGGATTTTCATCTACGACGTACGTCGTTACCTATACATTCCATATATATAAATGCAGAAGAACAAAGATATATTGTTAGTCACACACGTCCAAATCATAATTCATGTTGTGAAGTGGGGAATGCTGCATATTTGGAGCGAAATGTAACAGATTTCTTACCCACTGGATAAGGTTACGTTCCTCTTCAGATAGTTGTACATTTATGGGTAGTTTGCCGCATATGATTTCTAACAAAACCACTCCAAAACTGTATACATCACTTTTTTCAGTCAACATTTGAGTGCGGAAATACCTGTCAAAACATTTTCCCAACAAAAAAAAATTAATGTTTTCATAACCTCTTCATACTTCATAGATTTCATTAGACTTCATCAATGTTGCGAAGAAAGCGCAAGTTATATGTGTAGTTTACTCTGGATCAAGGTATCCTGGAGTTCCTTTCACCGTAGTGGTAACATGGGTAGCGTCCCCATCAATTGCCATCATCTTTGACAGACCAAAATCTGCTAATTTTCCATTCAAATTGTTGTCTAGAAGGATATTAGAGGTCTTTACATCCCTGTGAAGTATCTTTGGAGTGCAACCCACGTGCAGGTATTCCAGACCTTCAAACATAAATTGCAGGTGGATCAGAGGAGACATATGTTTAAGCACCTTTTGTACTCTGTAAGATAAGATAACAGTTACATCTATACGAAAATCCACTGCACAGAAAATACACTGAATTAATAACGTTACCCTGGGCGGCATCAAATGTTATTTGGAGCCTTGTTCTCCAATTTAGTTTGGAAAGTTCTGAACCAGGTCCTGGAAAATAAATTGATAATTAATAGTAATATTATGCTTCAACTCAATTAGACAATATATGTGAGAAATATATTTACCATAAAGGCGGTCCCTTAGGGACCCTCCAGACATGTAATCGTAGATAAGCATAGGCTCTCTAGAATCATTACAGTAGCCAAGTAAAGACACCAAGTTTTTGTGGTGGACTCTAGAAAGAAGATCGATCTGTTAATCAAGACAATCAAGCTACATCATTTAATTACTATACATTATTATTTTTCCTTGTCGCATATAAGTGGAGAAAAAATACTATCAATATAAATAAACACATACATAAATTGAAGCATATTACATATTTTGAGAATCTCAGACTTGCCTCATTCATAAACTCGCGAACTCCTTGTTTGGAAAACGATGAGAGCACTTTTACGGCTATCTCCTTTCCTTCCGGTAATCGACCAAAAAACACCGACCCAAAACCCCCTTCCCCAATTTTCCGATTAAAGTTTTCTGTGGCTGCTACTATATCTTCTAAAATAAAGGCACGGGCTATTATTGAATTTGGCAACATCATCATTGCGGATTCTGCAATCCAGGAAAATTACTAAGCATTAAAAAATGTGGTAGGCAGTTTCATATGGTAAACTTCCGCTATATCTTATTAAAATTTTCTAAATTTCAAGTTATTTCCTGACCTTCACTAAGACGCTTTTTTGTTCCAAGCTTTTTCCAGTATACAGCAATACCGGCCAGCGATGCTAAAGCCATTAATACAGCACCGCTTAGTGTTATTCCGAGGGCAACTTTGTGGTTGCCTGAGTTTTTTTTGACACATTCACATAGGTAGTGGTTCCCAGAGTAGCTGGAGAACACCAAATGAAGAATTTTTTTAGTGACGTTACGAGTTTTTTTTTTTTTCCATGTAAGAAAGGTAAGAGTTTACTTCAGTAAGATTATGCAAACTTTCACTCGTTTCCTAATTCCTTGCCTAATTCTGAACTTCAAACTATCAGAATGGGAATTTGTTCCGAATACAGCGAGTAAAGTATAAGTTATTAGATTACTTAAGTTTCAATGAAGGCTTTTCCAGAAGCTGAAGAGGAATCACACCGCTAAAATTATTGTTCTCTATAAACCTGTCACAAATGAAAAAAATTAAAAAAAGTTATATGATCCCAGCAGTATTTTCCTTTTCAATTTGACTTAAAGAAGAAAAAAAAAGAAGGTAGACGTACAACTCTTTAAGATTTTTGAGATGATAGAGCCACTCCGGAACACCACCGCTGAAATTGTTGTCTTGCAGATGTCTGCGCAGCAAGCGAATGAATGGCTGCATTTTCCTTTGAAAAATGGCATTCTACCTGGCTAATGAATAAAGGACCAAGAAACTGAACATTTATGTTTAGAAAGGAGTACTTACAATCTTTCCAACTTCGTTAAATTGGAGAAATTTGGCAAAGGTCCTGTCAGATGATTATTATTAAGTGACCTGGTAATTTCAACACAAATAGACCAGTGCCAGTTACGTTGTAATATTAAAAGCAAGCTATGTTCCGTTCGTAATCAGCACCATCAAATTCTATTTGCCATTTAATCTTATGGGATAGATTTATGAAACGCCTTTACTTTTAAGAATTGTTGGGAATTTTTAATGGGGAAAATACCAAAAACCAAATATTCAAACACACAGAGGCAATGCTCTGTTTCTTTTGCTCCAAGATCTTTTGTGCACACAGAAGACTTAAAAGAAATTTCACTGATGTAAAACAATTTTACATACTGCTGTAAAAACAGAACTTACACAAACTTACAAAAACTTACTTCGTGCAAAACCACACATGGTTTTCGCTACTTAAAAAAAACTTCACAAAACATTACTGAATGTATTCGTGCACTGCTGTGCATACATCCTCTGGTTCTTCTTCTTTTTTTACCGCACCATCAACATTTTTCACTGCTGTGAATACACATATATTTTACCTCCCGTGTGCAATACATAAAAGTCAACAGTAAAAAAAAATATTACATACGATTTTTTTTTATTTTTAATACATGCCGTAAAAGTCATAGGCTTCTATTAAAACGTGCCCATACCTATGTTTTAAATGCACCATACCTTTTCCTAAAAAGAAACTTACGTGCTATATAAAAAAATACATATTGTAATGTGCCCATACTCATATTAAAACGGGCCACCAAAATCTTGTACCAACATTAACTCTTTCACCTACGGCGGTCAACCAAAAGTTTAATCCACGCAAGCCTTTAATGCACCTCGTATGCAGCTTTAGTTCATCAACGGTGGAGAGCGATGGAGTAAATCCGACGGAGGTCAACAATATCGGAAACCTGTTTGCTGCCCAACTTTAACGCCCGAGAAAATGACGTTGCGTTACGTCAGGGCTGAACCACGTGTCAGCTCCAAATTGTATCGGAGCTCCTTCCCGGATTATTCCTTCGTCGGCAAATCGCTCCGAGAAAATCCGGTGAACGGTTTCTGGCTTGGTTCACGGTTTCTGGTGGTCTGCGTTGAAATTAGATTTCAACACTCCCCTTTAATTTCAACAGCTGGGCATTCAGTCATACCCAGACACTTTCTCAAAAATTCAAAGCTCTTCTGATCAAGTGGCTTTGTCAAGATGTCTGCTACCTGTTCTTGAGTCCTGCAATGTTCTAGGACAATTTCTCCATTGTTCACTAATTCTCTGATGTAGTGAAACCTTGTATCAATGTGTTTCGTTCTCTTATGAAACACTGAATTCTTTGACAATGCAATAGCTGAGCTATTGTCACAAAAAATCACTGTCGCTTTTGCCTGCTCTTGGCCTAAGCTTCTCAACATTCTTCTCATCCACACTGCTTGACATGCTGCTGCTGTAGCTGCCACATATTCAGCCTCTGCTGTAGACAATGCTACAATGGACTGCTTCTTAGAAGCCCATGAAATGGCTCCTGAACCCATATTAAAAACATAACCGGAAGTGCTCTTCCGATCATCTACACTTCCAGCCCAATCACTGTCTGTGTATCCAACCAAATCTGAATGTTCTGAGGCATGATATAGAATTCCAAACATTTTGGTACCTTTGACATACCTCAAAATTCTCTTTGCTGCCTGCCAGTGTGCCTCCTTCGGCCTCTCCATGAACCTGGAAATTAAACTAACAGCATACATTAAATCAGGCCTAGTAGCTGTTAAGTACATGAGGCTGCCTACAATACTCTTGTACAGACTAGGATCAAAATCCTTGCTGCTGTCCTCTCTGCTGAGCTTTAATCCCATCACTGTGGGAGTGATGGCTGCCTTGCATTCTTCCATCTTAAATCTGCTCAAAATTTGATTTACATATCTTGCTTGAGATATAAAAATTCCTTTTTCATTTTGATCTACTTCTATGCCTAAGAAGTATCTCAAGAAACCCATGTCAGTCATTTCAAATTCATCCTTCATGACTGATTTAAAATACTTAATGAGCTGATCATCATTACCTGTGAAAATAACATCATCAACATATAAGACCACAATCAAAATCTTACCATCCTTTTCTTTGATGTAGACTGTGGGTTCTCCTTCACATTTGTCAAATTCATTATCCAATAGATATGAATCTATCCTGCTGTACCATGCTCTTGGCGCTTGCTTCAGCCCATAAAGAGCTTTCTTCAATTTGCACACTTTGTGCTCTTCTCCTTTCTTCTCATATCCGAGAGGCTGTTCCACATAGACCTCTTCCATTAATACTCCATTTAGGAATGCTGATTTCACATCCATTTGGTAGACTTTCCATTTGTTTTGTGCTGCTATGGACAGCACTGCTCTCACTGTTTCCATTCTTGCAACCGGGGCGAAAGTCTCCTCATAATCTCTTCCATACTGCTGCTTGTAGCCTTTAACAACCAGCCTTGCTTTATGCCTTTCAATCTTGCCTTCAGCATTGCTTTTGGTCTTGTAGACCCATTTCACTCCAATGACTTCTTTGCCTTTTGGTAACTCAACCAAATCCCATGTTTTGTTTCTCTCTATGGCGTTCATCTCCTCATCCATAGCTTCTATCCATTTCCTATCTTTAATTGCTTCTTCAAAATGAATAGGATCATCAACATGACAATACAAGGCAAATAAGGAATTCATTCCTTCTTCATAAATGTCACTTAGATTTCTAAACTTCTTACCTCTTTCACTTGGTGTGCAAGTGCTTGAAGATGCACTTGAGTTTCCTCCTTGTGGTGTGCTTGGAGAAACATTCTCATTGATCCTCAATGGTGTCCCTTGCTGTCCTTGTGTTGGCGCTGCTGTTTGGGGATTCATTTCAGCCACCTCCTCTTCATCTTCATCGTGAGATAAACAGTTTTTGACATTCACTGTTTTCTCTATGCTTCCATCCCAAGCTTCCTCTTCAATGAATTGAACATCCCTGCTGACAAAGAACTTCTTGGTAGATGGAATGTACAGCCTGTAGGCTTTGGATTCATCACTGTATCCAATGAAGATGCATTTCTCCCCTTTGCTGTCCAACTTCCTCCTTAGCTGATCCGGAATGTGTGCATAGGCCACACACCCAAAAACTCTCATGTGGGTGACTCCTTGTTTTCTCCCACTCCATGCCTCTTCTGGCACTTTGTTCATGACTGCTTTTGTAGGACACCTGTTCAATATATAAACTGCACAATGTACAGCTTCAGCCCAATACTCATTTGGCAAATGCTTTGCCTTCAACATGCTCCTTGCCATCTCCATGATGGTTCTGTTCTTCCTTTCAGCAACTCCATTTTGCTGTGGGGTGTACCGAGTTGTAAACTGTTTATGAATTCCATTTTCTCTACAATACTTAAGGAATTCATTGGAGATATACTCACCTCCTCTATCAGTTCTCAAAACTTTAATGTGCAGCCCGCTTTGATTTTCCACAAATGCCTTGAAGTTTTGGAATCTCTCAAACACTTCACTTTTGTTCTTGAGGAAATATATCCAAGTCTTTCTTGTAAAATCATCAATGAATGTCAAGAAATATAGGCTGCCTGCTAATGATGGAGCTTGCATTGGTCCACACAAATCTGAGTGGATAATCTCTAAGGGTGTCTTTGCCCTTATACTCTTCCCTGATGGAAAACTTTCTCTATGTTGTTTTCCCAAAATGCAGCCTTCACATAGGCTGTCCGGTTTCTCTATCAATGGTAATCCTCTTACCATTCCTTTTCTGCTCAATAAGTTTAGACCTCCAAAATTGAGATGACCAAATCTCAAGTGCCACAACCAATTTTCATCCTTTGGCACGCTTTGGAAAGCCTCTTGGGTGACTGCTGCAATTTCACCTTTGTTTTTCAAATCTGCCCTGATCCTGAGAGGGAACATCCTGTTCCTTGTCATCTTTACTTCAGCAATGCATCTTTTGCTGGGTGGTATGTCCATGATGGTGCACACATCATTTTTAAAGAAAACATTGTAGCCCTTATGGACAAGCTGTCCAATACTCAAGAGATTACATCTCATTCCGGGGACATAGTATACATCTGCTATGGTTTTCTTTTCTCCTTGCTTTGAAAGTATTTTTATTTCTCCTTTTCCCATAACAGACACTTTACTATCAGTTCCTAGTGTGACTTCTGATTTCACATTTTTATCTAGGGCAGAAAAGAAGGCTATGTTTCCGGTCATATGGTTGCTGCAACCTGAGTCTAAAAACCATATGTCCTCACTATGTGTTTCAGCCATGTTACAAGCTAACAGGACATTTTCTTGACTGCTGTTTTCTCTTGTAACATTTGCATTTTGTCTGCTGTTCATATCATGCTGTTTCTTTCTACAATCACTAGCATAATGTCCATACTTTTTGCAATAATAGCATTGAACATTAGATTTATCATACCTTTGTCCTTGAGCATGATGTTGTCCTCCTTGTTGGCTGTTGCCTTGGCCTTGGTTCTGATTTGGATTGTTGCCTCTTCCTTGTGCATTTGATGAGTTGTTCCTTCCACCTCTATTCTGGCTTCTGCCTCTTCCTCTTTTGTTTCCTCTGCCTTGACCTCTGCCTCTTCCAAAGGACATCTGGGTCTTGAAGGCTTGCTCAAGAGATGAGTTTTCATTCCTACTCAACCTCTGCTCATGTGTTATCAGTGATGCATGTAGCTCATCAACTGAATAGCTTGAGAGATCCTTTGTCTCTTCAATGGTGGTGACTATGGCATCAAACCTTGAGGGTAAGACCCTCAATATTTTCTCCACAATTCTTCTGTCTTCAATGGTTTCTCCATGACTTCTCATTTGTGTGATTACACCAATCACATGAGTGAAGAATGAGTCAATGTTATCTGACTCCTTCATGTTCAAGTTCTCAAAATCCTTTCTCAGCAATTGTAGCTTTGCTGTCTTCACTCTCTCCATGCCTTGATAGGCTGTCTTGAGGGTTTGCCATGCTTCATTGGCTGTCTTAGCTGCTGCTAACCTTGGAAACATACTCTGGTCTACTGCTAGATACAACAACACACGGGCTTTTGAATCTTTCTTCCTATTGTTCTTCAGCAGATCCTTCTCTCCCTGAGTTAATGCATTGAACTCAGTTTCATCTGCTGGTTCTTCAAAACCTTCTTCAACTATTTCCCATAAATCTTGGGAAGAAAGCAGGGCTGTCATAGTTATTGACCAGTAGTCATAGTTCTTCCCATTAAACTGTGGAAGCTGGGTGTTAAACAAACCCATACCAGTGCTTGTGCTGGCCATTCCTTGACTGTGTATTTAAAACACTGACTGTCTCTTCAATAACAAACAAGATAGCTATGAAGAATACCTGAATCCTTTGTTGTCTGAGTCTTCTGTCTGCCTGAGAAGTTTTGCTGCAGCAACAACCTTCTCCCTTCAGCTTCTTTAATTTTTTTAAAGAGCCTAAGCCTGCTCCGATACCACTGTTGGGAATTTTTAATGGGGAAAATACCAAAAACCAAATATTCAAACACACAGAGGCAATGCTCTGTTTCTTTTGCTCCAAGATCTTTTGTGCACACAGAAGACTTAAAAGAAATTTCACTGATGTAAAACAATTTTACATACTGCTGTAAAAACAGAACTTACACAAACTTACAAAAACTTACTTCGTGCAAAACCACACATGGTTTTCGCTACTAAAAAAAACTTCACAAAACATTACTGAATGTATTCGTGCACTGCTGTGCATACATCCTCTGGTTCTTCTTCTTCTTTTACCGCACCATCAACATTTTTCACTATTGTGAATACACATATATTTTACCTCCCGTGTGCAATACATAAAAGTCAACAGTAAAAAAACATATTACATACGATTTTTTTTATTTTTAATACATGCCGTAAAAGTCATAGGCTTCTATTAAAACGTGCCCATACCTATGTTTTAAATGCACCATACCTTTTCCTAAAAAGGAACTTACGTGCTATATAAAAAAATATATATTGTAATGTGCCCATACTCATATTAAAACGGGCCACCAAAATCTTGTACCAACATTAACTCTTTCACCTACGGCGGTCAACCAAAAGTTTAATCCACGCAAGCCTTTAATGCACCTCGTATGCAGCTTTAGTTCATCAACGGTGGAGAGCGATGGAGTAAATCCGACGGAGGTCAACAATATCGGAAACCTGTTTGCTGCCCAACTTTAACGCCCGAGAAAATGACGTTGCGTTACGTCAGGGCTGAACCACGTGTCAGCTCCAAATTGTATCGGAGCTCCTTCCCGGATTATTCCTTCGTCGGCAAATCGCTCCGAGAAAATCCGGTGAACGGTTTCTGGCTTGGTTCACGGTTTCTGGTGGTCTGCGTTGAAATTAGATTTCAACAAGAATGCCGGACCAGATTACAGATTTCAGTAATATTTTCGAAATTTCAGTTACAGGAGCCAGGTACCACAACTTGAAGACGTACAGTCGTTTTGTGGCCTTCATCGAAATAGCTAATAACCATGTGTATTTGTTGTCTATTGGAAATTTTCACCATGCAAATAAAATTCTACTTACAAGTTAACTACTGCATTCAGCCTTCCAAAATCCTCGGGTACCAATCCTCTAAGATTCCTTCCTGATAAATTTCTGTCATCAAGAAATCTATGCTACCGTGTTATCATTTCAGTTTTACAATTTCGGCGAAGTAGTTAACTCTAAACAAATTGAACAAGTAAACTTACATTTCCGAAATTCTTTTGAACGAAGAGTTATTATTGCTATCACAGAAAATTCCTTCCCACTCCATCAAATAGCAAGGATCAGAAATCCAATCTTTTATGTCAAACCTTCTCTTGACCGCCTCAAGAGCTTCAACTGAGTTTAAGAACTACTTCGTTAGAAATTGACTTATAATTTCTGTAATTACAGTATAGGAATTATAGCTAGGACACTTACCATCTTGTTGATATGTTGCCTGTGCTGTATCCAATATCAGGAAAAGCTCATAGGCGTTGAGTATAGGGCCATGGGTAGAATTTTTGGCCCTGTACAGGTCAAATTGGCAGTAATTTGTTATATCCGATACAATTGCTAGCTCCATGGCAGAGTAATAAGGAACAATTGTAATGATATCAGACCGTCTTTTCCCATTTATCTCCACATAAAAAGATCTCGATTCAGACATATTTAACATCTGGATCTCAGCAAAATAAAGCACCAGTAATGATTTCCAAGACCCGTAAACTTGACTTATAATTGTTCCAAGGCTTTCCTGGTTCGTAACCCTTGCCGTTTGCATGACACTAATTGGAGGAAGGTTTTTGGTATTGTTTGCTGAAATGGGTTTTAGCGAACTTGCATAAGAGTCTTGCGAATACCAGTACGCTCCCCAGATGCGGTCGAAGTTGTCTTGGGGATACCTGCTTAAGCCATCATACAAATCTATCCAGTCAATCGCTATCAAAAAATAACATAGCTGGGCAGAGGTAGCGTATAAAAATTAACCATCACACATCAGAAATTTTTGGGGCATATCCGGTATCAATGTGAAAGATCTCCTTAAATCTCAACCCTTTTCAGCTTTTACAGGAAAACCACAAAAGAAATACGCAAAACCAGAAGTCAATAACACATCTCAAAACCATTTTATTCAATATTTTGTAACCCCTATTGGAATGATTAAAATTTCTAGCTGATAATTTCCGTAGATAAAACATATATAAAGTTAGATTGTGTTCACCTAACCAAAGAATTTCCACCAACATCATCCCTTGATATTAAAGACAGCATAGATCCTGTTTTAGCTTGTCCATACATGCCATCTCGGAGGGTCCTCAACTCGATAGCATTGATAAAGGGATCAAAATTTTCGGAGGTTCTGGTCAAGCAAACATACAACACTCTACCAGAACTAACGAAAATATATTCATAATTAATTGGACTATGACCGACAGCTATTTCTGTCCTCTGTAACAGACCCAATGTCTCCACAGAAAAGGTGAAGATGGTTTCATATCCGCCGTTATTTGCAGTGACAAACCATGCTCTGAACAGGTAAGACACGTTGGAGGCTAACTGATAGCAAGCCTTTTTCAGAAGCTTTGGAAAGAACCGTTGATTTTGCAGGTAAAATGGTAAGCTTGCGTCTCCGGTGCTCGCTGTCTGGCCGCCGTCTATATAATTATCATCAGTGACCCATTTTATATTGTTTTCATCAGTGTGATTTGCTTTGCCTCCGCAGAGGATACTGATAAAACCTGCGACGCCATAATTTAAATCAATGGTTAAAACAATATCTTTTAAAACAAAAAATATGAACTGAGCTGTGAGTGCTAAAAACGTAAGATGTGAGACGGCGAATCTAAAAAGTTCGACAGAAACCTGGTTGAGCGGTAACATTAACAGGTATTGCACCCACGAGCATGCTGATGACTATCCAAACTGAACATTCGCTATATTTGGGTTTTCCCATTGTTGCACAAATATTTAAGTAGCACACTGAACGATTTCTGCCAAATCTTGAGGAAGCTTGAAAGTATATCGAATAATAATCTGAACCCAAGGGCTTGAAGGCGCTTGTCCACGATCAACAGGAGACGAAGCCCAAAAATATTTCAAATCAATCAAAATGGGACTTTTTATAAGAAAGTTCCACATGAAAAAGGTTCATCCGGCTGTTTTCCCGGAAAATTCGCGGACCGAATTATTTGCTTAGTCCGGTCAAATAACTTTTTCAATGTGTTTATGGTAAAGGATGCATGATGATACCAATAAGCTGGTTTGGTTTGGAAAAAGGTTCATCCGGCTGTTTCCCGGAAAAGTCACGGGCCGAATTATTTGCTGAGTCCGTTCAAAAAACTTTTTCAATGTGTTTATGGTAAAGGATGCATGATGATATCAATAATCTGGTTTGTTTTGGTTTTTTTAGGGAGAATGCTTTAAAACTATTTGGGTTAAATTCTAGAGGTATTTGACCTGGTATGAATGAAAATCTGTCTTTATTTATCACTAACAGATTATTCAGATTATTCCATTCCAAGTGATGGAGTTTTTTTAATAATAACCAGAAAAAAATTGTCACAATTAATCTAACAACTAAATTATAATAAATTTTGCTACCATATAAAAACATCAGTAATCTTATTAAATTTTAAAAATCCCAAACATAAACTTATTGCTTATGCTATAAGTTTCCTGATGCTTGCATCCAATTCCCGTTCTTGATCTGGATGATGCTCTTGTTCAGCTTCTAGTCATCTGTCTGCCTTTGTTCCAAATGTGTTACGAATCTATAATCTAGACTATTCTAGAAGTCGCCGACTGAATTATTTGCTTAGTCTAGTCAAATAACTGTTTCATCTGTCTGCCTTTGTTCCTAATGGGTTTGGAATTAAACATGGACCAAAAATTAGGGAATAGTTTTCAGAGAATGTGCGTAAAGAATAAGACGTTTTATCTATATTATATTCGGAGTTGTTTGCTGAGGTCAAGGAATTGCGAGGAAAGTTAAAAGTGATTGAAATTTTGATAAAAGAAATTTCAAAAAATATTGTAGATGCAGAATTTGAATCATGTTTTTATTGTGGAAATAGATTTAATACCATTAAAAATTTCTGAGGCCACTAAAATTATGAATTTTGACAGCTTTTATTTAGATTTATAGAAATCCTTACTAAATTTTTTCAAAAAATGACCCAAATTTTCATAATTTTATAGCAAAAAAACATAATCATTAAACTACAACATTATATTATAGGTTGTTAACTACTTTTAGATTTTATTTTACTTAAAAACATATTGAGAAATAATTATATAACATTAAATACGAAGTTAAATTATAATTTGGAAAATTATGTTCTTTTAAGTATTAAATTACAGCTAAATGACATTAAGTTTACATAATTTAGTTACAAATAAATTAGATAATAACCAGATACATTAATTTTGTTCTTTGATTGGGAAGGCTAATACTATATTACAATATTAAAACAATTTTGCTATTTTTAAATGTAATGAAAGTGAGCTAATTAGGTATATAAGTTAAATGGTTCATTAATATTAATAATTCCATCATCATTGAATATTGAATTTATATTTTATCATGTTACAAATTTTTTATTTTTTATTTTAATCTAAATTTTTACCAACATTTTATAATTTTATTATGTGTATCTAAATGTATAGATATTAAATATATGTATATTATTGTTGAAATAAAATAATAAAAGAAAAGTGGATTGAAGTATGTGTTATTATTAATATAATTGAAAAAACAATAAAAAAAAAGGTTGATTAAATATGAAGGATATCTTTAGAATTTAATCTTATCAATTATGTGTTAGGGGTGAATATAAATAATAGCTTTTGATTAAAAAATACAAAAAATTTGGAAGCTTTATTCTAAAATAGACGTGTTTGTCATAGCCAAATACTAATATATAAAATATGCATCAAAACATTTATGATACATCTCACATTGCCAATATTAAAAAAAAAGCATAAAAATATATCAAATTATTATTATTATTATTATAAAAATAATTAATATATGAATCAAACAATATACCTTTAAAATAACATATAAAATGAAATATATATATATATATATATATATATATATATATATATATATATATATATATCTACCAATAATAAACAATAATAATTTAATACCATAAATAAAAAACAAATTGAATTTAACTTATATTGAAAAGTAAAATGGACCCTTATTTTTTAAATAAATCTGATTCTAAGCTTTTTATTCTTGACTACTAGTAAAAATATTCTATGCACATTTAGTGGAGGTTGAAAATAAAATGAAAATTTGTGAGTCTTATTTTAGTAGGTCATTCTAGATGCGAATTTCCGTAAATAACAATCATGATTTAAACAATATTTATATATAATATCTAGTAAATGTTATCCTTATTTCCATAAGTCTATGTATAACTAGTTTAGATCCAATGGAGAGAAAATCTGTCAAGGTGTAAACCTCTTTTTTGAGTGTAGAACATGAAGAAATGTTTGAACGTCAAGAAATTTGATCCCTCTCCATTGAGATGGATCTAGGTTGATTTAATTATTAATAATTATTAATTATAATTATTTATTTTATTTTATTTTTATGTAATTCGTACTCAAAATGTTTTAATTAATAATTATAATTATTTATTTATTTATTTAATTATTTATTTTATTTTATTTTTATGTAATTCGTACTCAAAATGTTTTAATTAATAATTATAATTATTTATTTATTTATTTGTATTTTTTTTATGTAATAAATTTAAAGAGGCAAAATATTTGCATAACATAACATTACAACATCTCTTCCATGCTAGATTGGAGAGCTCCTCTAGGTGAAATGATATATTATTAGAAAAACTGTTTTTTGAGTAAATATTGAAAAAACGTTTGCACCTCTAGATATGTAGTCCCTTTTGGTGCTTGATAGATCAAGAGTTAAGGTAAATTATCAATAATTATTAATTATAATTACTAATTTTATTATTTTATTTTATTTTTATTTTGTACTTAATTTTATTAAGTCAAAATATTTAGATAACAACATAACATAACATAATAGGACATTAGAACATCTCTTCCATACTTGGATGGAGAGCACCTTTTGGTACAACAACAAATTATATGATAAGCATATATCCATTTTGACTATGGATCTAGGTTTGCACCTCCAAATATTTGATCCCTCTTAGGGCTTGATATATTTGGAGTTAAACTAGGTTGGTTTAATTATTATATATTAATATTTATAATTAATAATTATTTTATTTTGTTTTTTGTTAATTAAATTTAATTTAAATTTTATATAATTTGACTAAGTCAATAAGTAAAAATTAGATAATATAAGCTAATATAATAGGACATTACAACATCCCTTTTATAGTGGCCTGAACTCTCTTAACTCGAATTTGTTAAGTATGGAGGGATCAAATCTTTCAAGGTACAAACTTCTTTTCTGAGTGCAAAACTTGAGAAAATGTTTGCAACCCCAGAAATTTGATACCTCTTAACGTTTAATAAATTTAGAATTAAAATTGATCTAAATTGGTTTTATTATTAATAATTATAATTAATAATTATTTTATTTTTATATTTATATCATTTCGTTAAATCAAAATATTTAAATAGTATAACATAACATTACAATATTTCTTTTATATTAAAAAAAATAAAAAATAAAAATGAAATAAAATTAAAAATTAAAATAAAATTATTATTAATCATTTTATATTAAAAAGTTTGAAATTCTATTTCCTTTTTTTGAACAAATAAGATTTTTTATTTGCTTAATAAATTTTAATTTATTTAATTTTGAAAAATTGGCCAGTTTGTCATCCTCAGGTCATATTACGTGGATCTAGAAGGCTAACTTGGAGTTTCATACCAGAAACGTCTTAACAAATTAATTTACGTCTCACACTTTCGTAAAATTTTATTTTTATTTTAAAGCACTCTCATAAATTAATTATTTATATTAAGAAAGACGTTAAAAACTTTAAATCGAACAAATTAAAAAATATATTCAAATTTACACTCTATATAATTTCACAAAGCAAATGATGGACAAAAGAAAGGATATCATGAACTTACTAATATTCTAGCACTCTAGGGAATGAAGTGTATCAGTTTCTAATATTGTATCAGTTTAGAGGTGTATGGAGATTTTAGAGGAAAATGATGGATTTTATTTAGTTTATGTTTGGTAAAACAATAAAAAATTTCAAAGAAATAGGAAATGTAGCATGAGGATTTGCATAGGCAGATCATTATTCAAATGGTATAATTTGAAAAATATATGATCTTTTTAAAAATAAATAAATGCTTGAGATATTTAAATCAGAATTGCCAAGGTAAGGTATATGGATAAATTATTTAATAAATAGATTTTGGAAGATAAAAAAAAATAAAATATTTTAAAATATTCTATATGGAAGGTTAATATGTTATTAATTTACTAAATAAATAATTAATTGTTTTATCCATTTCTTTTAGGATTCCAAAATGAATCTAAATCATTGAATGTAAAGTTAAGTACTTACAATTCAATTTTTAAATTAATGAAAGATTAAACAAAAAATTTAAAATCATCCAAAATGTAAAGTTGAATAACACAAATGAAAAGAGCGAAAATGAGAGAATTAAATGAAATAGGAAAATGGAATAAGATATAAGGCTTAACCAATTTATTTGAAATCTAATCTTTCTGCAAGTGAAAACTTGTTCCAAGGAGTGGAGTAAGGAGTATACATAAATACAATGAATAACTAGAAGTATTCAGCAAAAAGACAATTCACAAATAAATGGTTAACTAATTCTTCTTCCAATCTACGCAAAGAGCATCGGCTAGGGATGATCCGACCTATTTTTGGTGCATTCTCCATGTCAGCAACTTGTTGGAGAGAGCCAACCAAAGGGCCAACTTGCATTTCAATGGGCCTTTTCTCTTTCATAAGAAACTCCATGCCCAGGTTACCTCACAACTAAAATTGGACTTGAATTGGGCTTGGTACCCATGTTTGGTAGTGTACTCCATAGAGGATGAATTCTTAGACCAAGTGAGGTTATTTTTGTCCTCATTTGAAATTTTGGTCATGGATGAAACAAGTAAGCTAACAAAATCTTCCATTCTAGAGACTTTTGATTATTTTAGGCCGATTCCTCCATGATTTTCCAAGATCTAATTCCCTTGTCCTCAACTTCTCTATTACGAGCATCTATTAGTGTGAAAACTCTAGTAATGTGCAATGTGTCAACTTAGTTTTCTAAGGGTTGATCCCTAGGATCAATCTAAGGGTCCAAAGCTATGCTAATATTTCCACCATTCCCTAGTGTCCATGTGACCCAGGATCCAATAATTTGGAGTACACCATAGAGAGCCTTTCAAACTATGAAAGAGTTTGGACATAAATTACATTAATATCAACTCCGCCCAATCTCAGATTTTATACGAGAATACTTACTCTTCATTGTTATGCCCCATAAAGTTATGTTATTCAAGAGCCTCCATATGGTGTTTTCTACAAGTGATTCATTGAAAAGATGGAGGTATTTTAACTCCCAACAACATGATAGTTATGGTTGAGGAATCATCTTCCACTTTACCAAAGGAATACCTTTCGATTGTTTATCACCCGACCATAAGAATTTACAACTAATTTTCTTAATTCTGTTTAAAATTGAATTTGGAATGAGATTGATCAAATACTCAAAAAATAGGTATACTCTCCACAATAGATTTGATCAAGATCAATCTTCCTGCTCTTGAAAGGATACAATTGATGTAAAGTAATATTCTTGATTCAACCTTCCTAATAAGACCTAACAAATCCTCCATTCTTTAGTCACTAGGTTTAAGATAGAAACCTAAATAATTGAAGCTAACCTAAATATTTGATATATGAAAGAGGAAACATTCAACATCATAATCCTTGACTGCAAAATAAATGTTATCATATAAGATCGAATATTTTTCTACATTAATATTTGTTACGTGCCATTTTGTCACATCCAATCAACTGGCCTTGAAGCCATATCAATCAACATCCATTGACACTTTGCATTCATCCCATGTAAATCCAAGAGAATCATCTCTCCAAAATTTCCAAGAATTCTGGGTTAAACATCTTAAAAACCTAATTTTTGGCCCCATTGCACTCTCCCATTATGAAACCTGCACTATTGCAAGTTGTAAACAGAGCATTTGCACTACCTATCATGTTTCCTTCACACTAAGTGTGATGGCTCTTGAATTTCGGTAAAAATAAAAAATATTTTTTTACTCTTCTCTTTCTAGAAGCTTCCCGAGTGGTTTTAAGTTTTTACTATTAGACCAAGATCTCAAACTCCTATACTTGCGGTTTATCTCCTATCCCTAGAATTTATCCTCCCTCATATGTGGATTGAAGACCTAGATTGGTAAATCCCAAACCACCCTATCTACCCTGTAAATTCACTGCCTACCATAGAGTTTGGGTTGGCTTTTGGAGACTCTTATTTATGCCCTCATATTGTTTCTTTGTGCTTAAGGATCCATTATCCATACATGCACTTGAGTTATGATTGAAGGCTTGTTTTGTGGCAAAGGAAGGACAAGATAGTTGCGATACACCTACAAGGTCAAGATCTGTAAAGGGTTGTAATTTCTCCTACTTTTATTAATATAAAAAGTTCTTTGTTTTCTTATACTTATGTCTCATTAATGCATATGTATTACAATGCCTTCTTGACACGTTGTTTAGAAATGTTAATACATGTTATTTGTATGTTGTAGTGCTCTTCCTTGTTATAGTTGTCTTGTAGGTCCTACTTATAGAATTTAGAGTTGGAGCTAAAGCTTACAAGGAAGGAGAAGAGGAAATATTTTGTTTGACTCCAGGTAGGTATTTCTAAGTCCTTTTTTCTATGTTGTTTCTAGATTAGCTACTACATCTAGGGAGTTCACTTATGTGTGCAGAAGAGAATTATTCATCAAACAATATTCATGCCAAATATTATTTTGAATATGCTTAGAATCATTTTCAATAAAGAAATATATGGTATTGATTCATAAAGAAATAAAAAATTATCATTTAGAAACAAAAGTTGAAATATTTGAACCTGTGTTGTAGTAATAACCTCTTTTAATTCCCCAAAGGATATTTCCTCTTGAATAAACTTACCAAGAACCTTAGTGATAAGAAGAAAGAGGAGAGGAGATAAGGGGAAACCTTCTATCAATTCTCTCGAGGCCATGAAGAAGGATGTCATATGCACATTTATTAAAATCACAAAGATGATAGGGGAAATACATGACATGATCTAATTTACGAGTTATAATTTGAAACCTGACTCAATTAAACATAGTCTGATGAAGGATTACTTTAATCTAGCATAGGATTTTGATAGGTATATCTTCATCATGATAGTTGGAATACTTTTGTTTTTGATTGAATGCATCAAATCCTATGAAATAGCCACTTCCTTATGTATCTATTGTTTCTTAAGAAAATTGAACTACTCTATTGAGATAATATCACTCAAAATTGGCTTGATTCTCATTTAAATACATTTTGTTAGTAACATGTAAGTGGCATTGCAACAGGATGTAGGCTTGAAATTGCTAAGATATTGACCTTCCTGCTTCTTAGGAATCTGACAAATTATTGTAGTGTTTAGAGCCCCATACATACAACTTTTCGACTGAGTTTCCCTCGCCACTTTCAGTATATCCATCTTTAAACGATTATAAAATCTAAGATAAAATTCCACTTTGAATCTATTGGGTTCTGGGAATTCACCCTTATTCATATGAAATAGGGATCCCGACACTTTTTCTTCAAATACCTCTTGTATAAGGGATTCGTTCATTTCTAGAGTAACGGCCTACGAGGATAATCTTATAGTTTCGAGCATCTCAAGAATCAGAAAACCACTAGCTTCAGTAAATAAGAGTTTAAAATGTTGTCCACCAACATTTTTCTTTTTGAAGAAATATTTAGCCATATTCCCATAACCATCCTCTATTTCCCATATACAATTGTTGTCCTTCCTTGAATTGGCAAATTGGTTAAAGAACTTTGTGTTGGAGTTGCCTTCTTTGATCCAAATAGCCATGCTCTTTTGCACTAGAGATCCACCACACTTTCCAACAACTCTCTTTTGGAAATTTCCAAGGATTTAAGTTCAAGAAAAACCTGAGCTAAGAATACATCTAAAACATTATTTACATAAATTTCAACTATCTTTATTTCAACATATTTCAGGGAAAATTCTTTCTTCTCTCTTAAAGATTTTCTCCATTGTTTAAATTTTCTTTTAAATTCTTTAGACTATTAGAGAACTAAAATATTAAAGACGAGCTCCCTTCCTCCCTCACATGAATTTAAGGTTCCTCAACCAATTTCATAAAATCATCCTTCTTCCACCAAGTGTAACAACCCTAGTGAAAATTCCATGTAATAAAAGTTAATAAAGGCAAAATAATAACCACAGTTATGGGAAACTTATTCCAAGTTGAATGTTGGGAAAGACATCCTAGTGTGGGTGTTTATTTGGTTTATTATGGCTAAGGAAATTGGCAAAGGCAATGGAAAAGGCTTTGAAAAGGAAAAATGACATTTTTGGCATTTTATTTGTGAAAATAATGGAAATTAGGAGAAAAGGAATGTGAAAGGTCACAGGTTGCATGTGAGGAGAAAAATCAAGGAAAATAATGGAAAATGAAGAAAATAGAGGCCTCATTAATAAAAAGGCTTCCGGGGACCAGTTGGTACCTTTGTCCAGTGTAACCTTTTCTTAGTTTATTTTTGGAGCTCTCTCTCTATTCTCTCTCTCACACTCTTGGAAACAGAGTTTTTCTTGGAGCACTTCAACATTGGATAAATATTAGCAAAGAAGGCAAGAGGAAGCAAAGCTAAAGAAAGGTAGATTAGGATCTAGTAGCAACAATGGGATTATTTGCGGGCATTTATTTGCATGTGTGATTTCCTTGCTGATTTAGCATGCATGACTATGCATATGTGTTCTTGGTTTTCTTGATGTTAGGGGCATGGGTTTTTCTAGGTGTGACAACGTTTTTTTAGCATAGCCTTTCCATTTTCGGATAGCCATGGTGTGGTGGGTTCTTTTGTATGTGGTTGAGCAGGATTTCTAGATGGAATCAATGCTAAGAGGGGTGGTCTCAGGATTAATCACAAGGCCTAGGAACTCTGGGATGGGATACATAAAAAAGCATGAATGTGGACACCTTTATTAAGCCTAGGAATCTCTTGACTAGTAATGGGAGGAAACACGGTAAATCTAAGTGGTGAGTACCCTTGATTGGGCTTACAAATTTGAGGATGGGATATGCATTAAAGCCTAAAGGGCAGAGACCTTGTAGGCATAGGAATTCCTTAACTGGTAATGGTGGGATACACAGTAACGCTGAGAGGTTGGGACAGAAAAATTCCTCATGGTGTAGGTGGAGAGATCTGGTGGCATCCACGCTTTTTTTTGGCCTAGTGATTGAGTGAGGATTGCGGTAAATCCTAGTATTGTATGTTTATTGTTTATGACTTAGTAATCTAATGGGGATTGTGGTAAAGCCTAGTTCTATTATTGAGGGTGAGGTGGCGTAGCTTCAAGAAGCCCTAGTTGATTATGGTTATAAGTCCCACATTCATGTTTGGAATATGGCATGGGGGTCATTGGCTAAAAGAAATATTTGTTTAAGCCAATCTATGCTTGGGTGGTATATGGAAGTCCCGAACCTAGTTGTCCTAATCATTCATTAATAAGAATTATTTTTCCTTGGTATCTTATGAGAAAATGTACTTGTTCATATTTTGCATTTATTGCTGATGTATCCTTGTTATTTGTGTTGGTTATATGTTGGTTATGAGCATGTTTTATGACAATGATGATGTATCACTCTCATCATGTTTTGATTTATAAATGAATGTATAATGAATATATGACCTAAAAGATGGTAATGCAGCTAATGTGATAATGCATCAATGCTTCTTAGTGATTCTTAGATAAGTATGAGACCCCTATGCTTAGATTTGTTGTTATGACTTGCAGAATGCATATTTGTGACATGTTTGACAAAATGTTTGTCATGGCCAGTAGGGGTCCAGTTAAATCTTTGTTCAAGTATTTGTAATTGTATCATTTTTTCTATGTTACTTTTCAGTCTTGAAAGTCTCATGGAGTTTCGGGTACTGGCCTGAGTCCTGGCCCTAGAAAAGTGGTACAGAGTTGGGGGCCGCAGGCTGTGAACTAGCTAAAAAATACCCTAGTCGCTTGCATGCCCATGCTATAAGAGTGACTAGAGGTCCATAGTCGTGTACATGCCCATGTCATGGGAGTGACTATGGATCTAGGGTAGTGAAATGTTAAGTTGTTGCAAGAGCTGATCATCTGGAAGGATTGGTTGGCCTATGTAGGACCTGTGGTGTGTGTAGAAAGTCATATTGGTTGTGTTGTGTTAGTTCCACTTTGTTGGCTTGATGGGGCCTGACCCAGGTTCAACATTATTTGCGCCAACCAACAAAACCCTAATTGTTGGCCCTTTTGGTAAAAACCTGCATAGTGCAAGCTGAAGTCTCACCCGAAGCAATTTTAGAGGATGATAGAATCATGTTTCTGCATCCAGAGTCCTGTGTGATGGTTTCCTAAAGTTCTTATGGCTTAGATCTACCTTCGCGCAGTTCTAATCCTTCCAAGCAAATAACTACTACAAATCTATCTAAACTACTTCCAGATCTTTGTGAAGGCACTTAATTGTACTTATCATGCATAAAGATTATATATCTACCACTTTCACATAGTAAACAAGCATTAATTCATATAAAATATATCATAGAGTGAAGATACATGAACTTATCAGAAGTAAATGATAAGACACAGATGCATCAATTTCAACCCAAAACAATCTTTATTAAGTATAAGTGTTAAATTACAGACTTCTTATCCCTGCGCACTCAGTTGAAGGGGCCCACACACTTAGCCTGCGAACTTACCAAGGTCTCCGCACACTTAGCTGTATGAGCCTTCCCCTTTTGCCTAAGTACAGGAAACAAACATTTCATGTCTTAGCACCTTCTCTTACAATGATTTTCTTCAAAAAATTACTTCTAAGACTCGCTATGACTCATTTATATATAACATATGCTTTACAATACCATGGTTTGCGGACCATGGGAGGGGCTCAAAACAACTCTATCACCTACCAAACTAAGGGACTAAATCCCCTTTGAATTCTACTAGCTTCGCACTTCGCTTCCACATTTCGGAGAGACTTTACATTCACTACAAAAAGATATTACAATTTTTTCTCAAATTTGACTCAAAAGTTGACTTAACTGACCCTAGGGACCCCTTCCCAACATGCCCCCAACACCAATTGAGTGACTCTCCCTCGAGTCACTCAACTGGTGCAACAATATTGGCTTGGAGTTCATTGAACTCCACCTTCAACACTTGCAAGTCAACAATACCCTGCACTATAGCCTACTACACTTCCTCGACTAGCCTTTTTGTTGTAGTACCTTCCACTGCGAGGTCCATTGTCCACTGTGTTTACTGGATTGTGTTCAAATTTTCCTGTACTGACAGAGTAAGGTGACTTCCTCCCTCTGTCCATGGTTGTGTCTTGGTCTTCAAGATGGCCTCTTTTCTCTGTATCTCCTCAATTTGTACTTGTAGTCGTTTCCCCTCCATTAAGCGAGCAAAGTGCTGGATTGGCGCCAAAGTGCAGACAATCGCCCTAATTTCATCAAATTCTTGCTTCTTCTCTTATATATTTGTTCCAATTTTTTGTAGAGTGGGGTCCTCTTACAGAGTCTTCATAATTCCATTTCTTACTCAAAGAGCTCTGTGAAACCTTTAACGGTTGCATCTAATGTGGTCATTCCTTCTTTGATGGTTTCTCTACGCTACTCCTTGATGTCTGGTGGAGTGGTTGGTTATAATTTCAACTATAGCTTTGAGATCTACATTTGTAAGTTAAATCGGCCTCGACCAACTTCCTCCTTTGATTCTCTAACTGCGGCAGCCAATTTTATAATCTTTGTTGTTGATGTTGCATCTTCGGAATATTGAGCTCTCGAAGCTCATTACATACATGCTTAATGGTTGCCTCCAAAGTCAAGTTTCACGTGGCCAGTTCTTCCTTCTCTTTCATCGCATGTTCCTTCTCTGCAAATATTTTCTCATTATTCATCTTTATTTCGCTCATGACTAACAGTGCGCACTACTCCCTGACCCTGAGCTCATCTTATACCCCCTGATGCAGTTCGTGGAGGGTCTGAATAGACAATGCAGCTAGGCTGATACCCACATCCTTGACTTGTGTGAGCTTTTTGTTCACCTCTTCTACTTGTGTGCGTAGGGATCCTTCTAGTAAGGCTATAACTCTGAGGTCCAAAGTCATATTTGTCTCGAGCACAGCTGTGCTTGCTTGCTGTAGGCTCACTTGAATCCCGCTTGCATGTCCTACACTAGCTTGTCGCCATCTTATTTGAATATGCAACTCATGCTTATCCTTTTGCATGTTCCCCAACGTCTACAAATACTGTTGTTCAAAATTTTTCCATAGTTCAGTCATTCTATCACAGAACTTATCTTCGATCTCATCTAACTCCCCCTCAGTGAGGACCATTGGATCCACATGTACATGCTTATCAAATTTTTGTTTCTTTCTGGGCCAAGAATTCATATCCTTGGTCTGCTTCTACAATTTAAAGGGAGTGCTCTACTCCTCTCCCCCACCTCCTTCAACATCGAAACCCTCCTTGTCTAGAGTGCCGAGAAGCCATCTCCTCAACCTCCACTGTGGCCTCCTTCGCGACGCACTCCTTGTCAGCAACTTCCTTCTTTTTCTGTGTTGTTTTCTCTCAGGCTACAACTTGTTTAACTTCCCTTTGTTTCTATGTTGCCATCATCTGCGCAGAGGAACTCTCTTCGCCCTTTCTTCCTCTTGCATCGAGATATATGGGGTACAGCCACTCCCCTGGCCATTTCCCAACAATTTCCTACACATTAGCCTCATTGACTAGGTATGGTAACTTGTACCAGACCTTTTTCAGATCTCATCATGCGCGGATAGACACGTTGTGAAAATTCGCCTTGAACTCTGCGTATGCCTCCAACTGCTCAAACAAGGTTGGCGACAGCCTAGGCCTCTGGCTTATCACCATGCATAGGTCCATCTCAACCAGTGCCCATAATAAATTCATCTCCATGACCTTCTTCAGATCCTTTGTTGCCCAGAACTAAGCGAACTTCACAGCTTCTAGTAAATCGACATCCTGTGGAGGGAACTGACTATCTTCTAGCAGTCTCAACACAACTAAGGCAATTAACAACATCAGCTAGGCATAGTGGAATTCCTTGTCATCGTCTGGTGCTACGTGAAAATTAAAAAAAAACTCCTTACATAGATATTGTGCCTAGTTGTACTGTACTCCCTTTGCACATTGGGCAGCAAGTGAAATTACTGGTGTCAAAACCTCATGTGCATGACACTTTCTCATGACCTTACAGGCCAAAATATGGGTGGAAAACTGCACCGCCTTATCTGTGATGGAGTGGATAGCATATCCGTGCAACTTCTTTACTAAGCCAAACTCGCTCTCCATTCTGTCTGCGAGTTTTTTTTCCTTACTCTTACCTCCAAACTCCTAAGTTGGATCCACCCCTTGGTAGGGAAACCTTGTGATGCGGTGGATCAACATATCTATGATGGGGATGGGTTCTCCCAGCCAGAGACACCCATCATGAACCAACATGAGTAATTTGCGTATGCACACTGTGTTGATAATGGTTCTGCTGAAATGTAGTACCCATAGCATATTCAGCAATTCGGGCTACTCAACCTCCGCAACCCACTTCATAGACTCCAGTCGCGTGACTCCTATCTCTTCATAATAGATCTTGGCCAAATACTTGTTTGGCGCCAACTACGAGAATTGTTTTTGATTATCTAGATCCCAATATTCAATTTTAAGTGCAGGAATGCACCCTAAGGGTGCCCTTCAAATACGAATTTTTCCGGCAACAATGGTGTAGAGACCATAAACATGCGAGAACCTGGACCTTTCAGGACCTTCGCTTTGCCTTTCAGTGGAGGGATATACTTTAGGAGCCTAGTGATAGGCTCACCCTCCTCCTCAGCATCTAACTCTTCAACACCTTCGTGAAGCTCTTCTTCGTCGAGATACAGGGGTTCATCTGGTTGTTTGGAGTTATCCATCTTGCCTTTCTTCCAAACCTCAGTAGGTTTCTTCCTCGATGACTGCCTCACTCAAAAATATTGTGGTTTCTTCAGTTTTTCCTTAGCGGTAGATGATTTAGGACTAGGCAACCTCGGCGCCTGATCCGAATTGGATCCTTAAACACTCTTAAAGTTCCCTGAACTTTTTAAAATTCATACCAAAGTTTCAAAGTATTATGGATGTCGAAGCTTATTAGAAATAACCTCTGAACAATGGAAATTTGTGGTCGTCAGGGAACAACGAGGACCCTCGGTCAAAGCACGAAGACCATTGGCCCATGGTGACCATGCACTGGCACAAATTGACAAACAGGAGGTCAAATCCAAAAACAGAGGTAGCTTCTGATACACAATTAGTGCTAATCGTAGGGTGTCCATCTCAGTGAAGGAAAGCACTCAAGCACTCGGTCACAAGGAAAAGCATAAAACTGTACAGAAATCGCTAATTTCGTTAGAAGGCAGCTCCCACACTAAAACCGACAAGATATCGAAGGGTCTTCAAGAGGTAAGTGGGTTCAACCGAGTCCTACCCGATGCCATACAATGGGTGACACATGTCCAGTGAGAAAGAAAACCGCTCACATCGCACGGGTAAAGATCATGCTACTTACCTGCGCGATATGGACGGAGACCGTAGGATATGGAGGCTCTAGATCAATAGCGAAGAAATGATCTTATGGATGATCGTATTTGACGGGGAAATAGGTTGTGTCGTATAAGATTTGAGGTTCGACATGACTAATGAGTTGGAAAAGGAATCAATTTCGTGGGAAATCTTGGCGCAACGGAAATAACGACCATTCAAAGAGAACTGACACTTAGTTCGTGAGAGAACAAGTGGCCACATCTCTGCGAAGTGTTATGAAGTGATGATGATGCAGAGCAGGGGAATTCTAGCAGGAAGAGGCAAGAGATCCAGAGAGCTGAGAAGGGGAAACCAACAATCAGGGAGCAGATTGGCTTTAAGCCACGAACAGACAGAGACAAAGAGAGAAAGGAAAAGAAGCAGGAAAAGAGAAGCAGAAAGCTAGAGGCAAGAAATAAGTGAACTGGCAAAGAACAGAGAAGCCGAGCTGACCTGCAGAGCAAAGGCAGCATCGAGTAGACAGAGACAGAGAGAGTTTGAGAGTTTGTGAACTCCAGAGAAGGCTTGAGAGGTTCGACCAACTCTCATGTGTATACCTATCAGGTATTCAGTACCAGATTGGACTCATACCACTGAGACCAGTTAAGGTCGAGATTCAGTAAGGGGATTCTATGTACTCTACAGACTTGGGGAATTCAAGTACAATCCTACTGATCATCATCTGTTAAGTGAGACTCAAATTGAGCTCCTTATTGTAAAAACTATGATTTAAGACACAATAGAAAGGCCGCCACTGAAGGCTGGACTAGGAGACGTAGCCCAGGAGGATTAGGTGAACTCCTTATTAAATTTGTTTTGTTTATGTGTTTGCTTACTGTGTTCTCTTATTGTTTCAGTGTCTGTTTATTTCGCAATCTTATCGATCCGTTGCATAAAATAACATAGGCACACCCCAGCACTTGAGTCTGTAATACCTTCATTATTGCTTTGAGGTCATTTATGGATGATTTTAGATCAAGTGGTATCAGATCTCGTGGTTGTTAAGGTTAGACAAGCTTGTGCTAGATTTTTTTGTTTGAATGCTAACTAGATCAAAGCTTAAATTAGGAGAAGGAGAGTTGTTTGAAACTAACCCAGAAATTGGAAGAGTCTATCCTCAAAAGAAAATGTTAGGAGAAAGTCCCTTGGGATTGGACCCTCAATTTATAGATAGTTTCCTAGCGATGAGATCCATGGTGGAGGAAATGTATAGGGACTTTAGGAAATATAAAGATGAAGATTCATAAGGCTCCAAAAAAGATAATGGAGAAGAATAGTCTCTCCTGCATGGCCACTCAAAAGACAAAGGGAAAGAAGAAAACTTTCTCACACCTCCTAATAACCCTAAACATAAAAAGAAGATATCTTTGATTAAATTAGATGTTAAGTTTGATTTACCAATATATGATGGAGAGTTGAATGCAGAGAAGCTGGATAATTGGATCCGACATATTGATGTTTATTGCAGAGTGCAGAGTATCGACTCAGACAAGAGTAAGATTCAGCTGGCCAGCCTACACCTCGGAGGCACTGCCTTGGTATGGTGGGAAGGCAGGACACAAGCTGACATGAAGAAACATGGTAAGATTCTTTCTGTCTTGAGTCAATTTGTTTCTACAATCAAAAATAGTTCTATCCACTAGCTTACATGCAGCAAGCCATGATGAGCTGGCAAACTCTTCGCCAATTGAAAGGGAAAAGTGTACAAGGTTACACCCAAGAATTTAGGAAAAGAGCTTTGATTCTAGGAATTTCATTAGACTCACCTAAGACTTTGTTGAAGTACATAGGTGGTCTACATAGCTACATGAGGCACACTATCCTCAAGTTTAATCCCATTAGTATAGATGAGGTATCTATTCAAGCTATGCATCTAGAAGTTAGAGGAAAGAATGGGAACCCAGAAGTTGGGGGATCATCCAATCCGCAAACAAGAATAAGGAGAAAATAAAATAGAAATGGAAAGAGAGGAAGGTCAATACTACACAAAAAATCAAGTCTTCATGCACTCACCGTAAGAAGGATGGACATGATGATGAGCATTGTTGGATCCTACATCCAGAGCTGAGACCTAAGAAGTTCGAGGGCAAGAAGAAGAAGACTATTGCAGCTATTCAAAAAGATTTGGGTTCGGACTTAGGAGATGAAACAACCATTGCAGCCATAGGTATAAAAGGTTGTACGCTTTAGAGAATGAAAAAATCAAGAAGCAGGTGCAGGAGTTTCTCAAGAAGGGGTTCATGAAACCTAGCACATCACCATGTGGGTCTCCAATTGTTTTGGTGAAAAAGAAAGATGGCTCCTGGAAAATGTGCATTGATTACTGAGCACTGAATAAGATAACAATAAAAAATAGTTATCCCCTTCCTCGCATAGATGATCTATTAGATCAATTAAAGGAAGATGTTTATTTTTCCAAGTTATACTTGCATAGTGGATATCATCAGGTCAGAGTTGCAAAACAAGATGCATGGAAGACTGCTTTCAAAACAAATTAGGGATTGTATGAGTGGCTGGTTATGCCTTTTGGCTTAACTAATGCTCCTGCTACTTTCATGAGAATAATGAATGATGTACTTATATCTTTTCTTATTGATTTTGTTATTGTATATCTCGATGACATTCTTATATTTAACAAAATGTGGGAAGAACATTTAAAGCATGTTAAGCAGACACTAGATGTTTTGAAAAGAGAAAAACTTTATGTTAAACTCTAAAAATGTGAATTTGGAAAAACATATTTGAATTATTTGGGACATATAGTAGGGGGTGGTGAATTGAAGATAGATCCCTCTAAGGTGGGAGTCATTATAAACTGGCCTAAATCCAAATCTGCTATAGAAGTTAGAAGCTTTTTAGGAGCAGCACAATGTTGGAGAAAGTTCATTTCTAACTTTTCCTTAATTGTAGCTCCCTTACATGCTTTAACAACATTGAACAAGGTGTTTCAGTGGGGAGGCAAACAGCAGAAAGCCTTCGACACCTTGAAATAAAATATTAGTACAGCACCAGTACTAGCACTGCCTGATCTTCAAAGACCATTTGAGATCCAAATGGATGCCAGTGACTATGCCATGGGAGCAATGTTGATACAACACGGTAAACACATATGTTATCATTCTGGGACATTTAATTCTACAGTAGTTAACTATCCCACATATGATAAAGAATTGTATGCATTAGTACAGAGTGTGAAAAAGTGGAAACATTATTTAATGGAAAAAGATACAGTTATACATACTGACCATCAACCACTCCGATATCTACACTCCTAAACTAAGTTGTAGCAATCAAGACACTAAAGATGGATGGGTTTTCTACAACAATTTCATTTAGTCATCAGATATAAAAAGGGCATACACAATAAAGTTGCAGATATGTTATCTAGACCAATTATAAATGCATCTACTATACTTAAGCATAACTCAGTATTGCATGAGAGCTACATTGAGCAATATTCTCAAGATATAGATTTTAAAGATGTATATGCAACTTTAAGTCAAGGAAAACAAGTAGAAGAATTAGATTATCATATTAGAGACCAACTCGTGTATCATTGTGGGAAGCTATGCATTCCACAAACTGAAAAAGTAAAGATAATTTGAGAAGCACACACTTCTCTAATATCATGTCACTTTGGGGTAAGTAAAATGGTTGCACAGCTGCAAAGATTTTGCTATTGGCCAAAAATGAATGACACAGTTTCTAGATATGTAAGACGGTGTACCATGTGTGCTAAAAGAAAGCCCAGCAATAGAAAACTAGGCTTGTACACTCCACTACTAGTTCCTTCTCATCCTTGGGAAAGTGTTTCCATGGACTTTGTTGGAGGACTGCCTAAATCTAGGAAAGGACATGACTATTTATATGTTGTTGTGGATAGGTTCAGAAAAATGTGTATTTTGATGCCTTGTAATAAACAAATTACAGCTGAACAAATTGCAAATTTGTTCTTTCAACATGTATGGGTTCATTTTGGATTACCCACTTCCATTATATCTGATTGAGACACCCAATTTATTGGGAAGTTTTGGTCAAGTCTGTGGGAACTAATGGACACCAAACTGAAGCAAAGCATAGCCTTTCATCCACAGACAAATGGCCAAATAGAATTGGTCAATAGGACAATGATCTAGTTGCTCAGAGGCTATTGCAGCAAGCATCCCAAACTTTGGGATGAAAATTTGTGTTATGTGCAGCATGCTTACAACTGAGCAAAACATTTTTCTACACAAAGATCTCCTTTTGAGACTTGTTTTGGTTTCACACCAAGGTCTCCCTTGGATTTTGTCTTTGGTAAAGACATAGCAGTTGATGGACACAGTGATGTGGACAAGGCAACCAAGTTCATTGAACAAATCCGATATATTCACCAAGCAGTACAAGAACAGCTGGAAAAGAGCCAAGCCAAAAACAAGGCAAGGCATGACAAGCATCAGATGGAGCATAGTTTCCAAGATGCTGATCAAGTCTGGCTCTGTATCAGAAAAGACAAAATGCAAGGTGAAGGTAAAAAGCTAAAGCCAATAAGGTATGGACCTTTCAAGGTACTTGAGAAAATTGGTGAGAATTCTTTTCACCTTGATTTACCAGCTTACATGCACATCTACTCAGTCGTTAATGCAGACAGCTTGAGACTATTTGAACCTTCATTAATTGAAGATCTCAAAGAGCAGATTCAATTACCTTTTATTGATGATCTGCTACTTCAATATCTCAATGAATTTCAGGAAGACACAGTTCTAGACAGGAAGGTGAGGGCGACATGCAGGGGAGATATTGAGTACCTGAGGATTGGACTCAAGGATTCAAAGCCAAGCAGTGCAAAATGGATAGAGATTGGATAAGTGAGATAGCTATACCCTCACTTAGTCGATGCTTGAAAACCAACTTTTGGTGGTCCAAAAGATTTTTCGGTGGGAAGGTTGTGATCTGAATTGGATCCTTAAACACTCTTAAAGTTCCCTGAACTCTGTAAAACCCATACCGATGTTTCAAAGTATTATGGATGTCGAAGCTTATAAGAAATAACCTTTGAACAATGGCAATTTGTGGTCGACACAGAACAACAAGGACCCTCGATCAAAGTTCACAGACCGTTGGCCCATGGTGACCATGCACTGGCTCAAGTTGACAAATGGGAGGTCAAATCCAAAAACAGAGGTAGTTTCTGATACGCGATTAGCGCTAAAGTGCTAAGGGTGTACCTCTCAGTGAAGGAAAGCCCTCAAGCACTCTGTCATGAGGAAAAGCATAAAACCATACGGAAATCACCGGATCCGTCAGAAGGCGGGTCCTACACTAAAACTGGTAGGATATCAGAAGGGCTTCAAGTGGTAAGCGGGTTCGACCGACTCCTGCCCAATGCCATACACTAGGTGACACACATCCAACAGATGAGAGAGAAAATCGCTCACATCGCGCGGGTAAAGGTCATGCTATGTGCCTGCACGATATGGATGGAGACTGTAGGATCTGGAGGCTCTAGATCAATGGTGGAGAAATGATCAGATGGATGACTGGATTCGACGGGGAAATAAGTTGAGTCATATAGGATTTGAGGTCTGACATGATCGATGAGTTGGCAGAGGAATCAGTTTGGTGGGAAATCATGGAGCAATAGAAATAAAAACCATTCAAAGAGAACTGACACTCAGTTCGTGAGAGAAAAAGTGGCCACCTCTCTGTGAAGCGTTACGCAGTGATGATGATGTAGAGCAGGGGAATTTCAGTGGGCAGAGGCAGGAGATCCAGAGAGCCGGGAAGTGGAAACGAACAGTCAGGGAGCAGATTGGCTTTAAGCCATGAACAGATAGAAACAGAGAGAGCAAGGAAAAGAAGTAGGGAAAGAGAAGCAGAAAGCCAAAGGAAAGAAAGAAGTGAACTGACAGAGAACAGATAAGCTGAACTAACCTGTAGAGCAAAGGCAACATTGAGCAGACATAGACAGAGAGAGTCTAAGAGTCTGTGAACTCCATAGAAGGCTTGAGAGGTGCAAGCAACTCTCTTATGTATACCTGTCAGGTATTGAGTACTAGATTGGACTCATACCAATGAGACCAGTTGAGGTCGAGATTCAGTAAGGGGAGTCTGTGTACTCTAGAGACTTGGGGAATCCAAGTACAATCCTACTGATCATCATCTGTTAAGTGAGACTCAAATTGAGCTTCTTGTTGTAAAAAATCTATTTTAAGACACAATAGAAAGGCCACCACTGAAGGTTGGACCAAGAGACATAGCCTAGGAGGATTGGGTGAACTCCTTATTAATTTTTTGTGTTTATGTGTTTGCTTACTGTGTTCTCTTGCTGTTTTAGTGTCTGTTTATTTCGAAACCTTATCGATCCGTTGCATAAAATAACATAGGCACACCTCGGCACTTGAGTCTGTAATACATTCATTATTTCTCTGAGGTCATTTACGGGTGATTTGAGATCAGTGCCGTAGGCACAGAAGGTGTGGCTTCCATCACCGATGCAATTTCATGGGTTGTGGCTTCAAAGTCAGCGGCTTTAGAACTCGTAGCCTCTGTAGGGTTAGTAGCTGTCATGTTTTCTACAAAGGCCTTTGGGAAGGTTTCAGATATGTTAGGTAGTCTTGGACACTAAAAAATCTCGTCCCAATCTTCTCAATTCATAAACATACAGTGATTATTCTCGCAACAAATTATCTGCAGAAAAGTGTTGTAATGCAGGCCAACATGCCATAGTTATTGGTGATTTCAAATTCAAATTTGATCGTTCCCTCCAAATTTCTATCATAAATGCATCTTTTGCAGCATATTTCCAAATATTTGTGCCATAAATGTGCCTACTTGCTCCTCCTAATGGAATTTTCACCATCCAATCAGATACAGTGCACCTAACGACTATTTTTAGACCCTTCTGCATGACACCATCGTCCATGGTGCTACTCCTTCTTGCGTATTTCTTACTTTCGTTGCACAACCCTATTACTTTGTTTCCCCACTTTTTGGGTAGTGTAGTTTATAGTCCTGCACCTCCTTACAGATGCTTGGAGTACTAAGACTATCCTACCATCATCTAATCATTGTGTAGGGGAAGGATCCCCTTGATACAACTTCAATCGACTTCCATTGATTCTTCCAAGAAATAATTCCCCATTTTGCTTCGCGAGCGAAACCCCGCCACCATCTGTAATTTCCTTGACTACATAGGGTCTGAACCAATGCATTTGATACTTTCCAAGAAACATCGTGAAATTTCTATCATAAAGTAGGACCAATTCATTCACCTTGAAGGTACGCAACTTAATATGTTGATCATGCCATGCCTTCTCACGCTCCTTTTTTACCTATTGGTAAAATCCTACGAGAAACATGTCCTCTTCTAATTCCAACAACTGTGTGAGGCTCTCCTCCATAGTTTCAGAATCTGCCATATCAGTCAATGCTGCAATTCGAAAATTGGGCACAATATACTCCATGGGATTCACAACCTCTATCCCATAGACCAACCTGAATGGAGTCTGGCCTATCAACTTTTTGCACGTTGTCCTATTTTCCCATAGGACAACTAGTATGCATACATCCCAATCATTCCTCTTCACATTGTAGACCTTCGTCAATGCGTTCTCCTGTATTTTATTGAATGCTTCAACCGTACCATTTTCGAAGGATGACAGGGCATCCTCTGTTGATGATATACTTGGAATTTTTTTAGCATCGTGGCAATTGTTTCATTCAGGAAATGTGTACCCCAATCACTAATCAGTATCTTAAGACACCCAAAATGAGTCAGGACATATTCAAATAGGAACTTCGCAGTTGTAGCAGCACTATAGTCTTTCGCCATATGTGCTTTTTCCCATATTTCCAAATACTCAGTCACAGTAATAATATATCACACCCCTGTTTTTTTCCCTGGTGGTTGTTTTGGGCCTACAAAATTAATCACCCATTTATCAAAGACTTGTAATGAAATATGAGGATTTAAGGGCAATTCATCCCTCCGCGATGGCTTCCCCTTCCTCTGACAAGCATCACATGCCCTACAATATGCCTTAGAATCCTTATGCACTATTGGCCACCATAATCCTACGAGCGGAATCTTCTGTGTGGTTACGCTACCTGCATAGTGTCCTCCCGCTACTCCTCCATGTGCTTCGGTGAGGATGCTAGTTCCTTCAAACTCCAGAATATATTGACATAATATTTCATTAATGCCCATCTTATACAAGTGTCTTGCGATCACAGAAAATTTAGGTGGGTAGACCACTAATTCCTTTTTCTGCTAGGTAGAATATCCTTTGAGGGCCGTGCCAGTAGTCAAAAACTAGATTATATCAGCAAAATGATCATCTACAACACACACCGCAAAGAGTTACGCATTTGGAAACCCATCTTCTAGACTAGTAGGTTCTTCGCCTGTCTCGATCCTAAAAAGATGATATGGTCCTATGTTTAATCGTCAAGGTTTCACAAATTACCTCAAAATCATATTCCTTAAAAAGAAACAATCACCTATAGATATTACCCCCCAACACAGGCTTGTCGACCATGTATTTGAGAACGAAGTGATATGTGTACATTTTGAAATTCATGCCTAAAATGTAATGTTGAAATTTCTGCAGCACGTAGACCATCGCCAGTCCTTCACCCTCCGTAGTTGAATATTTCTTCTCGGCCTTTAACAGTTTTATGCTTGCGAAGGCTATAGGATGATCAATTTCACCTTCTCCATGCTGGGTTAATACCACACCCAATGCAATATAGGAGGCATCTACATGTACATGAAACTCTATCTTCCATTCTGGAAACACCAAAATGGGCACAGTCACCATATTTTCCTTTAACACATCTAGACTGTGCTTACATTCCTCATCCCAACAGAAAGTCACGTACTTCTTCAACAATTTCTCCATCGACGCAATTATATGTGCATAAGCTTTTATAAACTTTCTATAGACCAGAGTGCCCCAATGTTGCACGCAACTGCTTTACATTCTTGGAAGCTTCTAAATTGGCAATCACAACTATCTATGCATGGTCTACCATTAATCCTTGCTTGCAAATTACATGACCTAGCAATATCCCATAAGGCACGCAAAAGATAAATTTATTTAGATTCAGGGAAATCTGGTATCTATGACAAGTATGAAACATAAGGCACAGACTTGCAACATGGCGCTTTACCAACCCAAAGACAATCCAATCATCAAAATGCACTTCTAAGAATTTATGGGTGAACTCTTTAAATGATACAATTAAAACCCTTGAGAAGATCGCGGGTGCATTCTTCAGCCAAAATGGAATTACTATGTACTAGAAGCATCCCCACTCTCTCGTGAAGGTCATATTACTGTGATCCTCTGGCATGATCTTAATCTAATGGTACCCTAAGAACCCATCGGTGAATGAATAAGCTTCTTGCCTTTCAACATTCTCCAAAATTTCATCCGTAAACAGGGCTGGAAATGGGTCATGAACACACACATCGTTAGGCTTTCTCAGATCCATGCATATCCTGATTTCACCTTGCTACTTCTTTTCTTGGACAACCATAGGGCTTACCCAGTCAGACTCTTATTCTGGCTCAATGATTCCAACTTCCATCATTTTGTCCAGCTCTTTGTGCACCTTCTCCTTATACTTAGGATTTAGATAGTAAGGTATTTTTTTACGGGCTTCCCATCAGGCTTTAAGGTGATGTTCATGACTCCCAGATCCCCTATTATTCCTTTCAGGTGTGAGAACTTGGTAGAAAACGAGTCTTGGTATTCGCGCAACAGTTCCACCACTTTATCAACTGTATCTTCATCCTAATAATCACATACCCTTGCAAACTTAGGCTACGTGTCAGACCCAATGTTTACTTGCCTAGTCTTCAACGGTTATTTTATATCAAGGTTTGTTGCTTTGTGTCCTTCAACCTCAAACTATCCTTCAATTTCTGGAATGTTGATCTTTCGGGGATCTTCTTCTTCTTGTTTTGCAATCACATTGTAGCATTCCAACACATGGCGTAGTTGGGTATTCTAGTCCAGTTGAACCCATTATACTGGCATTTCAAGTGTTCTAAAGATAGCGGCTTTAATTTCCTATAGCACCTCATCAATGCACTCAAATCCATACTCAAAGCTAAATGTTAACAAGAAATTATCCCTCAAGATATCCCATTCAGATATCCCATGGTGTAGCTCTGTTTTGAAGTACCAATTCATCAGAATAGTATCTAAGGTGTGACAAAAGATATGCACCCATTTTGGTTGTGGCTCCTCTCCCCAAGATTTATTCCACCATGCCAAATTCTTGCATGGATAATCCCTTCCTCTATATTTTTCAGTCATACAAGTATTAGTATATCCAAACCTTCACTTCATCATTCACTTAGATTCCTTCCAGTTAGCAAAGCTATCCTTATGCGTAGCCCACCAACGAGTAGGCGTAGCACACAGTGCTAACTCGAGTGCCTGGAAACGATTCTCCTCTAGCACCTCCCTTTCAAACCTATCCAAAAATAAACTAACAGCATCTAAGCCATCATAATGTGGAAGATTTCTCACCTTCACAGATAAGCACCACAACAATTTTGTCATCATATTGCAACGTAGCATGGAAACTTCATGCAATCTATTATGTTGGTGTTCGAGCTCTTCATATGAATTTGAGGTACAGGAGATATCTCTATCCCATGAAATTCTCCCATCTGCAGTAGATTGATCCAATCCTTGTCAAGCACAGTAATCTTGTATATTTTTCCCAAGTTATCATCCTCCACATAGTCCCAGATCAGTAAAGTGTAGCGTGCTCCCTCCGGAGGATCTAGTGGTATAATAACTCGAAGTGCCTTCCTTTCAAATTTCATCCTTCACTTCTTCAAGTTAATTACGTCATCCATGTCAAAGGCCCAATCAATCCCTAATAGAACAGGGTAAGGATTGTTGTCATCCACTATTTCAATTAGCTCAAAATCATCCAGAGCACTTGCTCCTTCAATGTCAATTGTTACCCCATACATGCACCCCATAGGAATGATTTTTTTTTTATTGGCCACGCATAGCTATATAAGAGACCATTGTAGCGCAGGCCTCCCCATCCTTTCCCATGTTTGTTTAGGAAGTATGTTTGCATCAGATCCCAGATCCAAGATGACCTGATCCATTTCATACTCTCCAATCTGCGTGGTCATCCTCATCTTGCGCTCTGTCCGCTTCTTATGTTTACCCAGTTTCCTCACAGCGCATTGTTTTGAAGGAGTTTTAATTTTTCTCATGAAATTATCAAGTAGCTCCTGGAGCCCTTCTACCGCCTTCTTATCCCGCAAGAGCTTCATAAAAGTTTTTATAAAAGTAGCCAATAAAGAGGCATCCATGTCCTGTATTTCACTATTTTTAGCTGATTTCTCTTGACTCCTTGAAGTAGAAGCTTCAGCAAAATTCTCCTTAGCCTCCATAAAAGTTTCTCTGGCCCAATTGAGGTCATATCCAACTTATTTTTCGGAAGCCTTGCACACCCATCCTTCAGTCTCCGATTGCTTTCCTTTATCTTCTCCTATGGATATGCCAATTTGTGTTACGATATTAATGCTATGATCCTCTTCTCGAGGCTCTTCCCTCATCATCTGTGTGTTTTGCATAGGTTGTTTCATCTTTCTCTCCTCCATCTTGGCAATCAACACTGGGCAATCTTCGATCACATGATCAAACTGTTTGCAATATTGAGAAAATGGATGCGTAAGGTTCTGAAAATCATGCGCAAAATGTCATGCTTCGCGATAGTTATAACAAATGATTTTTCTACGACCTCTACCAGCCTCTCCTTCTCTTCCTCTTCTATGACCTTGAAATCCTCCGCATGCTATACTCGTGCCCTGATCCTGACGCCGAGTTTCTATTTTCATTCCATATGTATGGGTTTGCTACATCGTCAATTCATAGCTTCGATAGTATTTCTCATCATTTCCAACTGATTTATAGAAAGTACAAAACAATTGTTGTGGTGTTTAAACAAACTTTTGCAAGAGGTGACAATTATCAATCGCGTGCTTCCTAGCTATCTGGTAGATAGCGCACCATAATTGTACTCACGTGCTCGGTCCCACAATTTTATCAGGATTCAGAGGCACAGGACCTACTCTAATAAAGTAATTCAGATATACATAGTTGTTGGGTCCCTATAATACTAGTGATTACCCCATTACTATTGTAGTTATACCCCTTATTTATATTGTTGTGCCCCTATTACCCCCATATTGTTATTTCTGTGCCCCATAGAATCCCTCTATTGTTATTTTTGTGGCTTTATATTATTATTGTTAGGTCGGCTGGATTATATTGTGACTCCTTAGACTCCTATATATAGAAAGGAGGTTTTGTCATTTGTATCATCCAAGAATTGTTCATTTATGTAATGTAAAGGAGGTTTCCCCCTCGAAGAGGCTGAATTCTAAGGCGTTGATCTTTCTTTTCTATCTTTTCTTGAGCTGGTTTCATAACATTTGGTATCAGAGCTTTGGATTCTAGGGTTTCGCTGCTCCAAACAGGTCATCGTGGAATTTTCGCTATAACTTTTTTTCTGTGACGTTTCAGAAGTCGCAAAAAAAACCCATTTGAGAAGAAATCACGCTGAACCTTGGGTCCGAATTTCAGAGCTTTTCGCGCGATATTTGCGGAGATATGATCTGAGGAAGTTGGTCTTTTTGCAGACTCCTGAATTACATTCAAAACAGGTGACCTAGGGAAAATCGTCATAACTTTCTCTCTAGGGATCGGATTGAAATTTTGTAAGAAGGTACAGAAAGAGGACAGACTGTAGTTTCTTGTATATCTTTTTCAGATCCAAAGGTCGAAACAGTGACACGTGGCACTTCATACAAGTTCGCTCTTCTGAAAGTCTATAATCAAGTCACTTGGGAGATTTGCATAACTCTTTCTTGGAGAATCCAATTTGGATCAGACTAGTGGCATTGGAAAGAGGACACAGAGAGCTACTACAGGTCACAATTTCAGAACTAGATGATTGGAAAGTACAGAGATACATCAGAGGCAATATCAAGCTCCTACAAAGTGAAAAAAGGTGTGTAGATTTTTTTAAATTTTTGCTTAAGCTTGGTTTGAAAATTTATTTTGAAGGAATTCAAAGGGCATAGTAGAGCATTATTATCGGTAACTGATGCCCCGAGGAAAGAAAATGCAAACACCTAGTAAGGAACCTGAAAGCTCTAGCATGACTCATGAAGAAGAGGAAGAAATGCTACATGATATATCAAAATTACAAGACCAAGTGCAAAAATGTCCCTTGCACAAAAAGGAACAGAATCTAAGATGGATGGTTTAAAGAAAGATGTAGAAGCTAAGATGGATGGTTTAAAGAAAGGTGTAGAAGCTAAGATGGACTGTTTAAAGAAGGGCATAGAATAAGATGGATGGCATGGAAGCTAAGGTGAATGGCATGGATGCTAAAATTGATGGCATGGATGATAAGATGGAAGAATTGAAGATAAATATGAATAAGTTGCTACAAGAAATGGTCACTAATGGTGAAAGAGTAGTAAAGGAAACTCATGATGAGAACAAAAGAAATGTTAATCATGATTCCATAGACTCTAATGTTGGATCGAAGACTCACCATATTCCAAAAATCGATATGAGGAAGTTTGATGGCAAGGATCCCGCCACATGGATATTACAGATGGAGCAATTCTTCGATCTCAATAATGTGCAAAACACACAAAAGGTACGTATGGCAACTTTATATTTGGAACCAAATCAGTTTGTATGGTATCAATGGCTTTGTTCTCGTAAACAATTTATCACTTGGGCAATTTTTACGGAAGAATTGATAGCACATTATGAGGATACAAAAAGCAACACTTTTTTTAGCCAATTGATAAGTCTCAAACAAAAGGGTTCAATAATGGAGCACATTGAGGAGTTCCAAAAATTGAACATAAGGGTAAAAGATATTCCAGAGGAGCATAGGATTGATGTGTTCATAGGGTCTTTAAAGGATAATATCCAACATGATGTGCGCCTTTGGGAACCTGATTCATTAGAGAAGGCATTCAGGTTAGCAAGAAAAATGGAAAGCAAAATTATGGCAACCAGGAAGCATACCACTCACAACTATAAAGACGGAAGTGTTGTTGCCCATAGTCTTCCACAACCTACAAGGTTGACACCACAACAATTGGAAGAAAAAAGAGCAAAAGGGCTTTGTTACAATTGTGATAGCAAATACACAAAAGGTCATAAGTGTGCTGAGAAGAAATTATTCTACATAGATTGTGAAGAGGAAGAAGAAAAGGAGCAAGAAAGGTCAAAAGAAGAGGATATATTCCAGGAACAAAGCCTAGATGAAGAACAAATAAATCCGACCATATCTTGTAATGCATTGGCGGGAATTACCACTCCTCAAACCATCAAGATAGAAGGACAAATCAAGAAGAAAAAGGTAATAGTGTTGATTGATTCAGGAAGCACCCACAATTTTATTCATTGTAGGGTAGCAAAAGAATTGAATTGCTTCCTATATCCAGCACCAGAGTGTCAAGTGATGATTGCAAATGGAGGAACAATAAATTGTTCTGGAAAGTGCCATAATATCAAGCTATCCATGGGAGAATATGTATTGACTAGCCCAATGCTTTCCATTCCAATGGGAGGTGCTGATGTTGTACTAGGAGTCCAATGGCTACAATCCTTGGGTACAATAGCTTTTAATTTTCAAGAACTTTTCATGAAATTTTCTGTGGAAGGAAAGGAAGTTGAATTAAGGGGTATTGCAGGGAAACCAGGAAAGATAATCAGCTCTAATGGCATGACAAAGCTTCTAAAAAAGGAGCAAAGAGGTGTAATTGCACAATTATGTTCGCTAGATGTTTCCACATTGGAATCATCTATTTCTCCAGATCTCCAAAAAGTCTGGACAATCATTCCAAGGTATTTGAGACTCCCAAAGGTCTCCCACCTATGCGTGATCATGATCATGCTATTCATCTGATTCCAGGAAGTGTTCCTCCAAACATCAGGCCGTACAGATATCCCTATGTCCAAAAAAGTGAAATTGAACGTATGGTTGCAGAAATGCTAGAGGCTGGTATAATTCAACCGAGTCAAAGTTCTTTCTCAGCTCCAGTAGTATTGGTGCACAAGAAGGATGGATCATGGCGCATGTGTCCAGATTATAGGGAGCTCAACAAGCTCACTATTAAAGATAAGTTCCCCATTCCTGTCATTGATGAATTACTGGATGAATTGCATGGATCAATTTACTTCACCAAGTTGGATCTTCGTTCGGGATATCATCAAATCAGAATGAAGATTGAAGACATTCCGAAAACGGCATTTAGAACTCATGAGGGTCATTATGAATTTTTGGTCATGCCTTTTGGCCTTACCAATGCACCTTCAACATTTCAAGGTTTGATGAATTCAATTTTCAAACCATTCCTTAGAAAATTTGTGTTAGTATTTTTTGATGATATACTAATCTACAGCAAGTCTTGGAAGGATCATGTTGAACATGTTGACAGGGTGCTACAACTATTGGAGGAGAAACAATTATATGCAAAAAGATCCAAATGTTTCTTTGGAGTCCAGGAGGTGGAATATTTGGGTCATATTGTATCTCATGAAGGAGTTAAGGTAGACCCTAGCAAAATTAAAGCCATTAAGGAATGGAAAATCCCCACATCCATAAAGCATCTGCGAGGATTTCTTGGGTTGACAGGGTATTATCGCAAGTTTGTTAAGAATTATGGGAGAATAGCAGCACCTCTAACAACATTATTGAAGAAAGATTCATTTTCATGGACTCCGGAAGCAACAAAGGCCTTTGAACATCTTAAAGAGGCAATGTGCCAAGCACCGGTCTTAGCTACACCGGACTTCACAAAAACCTTTATTGTGGAATGTGATGCTTCAGGAAATGGAATTGGTGCTGTTCTAATGCAAGATGAAAGACCCATTGCTTTTGAAAGTCGTCCAATCAAGGGAAAGTTTTTAAGCAAAGCTATTTATGAGAAGGAAATGTTGGCAATACTCCATGCACTTAAGAAATGGCGACCCTACCTAATGGGAAGACACTTCAAGGTAAAAACGGATCATGATAGCCTTAAATACTTTTTAGAACAAAGATTATCCTCTGAAGAGCAACAAAAGTGGGTCACAAAGATGTTGGGTTATGACTTTGAAATCATCTACAAAAAAGGGAAGCAAAATGTGGTGGCAGATGCACTCTCAAGAAAGGATGAGGATGTGGAAGCATTGTTGTGTGCCATTTCTATTATCCAACCAGATTGGATAAACGAAGCAAGGGAGGAATGGAAGAATGACGAAGAAGTGTGGGCACTTATTCGAAAGCTACAACAAGATTCCAGTACTTCTGATACATTTAGCTGGCAAAATGATTCGTTATGGTACAAAGATCGCTTATACCTCTGTAAGAATTCCCAGCTAAAACAAAAGATTCTTATGGAATTGCACACTTCTCCCTTAGGAGGGCACTCAGGATTTTTAAAAACTTACCACAGGGTTAAGAAGGAATTTTTTTGGGATGGCCTTAAATCAGATATTCAAAAGTTTGTGGCGGAATGTTTGGTTTGCCAACAAAATAAAGTTGAAACAATTAAGACACCGGGTCTATTACAACCTTTATCCATTCCAAGCCAACGTTGGGAGGAGGTTTCAATGGATTTTATCACAGGTTTACCCAAGTCTGAGGGAAAGAGTGTCATCATGGTGGTAGTTGACAGACTTACCAAGTATGCACACTTTTGTGCATTATCACATCCATTTAAAGCCAGTACAGTTTCTACTGCATTTATGGAAACAGTTCAAAAGCTACATGGAAACCCAAAGATTATTGTAAGTGACAGAGATCCCATTTTCACTGGAAATTTTTGGACAGAATTATTTTCTTGTCTTGGTACTCAGTTAGCTCATAGCTCATCTTATCATCCTCAATCTGATGGGCAAACTGAGATAGTAAACAAATGTTTGGAAGGATATCTTCGTTGCTTTGTATCTGATAAACAGACACAATGGGTCAAATGGTTGCCTCTGGCTGAATGGTGGTATAACACTTCCTTCCATACAGCAACAAAAATGACCCCATTTATGGCACTTTATGGGTATCAACCACCATCCATCACATCATATTTAAGAGAAAATTCTAAGGTTCAGGCAGTGGAACATCACATCGAACATCAACAACAAGTCCTCCAACTCTTAAAGGATAACCTCGTGTTGGCACAAAATAGAATGAAACAACAGGCAGATCAACATCGCAGTGAAAGAAGTTTTGATGTAGGTGATTGGGTATTCCTACGGCTACAACCATATAAGCAAATGTCCCTAAAGCAAGCTAAGAAGGATAATAAATTATCACCAAAGTATTATGGTCCGTACAAGGTGTTGCAAAAGATTGGTACTATGGCATACAAATTGGAGCTTCCTGCAGCTTCTCGATTGCACCCAGTTTTCCATGTTTCATGTTTAAAGAAGGTTATAGGCGACAAGCTCCCAGTTCAAACAATATTGCCAGAACTTGACGAGGAAGGAAAAATTATATTGGAACCGGAAGCAGTCACAGAAACAAGAACTCGACAGCTACGAAATCGATCAATTTCAGAGTATCTTATCAAGTGGAAGAACTTATCCGCTGAAGATTCCACATGGGAGGATGAGAATTTTATGCAGAAGTATCCAGAACTACTCAAGCGTTGAGGACAACACTTTTTTGAAGGAGAGGGGCATGTTGGGTCCCTATAATACCAGTGATTACCCCATTACTATTGTAGTTATACCCCTTATTTATATTGTTGTGCCCCTATTACCCCCATATTGTTATTTCTGTGCTCCATAGAATCCCTCTATTGTTATTTTTGTGGCTTTATGTTATTATTGCTAGTTCGGTTGGATTATATTTTGACTCCTTAGACTCCTATATATAGAAAGGAGGTTTTGTCATTTGTATCATCCAAGAATTATTCATTTATGTAATGTAAAGGAGGTTGCCCCCTCGAAGAGGCTGAATTCTAAGGCGTTGATCTTTCTTTTCTATCTTTTCTTGAGATGGTTTCATAACAATAGCAGTGATCCTTATCATGTCCCTTGTCTTTGAATTTTATATACTAGACTTCAGTGCACACCTCTGGCTAAGCCTCCTTCCCTGTCTTCAAGTTTTGTAACTCCATCTGCAGGTTTTCCCGCTGCGACTAAATTTGTTGTACTCCAAAATTCATATCCTACACTCGCGAGGCGTCTAACCTCGTCGTGATCTCCACAACCTCGGCTTGTGTTCGTATCTTCTACTATGATAATGGTAGTCTTAGATGAGGAAAAAGCGAAGCAATGTACCCATCTTTGTGTCGATCATCTGTGATATTCATATTAGCCTGTCTAATCGGGCATTTTAGCCTCTGATCGAAATCCCATGAGGACACATTTACCATCTGTTGTGTTTCCTTAAACTCGGTTACAGACTACACCTGAGACTTAGGCTTCTTAAACTCACTGTTCAATCCTTAGTGAGTCTCTGCCATCATCACTCCAGGTCTATCCGTATAGAACTTGATGTATCAAGTCAATGCTTTTTCCTGCAACGTTGTGACCAGTGTCACTTTCTTCATATTATAATTTGTAGTCCTTGTGTTTTCCATACATAATTTGTGACAAAAAAAACTGTTCAGGGGTATTCTCTTCCCACACCTTTGAAGATCGACCTCTTCATTGTGTTTGCCATGTTGAATAGTTGATGTGGAGGTGGAGGTGGAGGTGGAATGGATGGGTGATGTATCCTCGGGATACCCTGACTTACTATCTACAATGTGCTTCATGGTGTACTCATAATAGTTTCTTCATCATTGCTAGAAGAGGATCCTAACAATGGACTGTATTCAGAGCTTGATTCTTCGTTCCTTCTGAAGGGTTTTCCACTTCCCGTAGTCCCAAACATCAAGGTAATGACATAACCCTTTTTTCACACAACAACATCTTAATCCAATTATTCAGAGATTTTATATAATTACCTCATGGTCCCTTGAAGATCCTGCCCTCTGCTTCACTATAACTAATGGTTGTATCAATCACGAGCTCAGTGATAAATAATCATAATATACGATCAATCCAATGATCAATGACTCGTGCAATGTTATTTTCGGAAGCTTCGAGGTGTTTACTAGCTCTAGGTTCCACACAACAGGGTCGTCAAGCCTCCATTTACCCTGACCGTCCATTAATATAGACAACAACTCATGCAATTCACAAGGAAAGAAACAAAAAAAGGCTTCGATTTCATTTGTGTACAGATATATATTTAACCATTGTTCCTTGGATAACTGCGAGTTTTTGTTCTCCCGAGCTACAAACACGTGCAACTTTTGATCGAGCCACTTCTCGATTTCTTTCTTAGTATGGAACCACTTATTCGACATCACACATTCCTCAGGTATATCTTAGTCCTGGTAATAGAAACATTTGTTGTCTTGATGGGGCATGACCCAGGTTCAACATTATCTGCGCCAACCAAAAAATCCCTAACTTCTGGCCCTTTTGGAAACAACCTGCGTAGCACAGGCTGCTGTCTCAACTAAAGTAGTATTAGGGGATGCTAGAACCACGTTTCTGCATCCAAAGGTCATGTGATGGTTTCCTGAAGTTCTTATGGCTTAGATATACCTTCACTCAATTCTAATCCTTTCGAATAGATAACTACTGTAAATCTATCTAAACGACTTCGAGATCTTCGCAAAGGTACTTAATTGTACTTATCATGCATAAACATTACAGATCTATCACTTTCACACAGTAAACAAGCATTAATTCATATAAAATATATTACAGAGTGAAGATACATGAACTTAGCAGAAGTAAATAATAAGAAACAGATGCATCAATTTTGACACAAAACAATCTTTATTAAGTATAAGCATTCAATTACAAACTTATTATCCTTGTGCACTTAGCTGCAAGGGCCCGCGCACTCAGCCTATGGACTTACCAAGGTCTTCACGCACTCAGCTACAGGAGCATTCCCCTTTCGCCTAAGTACAGGAAACAAACTTTTCATGTCTTAGTACCTTGCCCTTACAATGATTCTTTTCAAAAAGTTACTTCTAAGACTCGCTATGACTCATCTATATATAGCATTTTCTTTACAATACCATGGTTTGCAGACCATGGGTGGGTCTCAAAAAAACTCTATCACCTACCAAACAAAGAGACTAAATCCCCTTTAACTTCTACTAGATTCATGCTCCGCTTCAACATTTCAGGGAGACTTTACATTCACTACAAAAAGATATTACAAAATTTTCTCAAAATTGACTCAAAACTTGACTTAATTGACCCTAGGGACCCCTTCCCAACACACTTCCTTAAGGTGACCTAGGAGGTTGAATCATATTGTAGTAGCCTCTCATCACATTTTTACCCCAACGGACCAGTTAACTTGGGTAAATGTAGGAGGAGGGTGTTATAGAGTGGTATCGAAGCATGGTTCACCCCTTAGACTAGATGGGCAGTGTGTGTTGGTCATTCATTCATGTGGGTTGGATATGTGCTACTTATACTTGTGGTATATGTGCTTGTTGCATATAGATGGTGTTGGGCATGGTTCCAGTGATATCGCCATGGGAAAGTGGATAGTGTGTTTTTGGATGTGTTTATCATGAGTATAGGTTAGTTATGCACTACTTACGCATGTCCGTGTTTGTATGTCTCGTGTATGCATGCATTCCATCCATATGTTGATTATGCATAAATTGATATGGGTGTAGTTGTCAAGCATGAGGTCATGATGTGTGGTTGATATGGTCATGCATTGATGACTAGACTATGGTCAAGATGATATCTATATGTTGTTTTGATTATGTTTATACATGCATTGTGCTAATATGGTTGATCTTGCATATGAGATATCCCCCCCAAAATATACAGAGGTATGTTGATTATATTTATATCTTGGTTTAACTGACATGGTATGCTTTGCAGGAAGAAAACAATATAGATGACTAGCAACATGGTAAACTATATTATACAAGACTCTCCCTATGGATCATATGAGTATTGTGGTGTTGGGAATTGTTTTGAATTAACAAACACGTTGAGAATATAGAAGGAAGAATTAAGGAGTTGAAAGGCAATTATTCATAGAATTATGTAGGCACAGGAGAAACAAGTAGAAGTCAATGCAGTAATCCTTCAGATTTTGTCAGACTTGCAGAGGCAGAGACCGATTTGGATCAACCATTGATAGGAGAATAGGACTAATGGGGCATATGGCAATAGATATCATGGTGGGCACAGGTCAGATAGGGATGACACAGTTAGAAATGGTAGGTTATTGGATACTCTAGATCATAGAGGTGATGAACATAGGTAATATTCTAGTTCTTATTCTGACAGGAACTATGATTGTCATCATTATCATTTGTATCGGAGGCATGAAAGAGGATATTTTTCGGATGAGTTTAAGAAAGCTAAGCCACCTACCTTTGATGGAGAATTGAGGAAGTTGAAGGATGTAGAGGCTTGGTTAATTGGGATGAAGAATTTGTTTGAGTTTCATAATTATAGAGATAATATGAAGGTCAGAGTAATTATCTTCAACCTAAAAGGTAAATCAAACATCTGGTGGGAATATGTGAAGTGGATCAGATACATTAGGACAAAAGAGTTGAGTTGGCATGAATTCAAGAGAATTTTCAGGAAGAAGTACTTGTTGGAGAGGTAGTACGACAAAAAAGCCAAGGAATTCTATGAGCTCAAAATGGGATTGATGACTGATGAGGAGTATACAACCAAGTTCTTGGATCTATTGAGGTATGTACTGTATCTTAAAGATGAAAAGGAAAAAGTTGAGAGATTTGTCAGTGGATTTCCATCAACATTTAGAAATCAAATTGAGTATGATGAGCCTCAGTCACTTGAGGAGGTTATTGGAAAACTAAATAATTTTTATGAGCAATCAAAGCGTAAGATTGAATCTCATCAAGGATGGAAAGGGAAAGATAAAGGTAAAGGTAAATGGAATCCGAAAAGAATAAGGCCACAAAATGCATAAGAGAAAGAGAATGTTGCACCATACAAGAAGTTCAACATAGCTAGACAAGGACGTGGGTCACAACAAAATAATAGAGGTGATGGCATCAAATGGTTGGTGATCTAGGTGGCTCTAGAAAGACTCAAAAATCAAAAGCTTCAACTCTTAGTGAAACCAAGTCCAAGTCATAGATATTTTCATTCTATCTCTGTTAGCACAAATGACAATCAAATCTGAGTCCATATGACCAACTTATCTTCGTCAGAAGTTTGAAAAGTTACATAAGAAAATGGAACCCACTAGGCATACATGGCAGTTGGTTATCCAATTGGCTAATGAAATGTGGCATTTTAGTATTGGTCCCATAGACCTCCACAAGAGAAAAAAAATATATTAAAATGCCCACCTATAGCAAAAAGAAAATATTTAAAAATAATACAATATGGTTATTAAATAAATAACCATATAACAAAAAAAACCAACAACTAATCCATTTTTTGTCATATAGGTTGTTATAACCATATGAAAGTATGATGAAAAGGGTTATGAATGGGATATGGGTTATAACCATATGTAAATATCCCAGCCCTATATGGTTGTGGTCAACAGATGGGCATATTAGTGGTGGTATAAAATGTAACTTATGTTTATATTATAAATGAACACATTTGTGGTGGAAATTTAGAAAAAACATTATTTTTTGTATTTTATATATTAATGGGCTGCCAACAGGTTATGAGGTTGCAACCCTCATGGAGTGAAACACCTATCCATAGGATTGCCAACTAGCATGCCACCTGGCATGGTTTTGAAAAATCTTCTAACAAATTCATTCAAAATCCAAAGTTTTCCATTTGATGGGACAAAATAGGGGACAGAGGTAGAATCGAGAATCAACGGAGGAGCAGAGGACATACGAAAACTAGAGTCGAGGAAGAACATTACTACATGTATTTTGATATACATTCTCATGGAATATTTGTAGGAATATTCTTTGATGCTTGAAGAATCTTTAGATTTCCTTGGAGCCAAAATTTCACAGTGCTAGATTCATGCCAAGTTTATACTTAAACAAGCCAAAATTTCACCAAGAGTCCAATGGCATGATTAGTTTTCTGATATGAGCAATGGAATTCTAGTTAAATTGTAGAGAAGAATATTTGTGGAATCATGAGGAATCTAAAAAATTCCTGGAGGGCTGAATTTTGACAGTTTTAGAACCAAGCCAACTTTATTGTCAGGCCAGGATGTAATTCCTAAAATGAATTGTGATTTTGCATTAAGGTTGATCATAGATATATAAATGGAGGGAGAGACTCTTGGGCCTCATCTCCGAGTGTCTCTTCATATTCCAACTCTTTTTATTTTCAATTTACATTATTTACACATATTCACCTAATCCCAATGATTAGGTGTCAACATTCCCCCCCTTAATCTGAAAAGATGTTGGTGAGTCCAAGCATTATTCTGAATCTTTCAAACTTTTCTCTTGCAAGTCTTTATTGAAGATGTATGCAATCTACCTATTTTTGGAACAATGACATAGATGGATTGTCTTGGCCTCAACATGATGTCGAATCAAATGGTATTTTGTATTGATGTGCTTCGTTTGATCATGGAACTTTGGGTTCTTGGCCAACTTTATTGCAGAAGTATTGTAAATCATGAGTAGAGTTGAATACACTTGTTTCACCTACAAATCTTCTAGAATTTTTACGAGCCACATAATTTCATTTTTTTCTTTAGTTGCTACCACATATTTTTCCTTTGTTGTGGAATCTGCTGGAACTAATTATTTGCATGACCTCCAGGAGACAGCTCCCGATCCAAGACTCATAGCATAACTTGAAGTAGATAGCCCAGTTTCTTTATCTCTATCAAAGTTCGAATCAAAGTATCCAATCAAGATGAAGTCACCCGCCTATGTTTACTTAAGTCCAAAGTCTTGAGTTCCCTTCAAGTACTTTAGAACTCTTTTTGTAGGAGACCAATGTCCCTCACAAGGCTTTTGCATAAACCTGAAGAGGATTCCGAAAACAAATGAAATGTCTGGTCTAGTAGTGGTCAAGTAGTTGAGACTTCCTACAAGTTGTCTAGACTTTGTTATATCGTCAAATTCTTTTCCTTTAGTGGATGTGAGATTTAAGTCGTATTCCATTGGAGTAGTCAAAGGATTGCACTCAGCCATGTCAAACTTGTTCAATAGAATTCCAATGTACTTCTTCTGAGAGAGGAATATAAATTACAGATCTTGAGTTACCCCAATACCATGATAGTAGTGAACATACACCAAGTCTGTTTCAAAACCTTTCCTCAATTCCTTCTTTATGGATGAAATATAGTTGTCATTATTCCTTGTCATCAAAAGATCATCTACATATACCACAAGATATAAAATTATTTTTCCAACTTTCTTGACAAACAAAGTTGCAACATCAAGATCATAATGTTTGAAGTTGAGTGTTAGAAGATGCTCAGTTAACTTCTCGTACCAGAATCACGGTGCTTGCTTGAGGCGATTGTAGGCTTTTGCAAGCTTGCATACTTTATGTTCCTGACTCTTCAGAACAAATCCTTCTAGTTGGGATATAAAAACATTCTCTTTTAGATCTCCATTCTAGAATGCAGTTTTTACACCCATTTGATGAACTTTCCAACCATTTTGAGCTTCCAAGGAAAAGAGTGTCTGGATGGTAGCCCATTTTGTTGTGGGGGGGAAGTATCCTCACAGTTGAACCCTTTCTTATGTGTCAAACCTTTTTCCAAAAGCATGGATTTTTGCTTGTCAAGTGATCCATCAACTTTATACTTGTTCTTGTAGACCCACTTGCAGCCTATTGGTTTGGTTCCCAATTGAGGATCAACCATCTTCCAAGTTTCATTCTTTATCAAGGCATCATACTCTTTCTGTATCACTTCTATCCATTGATCATGAGAAGAGGCTTCTTTGATGTACGTTGGTTCAAAATATGAAGACTAATTCAGTTCACAAGCATAAGAAACATCCATATCAATAGGTGAGTCATAATTATCTACACCACCTCCAATCTGTCTGGTTGAACTTCTTGTTCCTCTCTTTCTAACCTTCTTAGGACGAACACTTTCAAGTGTCTTTTTCATCCACTTTGGAGGACCTTTCTGAGATGGCCCAAGTTTCTGAGTTGACTGAGTTGGGGCTGAATCAAGATTGAGTATCCCAATTCTGTCAATCAGATCAGTCAAAGTGTCATCAATGGTTGGAGATTCATGTGGGGGGGGGGGGGGGGGGGAGAGTGCTTCAAAAGAAATTTCCACAAGTTGATCCAGTATAGGAATCCCCCCTTCAAGATGTGGAACCTCATTATCAAATTCTTGAAAAGAATTTCCATGTAGGAATATATCCAACTGATCAAGCTGCCGCTCAACAACATTTCTAGCCTTGGAATATTAAAGAAAAATGACATCTCTATACACTACAAAAGTCTTATTAACTTCATCATAGAGTTGGTATGCTTTGGAGATATCTGAATAGCCTAAGAAGATATACTTACAACTCCTTGCACCAAGTTTTTTTCTTTGCTCCTTAGGTATCAAGGCATAATAGGTGGAAGCAAAGACCTTGAGATGATTCACCAAAGGAATGTGGCCGTACCAAATTTTGTGAGGATTCTTGTTTCTAATAGAATTATATGGACACCTATTCTTTATATACACAGCACATAGAACAACATCATCCCAAAAAATCAGTTTAACATTCTTGAAAAGCATCATGGAACATACCATAATTAAGATTGTCATGTTCATTCTTTCAGCTACTCCATTCTGTTGAGGATTATAAGGCACACTTATTTGATGTTTGATCCCATGCTGGTAAAGATAGTTTTAAAATTCATTTGGAGTGTATTATTTTCCATTATTAGCGTGAATAGAGCCAATATGAGATTTTGCATCATTTTCAATCCATGCATGAAAGTTCTTGAATGTTTGAAAAGCATCAGATTTGTTCTTCAATAAGTAAACCCAACACATTCTAGTGTAGTCATCAATAAATGTCATCATATATTTATTTCAATTTACAAAAGGAATAGGAATTGGACCACATAAAACTGAATGAATAAGTTCAAGATTTCTATGTACTCTGGAATGTGAATCATGAAAATAATGTTTGATGTGATTTTCTAAGATACAAGAATCACATTGCTTAAGTTTCCTAGGAATTGTAGGCAAACCAGTAACGCCAGTTTTGTTCAACATACAAAGGTTGTCATAATTCAAGTGCCCAAATCTAGCATGCCATAAAAGACTTGATGGAAACGTACCTTCATCATAATGAGAACTATATGAAAAATTTTGTGCCTGAGAAGAGGTACCTTGCAACTTCAAAAGCCTTTATTCTTCTATCCCCATCATGAAAATTGAGTGATATGATGCCTTTTTTACCTCAATATTGCCATCAATCATATGAATGGAGTGTCCTTGATGGTGGATGTGGACCAAAGATAGAATTTGTTTGCTCAACCCCGGGAGATATAGAACATCACGCAGAAGCAATTCTAGAAGACCAACAAGTTTGTGCCTGATTGTGCCAAGCCCTAACGACCTGAGTTTTGACTTGTCTACAAAGTATACTGCTCCATCAACATTGTCAGCAAATTCTTCAAAAAACTATCTTCTAAAATTAATGTGGAAAGTTTCCCTTGAATCAAGAGACCAATCATTTTTCCAAGAAGCAAGTGAGGCATTAAGTAAGTCTTTAGTACTCCAATATTACAATGTGCTACAATGTAGTGAGCAGATTCGCGTACTTTACCTTTCCCTTTGTCAATGATTTTACCTGTGGATTTATTTCTTTCCTACTCAATTCTGTCCCAAGGCAAGTGACATGTGGATGCATCATGTACATCTCTATTACAATGTATGCAATGAAGATTAGGCTTTTCTCCTTGGAAATGTCTGCCCCCTCACCTTTAAAATTCCTTCTTCCTCTTCCTCTTTGACCTTCAACAATACATATCAATGAATGCATTTAAAAAAAATGTACCCTGTTGGAAATATATTGTAAAACACATTTCCTTTTTGGTGGAAAAAAATGCACTTTGTGGTGTGTGTGTGTATATATATCTATATATATATATATATATACAAAAATAAAATTATGGTTTATATATGAGAGAAGTATCATTTGGGGGAGGTGGTATATGGGCGAGGTATTATTTGGGGGCGTTAAAAAAGGGGATAGGGGCACCGCTCATATGGTGGGTCATATGCTATATTAGAGGAGTATATAATGCATATTTTGGAGAAGAAGCGATGTGATATTGGCTCGATTTTTAATATTGCGATGAGAGGAGGACCGATGGTATGTCGAAACAGGATGAATAATAACTACACAGTAATATTGTCAACATGATAATGGTGGTATGGCGGAGGAGTATGTTGGATTATATAGGAGTGGTATTGGGATATATACACCAACTTTATATATCAGTGTGGTTATATAATAAAGATTGGGAGTGGATTTTCAACCTATTACAGAGGTTATACCATAGGAGGGTGACTATTGGTATGGCGTTATACATTATACAATGGGCAGGCCAATGTGGAGGTGAGGCAGAGTCAACATATGGGGTGGAAGAGGATTGTGGTATGCAGGACTAGTGGTAGAGGACTGTGGTATGTGTGACATTGGTGTTATATTATATGAACCGGAGGGAGGTATGGTGGGGTTATACCACAATTATATATCAAAAGCCACAATGTTATAGACCAGGAGTTGGATATATGTTTGAAAATAGGTGGTAGGGGAGCATGGTGGTAGGATGTATGACTGTGACAGAGGTTATATTAAGGATTGTTAAATAGTGAGTGGTGGACCAGGCACAATATAACCATAATGGTAACTGTCAGCAGGGAGGAGCGATACCGCAATAGTTTGGTGGATAGTCTCTTGAGATACGAATGAAAACCGATGATGGAAGTGCAAATATGCCACCACAGTCATGATAATCACATGAAAAATATAGAGGAGGTATTATATAATAGTGTGAGGAGGTATTAAAAAATTTAATACAGAGTACATGACCAGATTTAACAAACAATGACAGAGATCACACCAGATTTAAAAAAATCAGCGCACACCTGAATCACATCTTTAATCAAACTTCAATGTACTTTACTCAATGCATTCTCCAAAGATTGATATAATGTAGAATCGTTTGGTCTTGTACCAAACACAGAGCGTACTCCATCCACACTCACCATACCAACATTCAATCCTTCACAACTTCCAATCCTTCCTCTATTCCACACAAAGATTGGAGCAATGGAAGAGGTGTTAGTTTTGCAAAATAGGTAGAACATAGGTAGGAGGGAGTTACAAGGGAAGAAAGGGAAGCCAAAAATGGAGCTGGCTCTGATACCATGTTAGGCCAGGATGTAACTCCTCAAATGAATTGTGATTGTGCATTAAGGTTGATCATATATATACATGGAGGGAGAGAATCTTGGGCTTCATCTCCCAGTGTCTCTTCATATTCCAACTCTTATTATTTTCTATTTACATTATTTTACACATATTCACCCAATGCCAATGATTATGTGTCACCATTGATACTCAAATTACTTAGTTTTCTTAAAGGAGCATTGTGGTGAAGTCAGATTTGTCATTTAAACAACATAACTCTAGTCAACCAGTGAGACGGAATATTTGAGATTCCCAGGGGTCCAGATTTTGGCTTTCTCAGAATGGGGTCAAGTTTACAGTCATTCGACATGATTTGACACCAAAAATTCAATGGTGCATTCCTTTTCTTCAGCAGAATTATGCATTTTCTGGCCATCTCTAGAAAAGGAGGTTTAAGGTGCCTTTTGTACATGCATGTAATTTTATTTTTGCTGAAGATTAATGAAATTGACCTCCACACTTTGAGAAGAGCCCGAAGACGTAGCCCACACTGGGTGAAATATGTTATCAACCTATTGTGCTTTGTTCCTCATGATTGGATTTCATTTTTTGTTTATGTTATGTGTATGCATTGTATGGTTACATGCTCTTTTATATGCATCAATGAAGTAAAAATATCTGGATCAAATATGGTATCCGAGCGAGACTTATTTTTATGTGAATTACAAGTGTACGATAACCAGGGGAAAGCTCCAAAGAGGTGAAGGAAAACTTAAGTCCTTTGATCCAGAAGCGGGGCATGTAGCATGAAGAAGGAAAATTGGTAGATGAAGATGCTTTCTTAGAGGAAGAGTGAAACTATCACAAGGCCTTCTACGCCATGGCTGAAAAAGTGGACAAATTGTTTGCAGATATGAGAATATAATGAAGCAATAAAAGAAAGAACCAGAAAGAGCCCCCTCCCTCTTATCCTCTAGTAAAATTTCTTCTTCTTCCTCTTCTCGTCATTCTAACGTGCATCACGGGAATTCATTTAAAAAGCCATTTTTAAGTTAGATGTCAAGTTTGATTTTCCCACATTTAGTGGATAATCTAATGCAGAAAAGCTAGATAACTGGATCAGATAAGTTAAAGTGTATTGTCACATACAACGAATCAAAGAGGATGAAGCCAAGATCTAGATAGCATCCCTTCGATTGAAGGACACTACTCTCTTTTAGTGGGAAAACAAACTGCAAAAAGGTGGTAAGAGTAGTCATAAACTTCTTTCATCTTGGTGTAATTTCATTTGTTCTTTAAGAGGATAATTTTACCCATTGGTTTATAGACAGAAGTCCATGATGGAATGGAAATATTTGAAACAAAGAAAGATCAAATTGTTTATAATTTTGCAGAGGAGTTTAGGAAACAAGAATTAGGATTGAATTTTCCACTAGACACTTCTGAGACGTCGATGAAATATGTTTACTACTTTCATAGTTATTTGTGACTTTCGTTGTTATTATTTGAACCTAAAACTCTTGATGAACCTAGTGTTAAAGTTGTACATCTTGAAATCCAGGGGAAGCATGAGAAAAAAGACCACCCAAAGAGGACAACAACAACAAATAGAAAGGAAGAAAATCCCTCTTGCACTCATTGTGAGAAAGAAGGACATGATGAGGAGCATTGCTGGAAATTGCATCCAGAATTGAGGCCAAAGAGGAATGACAGAAAAGAGGAGAAGACAGTTGTAACTATGCAACAAGACAAAGAATCTGAATCAGAGTATGATGAGAAGATCCTAGATGCAAGATTTGTAGTTTTTGGACCAATTGACTCAGGATTGGACTAAGGTGATGAAATGAAGATTACAACTCTTGGGATTACAAAAGGTGGACATATTGACTTGGGTTCTGATTCAGGCGATGAGACAAATATTTCAGTAGACATGGTGCCAAAGGTGAGAAGGGAACTAAATAAGGCAGGGCTCCAAGAACTTGAAGAGATCAACCAAAGAATTCAAGAAAATAATGTTAAACAAAATAGACTCCTAAAAGAACCAGAGAAGGAGAAACAAAGGTTGCAACATCAGCTACAAGCCAAGGAAAAGGCCTTGGAAAATTTGGAGCATAATAAGCCGAAGGTAAAAAGTGATTCTTCAATTTCATGTTCTTTTTATGATGATGATTTTGATGCATTTGAGAAACATACAACAGGAATTGGATCAAATTTGTTGAGGAAGATGGGTTATCAAGGGAAAGGCCTCGACATTAATGGCCTCGACATTGTGAATCCTATCAAAGTGGAGGAATTGCCTCATTATGCAAGACTTGGGTATGTAGAGAGATTGGAGAATGCTCAAAGATAATCAGTAACCAACCAACGATAGATGATGGGAGAAAATCATCACATTCCAGTGATAGTGAGGATTCTATGGGCTCTTATCAAAGGCACACCAAAAGTAAGCATTCCAAGATGATCCAGAAAGTTTGGGGGAGAAAAAATCACCGTAGTCACTGCAACAACGAAACCACAAATCCATGTGTCAGATACTTGATGCCTAGAAAGCACCTATGAAGGAACCAACTGGTGAATATTTTTAGCAAGAAAATTTGCCATAGGGAGATGACCCATTCACTTTGTTCCGTAAGAGATGGTTTTACTAGATATAGTAGCTTGTTATGGCCGCATTTTGTAAATCATGTTTTGCATTATAATTGTAAAAGGGATGATGTGTTTTCCATCGCTTATTAAAACACTGATGATGTTTTTGGCCTTTTTGTTGATAACTAGGGCTTCTATTATGTTGTAAACTTGGCCAAAGAGTGTGTGTAATAAACTCTTGGAAAGTATGGGTTGCTTGAGTCATGTGTGGTCTTGTATGTAATTTGCAAAGAATGTACCATAGGTTCACTTATAAAGCATATGTTGAAAGAATGGCTTGAAAAAGGAACATGCAGATGTCGATTATGTTCATGCTTTTGGAGGACCAAAAGCTTCTCAGTTGGGAGGAATGATCTAGGTGTCTCTAGAAAGGCTAAAAAATCAAAGTCTTCAACTCTTAGTGAAACCAAGTGCAAGTCGTAGATCTTTTCGTTTTGTCTCTGGTGGCGCAAATGAGACTCAAATCTGAGTCTGTATGACCAACTTATCATCGTTAGAAATTTACAAAGTTATAAAGGAAAATGAGACCCACCAAGTATACATGGCAGCTAACTAGAAAATTGGGCAATAACACCTGGCATTATAGTATTGGTTTCATACCACTGCACAAGAGACAAAAACAAATATATTAAAATCCCCACCCTTAAAAAAAAACAAACAAAAAAAATTTAAAAGTATTATAATATGGTTACTAAATAAATAACCATATAAGAAAGACAAATCATTTTATAATATTTAAATTAAATGGTTATATTTAAACAAAAGATGATATTAAAATTCCATTTGAAAAAAAAATAAAAATTCCATTTGAAAAAAAAAAACACCAACGAATCCATTTGTGTCATATAGGTTGTTATAATGATATGAAAGTATGGTGAAAAAGGTTATGAATGGGATATGGTTTATAACCATATATAAATAGCCCAGTCCTATCCATTTGTGCAATATAGGTTGTTATAATGATATGAAAGTATGGTGAAAAAGGTTATGAATGGGATATGATTTATAACCATATAAAAATAGCCCAGTCCTATATGGTTGTGGTCAACGGATGGGCATACTCGCTGTGGTATAAAATACAACTTAGGGTTATGTTATAAACAAACACATTTCTGGCGGATTTTTTTTTTTGTATTTTATATATTAATGGGCTTCCAACACGTTTTGAAGTTGAGACCCTTGCTGAGTTAATGACCTAACCATAGGCCTGCCAACTAGCATTCCAACGGGTACAGTTTTGAAAAATCCGTCAACAAATTCATTTACAATCTAAATTTTTCCATTCGATGGAACAGAATAGAGGACAAAGAGCATCAAACCGAGGTGAAACTAAAAATCAATGTAGGAGTAGAGGACACATGGAACCTAGAGCCGAGGAGGAACCATGTTGCACAAATGTGAAGACAAATTTTTAGGGAATATTTACAGGAATATTCTTTGATGCTTGAAGAATCTTTAGATTTCTTTGGAGCAAAAAACTTATAGTGCTAGATTCATGCCATGTTTATACTCAAACAAACCAGAATTTCACGAAGCATTTGATGGAGCAATTGGTTTTTTGATCTAATTAGTAGAATTCTAGTTAACTTGTAGAAAAGAATCTTTGTGGAATCATGAGCAATCTAAAATATTCCTTGAGGGCAGAATTTTGACAGTTTCAAAACCAGGCTGACTTTATACTCAAATTACCTAGTTTTCTGCAAGGAGCACGATGGTGAAGTCAGACTTTTCATATGAGCGACAAAACTCCAGTCAACCAACGAGAGGAAATATTTAGGGAACCTTTGAGATTCTTGAGGGTCTAGATTTTGACTTTCTCATAAAGGGGTTGAATTTATAGTCATTTGACATGATTTCATGCCATGAATTCAATGATGCACTCCATTTATTTAGCAAAGCTATGTTTTTTCTGGCCATCCCTAGAAATGGAGGTATAATGTGCCTTTTGTATATGCATGTAATTTAATTTTTGCTAAATATTAATTAAATCGATCTTCCCACTTTGAGAAGAGCCCAGAGAGGTAGCCCACATAGATGAAATCTATTATCAACCTGTTGTTATTTGTTCCTCATGAATTCCTATCTTTTTTGTTTATGTTATGTGTATGCATTATATGGTTACATGCTCTTTTATTTGCGATTATGAATGCATAAATGAAGTAAAAAGATTAGGATTAGTTGGAGTCTTAGATATGTAGTAAAGAGAATCTCAAAAGATATTGTTTGCAGTGTCAGAGTGGTAGGCCTCAGATTTGCAATGTACAAGAGATGTAGACTATTGGGGATGTGGGGCAGAGCATTCATCGTATCTATGAAAGACTAGATAATAAGCGGGCAGATCACGAGGCATCTATCATTGAGATGGACGGTAAACTTTGTGATCAAGTTGTTTCTATTTTGATTGACCCGGGATCTAATTATAGTTATATTAGTTGTGACTTGGTGGATAAGTGTGGTTTGAATAAAGAAGTGCATGCAATATCTTGGTTAGTATAGTTGGCTACAGGTATAAATAAGAGAGTTCATGATTGGGTAAGAGCTTGTGAATTTTAACTAAATGGTATGCCTACATCAACACATTTGAATGTATCGTCGTTGTGATCATACAATATGTTGTTGGGTATGGATTGGTTGTATTTGCATAGGACCAAGGTAGGTTCTTATGACAAAGCCATTGAGTGTTTGAATGACAATGGAGAGCAAAGAACCTTATAGGGTAAGAAGAAGGAAACATCAGTTAGGATGGTGACAAATATGCAGAGAAAACACAGTGGCAGAAAATGGTGTGTATTATTTCCAGTACATATTTCTAGTGAAAAAGGTAAGGAGGATAAGGATGCAAAGGTATTGAGTAGGTACTTGGTTTTACAACAGTTTCAAGATGTGTTTCCAATAGATATTTTAAAGTTACCGCCTCACAGAGAAGTGGGATTTTCTATTGAGTTGGTACCATGGGTAGCACCAACACCAAAGATACCTTACAGGATGAGAAAACTAGAGTTAGTAGAATTGAAGTTACAATTGAAGGAAATTCTTGACAAGGGATATATTAGGCCAAGTGTATCACCTTGGGATGCACCAGTATTGTTTGTGAAGAAGAAGGATGACACTCTCAAGTTATGCATTGATTACAGGCAGTTGAATAAGGTGACTATCAAGAAAATGTGTCCATTGTCAAGGATTGATGACTTGTTCAATTAGTTGAAGGGAGAAATATTGTCCTCAAAGATTCATATGAGATTTAGATATCATCAGGTACACACCAAGAAAGATGACATTTACATGAGAACTTTACGGACCAAGTATGGGAATTATAAGTTTTTTGTAGTTCCATTTGGTTTTACTAATGCTCCAACTACCTTTATGTGCTTGATGAATAGTGTGTTGTGTCCTTATATGAACAAGTTTGTTATTGTATTCATTGATGACACCTTGATATATTGTAAGGATGGGGAAGAGCAAGTCGAGCATTGAGTAGTAGTATTGAGATTGTTGCGAGAGAATCAATTGTATGTTAAGCTCAGTAAATGCAATTTCTTTCAGACAAAGGTGCATTACTTGGGACATGTTGTTTTGAAGGAAGGCATAACAGTGGATCCAGAGAAGATAAGGGCTATCATGGAGTGGTTAGCTCTTAGAAATGTGGAATAAGTAAGATCATTTATGGCATTAGCAGGTTAGTATAGGAGGCTCATCAGGAACTTCCCCTGAGAGTGCATATCCTATTACATCATTGTAGAGGCAAGGTAAGAATTTGAATGGACAGAGGAATGTGCAACAAGATTTGAGCAATTAAAGAAATTATTGACAAATGCTCCAATGTTAAATATTGCAGACCCAAACAAAGAGTTTTTAGTGTGCACAAATGCTTGCAAGAGAGGACTTGGTGGAGACATTATGTAGGAGGGATAGGTAGTATGTTATGATTCATGAAAACTAAATGAGCACGAGCAAAACTATATGACTCATGATCTTGAGTTAGCAATGATCATTCATGCATTGAATATGTGGAGGCACCATCTTCTTGCCAGGAGGTTTGTATTGATGAGTGATCACAATAGATTTAGGTATATATTTGACCAATCGAATATGAATGCTAGGTAATCTAGATGTTGGCCATGCTTAGTGAGTTTGATTTTTAGATCAGCTACATCAAGGATAAAGAGAGCAAGGTTGCAGATGCTCTTAGAAGGTGGGTATAGGTAAATCACATTGCAACTATGAGTTCTTATGGGAGAGATATAAAGGATCAGATCTTACAGGTGGTTCAACAGGATAACAGGTACACGAAGCTAAGGCACATGTTATAGTAGAGTACAGGTACAGGTATAGGTGCATAGGATGTGGATTGTCATCTTTCAGTAGATGACTTGATCAAATTTAGGGAAATTATATATGTGCTAGACAAAAATGATTTCAAGAAGATTTCCTTAAGGTAGTTTCATGTGGAATCATATTCAATACACCCAGGATATCAGAAGACATTCAATGCAATGAAAAAGTTCTATTATTGACAAAATATGAAGAAGGATGTGGAATTGTTTTTGGCTAGGTTCTTGGATTGTCAGCAAGTGAAGGCAGAGTGTAAGCACCCAAGTGGATTACTATAGCCAATTTTGATTCCAGAGTGGAAATGGGAGGTCATTTCCATGGATTTCATTACAAGTTTTCTGAGGACATCTGGACAACATGATTCCATCATGGTTTTAGTGGAAAGGTTGACAAAGTTAGCGCAATTCATTCTAGTGAAGTCCACTTAGTCAACCAATGATGTAGAAAACGTCTTCATTAGAGATGTGGTTAGATTGCATGGCATTCCAAAGAATATTGTGTCAAAGAGTGATGTTAATTTCACTTCTAGATTCTAGAAAGTGTTGTTTGCAGGTTTGGGTATAGAATTGGCCTTTAGTACAACTTAGCATCCATAGATAGATGGATAGATAGAGAGGGTCAACTAGATATTGGAGGACGTGTTGAGGATGTATGTGATACACCAATAGAGGATATGGGATGAGTACCTTCCATTGGTTGAGTTTGCTTATAATAATGCTTACCAAGAGTCTTTAAGGATGAATTTGTTTGAGTTACTCTATGAGAAGAGTTGTGATACTCCCATCAGTTGGAGTGATCCAGTGAACATGGTGTTGATTGGATTAGGTATGTTGGTAGAGATGGACCAAGAAATGCAGGTAATCAAGAATCATCTGAAGACAACACAAGATAGAGAAAAAATTTATGCAAATTAGAACAAGTTGTTTAAGGCGTTTTAGGTTAAGGAAGAAGCGTACTTTTGCTTCAAGCCCAATAAAAATTCCTTGAGGATTGGAGCATGTGCCAAGTTGGCACCTCAGTTTTGTGGACCTTTCAATATACTTGAAAGGATAAGACTAGTAGCGTATCAACATTAGGGGAATTTTGAGGTCTAAAATGGGCCTCCTAAGAAAAATGTACAACCAAAACAAACTTTATAATAACCAATAGGATTCAAGATGAAGATGTCAACCATGGGGGATTATTCACCATTTTTGGAGTTAAAAAGTAAAAATATTAAAAAACAATAAATAATAAAACTACTTTTTCAAGTCGTATTTTCAACTTATCTCCCTATGGTTTTACTCAAATTTGAGCAGGAGTACTCATTGGATGCAAAATTTAATTCTTCATCCAATGAGGGTTCTCTAATAGCCCTGATGAGAATTCCATGTAATAAAAGTTAGTAAAGGAAAAATAATAACCATGGTTATGGGACACTTATTCCAAGCTAAATGTTAGGCAAGACATCCTAGTGTGGTGTTCATTTAGTTTATTATGGCTAAGGAAATAGAAAAGGATTTGGAAAGGAAAAATGACATTTTTGGCACTTTATTTATGAAAATAATGAAAATTAGGAGAAAAGGAAAGTGAAAGGTCATAGGTTACACGTGAGGAGGAAAAGAAAAGAAAATAATGGAAAATGAAGAAAATAGAAGCCTCATTAATAAAAAGGCTTATGGGGATTAGTTTGTACATTTTTTCAGTGTAACCTTTTGTCAATTTAGTTTTGAAGCTCTCTCTCTCACTCTTAGACACATAGAGTTTTCTTGGAGCACTTCAGAATTAGATAAAGAAAGACAAAGAAGTCAATAGGAAGTAAATATCAAGCATGGAAGAGAAGGATCTAGAAGCTACAACGTATTATTTGCAGGTATCGATTTGCATGTGTGATTTCCTTGCTAGATTTAGCATGCATGGCTATGCATGTGTGTTCTTAGTTCTCTTGTTGTCAGGGGCATGGGTTTTTCCATGTGTGACAATGTTTTTCGGCCTAGCCTTTCAATTTCTGAATAGGCATGGTGTGGTGGGTTCTTTTGTATGTGGTTGAGATGGATTGCTGGATGGACTTGAAGCTGAGTGGGGTAGTCCCAAGATTATTCACAAGGCCTAGCAATCCTGGGATGGGATACATGGTAAATCATGAATGTGAGCACCTCGATTGAGCCAAGAATCCCTTGACCGATAATGGTGGGATACACGGTAAAGCTCAATGGTGAGTACCCTTGATTGGGCATAAGAATCTAGATATGGGATACACAGTAAATCCCAGAGGGTGGAGACCTCGTAAGCCTAGGAATCCCCTAACCATTAATGGTGGGATACATGGTAAAAACAAGAGGTTTGTATGCACAAACTCCTCATGGGGTAGGAGGAGAGATCTAGTGGCATCCATGCTTTTTTTTGGCCTAGTGATCCAGTGAAGATTGCGGTAAAGCCTACTATTGAATGTTTATTATTTATGGCTTAATTATCTAGTGGGGATTGTGGTAAATATTGGTTTTAACGTTCAGGGTCAGGTGGTGTAGCCTCAGGAAGCCCTAGATGATTTTGGTTATAATATGGCATGGGAGTGATTGGTTGAATGAAATATTTGGTTAAGCCAATCTATGGTTGGGTGGTACATGGAAGTCCCCAACCTGATTGGCCTAATCATTCATTAATAAGAACTATTTCTCCTTGGTATTTTATGAGAAAATGTATTGGTTCATATGAGGCATTTATGGATGATGTATCCTTGTTATTTATGTTGGTTATGTGCATGTTTTATGACAGTGATGATGTATGCCTCTCATCATGTTTTGATTTGTAAATGAATGTACAATCAATATATGAACTAATAGATGAAAATGCAACTAATGTGATAAGGCATCAATGCTTCTTAGCGATTCTTAGATAAGTATGAGACCCCTATGCTCAGATATGTTGTCATGGCCTGTAGAATGCATATCTGTGACATGTTTGACGAAATGCCTGTCATGGATAGTAGGGTCCAGTCAAGTATTTGTTGAAGTATTTAAAATTTTATCATTTTTTTATGTTACTTTTCATTCCTAGAAGCTTCATGGAGTTTTTGGCAATGTCTTGAGTCCTGGCCCTAAAAGGGTGCAATAGAATATGGGGTCGCAAGCTAAGAAACAGCTGAAAAATACCACATTCGTTTGTATGCCCATGCCATGAAAGTGACTAGAGGGTCCTAGTTGCATGAATTCCCATGTCATTGGAATGATATAGGCTCTAGGGAATTAAGATATCAAATTTTTCAAGGGTTGGTCATCAAGAAGGATTGGTTGACTCCTTTGGGATCCGCAGTGTGTGCAGAAGGTTAAATTGGTTGTGTTTTGCCAGTTCCACTTCTTTACGGTGATCTAGGAAATTGAATGATTTTGTAGTAACCTCTCGTCACATGTTTACCCCAATAGACATGTTAACTTGGGTAAATGTGAGAGGAGGGTGTTACACAAAGATGCATTAAATTTGAATGGGGTCACTAGTTATTTATCATCATTCTCAAGATGCAGAATGATGAAATAGTGGTTTGATAATCCTCCACTTTCAACATAGGATTTTATTAGGAAATGATGTGATAGGATATATTTTGAAACCAAGCATCTATCTAATCACTTAGACACAACATTGTCATTTAGTCTCATATTCCTCCATGTGTGAGTGCTTTTTTATGCACAAATATCCACTAGGATGACAAAGTCGAAGAGGTGGAGAAAGAAACCTTACAAAGGGTCTGTCATTTAATTATGTTCCTTAGCCTTATGAATACACATTGTAAGTTTTAAAATACCTCCTAACGTTATTGGATGCTAAGAGAGGTGACTATAATATTTGAGGGAATCTCAAAAATTCCTTCCATTTGAATATGGCTTGTACATGTTCATGATAATCCATACAACATGAAGAAATTTTTAATTTCAATCTCTACACTAATTTCATTAGAAAAAAATGAAAATGACGTATCCTTAATATCTAGACTCTAACCAGTGACAAGGTCCTCATATAGGCCAACAACAACAATAATGCAAAAAACCCATCCCTTCAACCATAGAATCAAAATCTCATGAGTTTTGTCACTCGATTTCATAATATCTTGAAAGATGATGATTTCAGGACTACATGATAGTAAGAGGAATTTGAGGGAAATTTTATTTTAGATGCCCCCAAAACCCCTTAGGTTCAAAGATAATATTTTCATTTGGGAGACCCACAAGAGGGTTTCTTTTCTCCAGGGACACATTCAATTAGGTTTTTTTCCCATGGAAAATATCATCTATAGCTATCTGTTGTGGAATGGAGAGGTTGGACTTATGACCAACTTGTCCAACTTATGGAGGATCTACAACCAATACTCCTTTTAGGGGCACTCTCAGAGATAGATGGGCTCTGGAACAAGGCTCATGTTGCTTCTGACCCGAAATCACAGTAGAGGGTGACTTCAATGTGTCACTCACCTGCTTGAGAGGTTAAGAGCATGAGACCTCATAACTATTAGACTGAGATTCATAGTAGGATACCAAAGAACCCTTAGCTAAAGGTTCAGGCTCATGATTTGAAATGCAAGTAGGATTGGGGACCATGGTATCTAGTTCATCGCAACAAGAAAGGATAGAATATGGAGCATGAGAGGAAATATGAGCCTAAAAAATCAAAGAAAGACCTAGAACCTTGTCACCACAAAAAGGAAAAACTTTGATAGAATCCAAGTGATGAGGCTCAATATTCCAACAAGAATGTTGCAACTCCCAAGGCTACCGACTTTAATTATCAACCCAGGGTTCATACAAACTTAAGAGGTATTGGCACTATATGTGCAGCATACAATGTGTCCTTTTCTTGATTTGATGTAATGGAGTGAATGTCATGAAATCAAATCCTAAACTAATTGAAAAAATGAAATTGTTACTCTATTTGCAAGAAATTCAAGTGAGACTTGCTCAACTTGTAAATGCTACTGAATCAATCCATAAGTGAACCCAATAATTATTGCTAACTACAAAAAGGAAAGCTACACTAATTGCAATAAACCATATAGCTATCAAATTCACTTGAAAACAAAATATTATTTTACCAATTCACAACTCAAGAATTCAAGCATCATTTATCTAACTCGCACTTGTGGATTAAGTAATGTCCTAATTGCGACATCTGTAAGGAACTAATGTTATTTTATCTTGCATTGAAGGAAAAGGAATGGAGGGAATGGAGTCCAAAATGAGGGGTCAACCTACTCCTAAACTAAGCTACAGTAGCATTACAAGTCAACATAGGGGCAAAATAGGCTACTACAGGTGTGCTACTGGAATTTTTACAGATCCATGTATTGCTACATGATGTCTTGAAATATTACAAGAAGTTTTCCAAGAGGGTTTGAAAGGTAAGGATGATGGGATAAAGTGATGGCAAGATGCCATGAAGGTTGTGGGAAATGTATGGAAGGTGACCAACACCCCTAGTGAAACCCAACACTCTAGGAAGGCAAACTTTGTGCTAAGAAGGTTGCTCACGACAACCTAAAAATAGAGATAAAGAACATTGGTTGGAATTCATCAAAAGAAAGTGGAGAAGTCATGGATAGAAGTGGTGAAAATATACCTTTCCTACAGATCCAACACACTTGCAACAACACTTCTTTTCATTTGCAAAATATTACAATCAATGGTGGAAAAGATGATTTGAATTTGGAAACTATCTAACTGATGCTAAGAAATTTATCCATCTAATTAATTAACTTATAAGCTACAACAATCATATATAAAGCAAGATAAAAAAAAGTAGACTTTTCCAAGAAATCATAAATAAGAAATCACACAATGTTTTTGGGATGTGATGGTGGATTCCTCTAATCATGCTCCCATGAGAGAGATGAGATAGAGGCCATAGTGACAGACTTTTCAAGGAACTATACTGTATTGAAATGCAGCAAGCATTCAAACACTCTAAGCTAAAATAAGTATAAATAAATAAGAGGAACCAAAGCTACTTGGTTTGGTCCCAAACCCAAGTGCTTCATCCCTCTAGAATAACTCAGTGATGGATCAACTAGAAACTTTTCATTATCATTGTAGAAATGTCAAATACATCACATAATAATAAAAAATAGTAGTCACAAGTGCTTGAGCTCAATAGCTTTATAGCTAAAACAAAAATTTGAATCCTAATGAGTTCCTTAGTATGTTTATTTATACAAAAGGGTATCTACCAACAACTCCCTAGAAAATAGATATGTTTGTCTCCAAAACTTGAGAAAGGTGGATCTAGATCTTCCTTGAATTGTATTCGCTTGGCTTCCAATGACCTCAACCTGCTTGGCTGCCAATGACCTCGAGTTGATGATATACATAGTGGTGATATTTGAATGATTGGAGGATTAAAAGAGGTGGACAACCTCCTAGAATATCTCCTTGTTTTCTACTCTGAGCTCCTGCACTTAAATGATCACAAAATTGCTCCAATTCCTGCATCTAAGACAAATTAGCCCACATGACATAGCAACACATATTTTACTCCTCACACTAAGCATAGTATAACAAAATTTGTCAATAAATATGAGAAAGAGATGATTTTAAGGCTGGAGGATGGCATTGTTACCCTTTGATATACCTATTGATGAGCTTCGTCACCAAGGAAGAGTGCTTTTTGGTGAAAATCCTTTTAGAGTTTTCTTCCATGAGCTAGTTTTTGAACTCCTCTTATGGTAACTAAGGCTCCAAATGAAGCTAAGGTTATTCAAGAAGGCGAAAGAATTATGATGATCATTCCTTTACCAAACATTTATGTTTTATTTTGAGTCCCCGGGTACTATTATCATAGTTCTCTAGAGTATGGCGCACCTTTCTATATGAAAAACATTGAAAGTGAAACTTCTAGTAAGCCATTGTTTATAGCCATGATCTATCCATAAAGTTCAACTCGATTTCGCCCAACAATTTATGATGCATGTCTACTTCCACTAAATCCCAAAAACACTAATGATTTAACTTGGACAACCATTCCTTTTCAATAGCCATGAAATACCCCAACTTATTCCCGACAACATCTACAAATTCTCTTGTCTTAAAATGAAAGGGAATACTTGGTAGTAATTCCCATATCTTTTGCAATGCTAATGGTTCTTTGATAGGTTCAAAGTTTAGCCTCCAATGATGAAATACTAGGACAGACTTGGTCCACAACCATTCTTTGTTTTTGACTCCCAACATGCCCCCCTGATGGAAAAAAAAATGTTATGAACCAACCTCTTGAAAAAACATGGGAATTAGGGAAATAACCCATGATCAACTTTCACAATTTCTCAATCGAATCCCTTCATGTTGACAGACTCACCCCCTTATTGATGAACCTCTTGACAATAGCACATTCGAACATTTTTGTCACATAATCAATGCCTAAATTGTCACCAACCACCACAGCAAGAATTTTCTAGGCCACAAGATATTTTTGGCATTTCAATTTATGGATTGAATTGGGTTCGGCTGAGGTTAGAGAGTGAACTCAGTTGAGAACTAAACCTTCTTTGAATTCGTCAAGAAGGACATCAACTCAATGGATAATACTAACTCGTGCATTTCATAAATTCAAAAACTGAGGGGATTCCTCCCCTAGTAGATATTAATCAAAGAACCCTCCACAAAACTACAAAAAATATTCCAAATCAGGAAATATGCCTCTAGGGACCAGACTATTTGGCTCATTATCTATGAATTTCAGCTCCTTTTAAGTAGCTTTTGAGAGATTATACCATCGACTTGAAAAAAACCACGTCTTTGTAGTAGTAATGTAAAAGCCCGAAAAAAGTGCCAGAGAAGAGACTAGCACCAATAGAAAAAGGAAAGAAACTATGCCGAAAAAAAAAAAAAAACACAAGTTTAAAACCATAGGGGAGAAAAAAAATCCTAACTTGAGACCTAATTTAGCCTCACCGACAATCCTCTTATTATTGTTATTTTGTTAATAATAATATTAATAATATTAATATATTATTAAAGTAATAATATTATAATATTATAATAAGACAAGTTTTCACATATAATAATATTATCATATTATATATTATTATTGCCACTACTATGATTATTATTGTTATTAGCATTAATGTCAATATTACATTTTTTAATATTAATTATATCAATACTACTACTACTACTAGTACTAATGATCCAAGTGGATATCGGTGGCCACTCGCCTATTCCACCTAGACCCCCGAGTCAGTTTCATCTGTTTCCTTGTTCATTTCAACATTTACTATTTTTAGCAATTTCTCGGGTCCTGAACTTTTAGAACCGTTTTGACCCCCTATACGGCAGTTTTTTGGGATCCGCGACAATACCATAGCCTTATGCAAGGGATTACTGAAAAACCTATAGTACTCAGAGAGACCTTTCCAACAAGGTATTGTATGTGCCAAATGAAGATAATATGACCAAGTTACGACCTTGGGAAGTTGGCTGCCTAACTAACCCCAATGGGGCACACAAACTCTTGGTGTTACATCTCCTGGCATTAAGGTTTTGGTTATTTAGGGTTTTCTCATGTTTTCCAATAATAAATAGGCCCCTGAGCCTCATTGTAACACAGTTCAGAGGCATGTCGCTACCACATCTCTTCTCAGAGATAAGAAACCATCATCTGAGCTATTTTATTTCCATTATGTTTGTAAGCATAGTTCAATATTTCTCTATTAATGAAACGAAGTGTTTTTCTGCTGCATCTCCATGTTTATGATTATATATGTATGTTGTTTTGTTCCTGTTTAAGTTCAATCAGTGGTATCATAGCGATTTTATCTTTCTTTGTTTTTCTTTGCATGTCCCCAATGAGGTCAGGGTATAAGGAGTTAGGGCTTGATCTGGTGGAACCATTGCAAGATCAACCTCGCAAAACCCAACGAGCTCCCATGGTAGAATAAAAGAAATACAAGGGGGCATGAGATCCTTTCAAAATGTTGCTCGAGGAAGCCCTCGAGCAGGATAGGGACGTGATGATGGAGATCTTTGCCCAGATCCTTCGATGACTACCCACATGGAATGCATATTCATCCAGCAACCACTTTGGAGGCGCCATTTCTTTTAAGGTACATGTTAACTTTGATATTCCCATTTCGAAGGCCTAATAGTTGCAGACGCTGTAGATAAATGGTTAAATCTATTGGAAGGATACTCTTCATTTCATAACTTTTTCAATAAGGAAAATATTACTTTTCACTTCTTAAATCTGTCCCACACGTCAAGGAATAGTGGGAAACCTATTGTGAACAGAAGGACAAGAGTGAACCCTTGTTGTTTTTAGCCATACCCACTTGGAATTATTTTTGAGACACCATCAATGAACAATATTTCCCTCTCGGGATCTATGAAGAAAAATACATAAAGTGGACCACACTACAGCAAGGAAGGGACCAAGATGTGCCAAAGTTCACAAATACTTTCCATACCCTTCACACGGAGATGGGTACCAAGGATATTAAGCGACATTTGGTGCTAAAGTACCATGACTATCTACATAAGTACAACCAAGAAGAGATGGAGTTCTTGGACATTTCCTCGCTCGGCATGGCGTATCTGTATGCTATCAAGATTGAGCAGAATTTTAAAAAAAAGAAGTGGGACTTTGGATTTGCAAGTCCAAAGCAAGGAAAGGCACCCCCAAACCACAAAACAAAGGACCAAGCTAAGGTGGGGCTACCCACGATAGCTCGCCAAATCCACAAGCAAAGAATAACACCCCGAAGATGAAGAAGGACACAGAAAATGGTGTGAGTTCCATAAGGGCTCCACTCACAATACAAGTGAGTGTTGGTCCAAGTAGTCACTAGTGGCCGAGATGAAGGTTTTTGAATTAGATGCAGGTTCCCACTCTGAATTAGAACTCAATAAAGGAACTCACAAATGGAAGCAAAACATTAATGGGGATCCCAGTGCCACCATGGCCACCACCAACATCCAGAAGATTGAGCTTGAACATCTAGAGGAGGGGGAACGCCTCTTGCACTCATAGATGTGGGTGAAGGGTTTTTCGCTGCAGTTCATTGTCGACAATAGAAGCCAAAATAACCTCATTTTAGTGGAGATCGTGAAGCAGCTAGGCCTAAAGACTACAACACATCCACATTCGTCCACCATCGGGTGGCTTCACCAAGGATGAGATCTTCGCATCAGCCAGCAGTGCTACCTTCCCTACATCATCAAGCTATCCATAGATGAGGTACTGTGTGACATTTTTCCTCTTGAAGTTCTTGATGTATTGTTAGGACAACCATACTTGTGGAAGAGACATATAGTATATGAGTCTAGACCTCGCTATGTGATTATTAATTTGGCTAATAAGTTGTACAAGGTACCAGAGGTAACCCTACCTACTGCCATCTCTTTGATCACTGCAAAATAATGCAGTAAGATGGACAAGGTTTTGGAGGAGTACAAGGATATTTTTGCCTCGCCCATAGGGGTACCTCTGCAATGTCAGGTCAAGAACTCCATCTATATGACCCCGAGCACGTCATTTCCAAATGGACTGATTTGTCGATGCTCTGTTATGGAGAACGATGATATCAATAGGAAGATTCAAGAACTATTGCAGAAAAGGAACATCATGCCAAGCTCATCACATTGTGGTAGCCCGACTATATTTGTACAAAATAAGGATGGGACCTGGAGGCTCTATATTGACTATTGGGCGTTGAACAAGATCACTGTCTAGAATAGGTACCCAATCCCACGGATTGATGACCTTCTAGACCAACTAAATGGGGCCAAATATTTTAGCAAGATTGACTTGAAGTCAGGTTATCACTAGGTGCCTATCGAACCCTCCAATGTGTGGAAGACTACCTTCAAATCCAAGGAGGGCATTTTCAAATGGTTGGTCATGCCGTTCAAATTGATGAATGCCCATGCAACCTTCATGAGGTTGATGGACAACATCTTGTGATACTTCACCAATGCATTTGTGGTGGTGTATTTAGATGACAGCTTTATCTTTAACTAGATTTGGGAAGAGCACCTCCACTATATTCGATAGGTCCTTCAAACCCCACACCAACACAAGTTGTGTGCTAACTTGGAGAAATGCACCTTTGGCCTGACCTAGGTTCAATATCTAGCGTACATCATTTATGAGTAGGGTGTACATGTGGACCCATCCAAGATACAGGTCATACTGGATTGGCTAGCCTCAACCACTCTAAAAGAGTTCCGCAACTTTTTGGGCCTTGCTAATTTCTATTGTAGGTTTGTGTTGGGCTTCTCTCATATCACTTGGCCTTTAATTCAAGTCATCGAGGGTAGATTGAAAGCAAAGTTTTTTTGGTCGAAAACCCAACAACAAGTGTTCTATGAGTTAAAGAATTGCCTATGTTCTGCACCAATGCTCACATTACCAAACCTGCCACAACCATTTGAGATTGAGACAAATGCCTTCGATTATGCTGTTGGTGTGGTTCTTACTCTGCATGGGCATCGAATGTCTTACCATAGTGAGCCACTTTCAGACACAGTGCGAAATCACCTCACTTATGACAAAGAAATGTATTCCATTGTGCATGCCTACCATCAATGGAAGCATTACATTATAGGGAGGAAACGGTCATCCACAAAGACCACCAACCTCTATATTTCATATAGACACAAGGAAGGTTGCAAGATGACTGCCATCAGAAATTTTCCACCTATTTGCAACAGTTCCATTTGAACATTAAGTATAAGAAGGGCAACACCAATAATGTTGTTGATTTCCTTAGCCGACCACTAGTCATGGTGCTGATCATTGTGCTTGACTCCTATGGGCACGATATATCAGGGTGGCCACATCTTTATAAGATCAATCCAAAATTTGACAGCATATACCAGACACTCCTGGAATGGAAGCAAATTCCAAATTTTTACCTTTAGGATGCACTGTTATTCCACTTGGGACACATTTGTTTTCCTTCAAGTAAGCGTGCCAAGATGATTTGGGAGGCACACTACATTTGGGTCATTGGACATTTCAGAGTAGAGAAAAAAATGGTGGTATTGTAGAAGTATTTTTATTGGCCGAAAATTTGTGAGGATGTTGGGAAGTGCATTAGATCATACACTGCCTGCGCCATTACCAAAACAACCATCAAGAAGAAAGGACTGTATACTCCTCTACCTACTCGTAATTGGCCTTGGGAATCTATTTCCATGGATTACATGACGGGCCTTCCTTCTACTAAGCATGACAATGATCGCATTTTCGTGGTCATGAACAAAATCTCTAAGATGGCCATCCTAGCGGCCTGCAAGAAGAGTACCACAACAAAGGCCACTGCTAATATCTTCTTTGAGCAAGTATGGGTACACTTTGGGATCTCACAGTCCATTGTCTTAGATCAGGACAACAGATTCCTGAGTGCATTTTGGTCAAGTCTCTAGTCGATGTTGGATACAAAACCTACTAAGTTCACAACTTTCCATCCCCAAACTGATGGCCAAATAGAGATTGTCAACAGGATGATCGTACAAATTCTGTGCATGTACAACTCAAAGGATCCATGCATGTGGGATGAAAGTCTCCCCTATGTCCAAAACATCTACAATAGAGCTCTCCAAAGCTCCAATAGCCATAGCTCCTTTCAGGTATGGATGGGATTTCAACCTATGCCCCATTGATGTGGCCATACCATTTGCAGCCCCTTAGGTAGATTCAGATCATGTTAAGTCTAAAGCAGAAATGGATAAAAACTTCATCGAGCGCATTCAACACATCCATCAACAATTCCATGATATGTTTGATAGATCCAATGCTAAGAACAAGTAACGCCATGATCAACATCGATTTTCTCACAAGTTCTAGGTGGGCGACAAAGTTTGGCTACATTTGCAGAAGGAGTGCCTTGTTGGACCCCATCGCAAGCTTCACCAGCTCCGATATCGACCATACACCATCACCAAGGTCATCGGTGATAATGCCTTTGAGCTTAGCATCACACCGTTCCTTGGTCTTCACCCAATATTCAATGTAGATTGCCTTCAGCCATACCTTCCACCATTGTTGGACACATCTGACATTACAGAACAACTGACACCAATAGAGCTCAACTCGGACTACATGGAATATTCCACAACTAATCAGATCATGGAAACACAGATGAAGAACACTCACCAATAGAGGATTCATCTATATCGAGTTGTCGAAGAAGGCCAACTCCTTCACCAAGGCAAGTGGTTCACTAGGGACCAGGTTCAACAGAAATTTCATCACTTCATGGATGCTCTACACGCAATGGGGACCATTGCTTCCTAAGGAGGGTGGAATGAACTAGGTCAATATTGGTGGCCACCAACCTATTCCACTTATACCCCCTAGTCAGTTTCATCTGTTTCCTTGTTCATTTCATCATTTACTATTTTTAGCAGTTTGGACCCCCTAAACGACTTTTTTTGGGGGTCTGCAAGAGGCCCATATCGATAGGAAACGGCCTATGGTGAAATTTTTTGTACTTAGAGAGAGATTTCCAACAAGTTATCGTATGTGCCAAATGGAGATAATATGACCAAGTTATGACCCCAGGAAGTTCGCTGCCAAACTAACCCCAATGGGGCCGACAAACGCTTGGTGTTACATCTCCTAGGGTTATGGTTTTGGTTGTTTAGGTTTGTCTCATGTTTTCCAGTAATAAATGGGCCCTTCAGCCTCATTTTAACACATTTTAGAGGCATGTATCCACCACATCTCTTCTCAGAGATAAGCTACCATCGCCCAAGCTATCTTATTTCCATTCTGTTTGTAAGCATAGTTCAATATTTTTCTATTAATGAAATGAATTGTTTTCTACTACATCTCTGTGTTTATGATTATAGTTGTAAGTTTTTGCGTTCCTATTTATGTTTGGATCAACTAATAATAATAATAACAATGGTATATTTTTAATACAAATGTTATTATTCAAATGTTATTAATATTGTTACCTATAAATGATTGTGGTTGACCATGATGCCTATGGTGAACACTGTTCACCATGGTATCCATGTTTTGTTTTTTTTTGTTCTTTTAAGTTAGAGTTCAATTAGTTATAGAAAAATTACATAATGTACATTCATGAGAATTCAAAACCTATTTTTGACAAAAAACAAAAGAAACTAGCCATCACAAGACCATTACTTGGAGGGCTATCTGTGTAAGAGAGGAAAACCAAGTAGCTTCTAAGAAGCTTTGAGAGAAAGTTATTACAAAAAAATTCATGAGAGTGGGAAAAAGTAATAAAAACAAAAGGTTATTTCATGGTGTGCAAAAGAGATGCGAGTGGTGTTGAAAACTACTTGGTTAGAACCTTTATTTCATCATGCAACTCCACTAGACTCCCCCATTAAACCTTTATTAGCTTGTAATAGTCATCTTCTTATATTAATTAATGTGTATTTAGCTGAGGATAATTAGTTCCACCTTGGAACTAATGAGATCCTCATTATTATGTGATGACTCTAGATCCCGTGGAGCTTTCTCTATTGCAATGCGTGGCCACTTACGAGAACTTGTTGCTAACAAAACTAGATTCTCTTAACTCTAAGAGGTGGATTCAAAAACTACAATGGATTCTATGCACAAAGGGGGGGGCATAAGTTGTAATCCCATGGATTATTCAAGTACTCTCAGTGCATTACAAGTCTGCTTCAAATGAAAATCAAGGTCCTCCACCCACCCTTCAAGAACAACCATTTCATCCTCCATGTATCTCACAAAGAGAGAAAGTACATTTTTGAGAGCGCAAAGACTATTACCAGTGTTTTCATTTCTTGGATATCCAAATGAGCCACCATGCAATAATAGTGCCTTAGCACGATGACATCGAAGTGTTCATCTTGAAGGCCATACTAAGGAGGGGGAGGTGTGTGGCCTCGACCCCTACAACCCTTCTTTATATTCCTTTCCACCTTACCATTATTTTTGCACTTAAACAAACCAATTTGAAAGAATTCTGGAAAATAATTCTATCCATCTTCTAAGAAAAATCTTGTATCTAGTTGATATGGTAAGTAAGACACCCATCGAGGCAGATGTATGATTCCCAAGCAAGTTGTAAATGCTGGGTTGCAATGGATGTGTCATCACATTACATGGTGATGAAGGAGCATGTGACTTGGAGGGAAAATCTTCAAACTTGTTCCAAAAATCCAAAAAAATCTACGGGCAAAGGAGTGGGATCCTTTAGCCAGTAGTTTCCATGCTTTTCTAGTTTAAGATAGGGATAGAATTAAGAATAAAAGAATTTTGTAATACTCACTTATGGATAAGCGATAATAAGTTTTTATGCATGATTGCTTTAAATCACTCTATGTAAAAGGCATGCTTTTGTATGGATAAGGACTGAGAGGGCTTATCTATTATTTATAAAATGAAATAACAGGACTCTCCAAGGGAGGGAGTGCCTGGAAGCATTATCATTGACAAAAACTCTTTCTATGCATCTGATTGATGGTTCTCTATTAAAACTATTATTTTTATGCATGTATCAATTTCGATTCTATTATTCCCTGCATTTCATCAATGGTGATCCAATATTTGTTTCCCAATTAACATTTAATCTTAGGCCTGTTGCGTTGTTTTCCATATATCGACGCATCTATTTCCTCTTACACGCATTGTTGAGCTTCCAAGCAGAAACTCTGTTTGACACAGAGAATTCATGAAATTACTTAGTCACTGTAGAGTTCTGAACCTAAAATTATATAAGCTCTAGTTCATTCCCGTATTGGGTCCGAACCAAGATCGCATCGCATAATCCCAAGTGTACTAGAAAGGGCCTTTGGATTTGCCGAAGTCTGAAACTCCGATAGCCCGAACCTGAGACATTATAAAGGAGACTGGAAGAGTTATCTAGTCCACGATTGTTATCACATCGCCAAATAGGAACAGAAGGAGCTTAGAATTGGAGTGTTGGAATCACCGATAGTGATTTTCAATAGTCCACGTGCTATCGCATCAGGGTTATCAGAGTGTTGTGTTATTGCTCCATTCCATGTGGAATTGCTGACAACAATTATAAACCACCGATAGTGCTAATTGTGTTAAATATATTTCTTGAAATTAAAGCGCCGATAGTGTAATTCTTTTGAATTAACATTGTAGTGGTATTAAGGCATGATTGTGTATTTCCGTTCCTTTGGGAACAAAGGCCCGTGATTTTGTATTTTGCATTTTAAAACGCATTTCCCTTTGTTTACAGGAACGATAGTTTATTTCTATAATTCCATAGGAATTATAGACCGTGAAAAGGAAACAGGTATATTGCATGATTTGTGCCCGATAACGAAGGTTGGAGTGTATTAGAGGAAAACTCATGACGCTGTCAATAGATGACTGATACACCTGTTGAAGCAAAAGAAGGAATTCAGCTAGAAATTGAAGAAATTATATAAGGGATCAACCGCTTGTCTATATCGCCTACACCCAAGCCACCATTCATGGTATCAGAGCAACCTATTGACACTGAATTGAATCTCGGAAGCAGGAGAAGGAAAGTTAATATGGATTTCAAATGTGGAAGAGGATGAGGACATGGTGGAAGAGGACGACCTGTTGCAAACGCTGAAGTAATGGAAGCTATGCAATAGATGCAAGCTAGATTGGATACATTAACAACAGGTAGAAATATAGATGATGGATATTTTAGCAAACCTCAGGTTAAATTTACAGAGGAGGAAGCTGTAGCAGTTACCCCTGAGATGAGATTCTTCCAGTTGGTGTTGAGATCCACAGCTTGGAGAAAGACTGAGGTTTCAATATATGAAGGAGGACTAAATCCAGAAGAATTAATAGACTAGATTAATGGCATGGAGAAAATCTTCGACTATGAAGAAATAGAAGATGAGAAGAAAGTAAAGTTTGTTGTCACCAAGTTAAAAGGTCATGTAGCACTTTGGTGGGATGGTGTGCAGGCAGAAAGAAAGATACTTGGAAAGCAACCTATCAAGAATTTGAGTAGGATGGTAGAAAAGCTAAGAGGTAAGTTTCTACCAAGTAATTATCAACAAACCTTCTTTAGACAGATGCAGAATCTTAGACCGAGGTCTTTGACAGTGAAAGAATAAACAGAGGAATTCTACAAGGTAAGCATAAGAGCTAGAGAATCCCAAGATACAGATGAGAAGGTGGCTAGATATGTGAATGGCCTTAGGATGGACATTCAAGATGAGATAAGTCTACTGTCTCCTAAAACAATAGAGGAAGCTTATCAGATAGCACTGAAAGTTGAAGAAAAACTGATGAGGAAGCAATCTGGCAGAGGGAAGTGTACTTTCCAAGGAAGGGGAAGTCAAGGTGGTAGAGGAAGATCTACAGCACCTAAAGATGGAGCTAGTAGCAACTCAACCCAACATGCACCCATAGGAGGTGATGTAAGAGGCAGAGGGAGTTTTTCTAGAGGGAGAGGAGGCAGAGGAAGAGGAAAATAAATAAGATGCTACAGATGTAAAAAACTGGGACATAGAGCTTTTGAGTGCCCAAAGAATGCAGGAACAAGCCAGAGGAATGCACTTGTTGCTCTAGTTGAGGGAGAAGCACCAATAGTTGTAGTAGTAGAACAAGAAAACATAACAGAGAGGGGAGAATATTTGGTAGTCAATAAAGTTTTTCTCAAGCCGACAAAGGAGATAGTTGAACCATCACAAAGAAAGACATTATTCAGAACAATGTGTAAGGTTCAAGGGAAATGTTGTCAGATGATCATTGATAGTGGCAGCACTGATAATTTGGTCTCTACAGAAGTAGTGGAGAAATTGAAGCTGAAGACAATGAAACATCCAACACCTTACAAGGTGTCATGGTTACAAAAGGGACATCAACTGATAGTGAATGAATAGTGTGAAGTGGAATTTCAGGTGGGCAAGTATAAAGATAAAATTGTATGTGATGTGATGCTAATGGATGTGTGTCACATATTGCTTGGAAGACCTTGGGAATATGACAGTGGAGCCATACATGATGGGAAAAGAAACACCTACAAGTTTGGAAAGGATGGTGTCAATCATACATTACTGCCTCTGCAAGAAGAAGATGTAATAGGAAAGAAGACTGACCCAAAAACTTTATTATTAGGAGGAAAGGAATACTTGAAGCAGATTGAAGAGAATGACGTAAATTTTGTTATAGTTTGCAAGCCCAAGGTAATAATGACTTCCACTAAAATTTCAGATTTACCCATTGAAATTCAAGAAATCTTGGAGAAATATTGTGATATTATTGTTGATGATTTTCCAAATGAGTTGCCACCCATTAGAAGAATTAGCCATCATATAGATCTGATTCCTAGAGCAAGTCTACCTAACAAAGTAGCTTACAGAATGCCTCCATTAGAAAATGAAGAGGTTAGAAAGCAAGTGCAAGAATTGCTTAACAAAGGGCTGATTAGAGAAATCTTGAGTCCTTTCACAGTACCAATGGTGTTGATCCCAAAGAAAGGTGGAGGCTGGAGAATGTGCACAGATTCAAGAGCCATCAATAAAATGACAATTAGATACATATTTCCTTTGCCTAGAATTGAAGATGTAATGGACTGCTTGAGTGGAGCAAAGTATTTTTCAAAACTAGATCTTAAAAGTGGGTATCATTAGATAAGGATAAGAGAAGGGGATGAGTGGAAAACCACTTTTAAGACAAATGAGGGATTGCATGAATGGAGAGTAATGCCTTTTAGGTTTTCAAATGCACCAAGTATATTTATGAGACTCATGAATGAAGTTTTTAAAGATTTTATTGGTAAATTTGTAATAGTATATCTGGACGGTATATTTGTTTACAACAGGTCTAAGGAGGAGCACTTGAGGCATCTGAATTATGTCTTACAAAGGTTACAATAGGAGAAATTATTGCAGAATTTGAAGAAATGTTCATTCATGAGAGAAGAGCTAGTGTACTTGGGTTTTGTTATTTCTGTTGAAGGGCTGAAGATGGATCTAGAGAAGATCAAGGAAATCATGCAGTGGCCTTCACCCAAGAGTGTTTTTGAGATAAGAAGTTTTCATGGTATTTCTAGCTTTTATAGAAAATTCATCAAGAATTTTAGTAAGATTAATGCACCTATTATTGAGACCATAAAGAAGGACAAACAACCATTTAAATGGATTGCTGAAATAGAAAAGAATTTTCAACTGTTAAAGAAGAAAATCACTGAAAAGCCTATTTTGGTTTTACCTTATTTTAGTAAGCCTTTCCAAGTGAAGTGTGATGCCATCGGAGAAGCTATTGGAGGTGTATTAAGTTAGGAAAACAAACCAATAGCTTATTATATTGAAAAGCTAAATGATTCCAAAAAGAAATATTCTTCTTATGACAAGGAGTTCTACGCAATTTTGTAGTCATTAAAAAAATGGAGGCATTATGTAAAGTCAAAAGAATTTATCCTTTACTCAGATAACCATGAACTATAGTATATTATGCAGCAGCCAAAGCTCGATGAGAAACATGCCAAATGGGTAGAGTATCTTCAAGGTTTCCATTTTGTTTTGAAGCATATAAATGACCAATCAAACAAAGTTGCAGATGCCTTAAGTATGAGGAATGTATTATTTTAAGAGAGTCAAATCCAAGTGTTGGGTGTTGATTTTCTTAAAGAATTATCTGAAAAATATCTAGATTTTAAAGAGGCATTTGAAGCTTGTAAAAATCCTATTTTGATGGATAGGAGTAAATGGTTGGATTACTTCTTACAAGATGGACTATTGTTTAAGAAAAATCAGCTGTGCATACCAAACTATTAAATGTGGAAGAATTTAATCAAAGAAAAACATAGTGGAGGACTTGCAGGACATTTTGACATAGAGAAGACTTTTGAACAGTTGAACAGATTTTATTTCTGGACGAAAATGAAATCTGAAGTGGAGAAGTATGTGAGAACTTGTAAAATCTGTCAATATGCAAAGGGAAGAAGCCAAAACACAGGTTTGTATATTCCATTACCAATTCCAGATAGGCCTTGGGACATGGTAAGTATGGATTTTGTTTTGGGCTTACCAAATACTCAAACAGGTAATGATTCAATTTTTGTTGTAGTGGATATATTTTCAAAAATGGCACACTTTATTCCATGTTATAAGACTAGTGATGCTTCTCACATTGCCAATTTGTTTTTTTAAAGAGGTTGTAAGATTGCATGGGTTGCCTAAAAGTATTGTCTCAGACAGGGATTCCAAATTTGTTGGAAAATTTTGGAGGAAACTATGGAAGAAATTGGGAACTAAATTAAGTTTCAGTTCTGTCTATCATCCACAAATTGATGGACACACTGAAGTTGTGAACAAGAGATTGGGCAGTCTTTTAAGGAGCCTTACTGCAAAACATCCAAAGCAATGGGATCAAGTGTTGGCACAAGCTAAATATGCATATAATGACTCACCTAACAGGAGTATAGGATAGACTCCATTCCATATTATTTATGGAATGCATCCAAGAGGGGTATCTGAGTTAAGAAACTTGGGAAAAGAAGAGATGAGAAGTGCAGAGGGTGAAGATTTTGCTTCAGAAATGCAAGCAATACATGAACAAGTGAAACATCAGCTACAGGATAGCAACATCAAATACAAAACCAAGGCAAACATGAGAAGAAGAGAGGTGAAATTTGAAGTTGGCGATCTGGTTTTAGCACATCTCAGAAAGGAGAGATTTCCAAAGAGGGAGTATAACAAATTGAAGTTAAAAAAAATTGGACCATGCAGAGTGTTGATAAAATTTTCTACAAATGCCTATGAGATTGAGTTACCCCCTGATGTTGGAATATCACCAATTTTTACTGTTGCAGACCTGTACAAGTATGAAGGTGAAACTGTAGATGATATAACACAAGATCAAGAGACACAAGAGATTGACTGGGTAAAACAATTACCCACAACAAAGAAATTGTAGCCAGAAAGAATTCTGGACATGAAGGTGTTTAAGAAAACAAGGGGACAAGAATACTTCTAGTATTTGGTAAATTAGAAGGATATGCCAATCGCTGAAGCTACTTGGGTTACAGAAGACATGCTATAGAAACTGGGCAGTTCTGTAGATGAACTCATGGACAGGAGCCCATGAAGAATTTTCTCCTCAGGAGTTTGATGCAGTAGCATGTGACTTGGAGGGAAAATCTTCAAACTTATTCCAAAAATCCAAAAAATCTACAAGCAAAGGAGTGGGGTCCTTTAGCCAACAGTTTCCATGCTTTTCTAGTTTAAGATAGGGATAGAATTAAGAATAAAAGCATTCTGTAATAATCGCTTATGAATAAGCGATAATATTTTTTTATGCATGATTGCTTTAAATCACTCTATGTAAAAGGCATGATTTTGTATGGATAAGGACCGAGAGGGCTTATCTATTATTTATAAAATGAAATAATGGGATGCTCTGAGGGAGGGGGTGCCTGAAAGAATTATCATTGACAAAAACTTTTTATGTGCATCTGATTGATGGTTCTTTGTTAAAACTGTTATTTTTATGCATGTATTAGTTCCGGTTTTGTTATTCCCTGCATTTAATTAATGGTATTTAATCTTTGTTTCCCAATTAACATTTAAGGTTAGGCCTGTTGGGTTGTTTTCCATATATCAGCGCATCTATTTCCTCTTACACGCATTGTTGAGCTTCCAAGCGGAAACTCTATTTTACACAGAGAATTCGTGAAATTACTTAGTCGCAACAGAGTTCTGGACTTAAAATTATATAAGCTCTAGCTCTTTCCTATATCGAGTCTGAACCAAGATCACATCGCATAATCCCAAGAGGACTAGAAAGGGCCTTTGGAGCTGCCGAAGTCTGAAATTTCGATAGCCTAGACCTGAAACATTATAAAGGAGAGTGGAAAGGTTATTGGGTCTGTGATTGTTATCGCATCGCCAGATCAGAATGGAAGGAGCCTAGAATTGGAGTGTTAGAATTTCCGATAGCGATTTCTGATAGTCCACGTACTATCGCATTGGGGTTATTGGAGCGTTGTGTTATTTCTCTGTTCCATGTTGAATTTTGACAACAATTATAAATTGTCAATAGTGTTAATTATGTTAAATATATTTCTTGAAATTAAAGCGTCGATAGTGTAATTCTTTCAAATTAACACTATAGTGGTATTAAGGCGCGATTGTGTATTCCCATTCCTTTGGGAACAAATGGCTGTGATTGTGTATTTTTCATTTTAAAATGCATTTCCCTCTGTTTACAGGAACAATAACATAGGAATCATAAGCCATGAAAGGGAAACAATTCTATTGCATGATTTGTGCCCGATAACAAAGGTTGGAGTGTAGCAAAGGAAAACTCATGAAGCTGTCAATAGATGACTGATACACCTGTTGAAGCAGAGAGAGGAATTCAGCCAGAAATTGAAGAAAATATATCAGGGATCAGCCGCTTGTCTATATCGCTTGCACCCAGGCCACCACATGGCTAGATGACAAGTGGTGGGGAGGGTATGCCTAGAGTGCCACCAATCTCCCTACTTAATTTTCGATGCTAGATTGGTCATGGGAGTTGTCATTATGTCCCTCGATTAGTGAGTCCTCTAGATACGAGGACCATGGTACCCATGTTGACTATTAATGGTGTTAGAAAATGCTTACCTTTCAAATTAAGAATGTCATCTTTTCATAATGCTTGACCAAGATATATGCATTGTCCATAGTTGACCATATTGCATATTATTATTATTATTATTATTATTTTTCATAGAAAAATACAGTATATATTTATTTAGAAAAATATATACATTTGCTAACTATGCTGACTTTACTATAGTCTGAACTCTTGTTTGACCTCATCTTCATTGAAACTATTGACCCTAGAAGTTCTCATAGATAAATTTACCATCCAAGATGTTAGTGCTAAATCATGTTACCTTGAAATTTCCTCCAAGGGCCTATACAAGCTCAAACAACAAAAGACAACCATTAAGGGTTTGAATAACAAATAAAAAGAAAAAGAAAGATTTTTTAAGGCATTGGACCATTGAATGTGCATTATTGGGAATGAACTGACACAGCATCACGGCCACACCACACCATAACATCAAAGGTTCTAACACTGAGGACTTGCACACTGGTAAGATCCAATAGAAAAAATGCCTGACCATCCAATGACTCAAGGAAGTTTATACCATGAACATGCATGGGTGATAACGAAGCAAGGCAATGTGGAGGGGGCCACATGTCACCCTCTCGTGCCCTTCATAGTTCTCTAATTTTTTCAAATGTAGGCCTCTAAGCGATGTGAAAGGGCGCCACATGACCCTCCACTTAGGTTTCCCATTTACCACCTATTGGCTTCACCCCACTATCCATGAAATATGCCACATGGTGCCACCATGCCAAGTTATCCCTCCACGTGGTTGGAACTACATAATGCAGACATCATCATTGATCCAAGTGGACGTTGGTGGCCACCCACCTATCCCATTTGGACCCCCACAACTGTCTCTTTCAGTTTTTCCGTTTCCTTAATTATAGCACAATTTACTATTTTTAGCAGTTTTTCAAGTCCTGAACTTCCAGAGCCGTTTTGAGGCCCTAAACAATGTTTTTTGGGAAACCCACCGCAACGATTTTTTTGATAAAAATTGTCTTTTTCGTCGTAGTCCTCGGAGAGGTCTTTCCAACGGGCTATCATGCGCGTCAAACGGAGATAATACGACCAATTCGCGACCCCGGGAAGTTGGCTGTCCAACTCACCCCAAAACGGGGCCCACAATTTGGCGTTTCATCTTCTAGGGTTAGGTTTTGGAATGTGAAGGGTTTTCCATTATTTCTCAATAATAAATAGGCCTTCGAGCCTCATTGTAACACACTCCGAAACAGTTCAGAGGCATGTAGCCGACACATCCCTTCTCAGAGATAAGCTACCATCGCCCTAGCTGGGTTATTTCTATTTGTAAGCATATTTCAGTATTCTCCATTAATGAAATGAAGTTAATTTCCGCTGCATCTCTATTTTTATGGTTATCGCATCCCTGTATTTATGGTTATCTCTGTAATCTATTGCGTTCCTGCTTAAATCCGGATCAGTGGTATCAGAGCGGTCTGCTTTTTCTCTGTTTTTCTTTGCATGTCCCCAACGAGGTCGGGATATAAGGAGTTAGGGATTGAATTGGTCGAACCTTTGCAAGACCATCCTCGCAAATTTGGACGACCTCCCATGGCGGATGAGAAGAAAGACGAGGGGGTAGGAGATCCTATCAGAATCTTGCTCGAAGAAGCCCTCGAGCGGCAAAGGAACGCGATGATGGATAGCTTTGCGCAGATCCTTCAGCAGCTACCCAGAGGCGACGCATCGGCTTCCAACAGCTACTCTGGAAACGCCACACCGTTTAAGGTACAAGTTAATTTTGAAATCCCCATCTTCGAGGGTCAAATAGACGCAGATGCCGTAGATAAATGGTTAAATCTGCTAGATGGGTATTTTTCTGTTCATGAATTTTCAAGTCGGGAAAAGATTGTTTTCGCTCTTCTCAAAGCAGCCCCCCACGTCAAGGACTGGTGGGAAACGTACTGCGAGCAGAAGGATGAAAGTACAGGCTCACTGTTTTCAGCCGCCCCCACTTGGAATGACTTCCGGGATGCCATCAAGGAGCAGTACTACCCTGTAAAAAGCTATGAGGACAAATACTTCAAATGGACCACACTGCGGCAGGGATGAGACCAAGATGTACCAGAGTTCACAAATATTTTTCATACCCTTCGCACACAGTTGGGTATCAAATATTCTGAGCTCCATCTGGTACTCAAATACCGCGGCTTCCTACACAGATACATCCAGGAAGAGATGGAGTTCTTGAACATATCCTCACTCGGCACAGCATACCGATACGCTGTCAAAATCGAGCAAAAGTTCAAACAGAAGAAGCGAGACTTTGGATCTGCAAATCCGAAGCCCAAAGGACAAAGCCAAGGCGGGGTGACCCAAGACAACCCCTCTACGCTGCAAGAAAAGAACAACACCACGAAGCCGAAGAAGGACACAGGAAAGTGGTGTGAGTTGCATAAGAGTCCCACTCATAACACAAGTGAGTGTCGGACCAGGCAGTCACTGGTGGCCGAGTTGAAGGCTTCCGAATCAGATGCATGTTCTGACTCTGAGTCAGAACCCGACAAGGGGAATGACAAAGGGAAGCAGATCATTGATGTGGATCCCAGCGCCACTGTTGCTACTGCCAAGATCCAGAAAAATGAGCCCGAAGATCCAGAGGAGGGGGGACGTCTTTTCCACTCACAGATGTGGGTGAAGGGTTCGCTGCTGCAATTCATTGTCGACAGTGGCAGCCAAAAGAACCTCATTTCAGCAGAGGTCGTGAAGCGGTTGGGCCTACCAACTACACGACACCCACAGCCGTACAGTATCGGTTGGCTTCATGAAGGACGAGATCTCAAAGTTCGCCAGCAGTGCCGCCTTCCCTACAGCATCAAGCCCTTCACAGACGAGGTATTATGTGATGTTACACCTCTGGATGTTTGTGATGTACTATTAGGCTAGCCATACTTGTGGAGGTGACATGCTGTGTATGAGTCAAGGCCTCGCGCTGTCATCATTTCGTTGGATAATTCATTATACAGGATACCGCAGGTAGGCCCACCTACCGCCACCTCTTTGATCACTGCTAAGAAAGGTAGCAAGCTCATCTCACAGAATAGGAAATTTATTTTCTGTCTGGTTCGCTCCCAAAGTAAGGGGAAGATCGGTTCTACATCCATGACCCCCGTGAAGGGTTCCTCCACATAGCAGCAACAACAGAGGGATACAGTCTTGACAGAACACAGGAACAACTTCTCCTTACCGAGAGGGGTACCACACAAGTTTCAGGTGGGCGACAAAGTTTGGTTACATTTCCAGAGGGAGCACCTTACTAGAACCCATCAGAAACTCAGATCGCTTCGACATGGTCCTTACACCAATAACAAGGCTGTGGGCAACAACGCTTTGAAGCACAACATTCCTCCATTCCTTCGCTTAGACCGATTTTTCAATGTCAACCATCGCCGACCATGCTTCCCACCATTTCTGGACACATCAGAGATTGCAGAACAGCTCACTAGAGACCCAGCTCAGCAGAAGCTTCCTCATCTCAGGGAGGAACTCAACGCAATGGGGACCATTTCTTCCTAAGGGGGGAGGAATGATCCAAGTGGACGTTAGTGGCCACCCACCTATCCCATTTGGACCCCCACAACTATCTCTTTCAGTTTTTCTGTTTCCTTAATTATAGCAAAATTTATTATTTTTAGCAGTTTTTCGGGTCCTAAACTTCCGGAGCCGTTTTGAGGCCCTAAACGACGTTTTTTGGGAAATCCACCGCAACGGTTTTTCTAATAAAAATCGTCTTTTCGGTCGTAGTCCTCGGAGAGATCTTTCCAACGGGCTATCATGCGCGTCAAACGGAGATAATACGACCAATTCGCGACCCCGGGAAGTTGGCTGTCCAACTCACCCCAAAACGGGGCCCACAATTTGGCGTTTCATCTTCTAGGGTTAGGTTTTGGAAAGTGAAGGGTTTTCCATTGTTTCTCAATAATAAATAGGCCTTCAAGCCTCATTGTAAACACACTCCGAAACAGTTCAGAGGCATGTAGCCGACACATCTCTTCTCAGAGATAAGCTACCATCGCCCTAGCTGGGTTATTTCTATTTGTAAGCATATTTCAGTATTCTCCATTAATGAAATGAAGTATTATTTCCGCTGCATCTCCGTTTTTATGGTTATCGCATCTCTGTATTTATGGTTATCTCTGTAATCTATTGCGTTCCTGCTTAAATTCGGATCAATCATGCCTATAATAGCCCCAAGTAGTTAAATTTATGCATGCAATGGAAATATTATGATAAAATAAAATGGGATGACAAATGGGATAGAGATTCCATAGGGTTGGGGTGGTTATTGTTGGAAAATGATATGACTATGAAGAAAAACCAATGAAGAATATGAAGATACACCAAAAAGTAATAATAAAAATGGATTTGAGAAACATTAGAGGGGGTTTTTTCCTCGAGAAAATTTGAATTCCAAGAGAGATTTAACAAAATAGAGGAAGGAGTTCTTTCAGTTGGCAAGGGAGCAGGAAGGGATCCTAGGTGTGGAACTAATTACCTCTCGAGTTCCTATTTTCTTGGAGGGTAGAGATGGTATTTCTTAGAAAATCACAATGGAATGGGGTGGAGGAATTGGTCTTGGAAAATTCCTGGAGGATTTCTAAATGTTTCCTTATTTCCTTTTGAATTGTGAGCTATGGAATCCTTGGTTATTGGGTGGAACCATAGTGTCTGTCTTTTGAATGGGTGGAGACCATTGGCCTTTGGAATCCTTATGCATGGTGTTGATTTTCAATTTAGTTGGTGGTGGATATGGATGGTTCTCTAGAGTCCCCGATTGAGCTAGTGATTATGTTTATGTCCCGAGCAAGAGATCGATCAACCTATAGAATTTGGCTTGGAGGTGATAGCCACAAGTGAGAGTTAGTTATAGTTGTCTATGTTTGGGTGGAGAGTCATAGTCACATACATAGTTTCCCACTATTTTTTGAGATAAATATCTCTCATATTCTTAATAAATCAAGAATTTTATACATATGTACATATATATGTGCCTATATCATTACTAGTTTGAAATAATGCTCATTGATGGCATGGTTCATGATTTATTTAGTTAATAAATTAGCCAATGTGTTGTTGTTACTATGTAAAAGGTGCAAGAATAAAATGTGGTAGAAATTATTCAATCCTTCTAGTAACTAGCATGCAATCTTCTTCATTGTAGTGATATATTTTTGTTTAAAATACAATAATATGCAAGTTAATGTGTGCATGTGGACATGCAAGGATCAATGAGTACAATCATTGTCATTTTTGTTATAACTTTTATTTTGTAGAGTTTCAAAAGCTAAAAAAAATCCACATTGAGGATAATCCTATTGATGATGTGTTTAAAATTTTAGATATTGGTTCACAATATCTTAGGAATTATGATTTGAGGAGGCCTTGAGCTTTCTAAATGCAACTTTAAAAAGATCATGTTGGCATTCCTACCATACTTGTTACCTCTGCTACTATTTCATATCTTCACATGCTTTACCATCATTACCAATGCATTCAAATTGAACATAAATTCACGTGCAACTTCATTTTCAAATCCACGTAAGCATCCAAATTAGTTTACGCATCCTGCCCAATTCAAAATACTACACACTTCTTCCATTTCGTGTAATTGGGTTGGCTCATCTCACACTGAATTTCCTCCCATTGTTTGTCATTTAGAAAGGAATGATTGCAACTAGAAACATCATAGAGCCAAGAATAGTAGGATAGTAGCAGTGCACACAGTATGGAGATTCAGTGAAATCCAAGTTATAACATCCAACTAACACCATATTTCCTTATCAACACCATAGTCCCTTAGAAAATATCGATCCCTTCCAAGGCTTTAAAAAAAAACCAATTTGGAATTTCTTAGTTGGGTGCTATAGGAAAGCCAATTGTTACAATGATTCCCACAAAACCTTTATGTTATCCTTTTGGCAATTTCCTAAGTGAGAAATCTTCATTTGCATATCATCCCAATTCTTAGCACAATTATCATCTTCAAAAGTTGTCCTCAACATATAGTCATGGCTCCCTACCCTTTTCGAGCAATCTCCTCTATTTTCCTTCCTTCATGCTATTGTAAATGCTACTTTTCATATTCAACTTGAATTTTTATTTTTCTATGGATGATTACTTGACTCTCACCCTCCCTATGGATGATTCTACATGGGCCTCATTTTTATAACTAAGTTACATGGATCTCTCACCCACCTCCTACATGATTTTATTTACTACCATGTTTGAATATCTAGCTAAGATGACTATTCTAATAACATCAAGCATGCATTCAATGATTGACCTCAACAATTCAAATAGGGATTATATGGTAATGGAAATTAATTGAGGGAAAGTATATTGGAGTTGCAGGCATGTGGATTTCCACCATTGGACCCCCCTCTCTTATGTAATCATAGTGCCATATAAATCTATATTGGTCTATCTTGTAGCCAACATTGTCTCTCATTTTATTGTTTTGAATATGCAATTCTCTCGCATTACATCACTTAGTACTCAACCTATACACATGCACACATAAACACAAACAAATTGTCTATTTGGGTATCAAAATTAGGGTGTTACAAAACTTTTGGAATCAAATTGTTCATTTTCAACCATCGTTCTAAGACATGAATAGGCTTCTAACTACTTATAGTTGAGGCAATACTAGCCACACGAAGTTCTAATTCACACCATCACATATTTCACGGGTCATCATCTAGGGGAATGATACAAAACCAAATAATGGCACCAAGGAGCCAATGGAGGCTTTAGAGAAGTTTTCACATCTCCAATATTGAGAACAATATTGCTTTTAAAATACAAGTTGTGTTCAGGACTTGCATTATAGTCCTACTTTTAGATTACTAAACATTTAATAATTAGTGTATAAGTTTTTCTTTAAATAATACCAAATAAGTACTTAGTAGTTACTAATTGTAAAAGGTCCATATTTATTGAATAAGATCCAGTAAATGGTCCATAATCATTGAAAATGAAACCTCCAAGTAATTACATTTTTTCTTAGTTTCATCTCGAGATCACTAGAGTCCCAATGATCTTGTAGAAGTGGATTAAGGTAGGTTACTTCTATATGAAAAAATCTTAGATGGAATAAATTATTTCCTCGACTATTTCTAAAATATGAGGAGCATACTTATTAAATATTAATGGAAATACTAGCCTACCTCCAAATCATTAACAGAAATGTGCATCTAGCATGATGATGTCAGCCAAGTACATTGAGGTGTAAAAGGAAATTTTATATTATCTCCAGTTTAATCTACCAAACAATTGGCTTGTTGAAGTTCTTAGATAGTATTGCTACCAAACTAAACACTACGATCTTTCTATCATTTGGCCTATCCTTGACACCAATTGCAACTTGATGTGGGATGCATCCTTTTTGTATAGAGCGGACTAACTAGTTCCACAAAAATGCTATAAGACACACATAATCATAGTGAATACTTAGGTGTTGGTAAGGTGAGAAGGGAATGATTCAGACAATAGTGTGCAAGCTCACAATGAATGTATATTGGCCTACACAAAGATAGTAGGATAGCAAGAGTGAAAGGGATTTTATTTAATAACAAGAAATAATTTTAAATCAAACATTTGTAAGGACAAGCATAAAAAACACAATGAATCAAGTGTATTGATACATGTTGACCACTATGTGTTAATGACCCATAGAAATACACCCTTTTTTTTTTTGCAAAAAGGATAGTGCTTGATCGATGTGTTTGTGTCGTCCAACTATCGTCATCAGTCTGATCATCATGTTATAATGTAAACCAATTCTGCATGTACATGATGTAAATAATCTCGGCAAAACTGTGTCATGTAAGTAACAACCTAGGTAAACCTACATTTCTAGTGACAATCTCCATTGTCAGAGGTTTTTTGTCTCACCAATCCATTCTTGGATGACAGACAGAGTTTTCCCCTCTAGTATTACCCCAAATCTGGAATTGATTTTTTCACTAGGATCTAAGGCGAGTCCTAATGTTATAGATCGAGGCTATGTAAAAGTAATTTGGGAATAATCCTAACTATTTGGTTAGGTTATTTTATTACAAATTGCTTGGTCTGCTGGATTATATTTGTGTCACAGAAATGAGTAGTCTTTGAGGGTCTATTACAAATGGTTTTTCCCCCTTATGATGTAAAAAATATTAAAATCATGATGTAAAATGTCCGGGGGTTGGAAAAATAATTTATCCCCTCATAGGTTAATTAATTAAATTTCTGACAAAAAAGTAATTTAAATTCTAAGCCAAAAATTTAATTAATTCTAGGCCCTAGGTAAATTTAAATTCTCCATAGGAAAAAATTTGTCGGTCCTAAAAAAAATAAATTTTAAAAGGTCCTGGGACTAAGGTAAATTAATTATTTTGATAAATTTTAAATCTTTGATCCGTGGCTTTAAGTCAAAGTCAAATTTATGGGGAAATTAATTCAAGAATTCTATTTTTGAGTTAATTAAAATATATTTAAATGAAAATTTTGAATTTCCTCAAAATATCAAATATTTCGATGGATGAGATTAAAAGAAAATTTGATCTTCATCGACAGTCAAGATTACTTTGACAAGGATCACTCGAACTAGACTTTGGAGGATTTATCTTTAAATAGGAGGTCATTTGTTAGTCGATCCATTCGATCTTTGAATTGTGTACTAAGCTCTCAAGCTCGCTTGTATGTATTTTTTGAATTAATGCAAAAGTATTTGGGGTTTCAAAGTGTTGTAGTGTTCCTTTTCATGAACTTACGCTAACATTGTTTTAATTTTTGCTTAATGTTATGTAAAAACTATCAATCAATAGCTCTTTTAGAATAATCTGAATACAGGTATCTTATTCAGTTTGTTGAATCTAGGGTAACATTCTTAATTTTGATCAAAGTAGCAGGTATCTCTATTTCTTCATAATTTCATTATTGTTATATTTCTCTACTTGGTTTGATGGTTGATATAATGTTTGTAGGAGATTTTTCAAGTTTTCGTAGAGCGTTTGGAGATAGCTCTCGGTTGGACCAACCAACTCTCAGCGTATATTTCCTTAAGATCCTACTTCACATAAGCTCTAGGACTTATTTTAAGATTAAATTAATTTTCCTACAAGGTGTTTCTAGGCTAGTACCTCTCCAAAATTTTCAGAATTTATTTTTTTAGATATTTGTGGAAAATTGATAGATCTCACTGTCGAGAGCCTTAGATTATCAGATATGGGAGTGGAGTTGGACTCATACTCCTCATATCTGATAGATCTACCATCTTTGTGCATAGATTTGTAATTATCTTGTATAGATCTGAAATCTTCGTACAATAATTTTGATTTTCTAACTTTTGGGGTTCTGGATATTGTTTTATTTTATTTTTTTTTACCTTTTTGGGTTTTTAGCATACTTGTAAATAATTTTTAGATTTCAAAAGTCTAAATATTTATTTGATTTAAGTTTTAATTTTGTAGTTTAATTTTTTTTTATTATTAAATGTAACTTTTATTTTTTAAAAGTTCCTTTTTTTTTATCCCACATTCAAAACTTGAAAAAAGTTTCTCTAATTTGTATATATATACAAACCTTTCACCTTGTATTATTTCACTAACCCATTGCATTTAGTTTTATTTTTCTGGTATATATAATATTTTTCTTTTTTTTTTTAACTTCTAAACATTTTATTTTGATATTTTTTAAATATTTTAATTGTCTCTTTTAAACTTTGTAAATATATATTTTATATTTTTATATTTTAATAATTGTAAATATTTATATTTTTTCCTTTAGACTTGGAGATTAATTTGTATGACTCTTAAGTTCATAATTCTTTGCATATAATTTGTGAGGCTACTTCTGTGTTTTTCGTAGGTCTAGATAAAGAGCGAAGGAGCAGGGTTTGAAATATTTTCTTTTACAAGTACTTTGTCAGGGATTAGTACTCAGCATTCTGGAATCAGCCACAGGCTCCCCCTAACTTAGCCTCCCTTTTGGAATGATAATCTGGCAGTTTGGCAGCCTTCTATCACTGAGTTGCAAAGGGTTTTGTTCTCTGGTTTGAAGGGTTTGGTCACTGGTTAAGGTTGTTTAAATCTGGGCATTTGGAAATTCATTCTAGCTTAGCCGCAAGGGCTTAGGGCCTTATTTAGGCTAGTCACAACCCTTTTGAGGCCTAACTCTTTGGACGTTGACCTTTTTATTATCTCTCTTGCTGTTACGTTTGATTTCCATATTAACTTTTACCAAATTGCAGTCCTCTAAAACATTGTTTACAGAGGTTATGGTTTGATATTCGAGGAAGGATCTTGCCACTGTCTTGGGACAAATTCAAGACCTAAACCTTAATTATAATCTCCTCATAAATTTAAATAAAATTTAATGAAAATTTTAATCGATTTTAAAGGTTGTTCGTGAGCTTTCGAAAGCGCTTAGCACTCCAGATCTGAAACTATCATTCTAAGAATTTTCCCATCTGAAGTTTAATAGAAAAAGGTTTGAAATACATATTTCTTTTTGTCTGGCCATGGATTCTCAAAGACAGATTTGTCTTGGAAATAATTTTATGAAATCTGATGCAAACTGTCTAAGCATTCCTTCTTGACATTAGGAACTATTTTCCATTTCTGCACTAACGTTGTTTCTCTTTTGCAGATCTGATATCTAACTTGCATCTTTCCATCTATTGTTAACAATCTCATTTTCCATTCTATAAGTGTGATATTTATGAAGATCCTTTACTTATGCAACTATCTAAATAAGTAAAGATCATCCAATAAACACACTACCATCTAAAAGAATTGTAATTTGTTGTACATCTAATCACTTATTTAATTGTTTCATTGAGTTTGATCGGAATATCGTCATTTACTTGCTTTCTTGTATATGAAGTAATCTATTCCATTGTGGTTCAAGTATATCTATATCTTGAAGCTATATTGAAATATTATTGGAATCTTGTAATTTTTCCATGATATTTGGACAATCTTGGTTATAAGTGATTTTGATATTGAAGCATATTCTCCAAATCGTGATATCATTGAATCAATCTAATTGCATCTTGCACTTCCTAATTTTCATCATTTGGTTATTGTACCTAAAATTGTGAGTCAGTTCATCTCTTTGCAATTTTTATCTCTCATTCTTGTACTTAGCCATTTTATATTTCCTTGCAAGATCACATCAAGTATTATTGCTCATATTATAGTTGATTCTAATCTTTTGATTCATTATACTAACATCCTTCTTGCAACAATACTTGTCTAGTAACTTGAAGCTTTTCATATTTATGCAAGTGATATAATATATTTTGAGCATTGTTCATTAGGAACTGGTCTATATTTGTTGATCTCATTGTTGCCTCATTATTCTTAATTGCTTCATCTTGTTAAGTTATATTTTGCTCATTTAATAAAACACTTGCTAATTCATTATAATTCAAGTGGTCTAGAAAGGTAGTGATCTTCCCCTTTGATCTCCTAGGACTTGTTGCTTCAATAAGTTTGATCCCTTTCATCTATCTTTAGGGACTACCCCCTAATCTTGTTTTGGAGAGAGATAGAATAGAGTGAGTAGGGATCAAGGTGACAACCCCTGCTCTGAGCATTGTGCCTTAGGTGTACACTTTAGGCGACAATATTTTTTGGCACCATTGCCCAGGATAGATTTTTTTGTCCTTGGTCCTCATGACATTTTTATAATCATCTAACCTTTCCCTCCATTCATTAGCCTGTCAAGAGGCATGACATCTTTTGTCATCGTTGTCGGGGACCAATTTATTAGACATTGGCTTTGCGACATTTGTCTTAATCATCTTTATCTTCTCAATCCTTCATCATTTCTTATCCCATCAGCGCCACATTTTCTGATGCCATTATATTTCTTCATCTTTTAATCACCCTATATTTTTGCTTTTAGTAATAATTTCATCTTCTCTATCTGCACCTTTAGCACCTAGATGTTTTGGTTAGTTTCGTGTTTGGGTGGAGACTCCACTTATTCATCCATTATTTCTCAGACAAGAAGCCCTCCCTCACTTCCAGTGTCTTCTCCGTGACTAAACTTTCAGTTTTTTCCTTTTGGATCTTGGAGCTAGATTCATGTTCAAGTGGCAACTCCACTTCGTTCATTTTTTTCAAGAATTTCTGCTAGAATCTCACTTCTTATGGATCTATTTATTTTATTAAGAAAGGATCTCTCTCTCTATCATCCATTTGGCCCCTCATTTTTTCTTTGAGCAAGAAATCATGGACTTGTTCACCCCTTGTAACTTTGCTAACATTCAAGGTTATCAAAATGACCTTCCTAACAATGGCCTTTACAAGTTCCCTTATTTCCAAGGAAATAATGCAATTAGTGCTATGGATAATCTAAACGCTTCTAGCTCTTGGTTGGGTAAATATGCTAGAGGTGCTGACTATAATCACGAAGATGTGAAAATGAGCCTTTTTGTTCTTTCCTTAGAGGAATATGCTCTGGATTGGTTTACAAAAAAGCCTGATAATTTGTTTAATTCATTGCAATCGATTATTAATGCCTTTAAGGACAAGTATGGAGACAAAAGAGAAGAAGGACATCTGGTTAAAGCTATAATCATCATACAGAACAAAGAAAATGAAACCGTAGAAGAATTTATTAAGAGGTTTAATGGTATTATTAAAGAATTACCTCAAATTTTTCAACCTCCTACCAGGTCTCTTTTGGGTTTTTATGTTGATGCCTTTGATGTTGATACTTCTTATGAGTTGAAGTGAGCTAAAACTAATGATTATAAGGTTGCCCAGGTTTTAGCTGAGGAAATTGAAAAGGATAAGAAAGCATTTGGGAAGATTTAAATTTCAGATTTTGATGAGGGTCCAAGTAAATCAAAAGAATCCAATGAATTTGATGATGACCCTATGTAGATATTGATGCAGAAACTTGAAAGCATGGAACTTAATCAAACAAAGTTAATATCTAATCATGTTAAGGAAATGAGTGTCATGCAGGCTAGTTGGTCCAAATGGAAAGATATCAAGCACAAAGTTTCCAACCTAGAAATACTAATTTCTAGCATAAGAAAGACCCATCTAATGAGCAGAGACCAACAAATCCACTTGAGTTTCCCAATCTTGTGGATGAGGCTCTGCGTTATTTTAGGGTCTGTAATTCTCTTCATGAAGAGGCTACTTTCCATGTTGTCAAAAGAATCATAGATAGTAGAATGGCAGGGGTGAGTGATGGGCCTAAAAAATACCAATGTTTTTATCATGCAATATCACCATTCATACCCTAAAACCCTAGGTCTTTAACCTATTTTGTACCCTAATTCCATCAACTTGTCACCAAATCAAATTTTGTCTTGTGGTTGACTATCATTAGTTTTCTTAGATTTTCTATTATTAAAGATAATTATGCCATGATTTACTAATGACATTTTCGATAAGCTCATTTTTTCACAGGGTTCCATCGCCGAGTTTCTTCACAAGCCAGTAGAGTACGAAAATGACCAATTTGGGGCTTTGACACTTTCGGCATGCTTCCAAAGAAACCGAGAGAGGTTATTGTCAAAAAATAATGTTTTAATACCTTTCCATAACCTGGATTTCACCCAGGTCACTCATGTGGGTCTCTAGAAGGAAATTCACAAATTTGCCCAAATCTGTAATAAATTTCAAACTACCAACTTCCCCCTAGATTTCTATGTAGGTGAAGGTGAATGAAGAAAATATGGCACATGGATTTTGGTCCCCGTATAGCCAGTTTACTAACTCTCAAACGATTTTATAAAATTCCTTTTGGTTTGGAAGATATGTGGAGTTCTATGAGGCCAATTTATATAAAATATCAAGATTTGTACTTAACAGTCAAATTCGGATCTCCCTAACTTTATGCCATAGTTACGGCTTGATAAGTTCTTTTCCTCCATCCATACATTTCTCAACATAAACATCAACCATTATCTATTCGAAGGCCGTCTACAGAAGACAAACACAACATGAATTTGTTTGTTGTCCCATTTCATTTAGAATGTAATTAATCTCACCTTCATCTACAACATGTATAAAAAGCAGAGAAGCAAGCATAGGAAGGTGGGGGGGGGGGGGGAGTGAAAGCTATTGAGAATTGAAGTGTTGTTAAGACACCTTACAATTATAATTGACTTTGTTTCAATAATATACATGGCCTTGGCGTGAGCGAGATCATTCCAATTTTAGTTAGCTATGAGTATTTGATTTGCATGTTTTAACAGTCTTCCTTTTACTATAAGTTCCAGAGCTTCCCTAAGTGTGGCAAGGGCCCACCATCACCTGGGAGAAAGCTTCCTTGTTCATCTTAGATTGATTGATGTAGCTTGATTCATTTGTACTCAGTTAGATTTGTGATTGTTGTAGTTTAATCTATTTTCATTCAATTAAATGCTTGATTATTATTCAATTCTTCATTTTGCTCTGTGAAAGTAGTCCAAAGTCAGCTTCTTGTAATTGTATGCATAACGTAGTTATAATCTCTATATGCATTAGTTTCTATTTCATTGCCGTGTCAAGCATTTAAGATTTCCTTATGAACAATTAATTTAGTTTTCATTTTGATTGCATGTCAAGTTCAATTTGATTATTGCATGTTGAATGTTTTTCAATTTCAATTAGACTACAGAGTGTTGTAGTTAGTCTAGTTTGGTCAAATGCTTGTAGGATCTCAATTATTTTGATAGATAGTCTATGCATTTCAATGTTTGAGTGTCTTTAAAATTAGGACTCTAGAGCTTAGATAGATTACATAGTTTCAATTTAATTAAAATAGTTGAGAAGTGTTGAGAAGTGTGAACGTTTAAATTTCATAAGTAGGAATGGTTTTGTAGTCTTATCATAGTTAAAGTAATAATTTAGCTTCAAATAGTTTTTGAATACAATATTTCCTTTGGTTTGAGTAGAGTCAATTCAATCTGATAGCATAGGGTAATTTAGAATTAGTTCACTTTCTAGAACAATAACATAGATCTAGTTTTATAAGCAGTGTGAGATCAATTCAATTTCATTTATAAATTTAGGGCATTTAATTAAGATTTCATTTTGTTTCTTTAAAACCATTATTATTAAGGAAACTTATATACTCTAATTATTAATCTTAGCCAAAAACACAGTACAACTCGTGTTTACAAGTCTTGGGTTTACAATTAGATATTAGGAGGATTAATTATCGGTTAAAACTCCCAACATTTTGGCGTCGTTGCTGGGGAGTTGTATTTTGGCTCAGGTAAGATTTTTATTAACAGAGTTTCAAGGGTATTGCAGGGCAGTCAAAGGGCAGAGAGAGTACGGTAAGACATGAGTGAAGAGCCATGCATCCACTATGGTGGGGTTGCTCCAAAGTTTGATCGTTTTTGCTTATCTTTGAACTTTTATTTCCTTTCCTTTATGCGTAGAAGTAGAAAAAATTTGATTTCATTTCTGCAAGTCATGTACTTAACAAAGTTTGTAAATCTCACAGACTTAGTAATACACATCTACAGGAACCATAGCTAATCCTCACAAGCAGCATAAGCCTTAGAATATTCTAAAACACTCTATGAGATATTTAATTTCCAAATTGTTTTGCTTTTAATAGATTAAGTAGTATTCTGATTTGCTCTCAAGTGTGGTGAGCTTTACTTCAGCCAATATAGCTTTTAAATTCATCTTTAGATTCCAATATTTAACATTATATCATTTTGGGGTGCTGTAAGAACCCCCATTACTAATTTGTGTGTGGAGATAGGGACTATCAATCAGCCAGATGGACTTGAAGATGATAAATATGAAGGACCTCTCACAAGCCCTAGCAACTGTTGGGATCTTGACATCTACCTCTTAGGAAGATAACTTCTTGATAATAGTCAAGAAGTTGTCCATTTCTCCACCACCACAAGAGGATTTGGAAGTCTCTTTTGATTTACCTTACCAGTCATCTAAGGAGACGAATGAATCATGCACTATAATAAATGGAGAACATCCACTGGAACCTGAGATCGAGGATTTCTTGACATGTCTATCAGTAGATCTGGAATTTAATCAAGAGACTACTCACCCTACGAAGAACAATCAACATGACATGGAATAAGAGGATGAGCATCATGGGCCAAATCAATAAATGGACCAAGAATACCATTATTACATCCAACATTGGTTCCGAACAACGACTCAAGCGAGGCAGTTGTCTCCTCTTCTAAATCTCTTGTTGTCATATCAAGTACATTTGTTGGGTTTCAAATTTCATGTACACTTCCAATTTTATATGTTAAATCTGAGCATGAATATCTATTTGTACCTGCTCCACACATGGCTTCATTGGAAGTACTGGTTCACTTGAAGGAGTTCATCTCTCTTTCTTCAGCAGAATAGCTGAGTTTGTATTGTAAATAAATAAATGAAAATATTAAGGAGAAAATAAGTCCTTATGTGTAAACCAACTTGTGTGGCACAAGTGGGCAAGGACTTTGCTTGAAAACTAGGTAACTGGCAGGCAAAGTTCCCTATAATGTTTGTAAATTCGTATGAGTTCTTCAAATCATGTATATTTCAAATCATTATGTCTTGTACTCGTGCTGGTTGATGTGGGATCCCTTAAGGCCCACCTGCCAACAAGCTTTGTCTCATCAAAATCAACAAATTATCTGGGACCAAGGCTAGGGTTAGATCAAGTACTTAGGAGCCTGCATGCCTTAATGGCAAGTATCCTTGTCATCTACCAAGGGAATACATCAATGTTTCTTGGTGGATGAATTCTGCAGTCCATTTGACTTCGAAAAATCTATTCATGGCTAGTAGAATGTACCTAGTGCATTGATTGCCATCGACATCAAAGGTGGGATATCTCACATTGGTTAACAACTTCCTCAATGGTAGGTAATCCGATGATTCTTGCTTATGTTCGACATTGACACCATTTATTCACATAAGAAGGATTTCACACGGTGTGTAGCGGTTGAAGACTATATGGTTTTGTGATCTCAGTACATATTTGCAGTAGTGTGGACATTTGTAGCAGCATTTCCTTTTCCTGTAGTAGTCATCTTGTTTCAATAAAGGTTTCCATATAGCAGTTTGATCATCATTTGCAGCAATCATCTTCCTTCTTTGTTGGGTATATACAACTCCTCAGGCATGGGGGATAAGGGGACCTTCATTTTTCAACCTCCTTTACTATCTCCAGTTCAGCCTTCTTCAGCAGATCCATATACACATCAGCAACAGTCATCCAACTTCAACTTTCAGTCATGTTTCGATTCATCTTCCACTTCATCTTACAGTAACAAGTACATCAAAAGTAAAGGTAACCTGAGGTAAAGTTGGCTTAAGATTCTTTAATTCAGTAGATATTTAAGGAAGCTCTGATGATTAACCACCATGTATTCCATTCTCCATATACCTTTCATTTGCAAATTCCTCATTCATAATAAAATACATGCTACTCTAATTAGGCCATAAACATGAAAAGAAAAGTATATTGGTTTATGTAAAAGAAAATAAGTAACTATAGTGCCTTCCCCTCCTACATTCGCAAATATTGTCAATTGAATGTATCCAGTGAAGTCATTGCTTCCCTTCGTAAAGGAAAAAAAATCCATAAGCATTGGCCTCACAAGAGTAGCGTATGCAACCATCACCGCCTCATCTCATCCACCATTTCCATTGTCACCTATCATCTCATTCATCATCGCCTCCTGCCATATCTATTGCTTATCCTCAATTTGTATCACTCTCACAATTAAATCTATGGCATTCAAAGAAGTATGGTGTTGCTCCACAAGAACCAACACCCCAAATCTTCACACAACATTACTCCACAAGAACTAACCCTGCCCAAAGCCATGATGCCATAAGAACCTATATATGAGCAAAGTATTTGTTTGCATGACGACATGAAAAACCTTAGGCATGGGGCAATGACTGGCCCCAAAAATGTCCATGTTTTCATCATGAAATATCACCATTCATACCCTAAAACCCTAGGCCTTTAACCCGTTCCGTACCCTAATTCCATCAACTTGTCGCCATATCACATTTTATGTCTTCTGGTTGACTATCATTAGTTTTCTTAGATTTTATATGATTAAAGATGATTATGCCATGATTTAATAATGACGGTTTTTCTAAGCTCATTTTTTCATAGGGTTCCGTTGTTGAGTTTCTTCACAAGCCAGTAGAGTATGGAAATGACCAATTTAGGGATTTGACACTTTCGACATGCTTCAAAGAAACCGAGAGATTTTATTGTAAAAAATAATATTTTAATACCTTTCCATAACTTGGATTGCACCCAAGTCACTCATGTGGGTCTCTTGAAGGAAATTCACAAATTTGCCCAAGTCTGCAATAAGTTTCAAACTGCCAACTTCCACCTCGATTTTTGTGCAGCCGAAGGAAAATGAAGAAAATATGGCACATGGATTTTGGTCCCAGTATAGCCATTTCACTAACACTCAAATAGTTTTCTAAAATTTGTTACGGTTTGGAAGATATGTGAAGTTATCTGAGGCCAATTTGTATAAAATATCTAGATTTGTACTTAACAGTCAAATTAAAATCTACCTATTTTTATGCCACAATTACAATTTGATAAGTTATTTTCCTCCATCCATCCAATGAGCAACATCAACATCACCCATTAGCTATTTGAAGGCCATCTAGATAAGTCAAACACAACATGAATTTGTTTGTTGTCCCATTTCATTTAGAATGTAATTAATCTCACCTTCATCTACAACATGTATAAAAAGCAGAGCAACAAGCATAGGAAAGGGGGGGAGTGAAATATATTGAGCATTGAAGTGTTGTTAAGACACCTTACAATTATAATTGACTTTGTTTTAGTAATATACATGGCCTTGGTGTGAGCGAGATCGTTCTAGTTTTAGTTAGCTGTGAGTATTTGATTTGCATGTTTTAACAGTCTTCCTTTTACTGTAAGTTCCAGAGCTTCCCCAGGTGTGGCAAGGGCCCACCATCACCTAGGAGAAAGCTTCCTTGTTCATCTTAGATTGATTGTTGTAGCTTGATTCATTCATACTCAGTTAGATTTGTGATTGTTGTAGTTTAATTTATTTTCATTCAATTAAATGCTTGATTGCTATTCAATTCTTCATTTTGCTGTGTGAAAGCAATCCAGAGTCAGCTTCTTGTAATTGTATGCATAACGTAGTTATAATCTTTGTATGTATTAGTTTCTATTTCATTTTCGTGTGAAACATTTAAGATTTCCTTATGAACAATTAATTTAGTTTTCATTTTGATTTTTTGTCAAGTTCAATTTGATTATTGCAGCCGAATGTTTGTCAAATTCAATTAGACTACAGAGTGTTGTAGTTAGTCTGGTTTGATCAAATGCTTGTAGGATTTCAATTGTTTTGATAGATAGTCTCTGCATTTCAATGTTTGAGTGTATTTTAAATTAGGACTCCAAAGCTTAGATATATTAAATACTTTCCATTTAATTAAAATAGTTGAGAAGTGTTGATAAGTGTGAACGTTTAAATTTCATAAGTAGGAATGGCTTTGTAGTCTTATCATAGTTAAAGTAATAATTTAGCTTCAAATATGTTTTGAGTACAATATTTACTTTGTTTTGAGCAGAGTAAATTCAATTTGATAGCATAGGGTAATTTAGAATTAGTTCACTTTCCAAAACAGTAACATAGATTTGGTTTTATAAGCAGTGTGATATCAATTCAATTTCATTTATAAATTTAGGGCATTTCATTTAGATCTCATTTTGTTTCTTTAAAACCATTATTATTAAGGAAACTGATATACCCTGACCATTAAAACGAAGTAAAACTCGTGTTTACGAGTACCAGATTGACAATTAAATATTAGGAGGATTAATTATCGATTAAAACTCCCAACAATGGACAATCAAACTAATGTTGTTGGTAAGGAATATCATTTATCTATAGAAGATCATGAACATCCATGGATTATTAAGGACATACAACTCAATTATACGAAAATGATTTGGAACATGGAAGTTAACCAGATCAATCTTCAAAATAAGATATAGACCATGGAAGCTGATCATAACAAAGAAAGGAATTCCACGCAAAACTATTTACTTGTCATGAGAGAAAAACATGCTACAAAAATGGAAATCATAAAAGCTAATCATGACAGAATAATAAAAGATATGGAGGTTGATGAGATATGTCTTCAGAATAAGTTATTGACCATGGAGGAAAACCATGCCAAGGAAGTTACTGCTATGAAGGTTGAACACTCTAAGCAGATGGATGCAATAAAATTTGAAAAAATAACTCTTTACAATAAGATACAAGTACAGGAATTTCAGCATGGGTTAGAGGATGAAATAAACAAGGAAACTTCAACATATCATAAGCCTCCCTATCTATCATAGCAAGCTCCATCTTATTATGAGGAGTTCATTTGTTCCATTGAAAAGTGTTTAATTGAAGGTGACCCGAATAAAATGGAAATTGACCAGGTTGATGCTTGCATGATTGATCCACCAATCATAACAAATAATGTTCATGAAAATAAAGAAGCGCAAGTCAAAGAAGACTTGGACATTCCAAATTTTGCATATGAGCATTTTTTGGATTAAGAGGGAAGTTGTGCACTGATCACATCATTATCAACATCAAATCCTAATAAAAGCAAACATAAAAAGTGAAAGAGAAGAAGGAAGAGGTTTGATACATCTGATGGCCGAAAACAAATCAATTTTCGGATAAGTCATAGTCCTACGATATTCAGGATCGGGCATGGCACATCTGAAAAGCTACTGACAGATTTTCCTCAAAGCAAGAAAATGCTCAGTATGAACTACATTGAATGCATCTGATGCCTGTTAGGATATTCCGACACATAGGATATAGTTAAGTTCAACTTGGTCTAGTATAGAGTTAGGTTAGAGTTAGGTAAAGTGTGTTTCTTTACCGTTGTACATTTTGTAACCTACAATCCGACGGTCACGATATGTAGTGATCTGACGGTTCACTCTCACCTCGGTATTACCGACACTTGATCCGTGGCTTGACACCCGATTGGTCCATGAGTTCTATTTAAAGCGCATGGAGGGTCATTGTTCGGGGAATCCATGCATGAGAGAAGCTTATGTAAATTTTCATTCTTTGATTAATAAATTGCCTGTAGTACCCACGTTGGGACAGGCCGTGGACTGTTTCCCTCCTTGCACTCTGAGGGTTTTAACCACATCAAAAATACTGGTGTATTGATTTGAGATCTAGTTGTGAGTGGTGTCCTTTTGGTATTCTTTCTGTGGAACTTACCCTGTAAATTTCTACATGGTATCGGAGCTATTTGAGGGCCGCGTCCATTGGTGATCCAAATCTGAAGCCGGTAGAACTGCATGCGGCTGTCGTTTCCTAGATCTGCTGTTTCTGACTGCTTTCGGGCCAAGAGGACTGCTCTGTTGCATTCGGAGCATCTGTTCCAGTGAGGAACCCCTTTCATTTCACGCGAAAAGGTTTCCGGTAACCCTAGCTGCGTCATTTTTCAGATCGGGAGGTATACAGTGTTTTTGCAGTTTACTGTTATTTTCTCTCTGCTTATTTCGGTCTCAGTTTATTTAGCCTTTTTTTTAACCGGATCTATACCTTTCATTTCTACGTATGCTCTTTGCCCTGCGACTCTGTGCGATCTGGGCAAATCAGAAACAAAAAGGAAGGATTTTTCTCATGCGTATGCTCTTTTCCCTGCACCTTAGTGTGATCTCGGAAAATCAGAAACATTGAGGAAAATATTTAGTTTTTCGGCTAAAGCTAACCTTGAGAATTTTTTTAAAATTTCTAGTTTTTTGGCTAAAGCTAACTTCGAGCCGTAAGGTTCGTTTTTCTTTGCATATTCGTGTTGGGTTTTGTGTTTTGTGTTTTGTAGGGAAAAAGAGCTTTCTCAAGGCAAGCACGCAAACCAAGCCCCCCCCCTCTCTCTCTCTCTCTCTCTCTCTCTCTCTCAAATTTTTTGTATAGATCAATTGGTTCAAAGCTATTTTAAGAGAGTAGAGGTCTTGGGTTCAAGTCTCCATTTTGTGGGGGCGGATTTTTTCATTCCCGCACATTCGCGCACTTTGCCGGCAACGTCAACAATTTTTTTCAAAAAGCCATAACTTCTTCATCCGGAAGCCTTTTTCAGAGCCGTTTTTTTTAAAACCGCCTATTTTTTCGAGATCTATCCATTGGAACACTTACTTTCAGCATCTTCAGCTTTAGTTTTTTTTTAAAAATGGAAAGTCCATGCCAAGTCATTCTTGACAGCACTAACTACTTCCAATGGGTAGCCTACATGGGAGATTTACTTAGAAGTAAAGGTCTCTACAGAATAGCCACAGACCAAGAGAAGAAACCAAAAGATGAAGACAAGGCGGCAAAATGGGAAAATAGACAAGATCAAGCACGTGGTTTGATAGGGATGTCTGTTTCTCCTGATCTTAGATTCCACATTGCAGAACTTGATACTCCTCATGAAGCATTAGAAAAACTTGCTAAAGTTTTTGGAATTAAAAATGAAATTAGAGCCCATCAACTTGAAAATGAGCTGCTTACTTTGGATCCTAATAATTTTTCTTGCATTGAAGATTTCTTGTCCAAATTCAAGACCCTTAGATATCTCTTTGAAGGTGTTAAAGTTAAGAAAGAAGATGGTAACCTTATTTATTCCATCCTTACTAAGTTGGGACCAGCCTACTCTGTATTTGTTTCCACTTTCCATTCTACAAGGGAAGCTTTCATTTGTCAAGGACAAGAATACAAGGCCCCTTCCTTTGACTCCTTTTGTGATTCCTTAATAAGAGAACAAGAAAAACTCTTACACCTTGGTCTTCTTAATCTTGGAAACTCTTCCACGAAAGCGTTAGCCGCCCAGCAGCAACCAAATTCAAAGAATCCTAAGAAGTCATATCCTCAAAAGAATGGTCCTAAAACATCTCAGCCTCAAAATGAAAGATCATTTCAGCAAAATGATAAGACCAATAAAAACAAATGGAAGAAGACTGATAGACATTGTAACTTTTGTAATCGAGATGGCCACTTAGAATCTAAATGCTTTAAGAAGATGGAAGCCTTGGAAGCCGCAATGAAGAAACATAACATCCATGTGGAGCCTACTTCAACTTCAACTTCCGGAATGGCACTTTCTGCATGTCATTATCAATCATCTCAGTCTGGTTATGCATTAAATGTATCTTCTTCTTCTTCTCATTCTCATGAGTGGCTCATTGATTCTGGAGCCTCTTGTCACATGGCCAAAAATCAAGCCATGTTTTCTTCTTTAAATGATTGTAACACCAAAAATATATATGTTGGTGATGATAGATCTCTTAATGTTGTAGGGACTGGAACTGTTCATCTAGACAATGGTCAGTTTAATGATGTATTATGTGTTCCAACCTTATCCTGCAACCTTCTATCTGTCTATCAGATAACTCATTCAGGTGAAGGTAAAATTGTTGAATTTTCACCTCATGATGTTGTAATCAAGGATCTAAAAGATCCTAAACAGATTCTAGCTACTGGTCTTGCTGATGATTCCAAAAGGTTGTATAAGTTTCACAACTTTGGGTCATCAAATCTTCCCTCAGTATTTGTTGCTCATAATGATGAAGTGAGCAAACTTTGGCATGAGCGATTTGGTCACTTAAACTATCGCTCCCTTCAGCATCTATGTAAAGAAAATATGGTGACAGGTCTTCCTATGGTATCTTGCAGAGATGGTGTTTGTTCCGGATGTGTACTCGGAAAACATCATCGGGACAGTTTTGACAAACGTGCCTCTTGGCACGCCTCAGCCCCTTTACAGCTTGTGCACAGTGATTTATGTGGTCCTCTTCCTGTTGCTTCATTCTCTGGCTGCAAGTACTTCTTAACTTTCATTGATGATTTCTCCAGACGCACTTGGGTATACTTCTTAAAACTCAAGAGCGAAGTATTTAACACTTTTTTGGCCTTCAAAGCCTTTGTTGAAAAACAATCTGGACATCAAATTCTTAAGCTAAGAACTGATAATGGTGGAGAATATGTTAAAAACACATTCATCAACTTTTGCACCGAAAATGGAATTCAAATGCAACATACTGTTCCATACACTCCACAACAAAATGGTGTAGCTGAAAGAAAAAATCGCACCTTAAAGGAAATGGCTAATTGTATGCTGCAATCTAAAGGACTCAGTCTTAGTTTTTGGGCCGAAGCAATTAATTGTGCAAATTATATAATCAATCGCACTCCTACTAAGGTTCTAGAGAATATCACTCCAGAAGAAGCTTGGAGTTCCATTAAACCAGATGTAAGTCACTTTCGTGTGTTTGGAAGTGAAGCATGGGCCCATATTCCAGATGAAAAGCATAAAGCTTTAGAACCTAAGAGTGAGAAATGTACTTTTGTTGGATATTCTGAAGATGTAAAAGGTTATAGACTTATTCCATTTAAGTCCAAAAATGTTATCATTAGAAGAGATGTAAAATTTGATGAAAATAAATCGGCCTGCGAGCCTAGTCCGGCGGATGTGCCACCTCTTCCTATCTCTTCTACTTTTGAAAACATTTCTTCTTCAGATGATGAAAGCAAGGATGATAATCCTCCCCCACCTTCTCAGGATCCTCAACTTCCAAGATGGGTCCGTGCTACTCGGGATGCAGCAGGTGATCTTGCCGGTGATCCTACAGATCAGCGACGTACACGTTCTCATTTTGAAAGAGCCTCTTCTTTACTGGCTCAAGCTCCAGTAAATCATGATCCTGACACTTTTGCAGAAGCTTCAGGCCATCCACATTGGGAAGCAGCTATGAATGAAGAATATCATTCATTGATGACAAATGATACATGGGATCTTGTTCCTCTACCAAAGGGACGCAAACTTGTTAGATGTAAATGGGTTTACAGAACCAAGTATGGACCAGATGGGAAAGTTGATAAACATAAAGCTCGTCTCGTTGCTAAGGGCTTTTCACAGGTTGAAGGCATTGACTACACTGAAACCTTCTCCCCTGTTGCCAAAATGAACTCTATCCGCCTTGTTCTTTCCCTTGCTGCCTCTTTAAAATGGGAAGTCCATCAGATGGATGTTAAATCTGCCTTCTTGCATGGGGACTTGCAAGAAAAAATCTATATGGAACAACCCATTGGCTTCATACAAACAGACTCCAGCCTTGTTTGTCGACTTAAGAAATCCCTTTATGGCCTCAAGCAAGCTCCTCGGGCTTGGTATGCCAAAATGGATAGCTTTCTTTTAGAATCTGGCTTTTCTAGGTGTCATTCTGACAATACTGTCTACACCAAGAAAGTGGGCAACTCTCTTATCATCCTTGTTCTTTATGTTGATGATCTTATTCTTACTGGTAGTGATCCCAACCTTATAAACCATGTGAAGTCCAGCCTTAAAAAGAAATTTGAAATGACAGACTTAGGACACTTACACTATTTTCTTGGTCTTCAAGTCTTGCAATCCCAAGAGGGTATTTTCCTTTCCCAGTCCAAGTATGCTTGTGATATTCTTCGTCATTTTCACATGGAAGACTGTAAGCCAGCCCCTTCTCCCTTTCAGTCTGGAGTCAAACTTTCAGTCTCTTGTACTTCTCCTGAAGTTGATGCTACCTTATACCGTCAACTTGTCGGAAAAGCTCTTGTACTTAACCCATACTCGTCCTGATCTTTCCTTTGTTGTTGGCCTTGTTGCTCGTTTTATGCAAAACCCCCGTGAAAGTCATTGGAAAGCACCTAAAAGAATACTTCGTTATGTTCGAGGTACAATACAGTTTGGGATTCATTACAGTGCCAAAGTAGCTCCTCTGTTAGTTGGTTTCACTGATTCTGATTGGGCTGGTGACCATGATGATCGGAAGTCTACTGCCGGTTATGTCTTCACTCTTGGTTCAGGACCTATTACATGGGCTTGTAAGAAACAGGCTGCCATTTCTCTTTCGTCAGCAGAAGCAAAGTATCGTGGTGCCGTGGAAGCTAGTAAGGAAGCCTTGTGGCTTCGTCAGATCTTATCAGAGTTTGGCTTTGAGCAGCAGCATCCAACCACACTTTGGTGTGATAATCAAAGTGCCATTCAGCTATGCAAAGATCCAGTCCAGCATCAGCGCAGCAAACACATTGAACTACACATGCACTTCATCAGAAAGCTCATTCATGACCATGTTCTTGAAGTGCAATATTGTCCAACAGATGATCAGGTTGTAGACATCTTCACAAAGGCTCTCACAGAGGCGAAGTTCACTAAACTTCGATATATGCTTGGAGTTCAGGAAGTTGTCACTAAGGGGGGATAGGCTCTAGTGCCTCCTTCCTTCTCCTATTGTGTCATATTTGTAAATCCTTCAATCCCATCCCAAGTTGTTCTTAAGGGGGGATGTTAGGATATTCCGACACATAGGATATAGTTAAGTTCAACTTGTTCTAGTATAGAGTTAGGTTAGAGTTAGGTAAAGTGTGTTTCTTTACCGTTGTACATTTTGTAACTTACAATCCGACGGTCACGATATGTAGTGATCCGACGGTTCACTCTCACCTCAGTATTACCGACACTTGATCCGTGGCTTGACACCCGATTGGTCCATGAGTTCTATTTAAAGCGCATGGAGGGTCATTGTTCGGGGAATCCGTGCATGAGAGAAGCTTATGTAAATTTTCATTCTTTGATTAATAAATTGCCTGTAGTACCCACGTTGGGACAGGCCATGGACTGTTTCCCTTCTTGCACTCTGAGGGTTTTAACCACGTCAAAAATACTGGTGTATTGATTTGAGATCTAGTTGTGAGCGGTGTCCTTTTGGTATTCTTTCTGTGGAAATTACCCTGTAAATTCCTACAATGCCATGGGGTATTCCTTGTATTGTATTCCTAACCCTACACCCTTTTATTTTAGCATTTCATTTTGTAGTTATGTCAGATTTATGTTTTTCATGTTACTAAACTAGTTAAGAAATGAAGAGCTTATAGTTTTCATGTGTTTAATATTATATGATGATTTGTGGCTGGATGAAACTTATGTTATATTATGTGTTGCATGGATGCAGATTCTGGATTCTCACATTCCTCCGGTGTAGCAACGTGTCCCTAAGTAGAGTCAGAACTTGACCACTACGTGTCAACAACCCATAGCAATACACGCTCTTTTTTCACAAAAGGGATAACACCTGATCGATGTATCTGTGCCATCCAGCTATCGTCATTAACCTGATCATCATGTTATAATTTAAATTCGTTCTGCATGTATATGATGTAAATAGTCTCAGTAGAACCCTGTCATGTATGTAACAACCTAGGTAAACTTACATTCCTAGTGACGATCTCCATTCTGGGAGGTTTTCTGTCTCACCGATTCATACTTGAATGATCAACAAAGTTTTCCCCTCTAGTATTACCCCAAACCTAGAATGGATTTTGTCGCTAGGGTCTTAGGCAAGTCCTAATGTTCTAGATCGAGTCTATGTAAAAGTAATTTGGGAATAATCCTAACTATTTGGTTAGGTTATTTTATTACAAATTGCTTGGTCTGCTGGATTATTTTTGTGGCGCAAAAATGGGTAGCCTTTGAGGGTCTATTACAAATGGGTTTTTCACCTTATGATGTAAAAAAGATTAAAATCATGATACAAAATGTCCTGAGGGTTGGAAAAATAATTTATCCCCCCATAGGTAATTAATTAATTTTCCGGCCAAAAATTAAATAAAATCCTAAGCCAAAAATTTAATTAATTGTAGACCCTAGCTAAATTTAAATTATTCAAAGGCAAAAATTCATCGTTCCTAAATAATTAAATTTTAAAAGGTCCCGAGATTAAGGTAGATTGATTATTTTGATAAATTTTAAACCTTTGATCCCTGGGGTTAAGTAAAAGTCAATTTTTTTTGGAACATTAAGTCAAAAATTTTATTTTTGAGTTAACTAAAATACATTTAAATGAAAAATCAAATTTCCTCAAAAAATTAAATATTTCGACAGATAATATTAAAATAAATTTTGATCTTCATCAATGGTCGAGATTACTTTGAACAGGATCACTCGAACTAGCTGTTGGAGGATTCTTCCTTAAATAGGAGGTCATTTGCCAGTCGATCCATCTGATCTTTGAATTGTGTACTAAGCTCCCAAGCTCGTTTGATATTTTTTTTGAATTAATGCAAAAGCCTTTGGGGTTTCAACGTGCTATGGTGTTCCTCTTCATGAACTTATAGTAACACTATTTTAATTTATGCTTAATGTTATGTGAAAACTATCAATCAATAGCTCTTTTAGAATAATCTAAATACATGTATCTTATTTAGTTTGTTAGATCTAGTGTAACATTCTTAATTTTGACCGAAGTAGCAGGTATCTCTATTTCTTCAAAATTTCATTTTTGTTCTATTTCTCTACTTGGTTTAATGGTTGATCTAGTGTTTGTAGGAGATTTTCGAGTTTTCGTTGAGCATGTGGAGATAGTTCTCGGTTGGACTAGCCAACTCTCAACGTATATTTTCTGAAGGTCCTACTTCACATAAGCTTCGGGACTTATTTTAAGATTAAATTAATTTTCATGCAAGGTGTTTATGGGTTAGTACCTCTCCAAAATTTTCAAAATTTATTTTTAAATATCTGTGGAAAATTAATATATATCGTTGACGAGAGCCTTAGATTATCAGATCTAGGAATGGAGTTGGACTCATAATATTTAAATCTCATAGATCTACCATCTTTGCACATAGATCTTCAATCATCTTGTATAGATCTGAAATCTTCGTAAAATAATTTTGATTTTATAACTTTTGGAGTTTTGGATATTGTTTTATTTTTTAACTTTTTGGGTTCTTAGCATACTTGTAAATATCTTTTAGATTTCAAAAGTGTAAATATTTATTTAATTTATGTTTTAATTTTGTAGTTTAAATTATTTTTTATCAGATGTAACTTTCAATTTTTAAAAGTTCTTTTTTATTATCCCCATTCAAAACTTGAAAAAAGTTTCTCTAATTTATATTTATATAAACTAACCTTTCACCTTTTATTATTTCACTAACCCATTGCATTTTTTTTTTAATTTTTTTTTGGTATATATATATATATATATATATATATATATATATATATATATATATATATATATATATCTTGTAAACATATATATAACTTGTAAACATTTTATTTTGAAATTTTGTAAATATTTTACTTGTCTCTTTTAAACTCTGTAATATAAATTTTATATTTTATATTTTAATAAGTGTAAATATTTTAGATTTTTCCTTTTAGACTTGGTGACTAATTTGTATGACTCTTATGTTCATATTCTTTCCATATAATTAGTGACGCTTCTTTTTTGTTTTTCACAGGTCTAGATAAAGAGCGAAGGAGCAGGGTTTAAAATATTTTGTTTTGGAGATACTTTGTGAGGGATTACTACTCAACATTCTAGAAGTAGTCGCCGACCTAAAAGGAGCCATCTACCTTAGCCATAGGCTCCCCCTAGCTTAGCCTCCCTTTTGGAATGATAATCTAGCAGTTTGGCAGGCTTCTATCACTGAGTTGCAAAGGGTTTTTCTCTCTAGTTTGAAGGGTTTGGTCACTGGTTAAGGTTGTTTAAATCTGCACGTTTGGAAATTCATTCTAGCTTAGCCACAAGGGCTTAGGAAATTATTTAGGCTACCCACAACCCTTTTGACACCTAGCTCTTTGGACGATGATTTTTTTTATCTCTCTTGATGTTACATTTGATTTCTAGATTAAATTTTACCAAATTACAGTCCTCTAATCCATTGTTTATAGGGGTTCTAGTTTGATATTGTGCTAACCCTCATTGGTTTTGAGGAGCGCTTTATCCACAGTTTTAGGCATAAAGTCGATTTACTAAGGTTTGAACTCACATACAAAAAAAAAAAAAAAAAAAATTAAGCAGTCGCAGGACTATTTAGCTTCATCTCAATGCAATTTCAGAATTTATGTCAGGGGTCTGAGCCTAATTTTTTTTGCAAATGATTCCTAATGATCTGAAACATTTTGTGGGGTGTTCTAGTGTTAAATATTTATAAGAATATTTACCATATTTTATTTGTGGTTTATCTGCAAATTTTTTTATCCTGCCTAGACCATTTTTATTTATGAAATCGCAGCCCTAGGAGGCCTCTTTCCTCCTAACAGTGAGCCTTCTTGGAAGGTTGAAAGCCTTCATATCTGAAGCCATATTTTTAGGGGTTTTAATATTTTGATTGATATAATGAGTTTTGGGTAGTGATACTGAAATTTTTAAGGATCTTGCCATTATTTTGGGACAAATTCAAGACCTAAACCTTAATTGTAAATTCCTCATAAATTTAAATAAAATTTAATGAAAATTGTAATTGATTTTAAAGGTTGTTTGTGAACTTTAAAAAGGGCCTAGAACTCTAGATCTAAAAATATCATTCTAAGGATTGTCCCATCTGAAATTTAATAACAAAAGGTTTGAAATACATATTTCTTCTTATTTGGTCATGGGTTTTCAAAGACTGCTCTGTCTTGGAATATTTTTTTTCTGAAATCTGATGCAAACTGTCTGAGCATTCATTCTTGACATTAGGAACAAAGGAATTATTTTCCATTTCTGTACTAACTCTGTTTCTCTTTTGTAGATCTGGTATCTAACTTGCATCTTTCCATCTCTTGTTAACAATCTCATTTTCCATTCTATAAGTGTGATATTTCTGAAGATACTTTACTTATGCAATTGTCTAAATAAGTAAAGAGCATCCAATAAACACACAACCATCTAAAGGCATCGTAATTTGTTGTACATATAATCACTTATTTAATTGTTTCATTGAGTTTCATTGGAATATCATCATTTACTTGCATTCTTGTATCTGAAGTAATCTATTCCATTGTGGTCCAATTGTATTGATATCTTGAAGCTATATTGAAATATTATTGGAATCTTGTAATTTTGCCATGATATTTGGACAATCTTGGTTATAAGTGATTTTGATATTGAAGCATGTTGTCCAAATCGTGATCTCATTGAGGCAATCTAATTGCATCCCACACTTCCTCATTTTCACCATTTGGTTATTGTACCTAGAATTGTGAGTTAGTTCATATCTTTGCAAGTTTTATCTCCCATTCTTGTACTTAGCCATTTTGTAGTTCCTTGCAAGATCTCATCAAGTATTATTGGTCATATTCTAGTTGCTTATAATCCTTTGATTCATTATACTAACATCCTTCTTGCAGCATTACTTGTCTAGTAACTTGAAGCTTTTCATATTTTTTCAAGCAATAAAATATATTTTGAGCATTATTCATTAGGCACTAGTCTATATTTGTTGATCTCGTTGTTGCCTCATTATTCTTAATTGCTTCATCTTGTTAATTTATATTTTTCTCATTCAATAAAACACTTGCTAATTCATTATAATGCAAGTTGTCTAGAAAGGTAGTGATTGTAGGTTTTAACCCTGTACAAAAATTACCTGAATATGAATTCTAAAGCACGGAAAATAAACAATGCGAGAGCATAACACGTAAAACACATATACACAGAGATTTTCCCCTGGATCCCAAAACCAGGACTACTAGATTGATTTTTCATTATTTTCCTTTCAATGTTACAATACATATTTATACATGTCGAAGCATCCAATACCATGGACCAAAAACCATCGTGTTCAAAACCATGGACCGAAAACCATCACGTCCAAAACCATGTGTGAAAAACATGCACAAAATCATAGGTAGGTCCACCCAACCTAATATAAGGTCCAAAACCAAACTTTTCTAGGGCGCTACCCCGGACCCCATAGAGTGGGGTTACTTGCACCCCTCAAACCTCCTGTGACCCCCCCGCAACACAATCGGTGCAACGAAGGGGGGGCTCTGCCCCCTTCTAACCCCTCGGTTAACTACATGGGCTAGTGGTGGAAAGAATATAACACAACCCAACGTTCACCCACTTGTTGTTTTCTTTTCACATGGGGCCACAAGAGAGCTTAGTCATTTATCCAGCCCTGCAATGCCCATTGTTTCTCCACACCAAGAGAACTTCGCGGAGCTCACATATTTTGTCAATGCATCTACAATATTTTTCAAAGTGTCCACCTTTACCAGCAACACCTTTTGTCTTTTATCATATCCCTCACAAAGTGATATTGAACATTAATGTGCTTTGTCTTTGAATGATATGCATGGTTCTTTGCCAAGAAAATTGCACTTTGGCTGCCATAGTCTATCCTTATAGCTCCTTGTACTAATCCCATTAATGAACACAATCTCTACAACCAAACTGCTTCCTTGTTTGCATGAGTGGCTGCCATGTATTATGCCTCTATAGTTGATAGTGCCACTATAGATTGTTTCTTACTCATCCAACTGACTCCACCTCCAAATAGGTTAAACACATACCCACTTGTAGATCTTCTTTGTTCCAGATCTCCAGCCCAATCTGCATTAACAAAGCCACGAATATCCAACACTTTGTCCAATCTTGGTCTTCCTTGGTAGCATAAACCATAATCACTAGTGCCACGCAAATAACTAAAAACCCGCTTCACTGTTGTCCAGTGCTCCTTCCCTACTTTTGACATAAACCTGCTCAATACTCCCACTGCATGTGAAATGTCTAGTCTAGTACAGGCCATCGCATACATTAGGATACCGACTGCACTTGCATATGTAACACGAGACATGTCCTCTTCCTCTTCTTATGCCTTGGGACACTCTTCAGCAGATAACTTTACACCTATAGGAATAGGAACCTTCACTGGTTTACTATCTTGCATATTAAACCTCTGTAATATTGTCTCAACATACTTCCTCTAGTTTAACCAGAGCTTCCTCTTTGTCTGATCTCCTTTAATTTCCATGCCCAAAATGTAGTTTGCAGCATTAAGATCTTTCATGTCGAATTTGGAGGACAAATGAGTCTTCAAATCCTAGATAATTTCTTTGTCATTTCCAATCACCATCATACCATCCACATACAAGACCAAATAAATAACATGATCACTAATTAATTTAAAATACACATAGTGATTCGCTTTGCTTTTGGTGATACCATGTCCCCATATAAATGTATCAAATTTCTGATACCACATCCTTGGTGACTGATTTAACCCATATAGAGACTTCTTTAACTTGCATACTAATTCTTTCTTACCCTTCACCACAAAGCCATTGTTAGGCCCCTATACTACTAGTGTAACCCCTTATTATTATTAGTACAGTCCCCTTATTATATTGTTGTACCCATGTAGTATCCATACTGTTACTATTGTGCCCCAAAGAAGCCCACTATTTTTATTATTGTGCCCTTACATTATTATTGTTATGTCGACTCTAATTATATTATAACTCCTTAGACTCCTATATATAGAAAGGAGGCCTTGTCATTTGTATCATCAAAGAATCATTCATTTGTGTAATGTAAAGGAGGTTTCCCCCTCAAAGAGGCTAAATTCTAAGGCGTTGATCTATCTTTTCTATCTTTTTGTGAGCTGGTTTCATAACATTTGGTATTAGAGCTTTGGATTCTAGGGTTTCGCTGCTCCAAATAGGTCATTGTGGTATTTTCACTATAACTTTTTTCTATGACGTTTCAGAAGCGAAAAACAAAACCCATGTGAGATGAAATCGCACTGAACCTCAGGTTCAAATTTCAGAGTTTTTTGCTCTATACTTGCGGAGATATGATCTGAGGGAGTTGGTCTTTTTGTAGACTCCTGAATTACATTCCAAACAAGTGACCTTGGGAAAATCATCATAACATTTTTTTTGAGCATCAAATTGCAATTTAGTAAGAAGTTACAGAAGGAGGACAGACTGTAGTTTCCTGTGTATATTTTTTAGACCCGAAAGTCAACACAGTGACATGTGGCACCTCATACAAGTTCGCTCTTCTGAAAAGGTATATAATCAGGTCATCTTGGGAGATTTGGCATAACTATTCCTTGGAGAATCCAACTTGGATCAGACTGGTGGCATTGGAAAGAGGACACAGAGGGCTACTGCAGGATGCAATTTCAGAACTAGAAGAACTAAAATTAAAGAGTTATATTCATTTCAAAATCGAGCTCCTAAAATCAAGAAAAGGCGATATGAGGAAGTTTGATGGCAAGGATCTGGTAAATCAGATACTTTAGATGGAGCAATATTTTGATCTACATGGTGTACCACTATTACAAAAGGTATGTATTATATCTTCATATTTAGAACTGGATCAATTTTTATGGTATAAAGGGCTTTGTTCTCATAAAAAACTTGTTACGTGGTCAATTTTCACGGAGAAAATGATAGCACATTATGAGGATACAAAGAGCAACACCTTCTTTAGAGCAACACCACAACAATTGGCAAGAATAAAAGAGCTTTGTTACATAGTGGAAAGTAAAATTATGGCAACAAGGAAGTCTACACCTCACAACTATAATAATGGAAGTGTTTTTTCTCCTATCCTTCCACAACCTACAAGGGTTACACCACAACAGTTGGAAGAGAAAAGAGAAAAAGGGCTTTGTTACAATTGTGATAGTAAATGCACTAAAGATCATAAGTGTGCTGAGAAGAAATTACTTTACATATATTATGAAGAGGAGGAAGAAAAGGATCAAGAAACGTCAAAAGAAGAATATATACACCAGGAACCAACCCCAAAGAAAGAAGAAATGAATCCGACCATATCTTGTAAAGCATTAGCAAGAATTACCACTCCTCAAACTCTCAAGATAGAAGGACATATCAAGAAGAAAATCAAAAAGTGAAAGATCACACCGGGAAAGAAGAAATGAATCCAACGATATCTTGTAATGCATTGGCCGGGATTACCACTCCTCAAATTATCAAGATAGTAGGACATATCAAGAAGAAAAATGTTTAAGAAGTGAAAGATCACATCGAGCATCAAGAAATGAATCCGACCATATCTTGTAAAGAATTGGAAAAAATTACCACTCCTCAAACTCTCAAGATAGAAGGACATATCAAGAAGAAAAAGGTTCAAGCAGTGAAAGATCACATCGAGCATCAACAACAATTTCTCCAACTTCTAAAGGATAATGCCACTTTGGTGCAAAATCGAATGAAACAACAGGAAGTTCAACATTGTAGTGAAAAATGTTTTGATGTATGTGATTGGGTATTTTTACTGCTACATCTCAAGCAAGCTATTTATGAGAAGGAAATGTTGGAAATACTACATGCACTTAAGAAATGGCTACCTTACCGAATGGGAAGACACTTGAAGGTAAAAATGGATCATGATAGTCTTAAATACTTTTTAGAACAAATATTATCTATAGAAGAACAGAAAAAATGGGTCACAAATATATTGGGTTATGAGTTTGACATCATCGATAGAAAAGGGAAGCAAAATTTTGTTGCAGATGCACTCTCAAGAAAGGATAAGGATGTGGAAGCATTGTTTTGTGCTATTTCTATTATCCAACCAGATTGGATAAACGAAGCAAGGGATGAATGGAAGAAGGACGAAGAAGTGTGGCCATTCATTCAAAAGTTACAGAAGATCCCAATTCAAACAATATTGCCAAAACTTGAAGGGGAAGGAAAAATCATATTGGAACCTGGAGCAGTCATAGAAACAAAAACCCGACAGCTACGAAATCGATCAATTTCAAAGTATCTCATCAAGTGGAAGACCTTACCTGCTGAAGACTCCACATGGGAGGACAAAAATATTTTACGGAAGCATCAAGAACTACTCAAACGTTGAGGATAACACTTTTTTAAAGAAATAGGAATGTTAGGCCCCTATACTACTAGTGTAACCCCTTATTGTTATTAGTAGAGCCCCCTTATTATATTGTTGTACCCATGTAGTCCCCATATTGTTACTATTGTGCCCCAAAGAATCCCACTATTGTTATTATTGTGCCATTACATTGTTATTGTTATGTCAGCTCTAATTATATTATGACTCCTTAGACTCCTATATATAGAAAGGAGGTCTTGTCATTTGTATCATCAAAGAATCATTCATTTGAGTAATGTAAAGGAGGTTTCCCCCTCGAAGAGGCTGAATTCTAAGGTGTTGATCTATCTTTTCTATCTTTTTTTGAGTTGGTTTCATAACAGCCTTCAAGTTTCTTCATGTATATCTCCTCTTCCAAATAACAATGTAAACTTTGAAACATGAACTATAAACTCAAAACGAGAACTCTTCCCAAAAAACCCCAAAAAAACATGAAAAACAGTGCTAAAAACAAAAAGTGTGTATACTAGAATGATGGTTTTTTTTTTAAGGGTCAATTTTGAATATGTTTTAAAAATGGCAGTGAGAACGAATTTTTGTGCAAAAATTGTGCAAAAAACAATCTGAAAATGAAAAGTGCTAATAATGGAACGATGGACTTTTTTTTTAGGGTCAATTTCCAACATTTTAAAAAAATGCCAGTAAAACTGAATTTTTATGTGCAAAAAGCACCCTCAAAACGAAAAGTGTTGATGCTTGAATAACACTTTCTTTCTTTTTGGGGTAAATTTTCAACATTTTGAAATAATGGTGTAAAAGATTTTGTTATGACTCTCAAAAAAATTAAAATTTCAAAAACATAATGAAAACATAAAATTAAAAATAAAAACAATGGAAAAAACACAAAAAAAAAGTTTTAAAAAAATACCAAAACGTAAATAAAAATATATATTAAAAGCAAAACATAAAATTAAAAAAAAAATAATCAATCATAAAAATGTAAAAAAAAAAAACAAAATTAACCTATAAAATATAAGAATTAATTTTATTTTTTTAATTTAAAGAAATAAATAATAAGAAAAACTGATTTTTCGAAATTTCTTTGAGTCCCGATCGCGCCCTCGCCGATGAACGCCTCACCTGCTAGCAACGCAACAACCCTAACCCCTACTCTCCTCGGCCCTTCTGAGCTCATGCCGTCGAGCTCCATCTGAACGTCTTCTATGGATATGACTGCAGGAGGGGCGGGATCCTCCCCCCCTCCTCACCCAGCCTCGGTTTCTGACAATGATCAGTCTAAAAAACCTCTGACCCCTCCTAGCAGCCCCATTGACAATGATCAGGGAGAAAAATTGACAAATGACGAAGCGGATCCCTCAGTACCATGTGAGACAGACGACAAAGATAAAGACGGGCACAAAAAAGCTCCCTCGTCTCAGCCAAAGGTAACCTCAGCTACCTACATCCCAAAAGCTGTAGAACGAATCAAGGTTGACCTTCCCAGTCATCGCGCTAACAGCGAGATCCAGTTCATGCAGGATCATGCGCTCATCGGCAAGTTTCTTGGATTCTGGCCAACTGAAAAGGCACTGCAGGGGTGGATAGCTTCGAAATGGAAGCCTAAAGGCCAAGTCACTCTATAGCTTGGACCCAAAGGCTTCTTCACAGCCATTTTCCATTGTCTGGAGGACAAATCGCGCATGTTTGAAGGAGGTCCGTATTTCTTCAACTCCTCAGGACTATTTCTCCGAGACTGGAAACCTGGGTTCAACCCTGATAAAGAAGACTTCAGCTGTGCTCCAGTCTGGATACACATGTATTCCCTCCCTGTGGAATACTGGAGAGAAGAAACACTTGCAGATATTGGAAACAAACTGGGGGTTTTCATTAAAGTTGCTAAGGAAACCAAAACCCGCAGATACACCTCCTATGCCCAAATCTGTGTCCAGATGCACTTGAACAAAGCTCTCACCGATTCGGTAAGTCTCTTTCATGATGATTTTGAATGGAATCAACCTTTAGATTATGAGCACATCCCCTTTCGTTGTCACAAATTCCATGAACATGGCCATCTCTTCCGCGATTGCCCTTTGAACTCTCAGTCCAAACCATCAGCCAATGAATCCACTAAAGACTATGAAGGATTCATCAAAGTCCCAAACCGTCATAGGCATGCCAAAAAAACCCTGTAGCTTCAGATAGCACCTTCAAATCTGACACTCAGAACAGATTTATTTTGCTTGCATCTCCCGATCCTCCAAAAAAACCCAATTTTGAACCTCAAGAGAACCCCTCACTGGCCTCTTCCTCCCACGCTCCCTCGAGCCCTCGGCAGCCCTCCATACCTGTTCTTCAACGTCTTCTAACCGATCCCCCCCAGATAAAATCCCTATTTCGGATGCTGGCCCTCTCCCCTCTTCCCAAGGGAAATCTCTTACAGAGCACTCTCAGTAGCCCTTGGCAATGGAGTTAGATGCAGCTCTCGCTCTCAGTCTACAGGACCTTGCAAAAGAAGAAGATCAGAGTTCCCCTTCCATCATGGAAGAAGATCCGGTGCATGTTAGTCTGGATGGTCTTGATACCTTCAAACTAGAAACAGCATGCAAGCAGAAAGAATACAACTCAATACCCCTTTGGCAAATTGATAGACTTGAAGGAGTCCTGATGAAAGCACAGTGCAACAAAAGTCTTGGTATACAAGCTGGTAGTCCTTGGGATGGCAAAAAAATTCTCAAAGAGACAAACAAAAGAGGGCGCAAGACAGATCTACAAAGGACAATCATAGTAGGAGAAATACTTATGGAATCTGGTCGGTTCCCTAAGTTGAAAAAGTTTTACAAGCCCAAACCACATTGTCCATCATGAAGCTTATCTCATGGAATGTGAGAGGGCTCAATAGCACCTCAAAACATAGAATGATAAAAAACTTGATTTAGCAAGAAAAGCCTTCACTAGTCTTTCTTCAAGAAACAAAAAGCACTAGTACTGCTATAGAAAAAATTAGCAACAAGATCTGGTCAGGAAGCTGCTCTGTCTCAGTAGATGCCTCTGGAGCTTCAGGATGGCTAACCATCCTATGGAATCCACAGGTTCTCACTCTATATGACTTCCATGCATCCCATCACCTCATTCAAGCATCTTTCCACCTCATAGGCACCAACATTCATGGGCACCTCTCAAATGTGTATTTCCCATAGACTCTTCAGCAAAAAATAGAACTACTGGACACTCTCTCTTTTCTCAATGCAAACAGACAGTACCCTCTCTGGATTGGTGGGGGAGATTTAAATATCATCAAGAAAATGGAGGAAAAAAAAGGAGGTAGAATCAGGCTAGATAATGATAGCCTCAGTCTCAAATATTTCATTCTAAATAATCAATTAATGGATATTCAAACCTCCAACGGAGTCTTCACTTGGACCAACAAGTGCAGAGGCACTCAACACATCGCCTCAAGGCTTGACAGGTTCCTAATTTTGGACAATGCTATTCATTTGGGGGGGGACTTTCACGCCTCCATATTGACCTAGGGAGGTTCTGATCATTGGCCAATAATGCTTCAATGGTCTCGGCCCGGAACAAAAAGCAATAGACCATTCTGATTTAAAGCCTTTTGGCTCTCAAATCCCAATTTTAGAACAGTGGTTAGTGATGCATGGCTATCTTTCATCCCTCAGGAAGGAGCCAAGATGTATAAATTCCAACAGAAATTAAAAAATCTAAAACAAGTCCTCAGAGTTTGGAATCGAACTAAGTTTGGCAACATTTTCGAGGACTGCAAACTACTGGAGCAGCAAATGAGTGCGCTGCAACAGACTCTTATATTGGAAGGAAGAACAGAAGAACAGGCACAACAGGAACAAACTCTTTGGAATCGAATTGAAGCCCGCAGACAACAAGAGGAAATTCTTTGGCGTCAAAAGTCCATAATCAGGGGGCTTAGGGAGGGGGAGAAGAATTCCAAATTATTCCACAGAACAACTATCCAAAGGAGAATGAACAACAACATAGCATTCATAAACAATCAACACAGGGAAAGAATAGAAGCACATGAAGACATGGAAAAGGAATTTAACGACCACTTTCAGGAAATTCTAAGAGAACCTCCAGGAAATAGAGACCAAGCAATCAGAAAGATCACGCAGCACATTCCCAAAATCATCACGGAGGATCACAATAACAAATTGCTCCAATCAATTTCACTCAAGGAAGTAGAAGAAGCGATGGCACAACTCAAGGATGGCAGGGCACCGGGGCTTGACGGTTTTACAGTAAACTTTTTTCATGAGTTTTGGGAGCTCATTAAGACAGAGGTATGGGAACTAGCGGAGGAATCAAGAGTCATGCACTGGATTCTTCCCTCCCTCAATACAACTTTCCTAGTGCTAGCTCCCAAAGGTGAAGAACCCAATAAGCCTGATAATTACAGACCGATTGCACTGTGCAATGTCATATACAAGCTTATCTCCAAAGTATTAGCGAACCGGCTCAAACCTCTCCTTCCTCTTCTCATCTCTCCAGAGCAGACGAGCTACGTAGAAGGGCGACATATCATGGATGGCATCATCCTTTCGAATGAGGTAATCGACTCTCTTAAGCTTCTAAAGAAACCAGGTATGACCCTAAAGTTGGACCTTTCCAAAGCGTTTGATAAACTTAGCTGGAATTATATTCGAAAAATATTACTGGCTTTTGGTTTCAACTCCACTTGGACTAGATGGATCATGAATCTCATTTCTTCTCCCAACATCTTTGTCCTGCTCAATGGTTCCTCGTCATTGCCTTTCCACCCCTCTCGTGGCATCAGGCAAGGGGACCCTCTATCACCGTTCCTCTTTGTCCTCATGGCAAAAGGGCTTAGTCGACTGCTCAAATCCGCCATCTCCGCCCATGCTCTAAAAGGCATTTCTCTCCATGGTCTTCATCCCCAATCCCATCAGCAATTTGTAGACGACACCATGCTCTTTGGTCATCCTTCTTCACAAGAAGCCAAAGTGTTCAAATCCCTGCTCTCTCTTTTCTCTGAAGCTTCGGGCACCACCATCAACGCTTCAAAATCTCAGCTCTTCTTTTTCAACACACCCGCCTCTACTCAAAGGAACATTGCCCGAATTTTGGGGTTCTCCCTTGCTAAGCTTCCTTCAAAATACCTGGGGGCTCCTCTGGTAGATTCTGCCATCAAACATGCTTCATGGAGAACTCTACTCGACAAACTCACTTCAAAGCTCTCGTTTTGGACTTTTCAATCCCTAAACATGGCTAGTAGACTAGTCTTGATCAAGTCGGTACTCCAGGCCATGCCACTGTATCTTTTTTCAATCCTAGCAGCGCCAAAATGGGTTCTCAAAGAAATTCGTAATCTGCAAAGAAATTTTCTGTGGAGCTCCTCTGGACCAAACAGGAAATGGGCTCTTGTCAACTGGAAAGAATTTTGTCAAACAAAATCAAATGGCGGGCTAGGCTTAAGGGATCCTCTCCAAAGCAATAACATAATGGGCGCATGAATATGGTGGAACTAGCTCTCCAAACCAAATTCACCATGGGTGAGACTCTGGCAAGCAAAATACGCTCGGGCAGTCATTGGCATGACATCATCAGAATCAACACTACAACCCAAGGTTCTCCGATCTGGAATGCGGCAAAGCTTCATAGCGCCTTCGTTCAAGAGCACAGTGTCTGGGAAATTCACTCAGGCAAAGCTGCAAGGTTCTGGGAGGACTCTTGGCAGCAACTCCCAAAATTGGCGACCCTATTCCAAAAGGCAATATGGCAAGCCTCCATGAAACAGGCTAATCTCACACATGTGCATCAATTCTGGCAGCAGCACATGCATCAAGACTTTCAAATCTGGAAATCCGCAAGTACCTGGTAGGAGGATTGGGAAGGGGAAACATACAGTGAAATAGATCGGGAATTAAACCATAGAAGAATCAAATACTCAAATCAGCAGGACAAACTGCGTTGGGGACACACGCAAAAAGGAACTTTCACTACAAAGGAAGCTCATCAGCTTCGCTACTCTGGCCCCCAAACAGTCAAGGATCAGCTATGGGAAAAGGTCTGGCAACCGGGAATATGGCCCAAGGTCTCCACTTTTCTCTGGCTTTTAAGTAAGAGGCGCATACTCACATGGGACAACCTGCAAAAAAGAGGATTCATTGGCCCATCAAGATGCCCAAACTGCAATCTCCATTCTGAAACCATTAGTCATTTAATGGAGACTTGCCCGCTTGCAACTCAACTATGGAAAAGAATTGAGCAATGCAATAGAAGATTGGACGACCGGATGGAAGACATCACAGACACCATTAGAAAATGGCCAAGAAACCCCTTCAAAAGCCTGCTACTGAACTACCTATGGTCCTTAATACCAGGCTTCCTCTACTGGATTCTTTGGAAGGAAAGAAATAGCAGAATCTTCAACAACACCAGTAGGCCTACAGATGCTCTGTGGTTCCTCCTGAAGCAAAATCTTCAAGAAACTCTGGCTATCAGAATTTGGCATGACAAGGACCTGCCAGACTCTCCTCAGGAAATCACCATTCTGAAAGCATGGAATCTGGACTTATCCTTTTTAGCCCAGGCCAAAACCCGTCCTCCTGCCTGCTCAGTCTCTCCCTTAATTTGGTCTCCTCCGGCAATCAACTATTTCAAGCTAAATTTCGATGGGGCTGCAAAGGGTAATCCAGGGCCAGCGGGGTTCGGAGGAATATTCAGGAACCACACAGGAGCCATATTGCACATTTATTATGGATCGATTGGCAACGACACAAACAATGCAGCAGAGCTGGAAGGACTATGGAAAGGGATCTGTATTGCAGATCAAAATCACTTCTTCCCTTTAGAAGTAGAAGGAGACTCCCTCATCCTTATAGCAGCAGCAAACAGAATCCAAGCTGGCACCCCCGCAGACAAGATAGCATCCAGCTGGAGATTGCTCAGTAGATTGGAATCCTTGGAGGAAAAACTGAGGAAACCCTAAAGTATTACCTTCAGGCATGTTCGAAGATCGGCCAACAAAGTTGCAGATAGATTAGCCAATCAGGGAGTAAACTGGCAGCAACCTTACTTTTCAGGACCCCTTGAAATCGCAGATGATGAACAACTCATACAGGAGTGCACTTCTCTGGTGCAAAAGGATCTCTCACCCCCGGATGCGGGTGTCTGATGGAAAGGATGGCAGGCACGTGGTCGGTCACATGGGCAAGTGTCCGAACATGCCTGCTACAGGGTGGTGTACAAAGAAAGCGAGCTGGTCTCGCACAAAGCTTTTAATGCGAGACATTAATTCCTCAACCAGACTCCCGGTTAACTGTGCCATGGCGCACCATATTCGTTGCTCTCCTGCTGCTCCAACGTTCATTTCTGCTGCTCCAGTCTCTTGCGTCACGGTGGTCTGTGTAATGCAGAGCTTCTCCCTCAGCGTGGCAGCGTTAAATTCCTTTCCAGGTTCATTTGCTCCACCTCGGGGCCTTGCAATGCCGCAAGAATGGCTCAGGATGATAAGTAGGTGAGGAGGCTCCAGGGGTCGCGCCATCTCACAGCGGTCAACCTCTCCGATGTGCTCTTTCACGGAGGTGCAGGATTCTGGGCGAGGCAGTCCCACTGTCACAATATCTGGTCGTGGAAAAGGTCAAGGGCGCGGTAGACGGGATAATTGTGAGCATGAGGCACACCCCACGGTCCACTATTGAATCCCCTGCACTCTTGCTCATTCTACCTTTATTGTTTCAGTCACAATTGAGAAATGTGAAGATCCCAGAGGCCAGGTAGACGCTCCTCCCGAAATGTCGGCCGTCCAGAGAAGGGCGACTCTAATGGACAGTCAGCGCCCAGTCTTAGGAAGCTCCTTGATGGCGAATCAAGATGTCTCTGCAGGTCCAAGCGAGCTAGTGCAGAGAGAACCAACAGGCTCGGTGGCTCTGCATTCAGATTCGGAGGACTCTTTACAATTTGGTTGCAGAGTCGTTGAGGAACCATAAACCACTGATGATGATTGATCTATCCCGGTTCTCTGCTAAAGGTAGCTTCAGCAGCAGGAATACTACTCTGTTTTGTTTCTTGACTCATGCCAGTATCGGGTCTCCGTCTTGAATCTTGTTCTGCAACATGTAGGATGCAGTGTTGTCTTTGTTTAGCCTCATTTCGGGTACTTTACTGTCTCTGTTCAGCTATGTATATGTGTCGGGTCTTATAAGAGGCCATATCAAAAATGGAGGTCCTGTGAGAACTAAAAATGTGAATACTTGTGCAAATTGCCAACCTCTTGGCAAGACTTTCAGGGCCAAGGCCTTGTTGTAGTTTTTGCTCTTTTTGTATAATAATAGAAGTAGACAGATTTAGAAAAAAAAAATAAGAAAAACATATTTTCAAAACAATAACAATTTTTTTTAATGTGGTAAACTATAAAAAGATTTGGAAAAAAAAATTAAAATACTATAAAATTAAGTAAAAATAGGATATTTTAAAAAAGCATTAAGAAAAACTAAAAAAATTAAATTAAATTAAAAACAAACTAGATTAAAAAAATAGAAAAATAAACAAAAAAACGAAAAAAAAAAAAAAAAAACTACAAAAATTAAGATTAAAAACATTTTCAAGAAACCCTAAAAAACAAAAATACGCTAAAATTAAAAATAAAATAAAAACTGGAAAAACAATTAAAATATAAAAAAAAAATACATATTTTTAAATTAAAAAAAAAAAAAAACCAAAAACAAAAACAAAAACAAAAACAAAAAACAAAAAACATTTCAAATTTTATATTAAAAAATTTAAAATTTAAAATTTGGATTTGACAATGATTTAAAATTTGGATTGAAAAAAAAAAACAAAAAAACATTAAAATTAAAAAAAGTTAAATATATTTTTGATATTTTTTAAAATAACATTTAAAATATATATATATATATATATATATATATATATATATATATATATATATATATATATTTTATAAATATATATAAAATTAAAAAAAACAATATATATGTATGTATGTATGTATGTAATAAAATTTAATTTTTTATTTAAAAAAAAAATTATCGGTCTCCACCCCCACGAGCGGTCCAGCGGTGGCTATTTGATTCCGAGAAGCGAATAGCCACTTCTCGACCACCCTCACGGGCGGTTGGGCGGTGGCTATCTGATTCTCTGAATAGGATAGCCACCACTTAGCGGCCTGTGGGGGTGGTCGAGTGGTGGTTATCTGATTTTTAGAATCGGATAGCCACCGCTCCGCCACCTCCACGAGGGTGGCCAGGAAGTGGCTATTCCATTCTCAGAATCAAATAGCCAGCTCCCAGCTGCTCGTGGGGGCGGCGGCCAATAAAATTGATTTTTTAAATAAAAAGAAAAAAATTTTAAATATGTTTATTGTATTTAAAAAAAATAAATTATTTTTTATTAAAAAAAACAATTTTATTGGCCACCACCCCCATGCGCAGCCGGGCGGTGGCTATTTGATTCCGAGAATCGGATAACCACCCCCATGGGCAGTCGGGTGGTGGTTATACGATTCCGAAAATCGGATAGCCACCACTTGACTGCCCATGAGGGTGGCTATCCGATTCTCAGAATTAGATAGCCACCGCCCGACCGCCTGTGGGGTCATGGCCCTGGGTGGAAGAGCTGCTTGCAGATATATTTTTTAAAGTTTTAATCGTAAATATATGTTTTTTAAAGTTTTAAATGTTTTTTATTTTTTAAAATTTGAAAATATATGTTTTTTTTTAAATGGTTTCTTTTAAATCATATATATATTTTAAATTTAAAATGTTTTAGGTTTTTTTTTTAATATATATATATATATATATATATATATATATATATATATATATATATATTTTAATTTTAATTGTTTTTTGGTTTCTTTTTTTTTATTTGAGTATGTTTTGTTTTTTTAGTTTTTTTTTTTTTTTTTTAATAAAACATTTGACATAAAAAATTCACAGTGTCAAAATTTGTTAAATTTAGAAAATAATTATTTACATTTCATACATTAGAAAATTTAAAGTCAAAAAATAGGTCTTTTAAAAAAAGGCCTGATGTAGAATCACCACTTTTTTAAAGCAGCATGCATATTACTAACATTCTAAAACCTAATGTACATAAAAAAATTTAAAGTGCCAAAAACTATACTCTAAAAAAAATATGTGTTCTGCATCCCCCCTTTTCAAAATCGAGTCACTCTTTTGCTATTTCTACGAAATGGGTAACAATATCAGTTCCCGTTTCAAAGTTTACATTGTTAAATCCCCATGAAGAAATCATGTCGTCACATCCATTTGTTATAACTCAAAATTAAAAGTAGCAGCAACAGATAAAAGTAATCTAATAGAAGTTACCTTGGCAACAATAGAAAAAAAATATCACCAAAATCAATTCTCGACAGCTGGGAATAACCTTTTTCTACCAACCGAGCTTTGTATTTCTCCACCTTTCCTTCTGAATTTGTCTTCTTCTTAAACACCCATTTGCTGCCAATGGGTTTCCTTCCATCCGGCAACTCCACCAAATCCCAAGCCTCATTTTTGTGCAAAGATGCCATTTCATCAACCATGGCCTCTTTCCAGAGTTTTCCATCCTTTGAATCTACTGCTTCTTTCACAGTTATGGGATCATTATTAGTAATAGATAAAGGAAAATTTGAACAGAAAGCAGATGGACTATACCTTTCTGGCTACCTTCTTTCTTGAACTGATCTTCTCACACCTAGAGTTTGTGGCTCTTCATCTTTTGATTCCTGCTCTGCTGTAGAGTCTCATTCTTCCTCCTTTAGTTTAAACTCTATCTTCTCAGGTTCCTTTGGTTGGACTTTATGTTTAATAACATCTTTTACCTCTCTGAACACTACATCTCGGTTGTACACAACCTTCCTTGTTACCGAGTTCCAAAACTTATAACCCTTTAAACCATCCTTATATCCAATAACGATGCACTTTTCATATTTACTATCCAACTTGGATCATTTCTCCTTTGGAACCTGTACATATGCATCACATCCAAATACCATCAGATGTGAAAGAGATGGTTTCTTACCAATCCATACCTCTTGTGGAGTCTTATCCTCCAACGCTGATGAAGGTGATCTATTGAGTCACCAGGTAACATGTTGTCTCCACTACCTCTGCCCAAAATTCTTGTCCTAACCTGGCACCATTGAGCATGCTTCTTGCCCTTTCCATCAATGTCTTGTTCATTCTTTCTACAAATCCATTTTGTTGAGGTGTAGATGGAGTAGTCTTATGTCGTGATATACCACACTTCTTACAAAATTCTTCAAATTCCTTACTGCAAAACTCTCCACCGTTATCTGTCCTCAGCACCCTCATCTTCTTCTCTGTCTGGTTTTCCACCAGAGCCTTAAATTCTTTAAACCTATCAAAGACTTCAAAATTCTTCTTAAGAAAATATATCCATGTATTCCTTGAAAAGTCATCTATAAATGATACATGGTACACATACTTACCCAGTGATGGAACCTTCACAGCTCCAAACACATCACTGTGCACAAGCTCTAATATCCGTTTCGCCCTCTTACTACCAGAGGGGAAATTCACCCAATTTTGCTTCCCATATACACAATTTTTACAGAAATCAAAATCCAAAGAGCTATTACTCATACCTTCTACCATACCTTTACCATGAAGTATTTGAAGGCCCTTATCTCCAATATGTCCAAGCCTTTGATGCCACGGCATGGTCTTCTCTCCAGAGACCACTAGATTTTTTGCTCCACTTTCAAGAACCACGAAACTATTGCACACATAAACAATAGTGCTATCTTGCAGCTTTTACATAGTTCCAATCCAAAATCCCCACATCAATACCAGTGCTCCCCGAAACATCTTACAGGTATCCTTCTCAAACATTGTTTTTACACCTGCATCATCCAACTTGCTTACAAAAATTAGATTTCTGGCTAATGCAGGGGTATGCAGAACACCCAAAAGTGTTCTAACCCTTCTACCTTGCAACTTGAACTTTACTTTTCCACGACCAACGATTCTGGCCTTCTTGTCATCCCCCAAGAAGACATCACCACCATCATGTTTCTCATACTCGCAGAACCACTCTCTATGGGGACTGAAGTGAAAGGATGCACCTAGGTCAATCAACCATGCCCCATGATCTACATGTGTACTTGAAGAAGCCAAGTACACATCCTCACCTTCATCTGAGGTGGTTTTTGCCTCTTCAGAAAGAGCATCATCAGATCCCTTTCTTTTTTCAAGAGATTTAGATTTATAGTCCCTTTTGTAGTGCCCTTCCTTTCTGCATTTCCAGCACACCACCTTTATAGGTTTTCCTGGAGATTTAGATCTTTCTCTAGATTTAGATCACCATCTTGGCTCTCCGTATTTTTCCGTCTTATCTCCTCTGTTAGCAAGGATGACACTATTTCATAAAACTACAAGGCAGTTGCATTGCTACCTATTGTAATAACCAAACTATCCCATAAATCTGGTAGAGAACACAACAAATTAATGCACTTATCTTCATCTGAAATTTTGATATCAACAGACGATAACTGACTTACCATAGTATTAAATGCATTCAGATTCTCTGCCACTGAGTCCCCATATTTCATCCTCAGGTTATACAGCGTTTTCGGTAGGAACAATTTATTCACCAAAGATTTAGATTGGTACAAAGTCCCTAACTTTTCCCACAAAGCCTTCATCGTAGCTTCCCCTGATACATTCAACAATACTAAATCTGAGACATACAATCGTATTGTGCTCTTTGCCTTTCGATCCAACTTCTTCCGTTCTTCATCAGACACTCTCGTTGGTTTAGTACCCAGATCTACCGCGATCCACTGATCTTTATCCACTAACAGATCCTCCATCTTGAGTTTCCACAACTCAAAACTATGACCATTAAATTTCTCTATCTCTATCTTTCCACTACTAGCCATCTTCTTTCACCACCAGAATCAATCCCGCAGATCTCCCACTGAACGAGGTCTACCACAGGCCTGAGCGAAACCCCTCAGCAACAAAGACGTCCCCTTGAAGCCAAAACAACTCTGATATCAAATGTAGGTTTTAACCCCGTACAGAAATTACCTGCATATGAATTCTAAAGCACAAAAAATAAACAATGCAAGAGCATAACACATAAAACACATATACATAGAGATTTTCCCATGGATCCCAAAACCAGGACTACCAGGTTGATTTCTCATTATTTTCCTTTCAATGTTACAATACATATTTATATATGCCGAAGCATCCAATACCATGGACCGAAAACCATCAAATCGAAAACAATGGACCGAAAACCATCGCATCCAAAACAATGTGTGAAAAACATGCACAAAACCATAGGTAGGTCCACCCAACCTAATATAGGGTCCAAAACCAAAGTTTTTCGTGGCGTTGCCCCAGACCCCATAGAGTGGGGTTACCTGCAACTGTCAAACCTCCTATGACCCCTCCACTATGCAATCGATGCAACGAATGGGGGGCTTCGCCCCCTTTTAACTCCTCGGTTAACTACGTGAGCTAGTCATGGAAAGAATATAACACAACCCAATAGTGATCTTCCCCTTTGATCTCCTAGGACTTCTTGTTTGAACAAGTTTTCTCCCTTTCATGTATCTTTAGGAACTACCCCCCTTAGCTTGTTTTGAAGAGAGCTATAATGGAGTGAGTAGGGATCAGGGTGAAAAACCCTACTATGAGTGTTGTGCCTTAGGTATACAGTTTGGACAACAACAATACCAAGATATAAAAATGAATCTACTATTGAAAAGGAGATACAATACCAAAATAGAAGCATGCATTTTTTGAAAAAAAAAAATATTTGTAATGTCACACAATAGTTAACTTATACAATAAAAGAATAGGCAATCGAGCAACAAACAAATTATAATAATCAAGCTAACATGGATGGCCAATGGAAGAGTGGATTGTCAAAATGGCAATACTCTTGCTATTGCATCAAGTAGAGTAGTATTGGAGAGGCAAAGCCCTGTCACACAAAGACATCAAAAGATATATCTAGAGATGATCTATCACTGAGGAATTGAAAACCTAGATTAAGAAAAAAGATAAAATTTAAACACAACACAACGATTTCAATTATAAATTATAATTTAACTAACAATTTTACAAATAAGTGATGCACGAGAAAATTGAAGAAGCTACAAAATTTCCAAGTGTATTGAGGCTTTAGCATAATGATCAACAACAATAGCTCAACTTATATCTCTAATCATTTCCAAGTCATGAGTGGTGACTTTGGGTTTTACATTATCAATTTGTGATAATCTGTTAGGGATTGACATCTTGATTCATTACACATGTGTTAATCCAATGACTATCCATGCGCGTACGTGTCATCATCATACTCTTTCATACCATGTCTTTGATTACATACTTCAGAGTTGATTGTTAGGGTTTAGGGATCAAATTTCGCTCTAACTGTATCATTCTCTTCTCCCCATTTCACTTTATGGAAGTCATAAGCTAGGGTTTTGAGGGTTTCTCATTGTTACATAATCATCCTCTATGATCGGCTTTCTAGTCGGACTATAAATGTTTTGAGATTTTAACAATTGCTCAAGTTATTCAAATCGGGGTTGTTGGTACTAAAATGCTTGAGATATACAAAGAATGAGCTAAGATTTTTCGTAATGTGGGTTGGTTCAGATTTTTGCAACTCTTTCAAGGATATAGTCAAGGTGTGGCCGAAGTATTTGCCTCTTAATTCAATGGAAAGAAGGCCAAAGTGGGTTTTATTTTTTCCTGGTTAGATAACTTGTGAGGGACTTTAGAGTCTGGTTTTCCTTTATCACATAAGGCTTCTAATGGTGATTTTAGGTTATAAGTTACATTTTGCTTTCTTTCTACATAGATCTCTGGCCAAAATATCCTTCATTACTAGAACCAATGCCAAAATGCTAATCATTCTCTCATTCACCATAATTTTACTGCTACCCTAGTTAAACATCAACTTGCTAAGTTCAGGGATGATTGCGAATATTTTCTAACTCGAAACCATTTTGATAAAACCCTACCCTCCAAGGAAATTGACTCTCAAATGTTCTTATAGCTTAAATCTATTTAGCAAAACCATACATATCTCCCTTTACCTTATTCCATGCACTTTGATGACCAAGAATCTTGTCAAGAGACTTTTCCTTGTTTCTCAAAAGAAGATAGGGCTTTGAAACGAAAAATTGTTTGCACTCACCCAACAAGAAGCACTACTAAAAATGTTCCTATTGGTGAGGACTAGGTAAAACAAAAATTTAATATTAAGGGTAAATAAAAACCTTTTGAAAATAATCCAGAATATGAAATTTCATCCTTGGAACCTACGTTTCAACACATTGAGATTCAGCAAAAACAGAATTATGACTCTCATATCAAAGACAAACTAATATCAAGAAAGGTTTCTATGCTATGGGGAATAAAGAAATGGTTTATCGTCATAAGAACTATATCGATCATGAGACCAGTATAGACCCCAATCTTAAAAAGACTAATCCAGAATCTCCAAGGGATCATAACAACCCTAATAATGTGAATTCCACACTGGAAGTATACGGTGATGCTGGTAAAATTGGTTCGAAAACTTTGTTAGATCTCTACTAGCACCCACAATTTTTATCTTTTGTGCCAATTTTTATTCTCAAAGGTTAAAGTAATAATCTCCAGAGATTCTAATGATGCTAAATAAAGGTATTATTATTAATATATCTCGATTGTTGGAAAAGATAAGGTATGCTTATATATTTTAGTCTTGTTTTCTAAAATTGTAAGGGTTCAGAATCTAAGATTCTAAAATGACCCTCTTTGCATAGTTTATATCTTAAATAATTGACTTTTCTTTAATTTGTCATAGGTATATCAAATGGCTACATTTCTAATCTAATCTCTCACTACCTATGAATCACCTCCAACTCTTGAGGATGTTAGCAAAGTATTTTTTGTTATTTATTCAGTAAATTCTCTATTATCTGTTGATATGGCCTAGAGGCTTATACAAACAATTACATATACCTCCCATACTCATACATATCTTCACAATAGCATGGAAACTAGGATGAACATATTTAACTAATATAAATTGAATACTTATTGACGAAACATATGAGGTTAATTTTAGTTTCTATATAGTAAAAGGAATTCCTTTAGCTCCTACAACTTTGGGGCTTTCCACACCAAGGTGCACTCTAGAGGATGGGTTTAGAGAATAAACTTCAACAACACATAAAAAAGAAATATTGTACACATGAGTATGATTAGACCTAGAGTCAAAACAACTAATACCATTGCAGTATAAATAGGAAATACTATTTACAGAGTCTATGCTTCAAGCAACCCCAGTTTCTATTCCACACTGCATTATACAACATAATATAAAGAAGCATAACACCTTAAATCACATTCTTTAAGAAATAACCCTCTAAATAAATATTTTTTTCTTTTTCATAATGGCTTTAGGAATGATTTTTCATAATACCTTATGGGAATTAAGTCGTTTCCATTTCTTTCCACACTTATGAGTTGAGCCAAAACTGGATGCTTGTATGCCTAGCTTGGCCACCACCTACCATTCCTATCTACTGGAAGGATAGAATTATCATAACAAATGAGAAAAAGAATAGATAAGCTATATTTTAAATACATAACCATTTGTTGATATCTAACCTTCCACTGAATCAAAGACTGAATTAAAATTATCTCAACAAGTCACCACTGTGGTAATTGAATGAGTCCATAAGAATGAGAAACCACCAATTGGTGTTTATTTTACACTCTTATAACCAAATATTTAGTAAAAACATAGTGACATGAATCCTATAACCATTCTAATTTCCCATCTCTATTCCCTATCAATCTTCATGAACTAAGGGTCCATATTTCCTTATCAACACCACAGTCCCTTAGAAAAAGTGTCAAGGTATCGGAATACCTATCTACATGCAAGGGGAGGATCTGGAGATCCATAGAGGTCTCTGGTTCCTGAGAGACAACCATTTTTTGCTCATCGTCAATCTGATATTGTGACTAGATTGGCCATATAGCGAGGCTCTATGAGACAACAAGGGTGGACTTCCTTCTTCACAGGGAAATACAGAGGCTGACCCCATAGTCAAAGAAGGAATAGGAAGCAGAGTAGAGAACTGTGGGTTCGATTCCCGTATGGGATATGTGAAAGAAAAGAAAACCATGAACTGGGTTTTTGAGTCTGCTTATGGGTGCACTATGTAAAATCACTAGAAAAGAGTTATGTATACAATAAGTATAGTTAGTTATCATCCAAAATAAGGATAGTGTGGGCTTGTTGAGAGCAGGCAGAAAATCAAAATTTCAAGTATGGAAGAATTGGGGAAAATCAACTAAACTTCTGGAGGCCATAATTTATAGCCCTAAATCAAAATTAGGAATAAGACGAGTTTTTGGTGAGGTAATTCTAGGCAAAATACAACTGTCCACCTAGAAATTTGTTTTGAGGCCAAAAATTCTAGGAAAATTTAAAGGAAATCTATAGGAGTTTTTAAGGGTAAAGAATAGTTGAACAAGCTACAAATTTTATGAGGGCATAGATTTCAATAACCCAACTAGATAGTCAATAGAAATATTTGACAATGAGAACGACCTCGTAAGCCCAGATTTTAGAATTTGGCAAGAATTTTGGGCAAAAATTGTAGGGAAAGCTAGAAGAAAAATTTTACGAGAAATTTCCTAATAGCGAATAGGAGTACAGAAGATGCCCAGGGGCCCTAAATGAAGAGAAAGTGGTTAGGGCTGCATAAATAAGCATGATTAATGCTGAAATAAAATCTAATGTTCATGGAAAGGACCAACATGAGGGTGGATATTTGGAAGAAATTGTCAAGAATATAAAATTGGAAGTGCTTGGATACTAATTTGACAATGAAAAGCTAAGAGTGAGAAACAACAAATTTATCATGAAATTTTTTAGATTTTCAATAAAATTCAAAGAGAATTAGAACACTAAACTAGACTAGCATAGAAGCAGAATGCCACAACTAGGGAGAGAGGCATTAGAAGTTCAAGTCATTCCATGGGTGTTGTTCATCAACATCATTACTCATAGAGGAGGACCAATAAAAGTGCTTATTATACATATGATTCTGTCATAATCCCTAGTGTGTCACCAGAGATAAAGTCAAGAAAAAAATATGACAGGGAAAATTTACAAGGAGAGTTGATGAAAATCAAACTTCCCACCTTTAATGGAGATAACAAGAAAGGAGAGCAGGCTAAAGTCTTGTTTTTGAAGATGAGGAAATATCTTTAGTTATATATTTATTCTTCAAACTTGGATGCCAGAGTTGCCCTATTTCATTTGAAGGGAAAGGCTAATCTATAGTGGGAGCAACTCAAGGTAGTTAAGCACTTGAATGAAATCAAAATAATTTGGAGGAAATTTAAAGAATATTTCTAGAGGGACTAATTATCAAAACGATACTATGAGCACAAAATGTGGGATTTCTTTAACCTTCAACTAGGACACATGACCATGGAAGAATATGGTCATAAATTTGTTAACTTATTAAGTTATGTCCATTTTATTAAAGATAAAAAATTTAAAATACAAAGTTACATTAGTGGACTTCCATCCTTCAATATCGATAAGCTAAAATATGATGAACCTAAGGCCTTGGAGGAATCCATTGGGAAAGAAAAACAATTGTTCAAATAGAACAAAAATAGATTTGTTTTTCCTAAGATTTGGGCAGTGAAAATAATATTTTTATGGAGCACAAAAAAGAAGGGTTGTAAACCTTTCTATTCAAGAATAATTTTCAGGCAAGCCAATAGACAACACCAGCTTCTAATGGGACACAAGGGGTTGATCCTTTGAGCAAGAAACTTCAGTTTCCACATATTAAATGTTGTGGTTGTAAAGGATACCACTGATATAGAGGTTGTCTTCTTAAGGCAAATAAAATGAGAACTATTCACAATATGTAAGCGCCAACGAATGTCGATGATGTAGTTGGAGGCATGCCAAAAATTTATGTAGCATTGGATGACCGATAAGTGGAAAATCAAGCTCATATGATAGAGACTGAAGGTAATCTAAAAATCAATCCATTATTATTTTAATTTATTTTGGAGCCATCCACAATTATATTAGTGCGAATATAGTTAAAAATTTTAATTTGAAGAAAATTAAACATTCTAAACCATGGTTAGTACAACTAGCTACATGAATGAAGAGAAAGGTTACATAATTAATTAGACCATTCCCAATTTAGATTAATGGGATGAGAACAACAACCAACTTGAATGTAATTTCACTAGGTACATACGATTTTTTTATTAGCATGGATTAGATGGAAAACCATTGTTCAATCCTTCATTACTATAACAAGACTTTTAATTGTATTAATGATGAGGGATAATAGAATTTGTTGAGCCAATTAATTATTCCTAAAAGGACCCGCTAACTACTACACATTAATTTATCAACCTGAGTTTTTGTTTTTCTATTTCAAGTTTATAGGCACATTTTATGCTAGAGAAATGTTGGTATGGTTAGTTATTGTTATCCTATTGAAAAGAAAAGTTGCAATGTCAAAAAAATCAACTCAGAATGCAATTTTGAATTATAACAAACCATTTGAAATATTAACTTCTGCATGCTTCTGACGGAAACAACAAAATAAAACATGTTGAACATCAAGTTGTTTCTTAGGGAACAACAAATACATAATAGAAAAATAGTACTGTAGAATCATGCCATCAAAAGCAATTAAGGAGAAAAATGATCTATGATAATCTACAAGAAATGGAAATAAGTGGAAATACTCTTAATAGATTAACTATAGAAAATATTTTTTTGTAACCATCTCGATAAACAAGAGAAGACAATGTTGCTTCCAAGATCAGGCCCAAATTACCGAAGCTGAACTGGCTTATGAAAAGAATGAACATAACATATTAAATTTGAATAATAAATTCTTCCATTGATTACAGAAAACCAGTTACAATTAATGTATTTTCAAGTCTAAACTTATGTCAAAAATAATATTACAACTTGAACAACCCCTTTCGAGGCTTAATGCTAGTTTTTATATCGTATGAGTAAAAGATAAGAATAAAAGAATCCATTTCTAATAACAAGTGATCCTGAGAATCTAAATATTCTCAGGATGCTCATTTAAGATACAAAGATCTTAATGCATTTGAAAGACCAGGTCAGGAACCCATATTTAACTAATCTTCTCAAAATAAAGTATAACAACTTGAGGCTTATGCAATCTCCCACTATCATTCGAGGAAGCAGCATCAAATACAATGCGTCAATAGATTCATCTCCAATTATAAGGATTCGTTCATTAGTAAATAACACTCTAATGGTTGAATCCATTCATAAAAATAATAAAACAATAAATGCATATAAAATGATACTAAAATCCATACTACATAAGTTAGCATAGCCTATTTACAAGAAAGACTTAGAAAATACTATGAAACTAAGAAGCAAGGAAAGGAAATTATGACAATTATGAGGTCCAACATCACCCCCCAACTAACCTTTTTACATGATCTCATGCAAACAAATGATTAATATGCAATGAAGTTAACAAGTAAGATTCATAAGCTTCCTCTACTCTATGCCTGAATCCATTTCTACTTTGGAGTGTTTCAAAAACCATAAATTTACCTACTTCTGATAAGTCATAATCAAATTTATAAAGAGAACGAGGGAACCAAATCACGGGGCATCTGTACTTGCATCCTATCTAGTTGATACCTCTTTCCAATACTAAGTGAACATAGTCTTCTACTCTGGTCATGGCATACTAAAAAGCCATGATAACCAAAGGGTTCTCTATTATTGATTTCATTAGGCGATGCCTGCCATCTCACCTTAGCTCCACAAAGAGCCTCATCTATGATATCTTCCAAATATCCCATCCCTAAATGCAAGATATCTTATTGAATCTGTGCTAATGTAGGAGAAACACCATGTTTTTATATGAATATTTCATGATGAATTTGTGTGTGGAAGGTGTTATTATGTTCCCCTCCAACCCAAAGATCAAGACCATGCTCCCTCCTATGGACGGTGTGATAGGCCTTTTCCCATTTCACCTAGTTCCTAGCAAATGATATGAAAGCCTGAAATTGAATGTCCCCAATAAATGGGATAGGATTTTCTTCCACATGCTCTTCCAAAAAGAAATTATGCATATATAACTCACAGAGAAGATACTATGTATACTCATCCTGTGTGTGGAAAGAAAAAATTAAATCCCATACACTTCTAAGCTAACTTGGTTTTCCATATTTTATAACTTTCACTTGAGCAACATATATCGCTCAGGTATAAAAAAATCATAATTCCCAGTTGGGGGCTTACATGCCAAGGCATATGAAGAAATGGATCAAATTTCCTTCATTTTCTCTACAAAATTCTTAAGGAAACCCTTGAAATTTTGTACTTCCTTCTTAGATGAGGTCTCATCTTTTGTTGTTGTTAATGCTTTGAATCGTTGGAGTAACTCCTGATGTTCCCTCCAAGAGACCACTTCTCCCTGATATCTTGTCATGGTCTCCTATTGTTTCTCCATAGCTTTGTGAAAGAATTTAATGGTTCCTTCGACAATCAAGAGAGTATAGGGAGGCACATCCTCTATTTGTACCCCTCAACCATTAAAAGTAAATTGTGAATTAGTCTGAGTTCCTATTTCAACCGGGCAAGGAGGAGCATCAATCATTTATACCTCATAGTCACTTCGGGTTCCTACTTCAGTAGAAAGAAGAAAAAAGTTTGTCTGTGTACTTGCTTCATTAGAGATAGATATGAAATCAGTCTATACTTCCATTTCCCATCGTTAGATCATGAAAAATGATTCAAAGGAAAAAATATGGCAATGCCTCGAATTTTAGTGACCTTTTGGAAAATTTATGATGCTCAAATGAACTATGTATTGTATGGTTGAAATTTTCTCTTTGAGACCTTTCCAATGATATATCACAATTGGAAAACATCTTCATGGATGAGAAGTTATGACCATTTGAAGTTGGTAGCTGCAATGAGGAAAAAGCACCAAATTTTATTATAAAACACCAAATTTTTTAAGATTCATGCATGTTTCAGAATAAATTGGGCTTTCTATAAGTATTCATTAGTGGTGGACACTCAACTTGATTGATGTTTAATGGGTTAAACATCAAAAATATTTCAACAGATCTAATGGATATGATTGAGTGGAGAAAGAACTATGACAGACAAAGCACAAACTTGCACACTATTTAATGATAGGCATACCCACACATAAGTATGGCACGTCAGCTTTTTGATGACATCAACAGATTAGCATGGCCTAATAACAGCATGACATTTCAACATGATGACAAAAACAAGTAAGCATTGCCTAGTAATAGCATGAAGCCTTAGCATGATGACATTAGTAGGGTGACATAGTAGTAGGGATGACTAGCACATGGCAGGTACAATTGTCATTTTTCACTTACCGATAAGGGTGATTTCGAATGACACGTCGTACCAATCAAGGTGTGCCACATGGAAGCTATGGCGTCATGAGGACGCCAACATAGGAGTGTCTAATGACCTTAGTTCCAAGTCACATGGAATCATTTTGTAGAAATTTAGCACCATGTCAGATTAGCCCCCCTTCTCATATATATATTTGATTGAGTTCAATTGAAATAATGTCTTCGTGGTTAAACATGCGAAGGCCTTGCCTTCATGGTATGAGTGGAAAATTCTATTTGGTAGGCCACATGTTTGATTCAAACTGGATTTCGTTGTGGTGTGATTGGTTTGTCATCACTATTGATGTGGTCCTCTGTGATTGGTTTGTGGCTCTTCATGTTTGACACACAAATTTTTAACTAATCTATGGCAGTTGATGTGGCTCTTTTTGGTAGTTGATGTTAATTTTCTAGTAGCTAAGTAGACTAAAACAATTTTTAAAATGATAACTACTTCCAATGATACAATTTGACTTATTTAGAGCATTTCATCATTAAGTAGTTATACTTGAAAGTTTCAACCATTGAAGTTAGTATAGTAGTAAATATCACAAAGAAAGAATAAAACATCAGATGCCAAAATTTCCTGGGACAAAACCCCACAACAGGGAAAACCCGATAATCTTTCCTTATGAGAGAGAGAGTTTAATTCATCAAATTGTACATCAACTTATTTCAATCAAGGCATCAAAACATATAAAAAAACTAACCATCAAGATAAACTCCCACAAGTGCCAAGTCAATCCTTCAATATGCCAAGACAAACATCCTCAAATTTGGTCTCCAAAGTGCCTCTTCCTTAGCCTAAAAATTTCAGATCATCACAGATTCAATTACAACATCACAATTTCACATAATTTTAGGGATGATGAGCCTCAAAAATTTGCATGATGATGAGTGATGAAAATTCATCTAGACACAATGATTTAGCATGAGTATAGACCACATACTTCGCATAGTACAAACTTCACATGGGATAGACCACAAAATTTGCATAGAACCCACTGACTTCAAATAGGAGACACATACTCCACATATCATAGAGAATTTATGCCTCAGTTAGCTTACATATCACAGAGAACTGATGCCTTAGTTAGCTCACATATCATAGAGAATAGATGCCTTAGTCAGCTCACATATCACAAAGAATAGATGCCTTAGTTAGCTTGTATATCATAGAGACAGATGCCTCATTCAACTCACATATCACATACTCCACATATCACAGAGAATAAATTCCTCATTCATCTCGAATATCCCAGAGAATTGATGTCTTAGTTATCTCGCATATCACAGAGAATAAATTCCTCAGTTAGCTTGTATATCATAGAGAATATATGCCTCAATCATCTCACATATCATAGATAATAGATGCCTTCGTTAGCTTGCATATCATAGACAATATATGCCTAAGTCTAGATGATTCAAAAATCAACTTTGTAGGAGAGAAAATAGGCTCAATATAGTGATTCATCCATGTGAAGGGTTATTCTCTTGGCTAGGTCAGCTTGATATTGGAGGGGTTGAATTGAAGACTTGTGGGGTAAATATACATTCATTTTTTCTCTTTTGATTTTATTCATGAAATTACCGACTAAAGCTACAATTTTCCAACAGCTGACATGGCTCTCTACAATAGTTGTCTTGTCTCTCTATGATTGGTTGTAGCAATTGACATGTCCCTCTGTAATTGGTTTTGCTAGTTGGCATGCCTCTTTGTGATTCGTTGTGGAAGTTGACATGGTTCTCTATGGTAGTTGTCATAGATCTTTGTGGACTTTGATGTTCCCCCCGTGATTGGTAATGATGATGGGCGTAGCATTTTTTGATTTGTTATTGGCAGTGAAATGACTCTCAAAGGTAGCCTACATGGCAACTTGTGATTGTCTTGTGGTTGTTGCAGTGGATCTATGACATGGATCTCTATGAAAGTTTTATGGTAGTTGAATGGCATTTAAGTTGAATGGTTGCACAAACTTTTAATAAGGCATATAGTAGCACAATTGGCATAAATTGTTGTGATTCCTTGGGAGGTGGAAAGTTCGAACTTGGTTGGACTGGTCGAAGTTTAATTTTTGTTTTGACCCATATATGTCCATTTTGTAGAACCAATAACCAAACAATGATAATATTTTATATAATGGATACCAATATTAGTGCATTATGTAGAATGTGTGCTAGATAGTGCCATTTTTTATAACAATTAATCTTTCTAATATTTTTAACGGTCAATTTGAGAGCAAATTTATTTATGAAAAAAGGGATTTTTGTTATATTATTATGTGGTCTGAATGAGGGAGGCTACAAACAATTTTTGAGATTAGGGTGATCATGATTATTGTCAATATGAATATATGAAAAAAAAATTGACATGTGAAGTTGCAGATGAAGAAAAGGTACATTGATTTGGTTGTGATTTGAGCTTATGGATATAGTTTGAAATATTTTGAAAGGTGGTATGCAATAGGTTGAAGAAGGAGGTGGGTCCTTCAGTCAAGTTGAATACTACAATAATTTAGTGCTTACACATTTTTGAGGTTGGTTCCCTATTTAGGTTTTAGCCTACTGCAAGTCAGTGCATGCACATTTTTGGAGTTATTGCCTGCAAATTTGCTTATGGGGGTATGTTCCTCTAGTAGGTCGGTGCCTACAAATCATGTAATCAAATTATAGAAATAAAATAATTTGTGGTTTTCTTCTGCAATGGTTTCCACGTAAAAGCTAGTGTTCTTGTCTGTTGATGTGATGATTTTTACTTTATGCACAATTTTGTTCATTATTATGATGCGTGTTATTTATTAACACACTACTATATATTCAATTATTCATGAAATTGTTTCGAAATGTTGAATTTTTCATTATATTAATTCACCCTAGCTCTTAATGCAATCTCTAGTGTAACATGGTCATCATCCTCACACTTTGTACTAACATCATCATCATTATACTAAGATTTTCCTTTAACTCAAAAACTTCTTTATCAAGTTCCTCTTGACTCATTTAGTTCTTTATTTTTCCAATTTCTCTACATCTTCCTTCATATTTTTGTGGCTTTTCTTTGAACCTTTATCATTACGATTAATAGTCATCTTCACTCTTACTTTTTGAACTTCTATCCAATTGTAAATTTCACTTCGCCTCTACTATGGCAAGTATGTTTCAGCTTGCTACAAGTACCTCACCAAGCTTCTCTCCTCTAAACCTAGACTTTTGATATGCTTATGGTTCTCTTCTCTTGGAACCTTTTGATCTTCCTCTACTCCTTTAGGCCATTGCATCCTACTCACTCTCAAGAGCTTCACCTGCTTCTTTCTCTAGACAACTCTACCCAAATTTGCAACTGTGGAGTTGTCTTAACAACTTCTACCCAACCTTAGCTAAAAGTTGTTACAATTTCTATCTGTTATACAATCTCTACCACATTTTCCTTTTGCTTGCTGCTACTTGCAATCAACAATTTCTCTACTAAAGTTAATTTAAAAATATAAATACCATGCTAACTATAAAATATCATCATATCTACAATTCCAAGAACTTTTGAGTTCTTTTCTTTAGTTTCTTGCAAGATTATTTATATTATCATTCTTCTCATTTTTTTTCAAATTGTTATCAACAATTATCCTTAGCTCTTCTCCCTAGCTGGAATTGTCTTTTCATTTGTACAAAGTCCTTCATGATCTATTTCCTTATTTAATCTTCAATTATTACAAAAAATATCTTCTTTCTCACGTCTTGTGAACATATACTCAGATTAATTAACCTATAAAATAAATCCATTACCTCAATACCTGAAAGTTTTTTGCTTGCATATTTCCTTGAATAGTTTTCACATTCTACTGATGTCCTATGTTGAGCTCTGAAAACATATCTAGATTTAGAAGCATTCCTACACTAATCTCCTACCTTTAATTCTTCTTATGCATTCTCCTATTGATCCACCACTAACTTGGCTAACATATTTTCTCAAGTGGTACCACCATGTATACTATAGTGTTGATCCAATGATTTTCTATAGCATTCAGATGTGTACGCTTAACTTGCTCAGATACCACCTGATTATTAATGCATCCCTTCTCCATAACCATGCTGGCCCAATTGAAAATTTTTGACTAATTATCCTCAATCATCTTCAAACTCTTGGTGGTTGATTTCCATAGTTCTCTTTGACTCAAGGTTTTGGATCAGCCTTTTCTCATTTACTCAATGATGCAATTTCAAAGATTTCCAAACTCAGCTATTTATCAAATATGTACAAAACCTCAATTTTCTTCACTCCCATACTTAACATGTTACAGCATGTATGACTAACACTCTGACCAAGTTCTTAATCAAACTATCATTTGTGTCTGGAATCCAAAAAATTTCATGGTAAGCTCTTTGCTAGCAATATGAATACATTTGTACCTGGGTATGTTTAAGTATTGATACCATTTTTTGGCTTGGATACATATCCTTAGCCTAGATATATTCACCACTATTCAGATATAACTCTTCAATCTAAGAAATCTGGGAATTTGGTTCAGTTGTAAGCAACACAGTTCGATGAGACTCATATTCAACTTGAGATGAATATAAATTTCTACCACACTTTCCAAAATCTATAGGATCCACCCTAGAGCGATCTAGATACATTCTTTTTCATTTTGATATACCTTGGCTCAAATACATTTCTCTCTATCTGGATATCTTGCAACCTATGGTATGGCCCACACTAGATACTATATAAATTGGATAAATTGACCTCAGCCTAGGATATAAGTAATCCACTCCTTTTCCTTGCTTCACTCTTTCTTGCACAACTAGATACAATATAAGCCAAGTAGCAGTTACCTCCCTCTCTACGGACCACACCTCAATAATTGTGTTTAGGCTTTAATCTAAGTATCCAAATATCTACCCATCACTTTACTTCACACTTGATTGAATAGTTGGATACTCCACAAGCCTAGATACAATTTGGTCCATTGTTGTGGGGTCCATGACTCTTTGAATCCAAAACCTGGTTATGAATTAGTTGTATGCACCTTAGGTAAACTAGATATGTTACAAGCCAGATATATTTTTCCCTTGCCTGATAGGATTCTTCAAAAAAATTGTTTTTACATCTTCGTCGATTAATAGATCAAGTGTATAAATGGATCCAGTCTTAATTTAACACTACATTTCTTATTTCACCTGGATTTCAAACCATTAGATTAACTATCACATGGTAGATAAATCTTCATTCTCATCAACATATCACCTCCACTAGAACCTAAAATTGTTCATTATGTAACTCGATCCCTACAACTTTTCACCCTGTAATGATGAATTCTTCACCCATTGACATTTACACACATAATCATGTTAAATCCAAATCAATCATTCAATGAATTTTACAGGAATCAGAAAACTACTCATATGTGAGGATCATCACCCAATCATTTTATTAAACCTCACTTTATACATGAATTCATCCTTGAATTCTTCTATTGCGCCCAAGACTCATAATTCTCTTACACAAACTCTATCCAATATATATTTGTACATATGTTTATACTCATAATTACTCAGAAACCTCTCTATTTATACAAATTTCCTTGATTGCATAATTGATTGGCCTCCTTCTTGTAGGTTTTAACCCCGTACAGAAATTAATTGCATACGAATTCTAGAAACATAAAATAAACAATAGCAAGAGAATAACACATAAAACAAATATACAAAAAGATTTTCCCCTAGATCCCAAAACGGGACTACCAGCTTGATTTTTTATTATGTTCCTTTCAATGTTACAATACATATTTATACATGCCAAAGCGTCCAATACCATGGACCGAAAACCATTGCGTCCAAAACCATGGACCGAAAACCATCACATCCAAAACCATGTGCGAAAATCATGCACAAAACCATATGTAGGTCCGCTCAACCTAATATAGGTTCCAAAAACAAATTTCCCAGGGCACTACCCCGGACCCCATAGAGGGGGGGCTACATGCCCCCTTCAAACCCCCCGGACATGGGGGGCTGTTGCACCCCCTCTAACCCCCCGGTTAACTACGTGGGCTAGTCATGGAAAGAATATAACACAACCCATCATTCTCCCACTTGTTGTTTTCTTTCCACACGGGGCCACAGGAGAGGTTAGTCATTTATCCAGCCCTGCAATGCCCATTGTTTCTCAACACCAAGAGAAATTCTCATAGCTCATAGATTTTGTCAATGTATCTGCAGTATTCTTCAAAGTTTCCACCTTTACCAACAACGCCTTTTTTTCTTCTATCGTTTCCCTCACAAAGTGATACTGAACATTAATGTGTTTTGTCTTTGAATGGTAACAACGGTTCTTTACCAAGAAGATTGCACTTTAGCTGTCACAGTCTATCCTTATAGCTCCCTGCACTAACCCCATACTTGAACACAATCTCTACAACCAAACTGCTTCCTTGCTTGCATGAGTGGCTTCCATGTATTCTACCTCTGTAGTTGATAGTGCCACTACAAATTGTTTCTTATTCATCTAACTGATTGTACCTCCAAATAGGTTAAACACATACCTACTTGTATATCTTCATTGATCCAAATCTCCAGCCCAGTCTACATCAACAAAGCCACGAATATCCAACACTCTATACAACCCTGGTCTTCTTTGGTAGCACAAACCATAATCACTAGTGCCACGCAAATACCTGAAAACCCGCTTCACTGCTGTCCAATGCTCCTTTCCTGGTTTTGACATAAACCTACTCAATACTCCCACTGCATGTACAATGTCTGGTCTAGTACAGACCATTGCATACATCAGGCTACTGACTGCACTTGCATATGGAACACGGGACATGTCATCTTCATCTTCTTTTGTCTTGGGGCACTGTTCAGCACATAACTTCACACCTACAGGAATAGGAACCTTCACCAGTTTACTATCCTGCATATTACACTTTTGTAGTATTGTCTCCACATACTTCCTCCAGTTTAACCAGAGCTTCCCTTTTTCCGGATCTCTTTTAATTTCCATGTCCAGAATATAGTTTGCAGCACCAAGATCTTTCATGTCAAATTTGAAGGACAATTTGGTCTTCAAATCCTGGATAATTTCTTTGTCATTTCCAACCAGCAACATATCATCCACATACAAGACCACATAAATAACACGGTCACCAATTAATTTAAAATACACACAGTGATCTGCTTTGCTTCTAGTGAAGTCAAGTCCCCATATAAATGCATCAACTTTCTGATACCACATCCTTGGTGATTGTTTTAACCCATACAGAGACTTCTTTAACTTGCATACCAGTTCTTTCTTACCCTTCACCACAAAACCCCCAGGTTGTTTCATGTAGATATTCTCTTCCAGATCCCCGTGAAGAAATGTTGTCTTCACATCCATCTATTCTACCTCAAAATCAATAGTAGCAACAATAGATAAAATTAATCTAATAGAAGCTACCTTGGCAACAAGAGAAACAATATCACCAAAATCAATTCCTAGCACCTCAGAATAACCTTTTGCTACCAACCGAGCTTTGTATTTTACCACCTTTCCTTCTTCATTTGTCTTCTTTTTGAACACCCATTTTTTGCCAATGGGTTTCCTTCCAGCCAGCAACTCCACCAGATCCCAAGCCTCATTTTTGTGCAAAGATGCCATTTCATCAACCATGGCCTCTTTCCAGAGTTTTCCATCCTCTGAATCTACTACTTCCTTCACAGTTCTAGGATCATCATTAGTAACAAATAAAGAAAAATTTGAATAGAAAGCAGATGGATTATACCTTTCTGGTAGCCTTCTTTCTCGAACTAATCTTCTCACACTTGGAGTTTGTGGCTCTGCGTCTTTGAATTCCTCCTCTGTTGTAGAGTCTAATTCTTCCTCCTTAAGCTCAAACTCTATCTTCTCATGTTCCTTTGGTTGGACTTCATGTTTAATAACATATTTCACCTTCCTGAACACCACATCTCGACTGTACACAACCTTCCTTGTTACTGGGTTCCAAAGCATATAACCCTTTAAACCATCCTTGTACCCAATAAAGATGCACTTTTTAGATTTACTATCCAACTTGGTTCTTTTCTCCTTTGGAACATGTAAATATGCATCACATCCAAATACCCTCAGATGTGAAAGAGAGGGTTTCTTACACTCCAACATTGATGAAGGTGATCTGTTGACCAGGTAACATGTTGTCTCCACCACCTCTGCCTAGAATTCTTGTCCTAACCTAGCACCAATGAGCATGGTTCTTGCCCTTTCCTTCAACGTCTTATTCATTCTTTCTGCAACTCCATTTTTCTCAGGTGTGTATGGAGTAGTCTTATGTCATGCTATACCACACTTATAGAATTCTTCAAATTCCCTACTACAAAACTCTCCACCGTCATCCGACCTCAAAACCTTTATCTTCTTCTCTGTTTGGTTTTCCACCAGAGCCTTAAATTCTTTAAACCTGTCAAAGACTTCATATTTCTTCTCAAGGAAATATATCCATGTATTCCTTGAGAAGTCATCTATAAATGATACATAGTACACAGACTTACCCGATGATGGAACCTTCACAGGTGCAAACACATCACTGTGCACAAGCTCTAATATCTTTTTTGTCCTCTTACCACCAAAGGGGAAACTCACTCGATTCTTCTTACCATATACACAAATTTCACAGAAATCAAAATCCAGAGATTAATTACTCATACCGTCTACCATACCTTTACCATGAAGTATTCGAAGACCCTTCTCTCCAATATGTCCAAGCCTTTGATGCCACAGCATGGTCTTCTCTCTAGAGACCACTATATTTTCTGCTCCACTTTCAGGAACTACAAAACTGTTGCACCCATCAACAACAGTGCTACCTTGCATCTTGTATAGAGTTCCAATCTGAACTCCCCGCATCAATATTAGTGCTCCCCGAACCATCTTGTAGGTATCCTTCTTAAACAATATTTTTACACCTGCATCATCCAGATTTCTTACAGAAATCACATTTCTAGCCAATGCAGGAATATGCCGAACACTTGGAAGTGTTCTAACCCTTCCACCTTGCAACTTCAACTTTACTTTTCCACGACCAACGATTCTAGCCTTCCTATCATCCCATAAGAATACATCACCACCATCATATTTCTCATACTCGCAGAACCACTCTCTATGGGGAGTGAAGTGAAAGGATGCACCTGAGTCAATCAACCATGCCTCATGTTCTACATGTGTACTTGAAGAAGCCAAGTACACATCCCCACCTTCATTTGAGGTGGTTTTCACCTCTATAGAAGGAGCATCATTAGATCCCTTTCCTTTGTCCTGAGATTTATATTTACAGTCCCTTTTGTAGTGCCCTTCCTTTCCACACTTCCAGCAAACCACCTTTACAGGTTTTCCTGGAGATTTAGATCTCCCACTCGATGACTTATTTTTGTTTATGTTCTAGGACTGTCCTCATATAGATAAGGCATCACCATTCTGTCTCTCCATATTTTTCCATCTCATCTCCTCTGTTAGCAAGGATAAGACTATTTCATCAAACTGTAAGGAAGTTGCATTTCTACCTATTGCAATAACTAGACTATCCCATGAATCTAGTAGAGAACACAACAAACTGATGCACTTATATTCATCTAAAATTTTAATATCAACAGACAATAACTGACTTGGCATAGTATTAAATGCATTCAGATGCTCTATCACTGAGTCTCCATCTTTCATCCTTAGGTTATACAACTTTTTGCATAGGAACAGTTTATTCACTAGAAACTTAGATTGGTACAAAGTCCCTAACTTGTCCCACAAAACCTTAGCGGTAGCTTCCCCTGATACATTCCGCAATACTAAATCTGAATCACACAATCATATTGTGCTCTTTTCCTTCTGATCCAACTTCTTCCATTCGTCATCAGACACTCCTATTGGTTTAGTACCTGGATCTACTGCAATCCACTGATCTTTATCCACCAACAGATCTTCCATCTTGAGTTTCCACAACTCAAAAATTTGACCATTAAATTTATCGATCTCTATCTTTCCACTGCTCGCCATCTTCTTTCACCACCAGAATCAATCCCATAGATCTCCCATTCAATAGGGTTTACCACAGGCTCGAGCGAAACCCCTCAGCAACAAAGGCATCCCCTTGAAGCCAAAATAGCTCTGATACCAAATGCAGATTTTAACCCTATACAAAAATTAACTGCATACGAATTATAGAAATAGAAAATAAAAAATAGTGAGAGAATAACACATAAAACAAATATACACAGAGATTTTCCCCTATATACCAAAACCAGGACTACCGGCTTGATTTTTCATTATGTTCCTTTCAATGTTACAATACATATTTATACATTCTGAAGCATCTAATACCATGGAGCGAAAACCATCGCGTCCAAAACCATGGACTGAAAACCATCACGTCCAAAACCATGGACCAAAAACCTTGTGCGAAAATCATGCACAAAACCATAGCTAGGTCTGCCCAACCTAAGGGTCCGAAAACAAATTTCCCAGGGCGCTAACGCTGACCCCGTAGAGTCAGGCTACCAGCCCCCCTCAAACCTCCCCAACAGGGGGAGCTGTTGCCCCCCCATGACCCCCCCATTGCATAATCGACGCAACAAATGGGGGGCTCCACCGCCCCTCTAACCCCCTAGTTAACTACGCAGGCTAGTCATGGAATGGATATAACACAACCCAACACTTATTCACTCTCTCAAACCTCTCTTGGGCCTTAGTCTCTTTGATCTCTCTCTTTTATCTCCTTTATTCTCCTATCATATATTTAATTTATGAAGATAAAAAAATATACAACAAGGATGGTTGATTGAGATCCATTAAAGATGGATCTAATAATCCATACATATAAAATATAAAATCTATATTAAAGCCTCTAATTCCTTCAACAAATCACATCAAATAGTGCATTACATGTGAATGAGGAAATAATATCTCATATCCCTAATCAATCCCTATTTCATTTAGAAAATAAAATTCTTAACTTTAATTATATTAAATTAACTTAACTCAAATTAAGGGAACCCACTCCCTTTAGTAAATGTGGTAAGACCTCCTAGGTCTTGTTGACTTGAGGAAATGCTCCTCTCACTAATTAAGATTCCTCATTAATAATGGTGAAAAAAATAGTATTGTTCATTTATATTATTGCAAATGAGTCTCCTACTAGTTGGATTGGCTAAAATGGTACAGGTTGAGGTTTCAAATATGACTTCATACCCATTTTCACTTATATGCCTACACTCATCATATTATGTTTGAGGCCTTCTACACAATAGATAATTGAAATGTCCTTTTCACCTCTCTCGGTCAAAACAAACACTCTTCTATTCACTTGAATATTTACTTGGTAATCATCCCCTAATTTTAGTCACCTAAAATTTTAGGGGCTAATATTCTTAGGTGCATTTTTCCAAAGAAAAGAGATTATCCAATTTTCATTTTTTTCTAAAAATTATACAAATATTTTATCTTATAAATCGCAAAAAATTTACAAAAACTATATAAAATAATTAGAAATATCAATAGATTTACAAAAACATTGCCAAATATTTTAGAGTTTGTATGTTAGGGACAAGTAATATTCGCTAACATTTTTAAACTTTAAGATAAATTTCTATCCTAAAAATTTGATTTTACTTTAGCTTTGAATGAATTATCTAAACTTGAGAACCTTATTATTTTATAACCAATATCCAATACCATGGATCATTATTGTTGCATTCTTCAATTACTTGGCATGAAAAGAACATAGATTTAGATGTACCTTCATTAATGCTTGTCACATTATCTCTTTCTTTGTTTATATTTGATTTCTTTCTCCTGCAATCACTTTCATAATGACCTCAATTCTTATAGTAATAACACCAATTTTTTTACTTATCAATCCTCCTTAATTGATTTTAATATATATCTCTTCCTCTTTGGTTCTTAGGGAAATCATGTGAGTATCCTATCTATTCTAATGTTTTCACGTCTCTTACTTGAGAGAGGCCTCTTCCTCCTTTGCCTTCTATATCCTTTACCTCTTCCTTGTTGGGTTTCCAAAAGTCATTCATCATTCAAACATACATGGCAAGAAATGCATAAAACTCACAAATCAAATCTCACATTAACATAGGGTGATTTTACGTGGTAAAACCTTGACAGTGAGTCAAGGAAACCTCCACGGGGCAAGGGATTGGAAACTTCTATTAATCAAGAATGAAACTCCATTATGAAATCCTCTCAGACCATCCCAACTAATATGGGCACTTCGTTACATAAATCCTTCTCGTTATGAATCCCATTACAAAACTAATTGGCAGTAAAAACAAGATTGTACCCATAATTACATAATTTGTCGTGACATTTCAACAAACTCCACCTTGACAACAAATTTCATAATCCCTTGCCCATCCCCATTCATCATCTCTTCTATAAGCCAAGAGAATATAAACACCATCGTAACATCTCTACTATAATTGGCTTCATGAATATGTCTGCACAATTCTCTCGCGTATTGTAGTAATTCTACAAATTCTTTACAAATCTCGCTCTAAGACCATGTAGAAAATCTTGCTGTAGATTAACACGATAATACAATATACCAAAGAAAAATACTATAATCTAATTTTACTATCAATTTGCGGTAGCTTAAATATTGAGCAAGATCGAGCTGAACACATATAACCAGAAGAAGAAGAATAAATGCACAATACACATGAAAATACTTTGGGGAAAGCCTCAGCTAAAAACCCCACTATCTATATTATCATACAAGGTGGAAATACATCAGACTTACACAAATCCTTGCTCTCATAGCTAGGCAGCTCTCAGTACAATCCGCCTAGGTGCTCACAGGCAATCAAAGCTTCTCACAAGCCTTCTTCTCTGCCCTCCAAGCTCCTATATCCTTGCACAATTCCTCTAGGATGATCTCCTTCACCCAGTGGAACACTACTCTCATACATTGCTCTAACACACTGTCAGAACTGCGCAATCCTCAAGGAATCTTACCTTGACTGCATGGATGAGTTTCCTTTATAGGAAACACATGCAACTGATAGTAACATTTCCTTGACATTTAGCTCAATTGGGTCTTTCTCAAAAAAGACATGCATGAGTTTCTGAAGAGGGAATCTTCAATTATCTGGAGTACGATGGTTGAGTGCATGCATGCATCAACTGATTGATAACTCACAATTAGTTCCTCAAATAGTTTAGAACTAATTTAACTAGACTTAACTCAGTAAGCTGAGCTAACTAATTACAACTCAAATATAACTCAATCTTATCTCCTTAATTTAAGGGTTAACTGTTGCATGACTTCACAAAGACTTCTAGCTTGATTTTTTCCAACTAATTAACTCAAGATGAATTAATTAGTTATTTTCGAGCAGCTGGTGAGAGTAAATTCTAATTCTAAGTCTCAATTTTAATTCAAGGACAAATTAAAATTGGAATATTCTCGATTCTATTTTTATCATTTCTTGTTGCTATTTTCAACACTCCCTCTCAAAAAGAAAGGAATTCAACTCGATCCTGATCCTAAACCTTTGGAATTTTTTGCATGCAACACTTCTTTCTAGTGTTGTTGCTCCAACAACTCTAGAAATGAAATAAAACATCCAACCTGAATCAGTATGATGCATCTACCATCAAAGTCTCTCACTGCTATTGCCTTTGTCAACTAAAAAACCCTGGTCTTCTACTGACTCAGCCTTTCTGCACTGTTGTAAATCCTTCTTTGTGCTCTTCAATATATGACTTCTCTAGCCTCTATCACTTTGATCTCTGACTGCATGAATCCCACTGATTCCTCCCACTGCATCCGTGTTGTTGCTGGTCCTTTCTCCCAGCACTGCATCCGCACTACACTTCCTCTCATCATGTTGCATCGTGTTTCCCACTGCTACACTGCAACTTAGTTACTGAGAAGTAAGTAACTGGTCTCCCAATTGACCTCTCTGTTGGGCTAGAAACACCCTCTGATGCTAAAGCTCCCTCTTCCACTCCATCCGCATCCATATCTACCCACTCAGCCAGTCCTACTACTCCTCGTTGGGGCTCCCATAGCAAGGTACAATCAAAGAGGTTACGTACCTCAAAGATCTTGCCCCCATTTCAGACTTCTTGGGATTATCACCTCACATCACCCCACCTCAGACCTAGAGGTATAGCTAAATGTGATCCCTTTGCCCACTTCTCCAATTATGGCTCCTCGACAATTGTCTGAGACTTCTTCTAGGACTGCATGTTGAGAGGTAATTTACTCTCCCTCTCAACCACCAAGTCTCCAACATTTTCCTTGCTCCTCAAGGCTTTTCATGCATATTGAACCTCAAGACCATACATGTTCTTAACTCGTGAACTGATCTGTTTCACATGTTTCGTGGTGATGTGTCTAAGGAATGGCTTTCCTTTACTAAAGACAACATCGTAGCCTTTGTCCTCCAACATCACGACTGATACCAAGTTCTTCTTCAGTCCAGGCACATACTTCACATCTGTCAAGGTGATAGGAGCTCCATGCTCCCTCTAAAAAGCAATCGTGCCCACTCCTGAAACACTATACTTTCTGTCATCACCCATCTCTATGCGCATCTTGAGGTCTTTCTCCTCCAAGGTACTGAATAAACTTTTATCACCGGTCATGTGGAATGAGGCTCCACTGTCAAGATACCAAACACAACCCATCATCAATGACACCATGCATGCAATGAGGGCAAAGTCCATTTCGAACTGAGAGGCTAATGCCTCACCTTCTGATCATTCCGAGGATACCTTCTTGGACTTCTTTGATGAGAAATTAGTTGCATAATGTCCCATCTCATTTTTTTTTTTTTTACTATATGATATGAATTCAATTTGCACGTGCAACCCCGAACTTCAAACTTCAAATTCTCTTCTCCGTATATTGTTCACAGCTTCGATAAACTTAGCTCCGATACCATGTAGAAATTTCTCTATAGATCAGCTAGCTCTGATACCATGTAGAGAAAATTCTCTACAAATCTTGCTCTAAGACGATGTATAAAATCTAACCGTAGATTAACCGGATAATGCGATATACCAAAGCAAAATACTATAATCTACTTCTCCTTTCAATTTGTAGAAGGTTAAATATCGAGCAATATCGAGTTGAACACATATAACCACAAGAAGAAGAATCAATGCACAATACAAATGAAAATACTTTGGGGAAAGCCTTGGCTAAAAACCCCACTATCTGTATTATCATACAAGGTGGAAATACATCAAAAGTATACAAAGCCTTAGCTCTCACAGCTAGCTAGCTCTCAGTACAATCTTCCTAGATGCTCACAGGCAATCAAAGCTTCTCACAAGCCTTCTCCTCTGCCCTCCGAGCTCCTATTTCCTTGCACAGTTCCTCTGGGATGATCTCCTTCACCCAGTGGAACATTTCTCTCACATACTGCTCTACACACTGTCAGAACTACACAATCCTCAAGGAACCTTACCTTGACTGCATCGATGAGTTTCCTTTATAGGAAAACACATGCAACTGATAGTAACCTATCCTTGACATTTAGCTCAACTAGGTCTTCCTCAGAACATACATGCATGAGTTTCTGATGAGGGAATCTTCAATTATCTAGAGTACACTAGTTGAGTGCATGAATGTATCAACTAACTGATAACTCACAATTAGTTCCTCAAACAGTTTGGAACTAATTTAACTAGACTTAACTCAGTAAACTGAGCTAACTAATTACAACTCAATTATAACTCAATCGTATCTCCTTAATTAAGGGATAATCTTCTTAATTTAGGGGATAACTGTTGCATGACTTCACAAAGACTTCTAGCTTGAATTTCTCCAAATAATTAACTCAAGATGAATTAATTAATTATTTTTCAAGCAGCTAGTGAGACTAAATTCAAATTTTAATTCTCAATTTTAATTCAAGGACAAATTAAAATTGGAATATTCTGGATTCTATTTTTATCATTTCTTGTTTCTATTTTCAACACGTATGGACCTTCTTGAGAGCTACTTTTATGCCATCGATCACATGTCTCAGAAAATGATACCTTACATCAATGTGCTTGGTCTTGCTATGATAAGTTGGATTTGTAGTCAAATGAATAGTACTCTGACTGTCACATAATACGTTCACTTTCTCTGGCATCCTTCCAATCTCATCAGGTAGTCCTTTCAACCAAATTGCTTCTTTACTAGCATCTAAAGTAGCTATATACTCTGCTTTGGTGGTGGAAAAAGCAACTTTTTCTTGAAGCTTTGAAATCCAACTAATTGCTCCACCTGTAAGAGTAAATACATAACCTATATTAGATCTCCTTTTTTCAAAATCACCTACATAATCAGCATCCAAATATTCACATATTGATCCTTCACTACCATTAAAGGTGAAGCAATGGTCACTTGTGCCTCTCAAATACTGAAGCACCCATTTCACTTCTCACCAATGTTCTTTAATTGGATTGCCATGAACCTGCTAACAACTCCAACTGCATGTGAAATGTCAAGTCTTATAGATACCATCGCATACATTAAGTTCTCTACAACATTTTCATATGGTACACGAGACATATACTTATTTTCTTCATCAGTTCTAGGACTCAAAACTGAACAAAGTTTAAAATGGGAAGCTAATGGAACATTAATAGGTTTCACACTATTGATACCAAACTTTTCAAGTACTCTTTCCACATACTTCTACTGTGATAACCAAGGCTTTACATTTTTTTTTTTGTCGCAATGTATCTCCATGCCCAAGATATGTTTTGCTGCTCGAAGATCCTTCACATCAAATGTCCTAGAGAGTTGAGCCTTTAACCTGTTGATCTCTTCCATGCTTTTGCATGCAATAAGCATATAGTGAACATAAAAAACCAAGATAATGAATATGCCATTGAAACTCTTGAAGTATACACAATGATCATACTCACTTCTAATAAAGTTCTGGCTCACCACGAAGAAGTCAAACTTCTTGTATCATTGCCTGGGAGACTACTTAAGGCCATATAATGATTTCCTGAGCTTGCAAACTAATATTCTGTTGTGGCCTTGTACAAAACCTTCTGGTTGTTCCATATATATCTCTTCATCGAAATCACCATGTATAAAAGTTGTTCTAACATCTAGCTGTTATAATTCAAGGTCATGTAATGTAGTTAGTGCCAACACAATACGAATAGAAACAAGTTTTACGACTGGTGAAAAAATCTCATGAAAGTCAATACCTTCAACCTGAGAATATCCTTTTGCTACCAGACTCGCCTTATACCTTTCGATACATCCATGAACTTTCCATTTCAATTTTAAGACCCATTTGCATCCAACAACACTTCTCCCTTTAGGAATTTCCACAAGATCCCATTTATTTTTTTTGGCTAAGAAATCAGTTTCTTCTTCCATATCCTTTTTCCATTTTCCACTATCTGCATCGTCCACTGCTTCCCAATAATAAGAAGGTTCCCATCTTCAGTAATCAATGCAAAATATGAAGTGAAATTTTCATACCTTTCGGGTGTTTTTCTCTCCCTTGTAGACCTTCTTAGAGTGACTAGTTGCTAAATTGGTTCTGGAACTTCAATAGTTTCCTTTGCATCTTCTTCACCTTTTCCTTCAAAAATCTTTCCTTCCTTTGGACTTTCTCAAAAAGGTCTAGCCTCCAATTGAATTTGTTGATTTGGCGATACTTGTTACTATTCAATTTTTTCAACATTTGATTTTAAAAGAGAAGACTCATCAAATGTCACATCTCTACTAATGACTATCTTCTGTGAAGTAGGATCCCATAACCTGTATCCTTTCACTGCATAGTCATACCCAACAAAGACATAACATGTCGATTTTGGATCTAATTTTGAGCATTGATATTTAGGAATAAGAGCATAAGCATCACAACCAGAAATCCTTAAATGTGAATAATCACAAGAATGACTCGACCAAACCTCTTCAGGAATTTTACAAATAATTGCAACTGAAGGTGATCTGTTAACTAAATAACAAGCAATAGATACTTCTTCTACCCACAACTCCTTTTGTAGGTTAGCATTGTTGATCATGCCCTTGGCTCTTTCCATAAGAATTTGATTCATGCCTTTAGCAACACCATTTTGCTGAGGATTATAAACAATAGTTTTATGTCTAACAATTCCTTCATCCTTACAATATTGTTAAAATTATAGAGAAGTAAATTGACCACCATTGACAGTTCTCAAACATTTGATTGATTTGCCTATTTTATTTTCCACCACTACTTTAAATTGTTTAAAAACATTAAATACATCAACTTTCCTTTTCAACACATAGACCCAAACTTTCTGGGAGAAATCATCAATAAACATTAAGGAATATAAAGCACATCCATAAGTACAATAGGAGATGAATCCCACAGATAAGACTGAACACAGTCCAAAATTTCTTTACTATTATGACTTCCAGTTTTAAATCTCTATTTACATTGTTTTCCATACACACAATTTTAACAAAAATCTAACTTCAAGAATTCAAATCAGGGAGCAATTTGCGGTTCATCAATACCTGAAGACCTTTCTCGCTCATGTGACCCAATCGCTGATGCCATTAGCGAGTACCTTCTTCTTCTTTCTTTGACACAATCACTGCCTCACTGACCTGAGTACTTCCTTTGAGTCTGTAAATATTTCTGACCCTTTCTGCCTTCATTAGAACCTGGGCACCTTTTGAGACTTTCAACGCTCCATTTTGACCTGTTAACTTGTAACCATCTGAGTCCGAAACTCCCAAAGAAATCCAATTTTTCTTCAATTCAGGTTCATTTCTAACATTAGTTAATGTTTTAACTGTATTATCACACATTTTAATTCTGATATTTCCCATCCCAATAGTATGACAAGATACATTATTTCCCATAAACACAAAACTACCATTAACTGCTTCATATGTAGTAAACCAATTTCTGTGCAAACTCATGTGATGAGAAGCACTAGAGTCTAACAATCAATTTACAAAATTCTAGGAGACATTACATACAGGTAAAGTTTCATCTACCATACCTAATCCTTCAGCAAATAAAACTTCATCAATCATACCTAAATCAACTTGATTTGTTTCTTTCTTTTGGTTTTCAGACTCCTTTTGTTTCTAACAGTCTTTCTTGAGGTGTCCAATTTTGTTGCAATAGTAGTATTTTCCTTACATTTTTTTCGCTTTGATTTGGACCTGGAAGAGCCCCTTGCTTTATCCCCTCTTTCCTTTGACCGTCCTCTAGTTACAATGGCTTCTAATGTAGAGGTTTCAACATTGGACTTCTTCCTTACTTCTTCAGCTAACATAGCTCCCACAACTGAATCAAATTTCAAGGACTCAGTTATGCTCAAACTGATAGAGGTAACGAAGTGGTCGCATGACTCGGGGAGACAACACAACAAGGTGATCACTTTGTCTTCTTCCTAATTTTCTAAACATTTATATATTCTACAATTTTTGTACCCTCCTTCATCCGAAGACTGTACAATTGTATTTCTAGACAAATTATGTTGGTTGATGATTTGTTCATATACAACATTTCCAGTTTTTCCCACAAACTTGTTGCAATTTCTTCAACAATATTGAAGAGAACTTCATCCACCAGGCATAACATGATGGTACTGAGAGCTCGGGCATCCAGGTCCTCCCAATCTGAATCTGTCATGGTAGCAAGTTTCTTCTTCGTCGTATCTAATGCTTTATGCCACCCCTGTTGCAAAATAAAATCCCTAACTTTCAATTTCCATAAAGTAAAGTTGTTCTTGGTGGTGAATTTCTCCACCTCGAACTTTGCATTCGTCATTTTTTCCATTTCTTTCTACAAATCCTCCTACTAGGGTAAATAAATTATGCTTCTAGATTTTCTTTCTAGGGTTTATCAGTTCACTTTCTTCTTTCAACTAAGGTTTCTCTAAATTTAACTTCCTTTGATTTCTTACAAAAGAAAATTGATTATGTTCCCCTTTAATAGATTTCCAAAACTTCCACAAAAAGCTTCAAACCCTATTCAAATTTTTCTATATGCTTTTTAGTTAAAAAATTTAGACAAAAAAATTCCTTCTTCCTCTTTTTTAATAAACCCTACTCATCCTCAGTTGAGAATTTCCCTACTCTAATTAAAAAAAAATTATTTTTGTTTCTGCTATAAAAAAAATTATCCAGATTTCTTTAAAACATCATCTTTGCTTCAAAAAGGGGCTTTCTTCTTCTCTTTGTTGTTTTCTACTTTTATGGGGGTTATCTGATGCTACCCAAACTTCTTAAAAAAATGCAAACTTCAAACCACGACTTTCTACTAGCAATCTGCATGATGGGCTCGGTGGCTACCTCTATGGCTCTCAATTTTTTTTTGTCGTGCAAGCTTCACACACAGATTGCAATGTTATTTCTTCATGATGGGTAGACATACGTTCTCTTCCCTCTGGTGGAAGACTTTAGAAATTGACAAGCGACCCTTTAGAAAAAACTCGACTTCCTCACTCACGGCAGCGATGACTCTTTCCGATGGACTTCCTCACTAGCAGCAACGACAACTCTTTCCAGTGGGCTTCCTCACTGTTAGGGTCCAACCCTAACCCCCTTATTTATGTAATAGGATCGAGTCATAGTTATAGTTAAGTAAAGAGTCAATAAAGCCCATATTAATAATTGTAAGTGGTTGACCCGCATTTAAGAAGGGACCACAATTAGTTGTAAATGGGCCATGGTATTAGTTAGATGGTATTAATAAGAACCACGGTATTAACCCATGGTATTGAATGTATGAATCCTATATAAAGGATAGATGCTCCCCTCATGGAGCATCGTGTCTTATTTTGTAATTGAGCCTAGCTCTACTAGAGGTTGCTCCCTCGAAGAGGCAAGTGAACATTGCTTTCTGAATAATAAAATACTTGTTGTTATTTCTTAATTGTTCTGTGTTCTGGGTATATTTCTTTGCATATTTTGTATTCTTGCAACTTCTTGCAGGTCAAGAGCATAACAAGTGGTATCAGAGCACTTTCTAAGGCCAGTGGGATCTCCAATTTTTAGCAATTTGTTTTTTGGCTAGAGATGTGTTCCAGCATCTTTAAACCACAGGATCTGTAGTTGAGCGCATAAACCTATGGATTTGGGGAGGCATGCACGCAGGAAATACAAGAGGTGGTCACGCTTGTTGGACTCCCTTGTAACCCCTGTGGGTACCCCTTCGAGTAGTAGCGCATTAGACATAACCGTGCACAGACTGTCTTCCAATTACCCTCTGGGTATATCGGAAGCCCCCTAGGCTCTCTTGAAACCTCGCCATAGATAAACCATCGGCCGTCTTGCTGCTACAATACACCGAGAACAACACTTGGGGAGATTAATCGCGCGTACGATAGGGTAGTCAGTTTGTACGGCTAAAGATACAGTTGATCCTCCGTGGTGAGTGCCCTGAAATATTTTGCCGAGTACTACTGTCAGACCTTTATGTATATTACGATCTGTAGCACCTAACACTCCTTGAGACCATAGTTCCCGTGTCTCTCTCTATATATCTTTGCTAGATCAGATCTAGCAGGTGGGGTTCTGTCGCAGCAGCAACAATCAATTTTTCCATTCAGATCTATCAGATCCGCCATTCAGATCCATTAGATCTATCAGATCTGCCATCTAGATCTAGCAGTTTGGGTTCTGTAGCAGTCACAACAACCAAATCCGCCATTCAGATCTAGCAGCAAGGGTTCGATCACTGCCACATTCCTACTCATACTCTGCAGTTGAGGGTTCATCGACAAATATGACTATTTGTGTGGGCTCCTATACCTAGCCGTGATTCTTGTGAGACTTTGGGCAGCATTGACGTTTTTGGGATTCGGCTACTGCAGTATTCTTAAGCGAGGAGTAAAAATCCTTTCGAAGTAAAAAAAAAAAAAAAAAAACAAAAGTCTGAGACCCCCCGAGATGCTTATAGGAGACTTAGCCCATAAGAATCAGGTCGACAAGCTGAGCAAGGTGGTACCATTCAATTGTTAGCATCAAAAAAAAATTTGGGCGGTCCCAAATTTTAAGTGCATCGGATCGGTGCATGGTACAAACTAGAGCTCAAGCTATGGCCAATGAGAAGATCGATAGCCTTGAATCAAAATTGAACGAAGTATTGTCGTCGCTAAAGACCTTAACTAACACACTTGTAAAGGGAAAGATGGAGGAACGCGCAGAGGCAAATAATTTCAATGAAAATGTTGGGGGCGAGTCTAGCCATTCTCTTCACCTCTTTGGCAACCACCAACAATCCCAGACGTGACCACCCAAGCTAGACATGTATAAATTTGATGGCTCTCATCCGGCCACATGGATAGCACAAATGGAGCAATATTTCACACTGAATCACATCAAAGATGATGCAACTCAGCTTAGCGTGGGTAGTATGTACTTGGACAATGAAAGATGGCAATGGTGGTAATGGAATCAGCGTTGCTATGGAAGGCCCGTGACTTGCCAGACATTCACAAAAGCTCTTACGGATCGCTTTGACCATGAATCTAACTTTTTGGGTCATCTCACTAAGCTCCGACAGATAGGAATAGTGAATGAATATATTACAGCCTTTGAAGCCTTAGCTTTCCGCATAGGAGGTCTACAAGATGAGTTCTACTTGGAATGTTTTGTCAGTGGTCTAAGAGAAGCCATACAAGCTCACATCTGACTACAACACCCTATCTCATGGCTGCATTCTTGCAAGATAGCTTGTGAAGTAGAACGTGCGTTAGCGGCCCAGTCCAATCACCCAAATTTCATAGCCAAGGGTCACCCCACCCAGGCTCAAAGCACTACCTAAACACTCAAGGTTCCAAAGGTGTCACCAGCGGAAATTGCAGAAAGAAGAAAGCAAGGATTGTGTTACTATTGTGATGAGAAATACTCCCCCAAGCGTAAAAGCAAGGAGCCCAAATTCTTTCAAATTGATGCTATTGATCACAGTTCATCGGAGGATGCCCCACCACTTGAGGAACCAGAGGAGGAAGACGAGGACAACCAACTGAATAATGTACTTGAAGAACCAGTTATCTCGCTACATTCTTTGGAAGGGATTTCTTCTCCCCAAAATCTCAAAATCAGAGGTTTTATTAAGCATCACCCAATAGTAGTCTTGATTGATAGTGGTAGTACACATAACTTTATCCATCAAAGAGTTGCGGAAGCAGTGCATTGTTTTGTTAGAGCAGTTTCTAACTTCCAGGTCCAAATTGTTGATGGGGGGACAATGAAATGTGAAGGCCACTGTGAAAATGTCAAACTTAAAATGGGGGATTATCAATTAAAGACCCACATGTTTTCCATACACATGGGAGGGTGCGACATTGTCCTAGGTGCTGAATGGCTTTGTACACTTGTCCAAATCACACTGGATTTCCAGGAGTTATATATGAGCTTTAAGCAAAACAACCACACACATACCCTCTGCGGACTCCAAGAAGGTGATCCCTCTATCATCAGCTCACATAGGATGGAAAAATTGTTAAAAAAGGGCCACCATGGAGTTATAGCCAAATTTAATGTCATCCAGGCCTTCGAACCCACTTCTCTTCATATTCATCCTAAGATGCAATAGATCTCAAGCAACCATCTGGCAGTCTTTGAAAAGCCTCATGAGCTTCCACCCTCGAGAGGGGAACATGATCATAGCATTACTTTGGTCCCAGGGGCCCAACCACCAAATGTGCGCCCATATAGATATCTATTCGCCCAAAAGAACGAAATTGAAAAAATCATCAAGGAACTCTTGGAAGTAGGCATCATTCGTCCGGCCATTAGTCCTTATTCATCGCATGTGGTCATGGTGCTCAAGAAAGATGGGGAATGGTGTATGTGTCTAGACTTCATGGCCCTCAATAAGTGAACGGTCAAAGATAAATTTCCCATCCCAGTTGTCGATGATTTGATGGATGAACTAAATGGGGCTCAATTATTTACTAAGCTCGACCGTCGATCAGGCTATCACAAAATTCGCATGAAAGAAGTAGACATTCCAAAGACTACTTTCCGAACTCATGAAGGCCATTATGAGTTCCTGGTCATGTCATTTGGTCTTTGTAATGCCTCATCCACTTTTCAGAGTCTTATGAACCACTTTCTCAAACCATATCTCAGAAAATTTGTCCTTGTTTTCTTTGATGACATCCTCATCTATAGTCGCACCTAGGCCACACATCTTTAGCATGTAGATCTTCTCTTACAACTGCTCCGGAAGCATAAATTATTTGTCAAGATGTCCAAGTACTCTTTTGGCATGGAAGAAGTTGAGTACTTAGGCCACATTGTGGGGCGTGAAGGTGTTAGGGTGGAGCCCAAAAAGATCCAAGCAATGCAGGATTGGCCTCAACCAAAGACCTTGAAGAGCTTAAGGGGATTTTTTGGTCTAACAGGATACTATCGCAAATTTGTCCACAATTATGGTCGCATTACTAGACCCCTCACTCACCTCCTCAAGAAAAATTCATTTCTCTGGAATGATGAAGCACAACAGGCCTTTATAGCTCTCAAACAGGCCATGTGTTCCACTCCCGTATTAGCACTGCCCGACTTCACCAAATCTTTTGTGATTGAATGTGATGCTTCAGGTACGGGTATTGGGGTGGTATTAATGCAACAAGGTCGACCCTTGGCCTTCACTAGCCAAAAACTAATTGGGAAAAATCTGGGACAATCTACCTATGAGAAGGAGATGATGGCCATCTTACATGCAATAGATACTTGGTGACCATACTTATTGGGGTGGTGTTTCCAAATCTGCACATACCATCAAAGCCTTAAATATTTATTGAAGCAATGCCTATCCTCGCCACAACAAAATAAATGGCTTGCCAAAATCCTGGGATATGATTATGAGATAATTTACAAGAAAGGGCAAGAAAATGTCATAACAGATGCATTACCATGACAATTTGAGGAGGAAAGCACCTTGCTCGCAATCTCCCTTCCGATTCCAGGATGGATTGAAGAGGCTCGTAAAGAATGGCTTTCACATCCATGGCTCTCCCAACTCATTAATAAATTTCAAACAGATAAAAATTCCACAGCGGGCTACTCTTGGCAGGATGAGATTCTTCACTACAAGGACAAAGTCGTGATATCACCAACATCCACCCTCAAAAGCCGCATTTTGGCAAAGTTGCACTCATCTCCCACTGTAGGACATTCAGGATTTCAGAAGACTTATGCTCGCACTCGATGATCATTCTTTTGGACAAGCATGAAAAAAGACATTCTTACTTTTGTAGCTAAGTGAGACGTATGTCAGCACCATAAAGGAGAAACAGTCAAATCCCCAGGCACATTACAACCATTACCCATCCCGGTCTCCATCTAGATGGAGGTTTCTATGGATTTCATTACGAGTCTTCTGAAGTCAAGAAACAAGTCAGTCATCATGGTGGTTGTGGACAACCTTTCTAAGTATGCTCATTTTTGCGCCCTACCCCACCCTTTCACACCGACTTTGATCGCTCAATCTTTCATGGACCAGATCTTCAAATTGCATGGCATGCCCACTTCCATTATGTCTGATCATGAACCGATCTTCACCAGTAACTTTTGGCAGGAACTCTTCAGGCTACAAGGTACCCAACTACAACTCAGTACTTCTTACCATCGACAAACTGATGGTCAAACTGAAGCAGTCAACAAATGTCTGGAGACCTACTTTAGGTGTTTCACTTCAGAAAAGCAACATCTATGGGTGCAGTGGTTACCTCTAGCCAAATGGTGGTATAACACCAACTATCATGCCACCACCAAAATGAATCCATATGAAGCAGTTTATGGTCAAATCCTTCCTTCACCTACTTCTTATATCAAGGGATGCTCGAAGGTACAAGCAGTGGATCAACTCCTACATAACCACACAACCATGTTGCCCCACCTTCGAGAGAATCTTCATCAAGACCAAAACCACATGAAGCAACAAGCATATCAACATCGTTCAAAATGCCAATCTCAAGAAGGGGATCAGGTATTTTTGAGGTTGCAACCATATAAGCAAACATCACTCAAAGACAAGGGTTGTCAGAAATTATCTCCAAAATTCTATGGACTGTATCAAGTCCTTTAGTGCATTGGAGAAGTCGCCTACAAGCTAGCTTTGCCACCCACTGCAAAAATCCATCCAGTCTTCCATGTCTCATGCCTTAAGAAAGTGATTGGGAACCATTCCCGAATTCAAACCAGTCTACCTGAATTGGATGAAGAAGGCTCAATCTGGCTCCAACCTGAACATGTTCTTAACACACGAGAATGACACCTGTGTCACCGCACGATCAAGGATGTCCTCGTCAAGTGGAAAGACACCTCTCTGGAAGATGCAACCTAGGAACCAACCACTATCCTTTAGTAGTTTCTGCAGCTTCAGCCTTGAGGACAAGGCTATTCATATGGGGGAGGGCATGTTAGGGTCCAACCCTAACCCCCTTATTTATGTAATAGGATCGAGTCATAGTTATAGTTAAGTGAAGAGTCAATAAAGCCCATATTAATAATTGTAAGTGGTTGACCTGCATTTAAAGAAGGGACCACAGTTAGTTGTAAATGGGCCATGGTATTAGATAGATGGTATTAATATGGTATTGCATGTATGAATCCTATATAAAGGATAGAGACTCCCCTCAAGGAGTATCGTGTCTTATTTTGTAATTGAGCCCAGCTCTACTGGAGGTTTCCCCCTCGAAGAGGTGAGTGAACATTGCTTTTTGAATAATAAAATACTTGCTTTTATTTCTTAATTGTTATGTGTTCTGGGTATATTTCTTCGCATATTTTCTATTCTTGCATCTTCTCGTAGGTCAAGAGCATAACACTCACTGGCAGTAGCGACGACTCTTTCTAGTGGCTCGATTCTTTCCCTCTAGTAGCGAGCTCCAACACGTAGTGCCTCTCTCTCCAACAACGAGCGACTAACATCCCTCTTCCTTAATAGTGGAAATATGACTCTTTCTCTGGTGGTGGGCTTCAACAAACTGTGCATTTAAACTCAAGATTTGATCCTCAGGATTTGATACCATTTGTTGGGTTTCTAAGAGTCATTCAACATTCAAACATACATGGCAAGAAATGCACAAAATTGACAAATCAAATCACACATTAACATAGTGTGATTTTATGTGGTAAAACCTTGACTATGTGTCAAGGAAACCTCCACTGGGCAAGCGATTTAAAACTTCTTTTAATCAAGAATGAATCTCCATTATACAAGCCTCTCGAGCCATCCCAATTAATATGGGAACTTCGTTACATAACTTCTTCTCATTATGAATCCTGTTACAAAACTAACTGGTAGTAAAAACAAGATTTTACCCATAATTACATCATTTGTTGTCACATTTCAACATTCCTTTGCTAAGGAAGGCCTGAAATGGACTTTCCAAAGTTTCATTGTTTTTGTCTGCTCTTATCTCACATGCCAACGACCTTTTGAGTTGTTCTATAGACAACTGTAATAGATATTTATACTTCTATATGATTACTACAACCATATCAATTTTTTTAAGAAGGTTTTTGAGTACTTTTTCAATAAATTTTTGATCTAGAAATGTCTTCTCCAATGAAGCTAATTGACAATGTTGACTTGTCATAGAATGATATACAAAATCTCTGTACTTCTTATTAGTGTTTGCAATTTGGCATGTTTTATTTTTTTTTTCCTTGATAGGTTGTCTCAAGAGTATCACATGCTTGTTTAGCAACCTCAGGATAAATTGAATCTTTTACCCCTTCTTGTATAAACCATAATGCCTTTTTTTAATATCTTCAACAAAAAATTATATGTGCATTTTTCATTTGTCATTGAAACCATTTATTACAATATCCCAAGATCCTTAAGAATGAAATAAATTTTCTCATTTTGATTGATCATAGGTCATAATTTATAACTGTGAGGATTGGACTATCTCACTATCCTTCAAAACTACTAGATGCCATGGGCTACTCCCTTTTTCAATTTCAACATAGTGATATTCTTACTTTTAGTCAATTGAGAGGGTCCCACTAAAATTTAGATTTCCCATTTTTTGTTGTTCTGGTGCACTGTGTCCTTAACATGCACCCTTCCTCTATTTTGTCAAAAGGCCTCAACTTTTAGTTTAACACTTACAATGTATACTTTAACACTCCTTTGACAATTAGAAAGCCTTTCTATTTCTTATATTTTTTATAAACAAAACTTTATAATTTAAAACCTTATAATTTAATTGAATCCAAGTAATAGGATAAATATATAAATTTTTTCTTAACGTATTTTAACACTAGTTGGTGCACTATCTACCCACCAATGACATTCATAGCTTGCATTGCGAATACTTTTCCAAATATACTCAAACTCTACTCAATTTGAGAGACTATTGCCATTTGTAAATCTGACTACTTATTTTTAATAAATATCTTCCCACTACAGAACTTCTTTCTCCCTCACACTCAAAGTCTACACACCTTTAAATCCATGGTTTAATGTATATTGAACTTTCCTTAAATAAATGACACTTAGACTCTTATGATAACATGACAAAATAACAAAAAAAGTGAAGACATTTAATAAAATATCAATCTAAAAACCTATAACCTGATAATACCTTATTCATAAAATATATACTTATTTAAACATGTAAGAAATTTAAAATTATTAACCGGATAATACCTTACTCATAAAATGTATACCTATACTTAATGATACATGTAAGAAATTTAAAATAACTCTTTATCGAACTAATCAACATAAAACTTAACAACTAAACTTTCCTGAAACTTTTTCGATAACAATGAACTCTACAAATAAAAATTTACCAATGAAAAACAAGAAAGTTAGGGATATACGGAAAATATGCGCATATCTTCCGTATATGCCTGATTTCCGTATATGCACATATCTTCCGTATATGCACAACTCTCATATATGTGCAATTTCTATATATGAAATTTGTGCGTATACGATGCAAATATATAAACGAAGATATGTACAAATTCCATATACAGAAATTGCGCATATACGGAAACTGTGCATATACAAAGGATGTGCACATATATGGAAATTGGGCATATACGGAAGATAAGCACATGTCTTCCGTATATCCCTAACTTTCCTGTATGTGCATATCTTCCGTATATGCACGTCGTTCATGTATCTGCATCGTAGATGCGCAAATTCCATATACAGAAATTGCGCATATATGGAAACTGTGCATATACGGAAGATATGCGCATATACGGAAATTGGGCATATACGGAAGATATGCGCATGTCTTCCGTATATCCCTAACTTTCCTGTATGTGCATATCTTCCGTATATGCACAGTTTCCATATATGCACAATTTCTGTATATGGAATTTGCGCATCTGCGATGCAGATACATGAATGATGTGCATATACAGAAGATATGCACATACAGAAAAGTTAGGGATATACGGAAGATATACGCATATCTTCCGTATATGCCCAATTTCCGTATATGTGCACATCTTCTGTATATACACAGTTTCCGTATACGCGCAATTTCTGTATATGGAATTTGTACATATCTTCGCTTATGTATCTGCATCGTATACGCGCAAATTCCATATACAGAAATTGCACATATACGGAAATTGTGCATATACGGAAGATATGCGCATATACGGAAATTGTGCATATACAGAAGATATGCGCATATACGGAAATTGGGCATATACGAAAGATATGCGCATATCTTCCGTATATCCCTGACTTTCATGTATGTGCATATACGGAAACTATGCATATACAGAAGATATGCGCATATACAGAAATTGCACATAATATGCGCATATCTTTCGTATATGCCCAATTTCCGTATATGTGCAATTTCTGTATATGGAACTTGCGCATCTACGATGCAGATACATGAACGATGCGCATATACGGAAGATATGCACATATAGGAAAGTTAGGCATATACGGAAGATATGCGCATATCTTCTGTATATGCCAAATTTCCGTATATGTGCAAATTTTCCGTATATGCACAATTTTCGTATATGCGCGATTTCTGTATATGGAATTTGCGTGTATACGATGCAGATACATAAACGAAGATATTTACAAATTTCATATATAGAAATTGCGCATATACGGAAACTGTGCATATACAGAGGATGTGCGCATATACGGAAATTAGGCATATACAGATGATATGCGCATGTCTTCCGTATATCCCTAGCTTTCCTGTATGTGCATATCTTCCGGATATGCACATCGTTCATGTATCTACATCTTAGATGCACAAATTCCATATATAGAAATTGTGCATATACGAAAACTGCGCATATACGGAAGATATGCGCATATACGAAAATTGGGCATATACGGAAGATATGTGCATATCTTCCGTATATCCCTAACTTTCTTGTATGTGCATATCTTCCGTATATGCACGTCGTTTATGTATCTGCATCATATATGCACAAATTCAATATACAGAAATTGCGCATATACGGAAACTATGCATATACGGAAGATATGCGTATATACGGAAATTGCGCACCTACGGAAGATATGTGCATGTCTTTCGTATATCTCTAAATTTCCTGTATGTGCATATCTTCCATATATGCACGTTCATATATCTGCATCGTATATGCCCAAATTCCATATATAGAAATTGCGCATATACAGAAATTGGGCATATATGGAAGATATGCACATGTCTTCCGTATATCCTTAAATTTCCCGTATATGCATATCTTCCGTATATGTACGTTGTTCATGTATCTGCATCACAGATGCGCAGATTCCATATACAGAAATTGCGCATATACAGAAACTTTGCATATACGGAAGATATGCGCATATCTTTCGTATATGCACAGTTTTTGTATATGCGCAATTTCTGTATATGGAATCTGCGCATGTGCGATGCAGATACATGAACGACGTACATATACGGAAGATATGCACATACAGGAAATTTAGGGATATACGGAAGACATGCGCATATCTTCCATATATGCGCTATTTCCGTATATGGCGCATATCTTTCGTATATGCACAGTTTCCGTATATGCGCAATTTTTGTATATTGAATTTGCACATATACGATGCAGATATATAAACGACGTGCATATACGAAAGATATGGACATACAAGAAAGTTAGGGATATCTTCCGTATATGTCCAATTTCCGTATATGCGCATATCTTCCGTATATGCATAGTTTCCATATATGCGCAATTTCTGTATATGGAATTTGCGCATATACGATGCAGATACATGAACGACGTGCATATACGGAAGATATGCACATACAGGAAAGTTAGGGATATACGGAAGACATGCGCATATCTTCCGTATATGCGCATATCTTCCGTATATGCGAAATTTCTGTATATGGAATTTACGCATATACGATGCAGATACATAAACGACGTGCATATACGGAAGATATGCACATACAAGAAAGTTAGGGATATACGGAAGATATGCGCATATCTTCCGTATATGCCCAATTTCTGTATATGCGCGTATCTTCCGTATATGCACAGTTTCCATATATGGGCAATTTCTGTATATGGAATTTGCGCATCTACGATGCAGATACATGAACGACGTGCATATACGGAAGATATGAACATACAAGAAAGTTAGGGATATACAGAAGACATGCACATATCTCCTGGATATCTGCAATTTCCGTATATGTGCATATATTCCATATATGTACAGTTTCTGTATATGCGCAATTTATGTATATTGAATTTGTGCATATACGATGCAGATACATAAACGACGTGGATATACGGAAGATATGCACATACAAGAAAGTTAGGGATATACGGAAGATATGCGCATATCTTCTGTATATGCCCAATTTCCGTATATGCACATATCTTCCGTATATGCATAGTTTCCTTATATGCGCAATTTCTGTATATGGAATTTGCACATCTATGATGCAGATACATGAACAACGTGCATATATAGAAGATATGCACATAGAGGAAAGTTAAGGATATACGGAAGACATGCGCATATCTTCCGTATATGCCCAATTTCCGTATATGCGCATATCTTCCGTATATGCACAGTTTCCGTATATGCGCAATTTCTGTATATGGAATTTGCACATATACGATGCAAATACATAAACGACGTGCATATACGGAAGATATACATATACAGGAAAGTTAGAGATATAAGAAGATATGGGCATATCTTCCGTATATGCCCAATTTCCGTATATGCGCATATCGTCCGTATATGCACAGTTTCCGTATATGCACAATTTTTGAATATAGAATTTATGCATATACGATGTAGATACATGAACGACGTGCATATATGGAATATATGCACATACAAGAAATTTAGGGATATACGGAAGACATGCGCATATCTTCCATATATGCGCATATCTTCCGTATATGCACAGTTTTCGTATATGCGCAATTTTTGTATATGGAATTTGCGCATATATGATGCAGATACATAAACGACATGCATATACGGAAGATATGCACATAGAGGAAAGTTAGGGGTATACGGAAGATATGCGCATATCTTCTGTATATCCTCAATTTCCATATATGCGCACATCTTCCGTATATGCACAGTTTCCGTATATGTGCAATTTTTGTATATGGAATTTGTACATATATTATTTTATGTATCTGCGTCGTATACGCGTAAATTCCATATACAAGAATTACGCATATACGGAAATTGCACATATACGGAAATTGGGAATATACGGAAGATATGCGCATATCTCCCTCTCATACTCGGATGAATGCTATGATGACATGACTGCAAGGTGAGCTGTGATTAGGCTGCCCCTTTGATGATGGTGTGAGGCTGGGTGCCTTTGTAGTATCTGTTACCAAGGGGAACAAATGAAACAGGGAATGTTAGGAAGGGAGTGATGAAATGGGAATAGGGGTTATAGGGAGAAATTTGTTAGGGATGTGGGAGGAGTTTGGGATTTTTGATAGGGTAGGGTTTGGGGTTTTTATTGAGCAATAGGAGGGGAAAGGGAATATTATTTTGGTAGTGTTAGGGCAGTGGCGATAGGAAAAATGGCATAGGGGAACAAGGGAAAAAGATTAGGAAGGGAAAAGGGGACCTTGGCATCAACAATACAATTGCACAACCCTAGCAAAATGGTCTCTTAGTTTCTTCATATGGTTGCCTTAAGAGTTTTTTTTCATCTCCATCATTGGGCATAAAACCACCATGTCTTTAACAAATTCGATGAACACGTGGGTTAATAGAGCCTACCTTGCAAATTTATATGCTTCCCAAAAAATTTGAGTGAATTTGGCACGTTCTGGGCACTTTGGTTCTGTGCGCCACGCCTCTGTCTGTTTGCGTCGCGCTCTAGTTTGTGTGCGCCGCGCACATTATAACTTTGAATTGGGGGTAGGGGATGTGTGCGTCGTTCCCTTAGCTATGTGCGCCGCGCCCTTAACCTCACCTCCAACTGACCTTTCGCTGCTTGTTTACTCCTCGGCCTGTATGCGCCGCGCCCTGGGTATGCGCCGCGCGCGTTACAAATTTGAATTTAGTATAATTTTGGTTGCTTAAGAGAAATATTGGTTTTAGGTTTCTTTAATCTAACCCTTTTCACAACAATAAATTAATTTAAAGTTCAAATGTTTTTAAACATTTTTCTAATTATTTGAGTATATTTTTGAAATATAAAAAAATTATAATAAAAACAATAATTTTTAATCAAAAGTTTAATTTTTATTTTAGGTTTATTAAAAAATATTTATTAAAAAATATAATACATTTTATTCAAATTTATGTTTCATCACCTCCTAAGCTTAATGGTTTTTTAAATGTTTATCAATTAATTACGAACAACAAAGAAGCTTTTAGCAAATATCTAATTCATAACACTATATTTAACAAACAATTAATTCATGACATTGTATTAATTAATTATATGATAACAATGATGATTAAAGTACACTAAGACCACAAGAAATAATGAGCTTTGAGTTATTTTTTTTTTTGTAAGCTCGGGTGGTACTCTTTCTATTACTAGATCAAAAGAACATTACATCATTTCAAAAATGTTGCAGCCCGCCCACATGGGGAAACCGGGTGAGAGTTCCATCTATAGTTTTTGATTGCTGCCCAAAAGTAAAAGTTCCACAGTCTGATAATTTTAGCCAAATAAACAGTGCAGTCCTGTGACTTCCTAATACTACTAGTCTGCACTACTTTCTTTTCTCTATCTAAGGCATGCAAAAAGCTGTAATAAAAAAAACTACTAGAATTTCTAGACATATCTCAAGTCAGGCAGTGTCCATATCTGGTTGCTGGTTTGCGCCTTTCTCTGTTTCTTGATGGTCTCCCTTCAGCATCTGATGAATTGCATCTAGCTTCTCTTCTTGCTTCGCCATTGCAATTCGAATAAAGCTCAATTCTCTACGTATGTCAGGATTTCCTTGGGCCAGCTCTACCATCTCCTTTGCCACTTGCTCCAGGGCCTTAGCCAGCAGCCCCTTCATCACCCAATAGATATGCAAAGATTGCTTGAATAATGACATTCGCCCCCTGGTATGACCAGGGTCATGAAGCAGAAACTCCCATTCTTCCATTTCCTCTGCAGATTGTTCCTGTAAGGACTCCTCTTCTAGGTACTGCATGATTCTTCTCACAGCTGGATTGGAATTTCGCTGGTAAGCCCTTTCTGCCCTTCGAATCCTGTGATTCACTGTTCTCTTTGCCTTTTTGTCCTTATTCTGATCTTGCCTGGAGTTCTCGCCCTCTTCCTGCGTCTTCTTATTCTGAGCTCGGCCTCTTTTCTGCTCCGAGTCCACTCCTCTGCCGGGGGTCCTTCCTCGTTTTCTCATACCGTAGCGTCGGACCTTCACCTCCTGCGAAGCAGGGCGGTTCTCTTCCATCTGCGGATGTTCGTCATCAGTAAGTCTATCTTGGGGGTAGGGCCTCTCATTCCCCTCGCCAGGGGCCAATTCCTCTTCTGAATCATCCTCAATGTCCCAGACCTTGAACGGTTGATCATCAATCAGAATTCCTTTTCCCTTCCGACTCTTTTTCTCCACCGCTGCATCATACTGCTCCTCTGCCCCTCTACATTTCTGCCTAGTTTCCATGTTACCCTTCGCTCTGGCGCAAAAGGATCCCTGGTATCCACAGGTTTTAACTTTTTGCTGCTGTCTCTCAACTGCAATCTCCGAACCTCCCCAAATTAGGAAACAGCTGAATAATCGTTCTTCCCTCCTACTTTGGGTATATATCCTTTTCCTGTCCTCGAGGTACCCTCTTGGTTCAACTTTCGTTTGCCGCCGATAGCTTTCCGGTATGCCGTTGCCTTCGACCATCATTCCTTTATTAATTTCCTCTGTCATGAGGTCTGACAGACCGCTCTCATCTCCTCTAATGACTCGAGCATTGATTGCTTCACCTCGGATGTATTCTTGGCCGTTCTCCACGCCCGCCGTCGCTGTACTTCCTTGTAACTTATGATCATATCCCCTGTAATCTATCATAATATCCTTGTCCTGACCCGCTTGAACGGTGTCCTTAATTCGGGATCTCCGCCTCCTTTTATTGGTCCAGCTCATTGATCCGAGTATTTCCATTTGTGGCTTGATCATGATCAGCATTTATGATCTCCGCCAGCTCCTCCCATTCCCTATTCCCAGCCACGGCTCTCCACTGATTATCAACCTTACTACCGCGCCCTCTGCATCCCCAATTGGCCAACCAATCCGCGGCCTGATTCCCTTTCCTTCGAACATGGTTTATTATTTTGTATTCAATTCTTTTCAAAAGGTCCGCGATTTCCTGCACAATGCCCGCAGTCCGCCAACTGTTAGTGACTTTCTCCCAACCTCGACCATTGCTGAGCTTCTTCAGCATGTCCACCGCAATCTGCGAGTCTCCCGTGATTTCCAGATTAGTGTACCCATTTCTTACAGCGATCCGTAATCCTTGATGGAGAGCCCAGAATTCTGCTTCGTTATTTGTCATTTCTCCTCCCCAGTCTGCGAATATCCATCTTACCTGATTGTTGCTATCCCTGAAGATGCCACCAAAACCAGCTTCGCCCGGGTTCCCCTTCGAGGCCCCGTCGAAGTTTAGCTTAACGAAGTTATCTCTAGGGTAACTGAATTTATCCGGGCTTTGAATCCTCATATCATTACGGGAAGTGTGCTTATGATGGACCATCTCAAATTTTAAGTTTAATTTGCTCAGGATTCCTTGCTCCACCTGGTTTGCCTTCCAATCCTCTCCATCCCACTTTTCAACCAATATTGTTTCCCGCATTAACTCGACTGCTCGTGCCCAAATTGTCTCCGGTTCCTTTGCAGAATTCTGGAAAACCCTACGATTTCTCTCCTTCCAGACCATCCAGAGTACAAATCCTGGGATGAGATTCCACGCCCTTTTTACTACTCTACATTGAAAAGCTTCCTTACTCCACTGAAAAACCAGTTCATTGAATTCCCTTGGAGCAAATCCGGATTTGTTAAATGTTCGTTTGGTGTTTGTCCACAATTTCTTAGCAAACGGGCAGTTGATCAACAGATGATCTCTGGTCTCCCCATCATTGTTACACAGACAACACTTCGATGGGCCATTGAAGCCTTTTTTCTGGATACGATCCCAGGTTAGGATCTTATTCTTAGAGGCTAGCCAAATGAATATGGACACTTTTGGCCACCAATTACCTTCCCATATTATTTTCCAATCCAAATTCCCTTCACCTCTGTTTTGAGTATCAGTTAGGTAATAGGCCTCCTTAGTTGTGAACAAGCCTTTCATGGAATTCCCCCACCTAAGGATATCCTTTCCATCGCGAGCTCTGATTTTCCTAGATTCAATTTCTTTCCTGTAAGCTTCTTGAAGGTCTTGGTTGAGCTCTCGGTCCCACTCCATCGGGTCAATCCAAACTCTCCAGCCTTCTTCCAGTTCATTTGCTTTCCAGTAGTCCCTTACACAAGTTCTGTCTCCTTCAATTCTGTCCCGAATCTGATGGAGGTTCTGAATTCTACTCATTCTCTCTTTCTGTTGCCACCAGTCTTCCCAGAAATTGGTCTCTTCTCCACCCCGAATCTCCCAGAAGGTATGCTTTTCAACCAGATCCCTGTTCTGACGGGCTAAGTCCCAAATTGTGGAACCTTTGGGTGTTTCCTTATGTCTTAAGATCTCAACCGGAGAGTTAGGCATTCTGTATTTTGTCTTCCATATGGTTTTCCAAAGATCATTTCCCCCCCTAAGCCACCTCCACCACAGTTTGGCACCCAATACTCTGCTGAGAATTTCAGGGTCCCTCAGCCCCAATCCTCCTTGTTACACTAAAAAATGTCACCATGGCTATTTACAGTTAGTATGGCTCTATCAAGAGTCATGCTATCCTCTTAGGCAAGTCTTATGCCTCTGATCTCCATGTCAAACTCCAAAAAGAGAGAAAGTCTTTATAAATGTATTTATCTCTGGGTACGCAGGTTCTCTCAACCTTACCTGCGGGTACGCACCTAATGTTCACAAAAGCTGCGTCCTTGTACGCTCTGTATGTAAAGGGGCAGGTGCGTCCCCCTGCAAAGGTCAAAATGCGCAAGTTTCATCTTTAAAAAGTTACTTGTGGTCATTTCTAGAGCATTCTAGAAGGTTGTTCGACGTGTATTGAGCGCCTCCAGATGGTTCATGTACCCCTACCAAAGAGGAACTTATCCCATCAATAAGGGAGCTATCCCATCCAAAGAGGGGATTATCCCATTGATGGTGGACCTGATTAACTTCCTCTTGACCACTATAAATATAGGCATTGGGCCAGAAGGAGGGGAGGTTGGAAGCTATACATTTCTAAGGGTAGATGCTGCAGGAATTAGGACTCCCATTTAGAAGCTTGTGAGGAGAGATTTCCATCTTTGCTTGTTCTATTTGGAAGTGGGTGAGCTTTGTCAAAGTAAAGGAGAACTCTTGATGGACCCTGGGAGGGACTCGCACAACACCAAGGCTCAGGTTGTATTTGTTCCTTTTGTTACCTATTAATGCAAATGAGTCCATTCTTCTCAATAACTTGTTATTTATGAGTTGTTTCATGTACTCCTTGGTCTATGTGTTAAATATGTTTTATTCTATGAGATTATCAAGTGCTATTTAATCATTTGATTGTTAGTGGATGCAGGTTTCGAAGTGAAGGAGGAGCTCATCCGAATCAGCAAGGCTGGACTGCTACAACAGCGTTGGATTACAGGCAGGATCTAAACACTTGATTTCTTATATAGTAAATGCATGTTTAGAGAAGGATTGCTTTGGTTTGTCTTCTTTGTCACTAGAGAGTCTTAGGCTCCTAGGGAGGTTGGTTGTGTCCGCACTATCGACTCTTTCCGCTTGACAAATTGGCGACTCCGCTGGGGATTCCATTGATGTGAAAGTCTTTTCCTTTGTATGCAACTTTGATCTGAGAAAAGTCATTTATTTTCTGGTTTTTGGCTCTGTGACTTTGTTTTTGGGTGGGTTAGCTTAGGGTTAGATTCAATTTATTTTTTCTTGAATTTTCTAGTAGGACGCACCCTCTGAGTATTGCACAGTGCGTCCCTGTATGCACTGTCGCTGTGTGCACAGAGCGGGCCCACCTGTCTTAACGGGTTGCCTGCGTCCCCTGCTAAAATTTAAGAAAATTCCATTTTTTGCATTTTTTCTCTTAGATTTTGCTTTTTCTTAGTTTTTACTGCCCAGATCCATTAGTCTCCTGTCAGAGATCTTCACCTAAGCTTGTTTCATTAGCATTCCTACTCTAAGCTTTCATCAATTGGGTGTTTTAAGTCTCTTTCTTGAGAAATTCTTAATTTGATTTCCTTTGGTCATTACTTGGAGGTTTGTCTCATTCTTTTCACAATTTTGCATCTTTTTGCTTTTGTTTTTGCAAAAAAATTTCCCAATCGCCTTTGAGTATGAGTGTTAATCGCCTTTGAGTGTTTTTATTTTATGATCTTTGGAGCTCTCACCCAATTTTCTTGACTTGCACTTGATTGGTTCTTAGATTACATTAGAATCGTCTTGTGTTTGAGAATTATCTTGCATAGATCACATTTGCATAATTAGAATTCTCATTTTCAGAATATGAATGAAAAATGTGCATAGATTACATTTGCATACTTTTCGAGTGATTTGTGCATAGATTACAATTGCATAGTTTACATTCTGGAAAATCAATCGTAGATTTAGATCAGTTTTCTTTGATTTGAATTTACACAAAAATAAAAATAAAAATAAAAACTATTTTGGAATTGATTTGCATTATTTTTTCTTGATGAAATTAGTGCATTAGAGAATTTTTTATATTTTCTCTTAGTGATCAATTCTTTGCATTGTTGGAAGTGAATGGAAACTCTCTCCTTACTTTAGTTAGGATTCATCGAATTGAAAAGATTACATTATCATATTCGATTGCATTCAGTTGAGTCGGGTCATAACACCATTGGTTTCGTATCCATTTACCCATTTGAGTAAAAACAGCCTTAATAACACAACGCTTAATTAAAATTCATCTAGTAATATTTTTATTTTCTAGGGCTCTGAAAAACCAATATAGATCAGGCTAGTGTATTGGAGTAGGAGAGTAATTAACTCTCCAAGACAGTAAAACCAAACAAGTAGCTCATCTTGCGGTAGGATAAATCCAACTGTTACATTTATACTCTGGGAAAGCTCCTCTTAAAGGAGAAGCACGAGCTCGTGTCCGAACCAGTGAGAGGATCAATCCTCCCTCGTTGGGAACGACACCAGACACGCACGTATTACAAACGGTAAACCTCGGATTAACCATTGTCGAGGAGCCAGGGGCACTTGTCGGTAAACCTTGGATTATTGTCAAGGAGCCGGCAAGGGGATTGAGCTTGATACTCTGCCCTTGCATGCTGTCAGAGTGTAGACTGTTCCCCCAGGTGCATTTGTTGTTGTTGGTAAACTTAGTGACCATTATCTTTAGGGTTCTACCCAAGGTGACGGTGGAGGGAAGATCCCACTGTACCTGGAGCAGACGTCGGCTAGACTCACTTGGATTTTCTGGGGGGTTCACTTCACTCGAGACGGTTAAAGTGGAGGAACTTGGTCCAGTCTATTCATTAAGCACGTTGTCGGGGTAACTGTTCCACCCGCCACTTCTGTACTGAATTCTGCGAGGTTGGATTTCATCCCCAACTAGTGTTTTTGGTCCGGAAGGTTACTGTTTGTGTATGGTTTGACTCCTAGATTTGATAGCGCGTGTTAATTTGTTTGTTTTCACTTTTAGAGACCATAGGTGTGAATTGTGAATTGCTAATTTTAGTTTTAAAATTGTTAATAAAATTCACTGAAGTTGAATATAATGGCAAATGTTCCGGAATTTATCAACCTAGGAACCCCTCCTAATGAGAATCCTAGTACTTTTCCTTACTTTGGAAATGTTGGTCCTCCTTATATGGCTACTTTGTCAGTACCTGGATTTACAATAGGTTTATTGACATGGTTATTTTCAACTTCGTTGGCCCAAAATACTCCAATTGTTTCATCTCAACCGGATGCTTCACCTCAACCGAGTTCACCATCTCAACATCACCAACCTTCTGTTGACCCTTTACCTTCTTCGCCTAATTTTTCTTCCTCCATTTCTTCCTCTTCGCCTGGTAAAAGCCTTGATGCTAGTAACCAGGAGGCTAAGAAGAAGAAGAAAGGGAAGAAGAAGAAGAAGAAGAAGAAGCAAGATAAGAAAGAAGTCAACCAACCAACCATGGCTGTAAGTGTTAGTTGTGTTGAGGAAAATTCTGACATGCACCGTAAACCCAAATACCCCTGCAGGCTTTGTAAGGGTGACCACTTCCTTGTCAATTGTCCTGGTATTCCAAAGGTCTTGGAAGTTTGGTCAGAAAAATCTCATCAACTTTCCGTTGATCCATCAACGAGTGATAGTCAGGTTCCTGGGAAAAAGGGTAAAGTTAGGTTTCCTTGTAAGTTATGCAAAGGGAGTCATCAAACTCACGTTTGCCCTCACACGGATGAAGCGTCAACATTGTTGGAAAACCTTACTCTTCCACAACAAGAATTTCCAACTGGTTACCATAAACTTTCTCCCAACCTACCGTCAACTGACGGAGTGATTGATCTAAACTCAAGTACAGTCGATCACACTCTCCCATTGGAGAGTGAAACTCATGTCACTCAGGTTGATGATCAATTAGTTGATCAAGTGGTCGATTCAATTTCACATTCGGTTGATCCCACTTTCCCTTTAGAGAGTGAACTTCATACTGCTCAGGTTCTTCTTGTTACATCAGATTCTTCTATGCCGGGGGGCATTTCACCTGTTTCTACAGAACCCCCTCCAAGCACTGAGGTCTTTTCCTTTGATTGGAATAGACTGACAGAACCTTGTCTTCCTTCCTCCATCCCTTTCCAAATCATTGTCAAGGCTGGTGGTAGGGACATACATCGTAATCAGGTAGATGAAGGTGCTTCTGTCAGTATTTTATCCTCAACCGTTTGGAAAGCTTTGGGTTCCCCTCAGCTTGCGCCTATTACGCAGAATCTAAAAGCTTTTAACAGAACCATTAGTGAACCTTTAGGGATCCTTCCTCAGTTTTCTATTACCGTGGAAGGTAAAACTGTCTGTGTTGATCTTATGGTAGTTCGAGGTCCCTTGGATTTCAATTTACTCCTTGGGTGAGACTATGTTTATGAAATGAAAGCTGTCGTATCGACACTCTTTCGTGTGATGTCTTTCCCTCACAATGGCAGTATTGTGACTGTAGACCAGCTTTCGTTCCCTAGTCTTGTTTCAACTACCAATAATATGACACCCCTAAATGTTCCTGATTCTAAAGTGGTATCTATCCTGCCACGGGTTTATTATGTGGCAACGGGTCCCATGTTTTCAGTTACCGATGTAAGTGAGCCTCTCACTGTTTGCCCACCTTCCTTTGATTTAGATCCAGTAATTGACATGGAAAACTCTATGGGATTACTTGAACACGATGTTCTTATCCCTTTTGAGTCCCTTGACATGTGTTCCTTCTCGAGAAGTATTCTTTCTTCTGATGAAGACCTCTTGGAAGCCATGATCAAGGTGTGTCCATTGACATGTCTTTCTTCCAGTTGGAAGCCATGATCAATGGGTACGAGGATAGTTTGTCCTCTCTCAACCTCGTTAAAAAATGAAATTGGATGTCATGAGGATAGTTCTTTTCTTGTGTCAACCTCCTTAAAAATGAAACAACTCCCTTTTCAAGTTAAATATTGAAAGTAAACCTTCATTCCATCCATCTGGTTGAATGCAATGAAGCCTGGGGGGCATGTACCTCGCTTTACATCATTATGCTGGGGGCATGCGAACTTTATGAGCATAGTTCCTTGTCTTGTGTCAAGCTCATTAAAAAATGAATCAAAGTTTTTTGAGCATAGTTCCTTGTCTTGTGTCAAGCTCGTTAAAAAATGAAACAAGGGTAGGTTAAGTAGGTAGATTGTAGAGAGTAGTCATGAGCATAGTTCCTTGTCTTGTGTCAAGCTCATTAAAAAATGAATCAAGGATTTTCGAGCACAGTTCCTTGTCTTGTGTCCAGCTCGTTACAAAATGAATCAAGGTTTTTTAGGTATAGTTCTTTGTTAGGTAGATTGTAGAGTAGTTATGAGCATAGTTCCTTATCTTGTGTCAAGCTCGTTTAAAAAATGAAACAAGGGTTTTGAGGATAGTTCTTTTCCTATGTCAACCTCACTAAACAATGAAACATCTCCCACAAGTCTTTCCAAGATTTCGACAGTAAAGCTTCATTCCATCCACCTCATTGAATGCAATGAAGCTTGGGGGGCATGTACCTCGTTTTGCGTCATTATGCTGGGGGCATGCGAACTTATAACAAGCATAGTTTTTCATTTCAAGCTTGCGTAAACATGAAACCGAATCCGAGCATAGTTCTTTTCCTGTGTCAAGCTCGTTAAAAAATGAAACAAATCCTCCTCTAATTGAGTCGAGAGTTTGACTAGATCACATAAATGTTAAGTATTTAGGTTAGTTATTTCAGTTTTTTGCATAATTTTCTTACAGTTTTAGGTCGAGTCTTTCAAATGATCTCGTAACTCAACCTTCATTTCATCCAACTGGTTGAATGAAATGAAGCTAGGGGGGGGCATGCACTCTAGCAGTTATGCTTAGGGGGCATCAAGCACAGTTTTATCTCTGTTTCAAGCTTGTGAAAAAATGAAACTACTTTGAAGCATAGTTTTTCTCTGTTTCAAGCTTTTGTAAAAATGAAACCTATCTCGCGATTTCAGTTATTTTCAAGACTCGTTAAACTCATGAAAATCGTGAGATTATTTTGCTATCTTTCATTCTCGTAAAACAAATGAAAATGCCGAGTTCTTTCTGTCTTTTCCTGCTCGTAAATTAAATTGAAAGTCGGCCATATGAGTACATTTTTATCATTTTTTCGAACTCGTTAAAATTTATGAAAAAATGAAAACCATGAGTACATTTTTATCATTTTTTCGAACTCATTAAAATTTACGAAAAAGTGAAAATCATGAGTACATTTTTATCATTTTTTCAAACTCGTTAAAACTTACGAAAAAGTGAAACCTCAGAGTCATCTTTTAAGCCCTTTTCTGACTCCTAAAACATGAAAAGATTGCCGAGCGTTTCTTTTACACTCGTTAAAACAGAACTAAAAGAAGGTCCCCTTATAGCTCTTTTCTGACCGTAAAAACAGGAAAAGATTGCCAGGTTTTTGTCGTTTCAAACTCGATACGGAAATAAAACGACGTGTCCTTGATCTGTTTTTACTTTTCAGGTCAGGGGCACTAATTATGAAAGTACTCCTTGGTCGCAAGATCAAGCGGTTCCCCCAGGCATTATTTTATACTTTTTCGGGCTTGAGGGACACAAATCGACGAAAAAGTTCAACTTGGAGTCTTCTTAAGTTTTTCAGACTCTCTAAAATTGAAAAACACCGAGTTTCTCCTATACTGGGCTCGTTAAAAATTTCACAGTAAAGGACCTGTTCAATTACAAACAGGAACGAACCACTCCTTCCTAGGGTTCGAATCAAAACTAGGTTGGACTCATCCGAAGGATGAGTTTATAATCAAGCATATGTTATCCTCCTCAAGCTTGTTAAAAATAAAGAGGTACTTGCCAGAAATGGTGGGGGAAAAGAGAGAAGAATGAGCCTATTTGTTATCTTTTGTCTCAGAAGAAACTTTATTGCCACTCTTGGACACGACACTTTTCATTCACCTGGGTTGGGAAATCCTTTACCTCACAGTTGATCAAACCACTTTGAAAGACTTCAGTCGGGTTCCGGGGGTTAACTTTGAGTCGTTTATCACCAAGCCATCTGTTGTGTCGTTGTGTGTTCAAGAGGTCTGCAAACAAAACTTTCATCTGCAAAATACTTGTCATCCATTTGACCATCCCTGAGTCAGTCCTTACAGCAACATTTCTTCAACTTGAACAAATGATTTCGTTTTGTGGGCTTGCCTGCAACGGGTCGCTTTCTATCGACATCAGCACATTATCTAGAGAGATGACTTAGAAATCGTCAATACCTTGAAGTCTGCATGCATCAATGGCAGGTTTCTCGCCTTTGACGTCAGTTTACATCATTGACTTTCGATCGAAGGATTCCGTGAAATGTTCGACATCAACTCATTCATTCACATCTCATGGATTGTACTGGGTACTTTGAGAACCATTGACATTATTGGTCGTCTCTCTCACACTTGTTAATAGTTTACATCATCGACTGGTAATCAAGTGGTTGAACTACCATGTTCGACATCAACCCATTTAATCGCATGGCTAGAATCGTACCAATTCAAGAAGTAGAAATGAAGACCCTGGATCTAGTTTCCACCATCCAGGCTGCGAAGAGTTTTGTATTCGTTATCTAAGTAGACTAATCATAAACAGATGGTTGCGCCCATACTGTGTCTACAAAAGTCTATGATTATGATGTACTACAAGATCATTCCTGTATCAGAGTAGTTAGTCTGTTAGTTAAAGTTTTGATCTGAGTATGGGAATGCCTACCTCAGTGATGGTATAATCTTATACATGTATTTTGTGTTCAAAATTGCAGGTTCTGACCAGGCTCTCCACGAGATAATCCTTGAAATGATAAAGCACTTCACCCTTCCTAGATAATACAAAACCCTAATCTATTACAGACTTCGCACTTTAGGGGGAAATCTGTTACACTAAAAAATGTCACCATGGCTATTTACAGTTAGTATGGCTCTATCAACAGTCATGCTATCCTCTTAGGCAAGTCTTATGCCTCTGATCTCCATGTAAAACTCCAAAAAGAGAGAAAGTCTTTATAAATGTATTTATCTCTGGGTACGCAGGTTCTCTCAACCTTACCTGCGGGTACGCACCCAATGTTCACAAAAGCTGCGTCCTTGTACGCTCTATATGTAAAGGGGCAGGTGCGTCCCCCTGTAAAAGTCAAAATGCGCAAGTTTCATCTTTAAAAAGTTACTTGTGGTCATTTCTAGAGCATTATAGAAGGTTGTTCGACATGTATTGAGCGCCTCCAAATGGTTCATGTACCCCTACCAAAGAGGAACTTATCCCATCAATAAGGGAGCTATCCCATCCAAAGATGGGATTATCCCATTGATGGTGGACCTGATTAACTTCCTCTTGACCACTATAAATACAGGCATTGGGCCAGAAGAAGGGGAGGTTGGAAGCTATACATTTCTAAGGGTAGATGCTGCAAGAATTAGGACTCCCATTTAGAAGCTTGTGAGGAGAGATTGGCATCTTTGCTTGTTCTATTTGGAAGTGGGTGATCTTTGTCAAAGTAAAGGAGAACTCTTGATGGACCCTGGGAGGGACTCGCACAACACCAAGGCTCAGGTTGTATTTGTTCCTTTTGTTACCTACTAATGTAAATGAGTCCATTCTTCTCAATAACTTGTTATTTATGAGTTGTTTCATGTAATCCTTGGTCTATGTGTTAAATATGTTTTATTATATGAGATTATCAAGTGCTATTTAATCGTTTGATTGTTAGTGGATGCAGGTTTCGAAGTGAAGGAGGAGCTCATCCGGATCAGCGAGGTTGGACTGCTACAGCAGCGTTGGATTACAGGCAGGATCTAAACACTTGATTTCTTATATAGTAAATGCATGTTTAGAGAAGGATTGCTCTTGTTTGTCTTGTTTGTCACTGGAGAGTCTTAGGCTCCTAGGGAGGTTGGTTGTGTCCGCACTATCGACTCTTTCCGCCTGACACTCCTTTTTCATTTCTATCCGTTAACTGACTCCATGAGACTAGGGCCCATTTTTTCTTTTGATCAGACCCTCTCCATATAAAATTCCTTATGATTTCTCTGATCTTTGCACATACCCCTAAAGGGCAAGCCATTAACGATAAAGGGTAGATAGGGATAGCTTGGAGGACCGATTTTGCCAAAACTACTCTTCCAGAAATGTTTAAAACCCTAAAGGCCTAGTTTACAACCTTGTTGCTCAGTTTATTCAGGACACCTTGCCAATTTTTCATCCTTTTAGAGGTAAAGTCCAATACATTGCCCAAGTATTTCGTAGGTAATTGACCTCTCTTAAAACCCAAGAGTCTTATGAGATGGGTTTTAACTTGATCCACTGTGTTGAATATGAAGATACAAGATTTATCTCTATTGATTTCCAAGCCAGAAGCCTCCGCAAACAGATCCAAAATTTTCCTGCGATGCCTTACTTCTTTGACCGTTGGTTCTCCAAAAAGCATAATATCATCAACGAATTGCTGATGAGTTAGAGGTAGGTTATTTCCCCAAAGTTTAAGGCCTTTTATTCTGTTCGCTTCTCTTTCCTGTTTGATAAAGCGACCCAGGCCTTCAGCAGCTAGAATGAACAGAAATGGGGATAATGGATCTCCCTGTCTAATTCCTCTAGAAGCGTTAAAAGTTTTCGTAGGGGTTCCATTGACAAGAATAGAAAAGTTTGGAGAGGAAATCAGACTATGGATCCATGCAATCCACCTCCTGTTAAAACCAAAGCTTTCCAGGACTTTTTCCAAATATTTCCAGTTTAATCTATCATATGCCTTTGACAAATCTAATTTTATCATCATTCCTTTTTGCTTTTTAACTTTAAGGGAGTGAATAACTTCCTGAGTTACCACCAGACCATCGAGGATCTGTCTGCCTTCCACAAAACCTGTTTGTTCAGCTGAAATTAACTTGTCCAGGAGGGGTTTTAATCTCTTGGCGATCAGGGATGTTATGATCTTGTAAATGACATTACACAACGCTATAGGTCTAAAGCCATTGGCATCCTCTAAATTGTCACCTTTAGGAATTAGAGCATAAAAAGTAGAGTTAATGGCAGGCCATACCTTTTGGTGCATCCTTGATTCTTCAACCAGATCAAGAATCTCTTTCCCCAAGAAGTGCCACCCTGCCTGGTAGAAATCCACCGTGAAGCCATCTGGACCTGGAGCAGTACCTTTCTTCATTGCTTTCACAGTTTCCTCAACCTCTTCTAAAGTCACAGCTCTCATCAGCGCCTTATTTTGGTCTTCAGTGACTAAGCTTGGAATGGCTGAGCAAATCTCCTGAATTGCTCTCGTTCTATCAGCTTGAGGTTCAGTTAGAATTTCTTTGTGGTGGTCCATTAGGACTTGTTCAATCTCAGCTTGCTCCAACACTCTATTCCCATTCTTGTCTTTGATGGATAGAATCCTATTTCCCTGTCTATGTTTGATCATAGCCTGATGGAAAAATTTAGTATTTCTTTCCCCCTCCCTCAACCACTTTATCCTTGATTTTTGTCGCCACAAGACTTCCTCCTGCTTCCGTCTTTCTTCCAATCTGCCAAGAATTACCCCTTCTCTGTTGATGCTTTCCTCTGTTCTGCCTTCCAGTATCATCTTTTGCTGAAGAGACTCCATTTCCCCTTCTAGTTTCTGTTTATCTTCCAGAATGTTACCAAACTCCTCCTTGTTCCATTTTTTAATTCTCCCTTTCAGCTCTTTTAGTTTTAATTGGAACGTGTGCATTTTCCCTTTGCCCTGCACATTACATTGTCTCCACCACTCTTCAACTTTCTTGATGAATTCTGGGTCTCTCAACCAGAAGGCTTCAAATCGGAAGGGTCTTTTTCCACGATTCCTTTTAATATCCACCTCTAGTCTAATCGGCCAGTGATCAGACCCCATGGATGGTATAATCTTGGCTTCGACGAAGACATCCTTATTCATGACAGCTTCTGATACTAGGAATCTATCAAGCCTTGAGGCAATTTGGTTTCTACCCCCCCTCCTGTTGTTCCAGGTATAGACCCCATTAATAGTCTGAATATCTACTAATCTTAAGTCCTCTATCATTTCATTGAATCTATCCATGAAGTGGTCCATCCTCCTTACCCCTCCTTTTTTCTCTTCTAAGGATCTGATTAAATTAAAGTCACCCCCTATGATCCAAGCAGCTTCAGGATAAAGTCTACGGATGCTTTTCATACTGTTAATAAAACTCTCCTTTTCCCCTGGGGAGGGGGGGCCGTAAACCCCTGAGATGACAACCTGTTCCTTAGTTCCTACTATCCTACCCAGGCCCGTAAGGACTCTACTCATGCTGGTCCAACTATCTAAGATGATCTCATTAGGATTCCACAGAATTGCAATACCTCCTGCAGAGCCGATAGCATCTTGCCCTATCACTTCATATGGCAGTCTATTTTTGTCAAGTATTCCTTCAAGTTGCTGGACCGGGATTTTAGTCTCCTGTAAAATCATTATGCTAGGTTTCTCTTTTTTCAACTTATCCTTCATATACCTTTGTTTGCCCTTACTGTTCAAACCCCTAATATTCCAGCTAATAACAATCATTTAAAACTTTTGGAAGGAGGGGAAGAATACCTCTGACAGAGGTATCACTTTTCCTGAGTTTATCAACGTTTCTCCCACTGTCTGGATAGTTTCATTCATCGTCTTCCGACCTCTTTTCCTACTATTTTTGCCAGAGCTGCCCATTCCCGTCTGTTCATTCCCCTGTTCGCTTCCTACCATTACCTGTTTATCCAAGTTCTCCCCTTTTTTCTCCTTGTACTTCTGGAATACTTCCTTATATAGCTGTTTCTGCTTTTCAGGTATGAATCGATTGTCAAGATATTTCCATTCCTGGATTAACCGTTTCATGATTCTCTCCTCTTCAACCTCGCTTTCAGCTTGATTTTCCACCTCCATCTGAGATTGCATTGTTGTCTCTTCCACCTTATCTTCCGGTCTCTCTCCACTGATTTTTCTTGGGTTCTCTTCCTTACCTTTATCCTCCCCGGCAATTTCCATTGGGGAGTTCCCAGGGTCTTCATCGTCCTCTAGATTTATTTCATAATCCTCGTTTTCGCTCTGCAGCACCTGAAACTTGTTTTGACTGATTGTGTGACTGGGTTTCTCCTGTGGTTGGGTTTTTGGTCCCCCTTTATTTTGTCGCCTTTTCCTTGTAACCTGCTGAAAACCCCTCTCTGTTTCCTCCATTTTCTCCGCATTTCTCTGATTATCCGTCTGGCTTTTCCTTGAATCCTCCTCCTTATTCAGCGGGCATTGCCTATACAGGTGACCGTATTCATGGCAGTTGCGGCATCTAAAAGGGATGTGTTCGTAGTCTATTAACTGTTTCCAGACTTCATCATGATATTCCAGCTCAATGCTTTCTGGGAGGGGTTCTGCCAAGTTCATGTAAACACAGATCCTCGCGTAAGCATTATATTTGCCTCGTTTTGTAGCCTCTGCAATTTTAACAAAGCTCCCAATTGAGTCGCCTATTCCTTCCAAAATTTCAGGATCCCAGAACTCGTCAGGAAGCCCAAACAGTCTAACCCAGACTGGGGCATCCAGCAATTTTTCCTTTTCTGGGCTATATCTTTCCTCCCAGTATTTCATGAACAAGCCTGCATTGTTCATGAAATACGGCCCTTCTTCAAAGATCCTATTCTTGTCCTCCAGATTCGTGAAAATAGCTGTGAAAAAACCCTGAGCTCCCAGTTTTAGATCTACATGTCCCCTCGGTCTCCACCTTTGGTCGATCCATCTGTATAACTCCTTCTCCGAAGGCCAGTATCCTATGAATTTACATATCAGGGCATGGTCCTTCATGTAACAGTTATATTCCTCCAGTTTATTGTTTGGAATGACATATCTTGGTTGCTTTTGTGCCCTAGGTAGACATTTTCCTCTCATCCGTTTCTGCCACAGATTGCCCATTACTGGGGCGTAGTTTTCCTTCTGGTTATGTTGTGCTCCATCTGCGCTGGTCTCCCCCGTTACCACATTTTTGAAGGAGGGGATCTCTCCCCCCCCCTTTGGAACTTCCATTTCCGCTCAGAGCTTACCGCTAGGTTTTAACCCTAGCTCTGCCAATGAAAATTCCGATAACTGAAAGGCAGGTTCAGCGAAATACGCCTCCCTGGCCTATCGTCTTCGGCCTTCCTCTTGCTATCTCCTGCAAATGCCTCTTGTCAGCCCTGTCTGCGCGCGTCGTCTGCAAACCCTAGCAGCGCGCATCCTCCTCTTTCACTGTGACTATCACTATCACGTCAGCTCATGAGCTTTGAGTTATTAAAAGTAGGTAAGTTGTCTAATTACTAGTGTCTGCCTTGATTTGATTTCCAATAAAATTATAAGGGCTATGTAGTATCCATAAATACTTCATAAATATAGCCGAAGAAGAAACGAAACTTACACGGTACACCTTTATATAATATAAATAATATTATTAAAAACCAAGATTGATCTATCTTAAGTAAGCATCTATCAATCTATGAGAGGAACAAAACTTTCAGAACTTTGCACTAAACAAGAGTTTTTCACATTTAGAGATTTGATCCCTTTCGGTTTTTGGTTGATTCTGGGTTAAGATGGATATACTCTCGTAGAAAATAAATTTATAGTTTAGTTGATTTTTCCAATTATAACAATATGGGATCTCTCATGAAATAAGTATTTTGATGTTTATCATGTATTAATGCCTTATAGTATTTATAATCAATTTAATTTGTAAAATTGCACTAGTTATGCGTGGATTTCATTTTTTTCTCTCTTCATCTAATTTTGTAATAGCCTTTAAACAGACTCCATGATAGTAGAGATGTTCTCATAAGCCTTTCGTTATATTTAAACAATAATAATAAAATACTTCCGTTAAAAATAAATACAAATAAACTTTAAACTAAAAAATACATTAGTTTTAGAGTAAATTTACATTTATATTTTGGAATTAAAATTAGAAATAAAAAAATTGTTGATTTTATTACATTATAATAATAATAAAAAAAAAATTGCTTTTTAATTATACATTTCTTATAAAAACATATGACAAAATGTGTGCTTAGTTTATGACAAGAAAATTCATAAAGACTTATTTATGCTAATGGTTTTTCTTAACCATTATATTAGAAAAATGTTTTTTTTTTATTGGTTGACAATAAACTAAAAAAATTGGAAGTATGTAGGATGTGTTCATAGTTCATTGCATAGATAGTAGTGAGATGATCTACAACATAGTATATAGGAGATGTTGTCACATGTCTAGGACAATAATAACAATAAAATCATAAATTAGTGTATACATATGTCCATGACTATATTTAAAAAACTAAACCAACATAGATCTATCTTACGTCTATATCTATGAAGCACCAAAGATGGATCAAATTTATTAAAGTGTAATTTTTTTAATCTTTTAATATTAAGGAATTAATACATGGCATAAAATTAATGATAAAAAAAAAAATTTATACCTTGATAAATTTGAATTTCGTATGGATTTGGGTTTAAGATGGACATGATAATAATGTGTATACACGTCAAATATCTCTTTGTTTTTCCTCTTCTCACGTCACATATTTTCCTCTTCTCACTTTCTCCTCATTCTCCACTCATGCACCCGCGGCCCCCTTGCGCCCACGTCTCTTTGTCTCACATATCCTCCTTCTTCTTACCTCTCTCAACTTTTCCACTCATGTCCATCCACTTTCTCTCTTCGTCACCTCCTCTACCAAGCCCTTAAACATAAGTTATCCTTCTACCGCTCACCTACACCTTCTCCTAAGAAACAACATTTTTCATTCCCCTCTTCCTTACCCTTACCTCCTCACCTATCCTCCAACTTCCGATTCATCCTATCTCTCCCTTTCCATTGGCTCCTCCCTCCTTCCTTCATCCACACCACCCCCCCCTCCCCTACCCATCTATCCTTCACCTATTTTCATCTCCTTCCCCTTTTCCCCTCTCACTACACCTCATGATGTTGTCGTAGCCTAGTCTTGCCTATCTACCTCTCTTCTCCCCCATCATGCTTTGCATCTCATTCCCATTGACATTTCTTTTGTTATCACATCCTATCCTCACCCTTCTATGTATTTTCCCTCGTTTCCTCCATTCCCATGAATCCGCCTCCCTTACCCATCAATCCTTTACCTCTTCTCAAGTCCTTAGTCCATTACATCTCACCTCCCTCTTTCCCTCCCTCACCTCCTCCCCACAAATGACTTATTAAGGGAATTATTTTCCTCTAATTGGGTATATAGGTATTTATAACTATTTTTAGCAGTAGGTATGGGTCTTCATGCCTTATACATGGTTGTGGGTGGAATGAAGAATGCTAGGCACTAAAGGAATCTTCTACCCATCTAGGGCCAATACAAATGTCTCAAACAACGACACATCACCTCTTGAAAGTATCATTATCCTATTATTATCGATGTTACTGCACTATTAGGTGGTTTTGAGAAAGGATATGTCCCCAGGCCTTGGAAACTATAACGTCCCTATTTTAATTCCCATAAATTGTATTGCTATTGTGCAAATTTTATTTAGGTTGGTGAGATAGTTTGTTGTGGGTTGGAGATCATACCTTTATTCATATGGTTGAGGCCCAAACTTGGCTCCTATGAAAGATGATAGTTCCCTCACAATTCTTTTATCGTTAGGTATCAGACTCAAGGCCGTAATAAGGTTTGAGGGGAAATTAAGACTCAATTGAATTAAGCCTCTCTCTCTATAACCTCGTCGACTTTTTAACATCCCCAACACTTAGCCCCATTGAAATTATAATTGTAATTAATTAGGTTATTGATCCTTTTAAGAACACCTAAATGTAAATGGGAAAAATACTCAAAATAATTGTAATTATAGTTTAAACACTAGATAATGAAGCAGTGAAGGATTGATATGATATAGACCATGAGAATTCATGAGGAGGAGGGTAGCAAAAATAAGAGGATAGCTAACTTTCCTATCCTTCTTGAAATTAATTTTATAACCCATGATGTTTTAGTTCGACTACCCAACATCCAACAAAGTTACGAAAAGGATAGGGAAGGCAGTACCATGTTACCCTAACCATGGGTTGTGTACCCTATAGCAAGTCCTGTTTGACTCCACAGTCGAAGGAGGGACCTTGGAGCTCTCATGCAAAGAAAATGGTCATGAAAAAAGAAGGGAAAATGTTCACTAGAGATATGTTGTGTGTGAATTATGAACCATCACATGTTATAGAGTGATAACAACTTGTGAACCCACAAATAGTAGTTCGGCGTTTGAATAGTAAACTATAGGACTTGTGGAAGAGTGACCTGAACAAAGGGAGAAAAACAATCCCTTAGGTCATGACAAGCCTATGAGGGAGTCCATGTTTAAAATATGTTAGCGGTGGAAACTAGGGAGGGATCCATCAAAATGAGTCAATTAGACCAAGAGGAAATCAATTGTTTGGTTGTATTTTGTGTGCAAAGAAATGGAGAGAAGGAGATTCATCAAGGTATTCTAGGAAGCAATGAAGGTGTTTTCTTATTCTATGCATTCCTTCAATGGGAATATTTTGTTGTGTCATGATCCTAGGTTCAGTTCTTGAGAGGTAGCATTCATGTTTCTTGAACATGACAGAAGGAGAGTGGCCTTCATGCTTACACCACTAGTAGCAAGGGAGATGTTTCTTGTTGTGTAGAACAAATGTAAAACCACCCATAGAAACTAGGAAAAACTATGGGCTTGGTGATAGCGATATGAAAGGAAATAATGAGTTAATATTATGAAGGAGAATGGACTTCATGGATCCACCCTATAATATTGAGTAGAAAACCCTTCATGGCTTCTTCATGTGGTTGACTAAAAGAAATATTGGAGTGAAGTAGAGCCTATAGTTGGGTGAAATATGGGTCACATTTCATAAGTTTCAAAAAACATAGGATATTAATCATACAAGTACCCTCATGGACTTCATATTTGTAACGTGAACCATGTTAATAATAAATAAATGGTCATTTCTAAAATGTATTTTTTTGTGCTTGTTTTCTTAGTAGAAGGTATGGTCTATATAATGTATATTTATGATGTGAAGTCGTAGATCAGGCTAAAATGGATGTATAATACTCATATGCCCCATAATCAATATTTAAAATACTTATGCTTCGTACCCTTTATGTTATGGATAGGATGAAAATGACACATAAGCATGTGATTGAGGGAAATTGTGCATATACGGAAGATATGCGCATATACGGAAATTGTGCATATAGGGAAGATATGCGCATATCTTCCATATATCCCTAACTTTACTATATGTGCATATCTTCCATATATTCACGTCGTTCATGTGTCTACATCGTATATGAGCAAATTCCATATACAGAAATTGCGCATATACGGAAATTGTGCATATATGGAAGATATGCGCATATCTTCCGTATATGCACAATTTCCGTATATGCGCAATTTCTGTATATGGAATTTGCGCATATACGATGCAGATACATGAATGATGTGCATATACAGAATATATGCACATATAAGAAAGTTAGGGATATACGGAAGATATGCGCATATCTTCCGTATATGCGCATATCTTCTGTATATGCACAATTTCCATATATGCACAATTTCTGTATATGGAATTTGCGCATATACGATGTAGATACATGAACAAAGATATGTACAAATTCCATATACAGAAATTGTGCATATACGAAAATTGTGCATATATGAAAGATATGCGCATATACGGAAATTGCGCATATACGGAAGATATGCGCATATCTTCCGTATATCCCTAACTTTCTTATATGTGCATATCTTCCGTATATGCACGTCGTTCATGTATTTGCATCGTATATGCGCAAATTCCATATATAGAAATTGCGCATATACAGAAATTGTGCATATACGGAAGATATGCGCATATCTTCCATTTCCGTATATGCTCAGTTTCCGTATATGCGCAATTTTTGTATATGGAATTTGTGCATATACGATGCAGATACATGAACGACGTGCATATACGAAAGATATACACATATAGGAAAGTTAGGGATATATGGAATATATGCACATATCTTCCGTATATGTGCAATTTCCGCATATGCGCATATCTGCTGTATATGCACAATTTCCATATATGCACAATTTATGTATATGGAATTTGCGCATATACGATGTAGATACGTGAATGAAGATATGTACAAATTCCATATACAGAAATTGCGCATATACGGAAATTGTGCATATACAGAAGATATGTGCATATACGGAAATTGCACATATAGGGAAGATATGCGCATATCTTCCGTGTATCCCTAACTTTCCTATATGTACATATCTTCTGTATATGCACATCGTTCATGTATCTGCATCGTATATGCGCAAATTCCATATACAGAAATTGCGCATATACGGAAATTGTGCATATCTGAAAGATATGCACATATCTTCCGTATATGCACAATTTTCGTATATGCGCAATTTTTGTATATGCGCAAATTCCATATACAGAAATTGCGCATATACGAAAATTGTGCATATACGGAAGATATGCGCATATCTTCCGTATATGCATAATTTCCGTATATGCGCAATTTTTGTATATGGAATTTGCGCATATACGATGCAGATACATAAACGACGTGCATATACGGAAGATATGCACATATAGGAAAGTTAGGGATATACGGAAGATATGCGCATATCTTCCGTATATGCGCAAATTTCGTATATGCACAATTTCTGTAAATGCGCAATTTCTGTATATGAAATTTGTACATATCTTCGTTCATGTATCTACATCGTATATGTGCAAATTCCATATACAGAAATTTCACATATACAGAAATTGTGCATATACGGAAGATATGCGCATATACGGAAATTGCACATATACGGAAGATATGCGCATATCTTCCGTATATCCCTAACTTTCGTATATGTGCATATATTCCGTATATGCACGTCGTTCAAGTATCTGCATCGTATATGCACAATTTCTGTATATGGAATTTGCGCATATACAATGCAGATACATGAACGACGTGCATATATGGAAGATATGCACATATAGGAAAGTTAGGGATATACGGAAGATATGCGCATATCTTCCGTATATGCGCAATTTCCATATATGCGCATATCTTCCGTATATGCACAATTTCCGTATATGCGCAATTTCTGTATATGGAATTTGTACATATCTTTGTTCATGTATCTGCATCGTATATATGCAAATTCTATATACAGAAATTGCGCATATACGAAAATTGCGCATATACGAAAGTACGGAAATTGTGCATATACGGAAGATATCTTCCGTACATGCGCAATTTCCGTATATGCGTAATTTCTGTAATGGGATTTGCACATATATGATGTAGATACATGAACGACGTGCATATACGGAAAATATGCACATATAGGAAAGTTAGGGATATACAGAAAATATGCGCATATCTTCCGTATATGCGCAATTTCCGTATATGCACAATTTCTGTATATGGAATTTGTACATATCTTCGTTCATGTATCTACATCGTATATGCGCAAATTCCATATACAGAAATTGTGCATATACGGAAATTGTGCATATACGGAAGATATGCGCATATACGGAAATTGCGCATATACGGAAGATATGCACATATCTTTCGTATATCCCTAAATTTCCTATATGTGCATATCTTCCATATATGCACGTCGTTCATGTATTCTTCATGCTCGGTGTGTATGCATTCCAAACTTTTGAAAAAATAATAAATCCACATTAATTGCATGCTCCTGAGTGCAAGTTACTAGGTTGTTACACTACACAACCCTAATTTCTATTCCCAATGAACTTAGACAACTTATCAGAGTATAAATAAGGTTTATGTGATGGAAAAGGGGGAATTGACCATTTTTGTACCTTTATTTTGGAGCATTATATTGAAAATTTAACCTTGGATTTTATGGTTCTCTTCTACACAAACCTTTGTTTATAAAGTTGACTCTCTTACTCAAATTTGATATGTAATCCCTTATTGGTTTTCCTTTTCACATATAATGAGGAGTTGTAATTAAATTTGAAGTCTATAAGTGGTCTAGGTTAGGAGGAACACAACCTTTGTTGATGAAGGCATTGGAATTATATCAATTATTGCCCACACACACTAACACACATGCACACACACACACACATGAAGCGATCTCTTCTCTCCCAAAAGAAACTATGTTGTAATTCATTTAATTATTAATTACATGATTTAGAAGAGAAATTAATTACTTGATATTAATTAATATTAGTTAGTTACAAGTGTTCTTGTTTTAATATCATTAATAATTTATATTGTAAATGGTTTGAGCAATGTCATGTGATGATTTTGTGCATATCTCTATAGAAGTTTGGAGCATGTAAGACTTTATCTATACAATTACAAATCCAACCAAGGGACCAACTAATTGGTGAAAGGTATTCTTCCCCGTCCATTATTTATATCTTTGGCATAATAAATTAATCTTAAAAGTTGAGTAATGAGTCTTCTTATTTTCTTTGTCATTAACTTGACCCTAATAAACTAGGGATCATTCTCTATCAACCACCCCGGACTTTCCCAAGAAAAAGTTTCTTTGTATTTTGTGTGTGTTTTAATTTATTTTTTTTTGGTGTGGGTATGGGTTATTTTATGTTTTGATTTGTTATATATATATATATAGATATATGCTAACTTTCATTTTAATGTTGTTTGTTAGTTCTTCAATGTATCTATGTGAATGAGAAGCACCATTAATGACACACTTAGCCATCCATAGTAACACTAAAAGAGGTGCTACTATTACATGACAATGCATTACATGCCTTACAAAAAGAAAAAAATGGGATGGTGGTGTGTTCTCTAGTAAAGTAGCAACACCTACTGTGTTATACCCTAATTATCCCATGTCCATCAATATGCAGATCTCATTCACTTAGTGTAGTTATAAAAGATGTGTGATACACATTATCATATGGGAGTATTGCAATAAGTGCTCCCATACATTTGTTAATGTACCAAAGAGCATAGTAAATTTATGCACATTTCATATATGACTATTTGATGCACTTCAAATGATAGTGAGTTTTGTTAATTGATGTGACCTGTGTACATGCTTAGAGTTAGCATGGTTTGAATTCCAAGGTGACACTATTAAGAACTTTTTAAAAGAAAAAGAAAGAAAATAGAAATGTAGGCTAATTTTAAATGTTTAGCTAGTTAAAACAACTATCAATATATGGTATCTATGTAGATGAAAACTATAGATTTATATGTTTGCCAAAATTCTAAAAATAAATCAAATATATTATGGAATAGAAGGAATAATGAAATATAACGATTCAATAACACAAGACAAAGAAGTGCTCATACTAGAATATAAAGCATTGGTGCTTGTATGTGTGTGGTGCATTATATACAATTTAAAATGAAAAGTTCAATGCGATATATCTTTTTAAACCCTACCATGGTGCCCCACTTATTATATTGAAGGTACAATAAATATTATTTTTTAAAATAACTTAACCTACCTTAGTGCACATAGGAGGGTAATACATGGCTATGATGGTATCTTTCATATATAACATTGGCCAAATTTTTTGAAACCTTTACAACATACCATAGAACAATCTACATTAATATAACTCTATTTAACACATTGAAAATAATTTATTAAAAAAAAGTGTTGATATTAACATGAATAAGCACTAACAAAAATATATTTAGTAAAACTTTTACCTAAATTTATTTATTAAAAATATAATATAAATAAACTAATTTTATTAAAACATTTTAAAATTAATATTTAATATTTTTTGAATAAATTATCTATTAAATTTGAAACAAAACATTATTTAAATCTAAATTGAAATTGTTGTAAACTTACATTTTAATAATAATAATTAAGTTTTCACAATTATCAAATTTAACTTAATGTTAACTAAAGTATTTGATTTCAATTTTGTTAAAATTGGTGAAAAGTGCATATGTAAATAAATAAATGACAGATACACAAAATGCTTTATATAATTGTTATTATTATAATATATAGAATCGAATATACATGAGTTTGGATTGTATTAAAGTTCATTATTATTTTAAATTTTTAGTTGTAAATATAATTATATAGATAAATTAATTAAGAAGTAATAATTTAAAGGTTTAGGAAATAGATTTTGTATTTTTCCCCACTTAACTAAAATAAAAATTAGTCAATAGAGTAGCCAAACGTTTTGTTTTTTAATATTATTTTATAAGAGGTGCTTCCAATGACACTTCAACGTTATCCTTAAAGGGTTTTTGAGTTAATGAATATCTAAATTTAGTTTTTCCTTTGATTTATTATTATACAGGATTGAAAAATCTCACTACATAATTTCATAGCAAAAATTAACAATTTTTTCCAAAATTCAAATTTTATCAAAAATTACAACTCTTTACACCATTCAAATCGATATCAAGTTCCTGCATGAATGAGAAAACAATATAGGGCATGGTTCTGGTAATATTTCTAAGTATTTAACAATGTAAATTGCTTCTGGACCTCAAAACCAGAGATGGGGAGAAACCAAGGAGTGAGCAATGGTGCCATACGCTGAGATCATATGCGCAGCACTGCAATTTCGAGTTTCAACACCCATACTTTCAAAGACACCATGAGGTTGAGCGTTTAATGTGTATTGCAATCTTTGGAGCTTGTGACTCAGCTCCATGGCCTCTGATCTCAACAGGGAATTCTCTTCTCTTATATGAGCATAATGCGCTGAAGTAATGTTGAGTTTCTTCAATATCTCCCCATTCTCTGCTCTCAAATGATCCACCTCAGCCCTCAGCTGGTCCACAAGATGTTGTTTCTGGAGCCTAGACCTCCTTGCAGACTCTCTGTTAGACAACATCCTTCTCTGCTTCCTCTCCTCTCTAACTTGTTGCTCCTCTGTTTTGTCAGAGGCTGAGTGGCCCCAAATGTGTGACATGGCCTCCCCATTGCGCCAAGGAGAATTCAATGAATCCTCTGTTGGGTACCCCTCGTTCACCGACACAGGCACTGATCTCCTAGTGGGCACTTCAGATATAGATCCAGGAGTATTCAGATTGGCAGAAAACAACATATTTCCATATTGGGTACGCCCCATATCATATATTTCTCTGCTAAATTGTGCTGGACTGATTGGGATTACCGAGTTGTTCTAAAGGTCCATTTCATTTGAATGAGAAACAAGCATCTGATTTGACTGCAAGTCTAAGAAAAAGGGAAAACCAGGTACAAATGTTTCAGATCCTGGCTTGATAATCACTCCCTCTGCTCCAAAAATTGAAGAATCTACCACGGTCATTGATTCTGACTCCACCACTGCTCCTTTGTTGCCTCTGATGAGTCAATTAGGATTGGAAATGACACCATATACCCTAATCACCAGGGAAGGTATCAAGATCTGAAATAATTGCAAAGAAAGTTTGGGAATTTTCAAGGAAGACAAAGTGAGTAATAGGCATCAACAATGATGAGAAAAGACTTGTGCCACAGATGCCAACAGAGAAAAGTTTGAAGAATCTCTGCAACAATGGCGATATAATCCAAATAACAATTGATGCTCCTCATCTGAGTCAATCCACCGAGCTTTAGTTTGATTCCAACTCCTCCGAAGCCCGTGGCCTTGTTATAACAGTGAACTCCTGTGAGGATATTGGCTTGACCTGTCAATGCAATCCCCACAGCAGCCGAAAAGATGACAATGTCCGTTACAACGTTGTCGTTGCCCATGAGGCTTATGCCCACGCTGCTAAATTTCCTCTCGTCGGGGCTTCCGCCGGCGGTAATGCGCTGCCCCAGGAAGGAATTCCAGATGTATGTCTCGTGCCCACCCTGAACCATGATGCCAGATGACTTGAAATGCGAGATATAGCAATTATCGATGTTCAAATTTTGAATTTGGGCTTGAATTTGGGCGGGGCGGGTTCACCAGTTCAAATTTCGAATTTGAATTTGCTCAGGTAGTGGATAATGAAGAAACAAAATAGGTTTCCCATGTATTTAAGAAGTACGCTGCTCGGTGATTCCAAAATTCGAAATTGAAATGAGAAGGAAATGGGAGGGAGTACGCCACTTTGGGGTTTTCAAATTTTGAAATTTAAATTAGAGGGAAGTGGGAGACGATAAATGATAGCCAGAACGCATGACGCCATGGTATGATGGGCATGTCATATATGGGCACGAGTAAGATATGTATGATGCACATGAGCATGCCTCTGCATTTCAATGACCGTCCATACAAACAGCCAGATGGATGATCATATCATGAACGACAAAGCCTATACACATTCTCCTATTAATCGGAAACTGTTAGCCAGGAAATGATGCACACGGGTTGACAGCCAGAGCCGATGTCAGAACCCGTGTCCCAAGACTGTCCTTAGAGAGCATTTATAATGCTATAGAGGTGGAAATAGGAACTGCCAAATAAAATCCGACCATAGTTGAAAACAGACCAGACTGGACAAGACACAGGGCGCGTTCAGCGTTCAAATTCTGAACGTGTCAGGATATATACATGATATATATGGATATATACATAATATATATTCATATATACATTATATGAATATATCTGAGTGCGAAAATAGTTATATAAATTAAATGGTGAATTAATATGAATGAAGTTGTTTATGAGTTTACAATTTTGTTTGGATCACAAATTTTTTGTCTTAATTTATTGAGAAAATTTTCGAAAAATCCGACTGTTAAAGTGTTTGAATCCTTTTTTATGGTGGAAATGAATTCAGCACCATCAAGAATCCTAAAGTACCCAAAGTCTTGAAGCTTGACAATTTTAACTAGGATTTCCAAAATTTCAACCTGATTTTGTTAAAATCTTGCAAGAATTTCCATTATTTTCGAGGCAAAATTATGACCTTGTTAACTTATCTGTATGTATGTGAATAGCTTTTAAACTATGTTGCATGAGTTTCTCAAGCATGGGAACATTGGGAACTTAGGTACGGGTGTCGAGAAGGGCTAGAGGCTTAGGTATGGGTGTCGGGAAGGGCTAGAGGTTTCCCCAAAATTTACAGGAAACAGTTAATCAGGAGTGGTAATATTATATGATAAAAAAATAAAAAATATAAAAATAAAAAACAATTTTTAATTATATAATTTATATAATAATCAAATTAATATTGAATCAAAATATTCAAATATTCAAATCAATTTAAATATATAAATAATAAATATATAATCTCTCTTATATATAAATATATTCTTTAGGTGTCTTTGAGTGTCTCCCTTTTATATATATAAAATATTAAGTTAAGTTCATAATGACATATGATGAGTCTTTGAAACAATACTTCAAAATACAAAGGGACAATTTTACATATTTTTTCTGGTTATTCTTAAGAAAAAAGTAAAGAAACTCTAATGTTTAAGCATTCACTGCCACATACAATATGCATACACAATCTTCTGCCATATATATATATAAAAAACAAAAGTAATACTCGTCACCATGACATCCCAGATATCGCCCTTACATCGAGGTGTCACACACTTCCTTAACCCATCAAGAGATTGCTCCAGTTTCTCAATTAAGGATATGGGTGTTAAGGGTCTTTGACCTTTTCAACTTAGGCTCATGTTTTGTGGACAGTTCAGCGTATTTCTCTACAGGCTTTGTATTCCCCAACCCCAAGGAAGGCAAGAACTAAAAAAAACAGTCTTCAAAGCTCTCGGAACTTTCCCAAGCTCCCATTGCAGCTCCCCCTGAAAAGGGAACGTTCCCATACAACACCAAAGCTCAGAACTTTCCCAAGCTCCCATTGCAGCTCCCCCTGAAAAGGGAACATTCCCATACAACACCAAAGCTCAGAACTTTCCCAAGCTCCCATTGCAGCTCCCCCTGAAAAGGGAACATTCCCATACAACACCAAAGCTCCAAAGCTCCACGAAACGCGGGAACCATTGGAATGGGTTTCCCAACTCTTAGGAGTGGTTCCCATGTAACATAGCTTTTAAAATATCAATGTCATTTAATATTGGGAGTAAGTAATATTCCAAATTTAGAAAGTAAGAAATTGAAAAATTTTGTACAAACCCTTAATTTAAATCAGAATGGAGGTTAGAAATTGAAACATATTTTAAACATTGGAAATGGAGTGATTTAACTAACCCGTGGAATTTTGGAGGTAAGAAACTGAAAATCTTCCTAGAAACCCTTAGAGGTAAGACACTAAAAAACTTCCTGCAAACCCTTAAGAGATAAGAAACAACTTTCTAGAAACCCTTGATTTAAAGAATGGAGGTAAAAACTTTTAGAAACCTGGCCATAGAATTTTATATGAGAAAAAGTATATTTTTATATTATGAAATTTATACTATTCATATGGAAATTTTGAAACGTTGATTCTGAGATAAATAATACTTATTGACATAACTAGAAATTACTCTGAAATAAACCACACCTATTGACATAACCAAAGATTACTCTGAAATAAACCACACCTATTGACATAACCAAAAATTATATGTATAGCATTGTATTTGATTTGCTATGGTATTATGAAGTTTTTTTCCATTTGATAGCTATATGTTTTTTCCTTACCAATTGCATCACTGAGCTATATAAATGATATAGTATGTATTTTTTATTATTATTTTTACTTGAATAACTAAAAAAATGGTCTATTTTCGGTAGAAAAAAAAAAAAAAAGAGTTGTCTTTAGTGCTACTTTTTGGAAGCTTTTATGGTGGGTTTTTCTAATCAAATGTCTCTAAAATCTAGGAGGAATTTATTGAAATCACAAGCTTGATGGTTAATCCTGTGCAATAGAAGTGCCCTAGGGTTTTTTCCGTCAAATTTCTCTAAAATCTAGCAGAAATTTATTGAAATCACAAGCTAGATGGGTAATCTTGTGCAAACGAAGTGCCCTAGGGGTTTTCCAGGGTGCTGAGTCCCTATATACAGTGAAAAAAACTAGTTTAAATAGCACAAATCAAGATTTCACCTCAAATTTTTCCACCGGATTTCACACTAGAAAATCCAAAAAATTGCACTAAAACCAACTCTGAAAAAAAAAAAAAAAAAAAGGAAAAAAGAAAAAGAAAAAGAAAGATAAGATTGAAATCTGCAACATTTTTATAAAGTATTTATATTTTTTCTTTAAAAAATAAAAATTTTGAAAGATGTATTCTAAAATAAACCAAATAAAACACTAAAAATTTAAAGTAGAAATAAATCACACCTATTCATATAACTAGATTAAACCACACCTATTCATATAACTAGATTAACGTAGACAAAGATATAGTTAAAATCTAAATTGTAGAAGACTTATTCTGAAATAAACCACTAGAAATTTGAGGTGGAAATAAATTACACCTATTCATATAACTAGATTAATGTGAACAGAGATATAGTTGAAATCTATAACATTCATAATTTTTCTTTAAAGAATGAAAATTCTGGAAAAACTTATTCTAAAATAAACCACTAAAAATTAACAGATATATAGTTGAAATCTACAACATTATTATTTTCCTTTTTTAAAACTAAAATTATGAAAACCTATGACACCTATTAACATAACCAGAAACTATCTACGTGAGCAGAGGGATGATTGAAATGGGTGCTCAGAAATGTGGTCACATATGGAGATAATGACGTCTTGGAGCGGTTTACTGCATTAATAATTAATAACATTAGATTTTGTTAATTATGCTTAGATAAGGATGGCAGGAGACTGAGCACTAAATCATTCAGGAATATATTATCCTGTTTTTATTCCTTTGTATATATTTGTGTGCATTATTTCGCCTTTAAAGTCACGGATTCACTATTTCTTGGATTGATGTGATAGCAGCTGGGATAAAGTTGGACAGATAAGGGCAAACGTAGCTAGTGAGGGGCAGTACTTCAGAGGAATATCATGCAAATATATTTAAAATCTTTATGATGTTGGCACTTTAAAGACATACTTAGCACCTGGAAACAATTTTTGGAAAAAAAATTATGTATTGAAAAGTCTAAAGAATACAGAGATTACATGTGAGAGACATTGATGAAAACCAACCAAAACCCATGTCAATAAAGTCCTTTCTAGACCAACTCCTGTAACAAAAGCGTCATGTTCGCTCTGCCACTGAACATGCTCAACTCTAGCCAAACTATCCAAGAAATAAGCACTACCAAAAGGAAATGGTTTCCACTATATATAGAAAATACAAATTTCACACCTACATATCTCACTACCAAAATCATCCAAGCACTTTCAACAAAATTTCCATTTCGGTAAATACAGTATGACTAATAAAAATTCATGTCGCATTACAAATCATAAATCCAGCCTTTCAGCACACAGAAAGAATCACAAACATAATGATCCGTAAAGCAGGGATTCCTCATTCCAGTAATTCTTTATTATTTTATTAAACATTTATTCAAGAGAATAAGATAAAGTTCTTATTAAAAAAACAGGGAATTGATGCCACAGATCGGCACCTATGAATACATAAGATGATATAACTTATATTGTGAAGCATTGTTCTGTGCCTAGTGTGTTCTACTTGTCTGGCTCCTTCAACATTTTCTATTCAAACAATGTTTTCATCACCCAAGGGGTTTTTGATATTGTGGTATGACTCAACATAACAAATGCCTTCAACTAGACAAAATCAGAATATCTTAAAATACTTATGTACAACGGATAAAAGCTTTCTGTGCATTGTTGTACCTTATTGTTAAGTCAAATCGTGATCAGCAATCTAATAAAAGAAAGTTAATATATTGAAATTGTCCTTGTAGCCCCTTTATAGACAAAACAATGGATAAAGTTATATTATTGTAGCCTAAGTCATTTAAATTTGCTGGAATGTTTAGCCTTCAAAGAAGCAAACCTAGTGGGTTTAGTGAGAGCAATGGTAGTTGAGCATATATGCTCTATGTATTGTTTGCGTGACTTGAACCCACGTGCTTTCAAGTCCTTTGGCGTGATTTTGGTCCTTTTAACCATAGCATCAACATTTATCTTTTTTGTTTTCTCTGGAAATTAAAACATTATCAATAAATATCAAAATCCACATAGATATAATGACCATGTAACGAATATGAAAAGACAATTCATTGACTAGCTATCAATAAATATCAAAATCTATATAGATATAATGAGAATATGGTGAACATGTAACGAATATGAAAAGAAAATGCATTAACTAGTCATAAAAAAATATGTCAATGTTATTATGAGCTATGATATGTAGTATATAGCTCACCTCTCTTAATTTATCTTGAAGTCTAGGTGAATGCCGCAATGGTTGAGGAAAATGTGATTTTTGTTGAGTATCATGTCCACCATCATACATGTACAAAGGTGTTTTAGGAGATGTATATTCATTACTCTGAACATTAGATTATACATAGATATAAGTATGTGACTCAAATAGAATTAAATGTAAAAATATGATAAAATTATAAGAGTATAAATAAATATAATCTTACCTTGTATTGTGACATTGGACGTGAAAATGGTTGTAGCATTTGAACCATTTCATTTCCATTCTTCTTAAGGCTTCGACAAGGGGTTTTCATTGATTGTGATGGTTCCAAAGGGAACACTTGCACCATAAATATGAAATAACACACACACACATAATAAAAAAAAATCAAGGATAACGATATATAATACAGAACATCCATTTCTCATCCCATCATTATGGTAAAACATAGCAATTTATATATTAATGTTTTTAGTGGAATAGGTTATATGGATTAAAAACATACTGGCCCAATAACCCCTTGAAAACCTTGAAATCTAGGTGAGCGTCGTAAAAGTTGGTGGCTTGAATTTGGGGAATTTTGTTGATTAGGCTATGCATATCAATCACAATGAGAAATTACTATACACTTATAATAAATATAAATATTATTTAATGTTAAAATGTCTAAAAAATTAATATATGCAAAAAAATGGACTCAACTGTGTTGTCATTGTCTTGATTAGTTTCATCAAAGTTTAATATATGGTTGTGCCCATCTAATCCTTCTTCCCCTGCATCATCGGGAACCTCAGTCCTTACTTTCTCTTTTAAAGCAATATCTATGCGCTTCATTGTCTCCATACGTCTATGAGGTAGACTCTGATCCCAACATTGAATTTTTTCACAAATCCTTTGCTTTGAAGTATCATTAAGCTGATCAAATGTAACAATTGACTGTGAAAACAAGTTTCAATGAACTTAGTCCACAACAATAAATTAATATTAATAAAAAAAATATACAGATAAATACTAATAAATACTTACAGCTGAAAGAATTTCTTCATTGATAATATTAGTAAAAAATCATATACAAATAAATACTAATAAATACTTACAGCTGAAAGAATTTCTTCATTGACAAATCTTTTATATGCTTGTTGTCGTGCACGACATAGCCTTGCATCTAAATCATATTGTATTTTGGCATTTTGCCTTTTAACTGCACTTGTTGATTTGACCGCCCATGTAGCATTTGTATCTCTTACTCGACCTCTTTGACGTGGAGAAATTGGTGGGGGATTGTGGGTGGTAGCCCGATGATGATTAAGGCCAGATAGCTTAGATCGACTCAAGTTCCCCGCACAGCCACCAACAAGACAAGTGAACACTTGCCTGGTGCCTTTGATAGTTACCTCCCATTCATGTCTATTTTCCTCCATTTTCTTACTTCCTTATAAATGAATATGTAGACAACAGTGTTGTTAAAAACATCATAAAAACACTTCAAAGTAAAAATCAATATTCATATCTATTTTTTGTGGTTACCATAACTATCAACTTTTATAAAATATAGGCCAAAATATTTAAAACAACTCTTCAAGATTCTTGTTATATCAATTTGCATGATTTGTAAATGTTACAGTTTTAAGTTCTTGTTAGATCAATTTACATGCTTTGTAAATCTAACAGTCTTAAGTGAACACAGGTTGGGATAAGTGGTCTCATTGGGACTACATGGTTCCCAACAAAGCCAGCCCCTCATTAATAAACCTTCTTTACAGTCCAATAAATATTTTTTAGAAGAAAATGTTGCCCTCTCTAATTGACTGCTATCCTTGTGTTAAATGGAATTCCCCGCATCCAATATACCTGCTGGATACCTTAATATACAGTAGACATAAGCTCATGAGATGGAAACAAGCTTGGTTCAATAATACCACACTACAAAGTGATTCTACAAACTGATTTAAATCTCAAGGCCTTCAGTGTACTTACTTTTATGATTTACAGGATTATGATATAAATCTCATGGTCTTCAATGTAATTTTATAATTTTGAATTTGAAGTATTGAAATTACTGGAAATTCAACAACCCTAAGACAAAAACAGAACACAAACAAGTTAGGACAAGGAAATTGCCAATACATATAACAAAACATAACCACTGCAACTGCCAACAAGAAGCCAGAGACAGCCCAAAGCATAGCAGCACTGAAGCTGCCAGCAATGTTAAAGACCCAATAATATGGACAACGTTTAATTGATCCAATCATTTGAAATAAATGAGTCCTACAATCCAACCTGACTTCACGTCCAAAAAATTGAAGCTTGCCGTCAGCAATACCAGTGAATATGAAGTATGCAATTGCTTCACATCTTAACATGCTTGTAAAACTTCGCAGTTTTTATAGCTTGTACCAGCATTATCAATTTCTAGGGCAGTGATCTGGTCAGAAGTTTGGCGTCTTATTTAATTCTTTCAGACTGTAGAGTCCAAACCCCTAGTTTTGAAGCTTAATCTTTCGTCATGTTCTCGCATAAACTTTACCTTATAGTGCCAACCATAACCAGATAAAGCATGTTTCCAAAGACTGTTAACAACAAACAATTTCAATGAGTAAGATCTCAATTGTGAATTATGCAAATGGGGTCCCAAAAATAATCTCGCATCTGCTCTTATATGTCACCTTATTAGTGAGGACTAAGATCAACAATCCAGGACTTTCGAGGACGGAAGATAAAATACAAGGCCAATTTAAAATGGCCAAGCAGACACACAAAATTGATTGGGGTAAATTGAAGCAAAGAGGAGTTGATTGCGGCCTTTTTAGACCTGGTTATGAAAATTGTCTAATTGGGTTACCCTACCATGGAAAGAATCTCATCCGGCTTACCCCAGCATCATCATTCCACTTAAAATTAAATGTGACAGCTCTACCATAGTTATGTGTGAGGAATTTCAGGCCGGCTCGGTTACTATTGCCACTACTAGACCGTAAGTATGCAAGGGTATACGATAATACCTGTATACACGCAAGACAGAGGTCGAAAGAGCATTTGAAATCTTCCGTCCTCAAAGTGCTGCATGCACTGAATCACCTTCTGTAACCTCTCCTCTATTCGCTGGAGTTCAATGGTTGTAACCTCTCCTCTGTTCGCCGGAGTTCAATGGTTGAATTGTCGGGAGTTTGAATTTCCGGGATTTGAGCAGATAATACATTATCGAGGATGGTTCGTAAGGTTCGTAAATGTAATTAATATGCCAGAGTGGAGGCCAAAGTGGAGGCGGGCAGAGTCGATGGGCAGGAACACGGTAGACGGTAGAGTCGTCGGAGCTGCGTGACCTGTAATCACCGGAGAGGGATGCATGATCCATGGTCAAGCATGTAAGCACACGATGACATCAAGGGGGCTGTCTGCCGCTGTCAGGAGGGTGTAAGGACATAGCATTAACTTTGCTATAGAGGTGGAAATAGGAACTGCCAGCAAAATGGGATCTGAAAAGATTGTGTGTGTACAGCTATGGGATTTCAGCCAGTACTAACGAGACCTCCCTTCTTTGTATGCAGCATGACCATCACTATCTTATGGGGATCACCATCCTGGGGCTTGACGTGAGGGTTAGTGCATGGTAATATACATCGTATGGTCATGGGATGCCGGGAGACTAATTTTCGGCAGCTTCCGACGACCGTAGGAACGAGCCCCGACTCAGTAAGTACCAATGGACCATTAAATTAAATATTCAATGTGATGCTCATTTTCAATTTTGCAAACCCGCCCAATGTTGGCATTATGATTCTGGTATGGCTCTATGTTACAGATGTTGTACTTGATGGCAACACCCTCAAGTGGCAATGCTCTGCTCAGGCTCTCAAAATGTTGAAAATTAAGAGGTACGCAGGAGAATAGTTCAAAAGGTGCGTACACGCAGGTCACCTGTTCAGAAGGTGCATACCCCCAGTTCACTTACTTCAAGGCAGAGAAGCGTGTTCACGTGGGGTTTCCTATGTTTGGCCCGTGGTATTTAGCCCGTCGTTCTTGATTCTATGGTTTTGGCCCATGGTATTGTGTTATATTATTATTATTATTGAGCCCCATGTCTTTGGGCCCCTTGTATTGGTTACCTATGGTATTGATCCATGATTTTAGGAAGAGCTTGCCTATATAAAGCAAAGGAGATCACTTGGCTAAGCATCTTTTGCAAATTGAATATCTTAAGGTCTAAAATATTGGGTTATTGTTTTAAAAGCTTGATTTATATAAAAGTGAAGTTGAAAGCGAATCTGTGAAGGGTGATCTCTCGAGCGCATGAACAGATCTGAGCATCTGACTATCTGTGGCACACTGGGGGACTCCCAATTCGACCCTAATCAGAGGTACGCAGGTGATTAACGGTGCAAGTGTGTGGGTACGCAGAATAGAAGAAGGAGAAGTGCATGGGTACGCAGAGCAGAAGAAGGAGAAGTGCGTGGGTACGCAGAGCAGAAGAAGGCGCAGTGCGTGGGTACGCAGCGCGACAGAGGTTCAGGTGCGTAGGCACAGGGAAAGTACGTGGCGCTTCAGAAGCCGCAGTGCGTAGGTAAGTAGCGCGATAGCATCTGTGGGTGCGTGGCTACAGTAGCAGTACGCAGCGCGATAGTATCTGTGGGTGCGTACCTACAGTAACAGTACGCAGCGCGATTGAAGAAACAATGCGTGGGTACGCGGTGCAGCAAAAGGCTCTCTGCGGGTATACGCAGGGGAGCAGAAGGTGAAGTGCGTAGCCACGCAGGCCAGAGAAAGAAAAATTGCGTATCTGTCTTAAGATCTTTTGTTGACTGAATTTTTCTGTTGATAAGGTGTTCTGGGTTTAGTTTACTGTTATTGTGGATCTGGTTACTGCAGTTGACTGGGTGATTTACTTGTACTTGATGATCATTTGATGTTTATGGATCCAGTTTGAAAATTTATGAAAAGTGGTCCTTGAAAGAAAAGAAGTAGGGGGTTGTAGCTCCCTTCCAGGAGAGACTGGAAAACGAGAGAGAGTTGTAGCTCTCTGCAGGTTGAAGCCTGCGTACTGGTAAAGGACTGCACCAGTACAAAATCATTGTAAAAGGAGTTTCTAATTTGAAAGAAGATAGAGACATATTGCAACAGGTGGTTTTCACCCACATTGGGTTTCGACCTTACATCTGGTGTTCTTTGGTGTGACTATCTGTTTTCTTTGTTCATGCTCATTATTTTATGGTACTGACATGCAAAATAATTCAAAGTATAAATAAGAAAGATTTATTAAAAGAACTTGATAATACTGATTCACCCCCCCTCTTAGTATTATTTCCAACAATTGGTATCAGAGCAGGTCCTTCGGAGAAGCTTGATCGCTTGAAGGAAGATCATTCATCATGAGCAACTACGAGAGGGAAGCATCAATCAGGCCACCAATTTTTGATGGGAAAAACTTCAATTATTGGAAGGTAAGAGTTACTTCCTATCTTCAATCTCTTGGTACATAAGTTTGGGATATCATAGATACAGGCTACACTTTTCCTTCAGTTGCTCCTACAGATACGGCCGAAAAGAAGAAATATGAAACAAATGCTAAAGCAGTCAATACTCTGTTGGTATGCTTATCTCAAACAGAATTCGCGAAGGTTATGCAATATAAATCCGCAAAAGAAATATGGGACAAGATTGTCTTGAGCTACGAAGGAGATGAACAGGTAAAGCATGCTAAACTTCAAACCCTCAGGATTCAATATGAGAATCTCAAAATGTATAATGATGAAAGTGTGGCTAACTATTTCCTTCGGGTAGATGAGATTGTTAATTGCATGAAAAACTTGGGTGAAGAAATAAAAGAGGCTATTGTGGTTGAAAAAGTTTTAAGATCATTGTCCCCTAAGTTTGAATCTAAAGTGTCTGCAATAGAAGAAAAGGAAAATCTACGAATTCTTACTATGTCCCAACTACACGGAATTCTAACTGCTTATGAAATGAGAAAGGGAGGTCCATCAGACAGGAGAGAAGCCGCTTTCAAGGCTTCAGGCAAAGGAGACTATTATGAAGCAAGTCACGTTCCATAAGAAGAAGAAGAAGAATCAAATTTTGTCAGAAATCTTCAAAGGGGTACTGGAAGGTTTAGAGGTAAGTTACCTTTTAAATGCTTTTCTTGTGGAAGAGTAGGTCACTATGCTGCAAAATGTCCTCATAAGGATAAAGGAAAGGAACCTGCTAGATGGAACAAGAAACAGATTGCAAATAAGAAAAGCTACTACACTCATGAAGATAGTGATGGTCTATCAAATAGTGATGAAGATGAACGAGGTAATGACTATAAAATTTTAATGGCATTTGAAGATGATGATTACATGGATGCTATAGATGTGGATAGCTTTTGTGAATAAATTTCTAGACTCAAGACATGTATAGAAGAAAAGAATAGGATCATTGATACTCTACAACTTCAAATTGATGAAAAAGAAAAATATCTTGAAAAGTTAGAAGGTGAAATTGTTGGTCTTAGAAAAGAGATTGAGAAAAAAAAGGCTATTAATCTTAAGTTTGTCAAAGGATCTAAAACTCTGGATGAGATCATCAATGTACAGCGTTCTCCTCTAAACAAGACAGGTCTGGGCTATAATGGAGAAACCTCTCAAGCATCCACCTCAAAGAGTTATCTTGATGCAGCAAGAAGGAATGAAAAAAAGCACAATGGAGATCACAAGTAGGGACCAATTACAAACAAAGACTATCAGGCAAATCAGGAGCAATTCGTCTTAAGGATGAACAAAAGCTACAACCAGCCACAGGTAAAATCCTCTCAATTTGCTTCAAGAATGAATGACAATAGAAATTACAATCGTTTGGCCGGAAGATTTGATAACCGCAGAAGTTTCTTCAATGGACAATGCTTTTCTTGCCATAACCTTGGTCACAAAGCAGCTCAATGTGTTGCATATAAAACGATCATGACTAGAGAAGCTCAAAAACAAAGAAGTATGACCGGGATTACAAAAAGGACCTATAACAACTTTTCGGTTCTTGAAAATGAAGTTGAATGTTCTATTTGCAATAACTTTGGTCATGAAGATTCTGAATGCAGGAGCAGGTTTCAGCAGACAAAGGAACAAGCCTCAAGCACCAAAACATGGAGAATAAAGGAACCACAAATAGAAAGATGTGGGATAGCATTTTATGCAGAGGGACAGGAAAATCTATGGTACATTGACAATGGATGTTCGAAGCATATGACAGGTGATAAAGAAAAACTTAAATCATATTCTGCTTTAGAAAAGGGAAAGAAAGTTTCTTTTGGAAATGATACTCCTGCAACTATAAAAGGAAAGGGAACTGCTCAGTTAAAAGAAAAGGTCAAAGCTGGAAATGTTTTGTATGTTGATGGATTGAAGCATAATCTTCTAAGTTTCAGCCAGATGTGTGATCAAGGAACCGATGTGATATTTAGAACAAATGGATGTCTTGTTCGTGATTTTGATACAGGTAAAACGGTGATCAAAGGTAAAATAACTCCAAATAATCTATACATATTTGAAGAAGGACAACAACAATGCTATCTAAGCAAGGATGATGAACACTGGTTATGGCACCGGAGGTTGGGGCATCTAAGCTTTTCACAAATAAGGAAAGCATGCAAATATCAGGCAGTTCACGGTCTTCCAGATATCAAGATTCCAGACAACACCATATGCAAGTCATGTCAGTTTGGAAAGCAAACCAGAACTAACTTTCCAGAGAAGGAAGGATCAGCTAGCATGCCTCTTGAGCTAGTACATACAGATACATGTGGATCATTCAGGAAAATTACACCTCGAGGAGAAGAATACTTGATATTATTCATTGACGATTTCTCCAGGTTTGTCTGGTTAGGACTTATGAAGCACAAAGATGAAGCATTCAAAAAATTCAAATCTTTTAAAGCCTTGGTTGAAAATGAGTCAGGATACAAAATTAAGTGCCTCAGATCCGACAGAGGTGGGGAGTTTACATCAAATGAATTTTTCGATTTCTGTGAAGAACATGGGATAAGGAGAGAATTTTCTATAGCTAGAACTCCTCAGCAAAATGGAGTGGTGGAAAGAATGAACAGAACAGTCCAACAAATGGCTCGGGCTATGCTTGATGAGTCTGGAACTCCCACAGCTTTCGGGGGTGAAGCTGCATATGCTGCGGTTGTTATTCTCAACAAAACAAATGTCCGGGTGAACAACACTCAAACCCCAGCTCTGGTATGGTGAGACTCCTTCGGTAAAACACTTCAAAATCTTTGGGAGAAAATGCTATATTAAGAATACTGACGAGCAACTTGGCAAACTTGAACCTAGAGCAGATGAAGGCATTCTTCTTGGTTATTCTCCACACAGCAAAGCATACAAGTGCTACAATAAAAGACTTGGAAGAATTGTTGACAGCATTGATGTAGTGGTTGATGAGAAGGGATACATTCCTAGGCAAGTAAATCATGAAGATATCGAAGAAGATGAAGACTACCCTCAAAGACAGAATGATGAAGAAGAAGAACCTCAGGAAGAACCATAGGAGCAGAGAAGGATAGAAGAGAATACTCCATCCATATATGTTCAGAAGAATCATCCAGAATCTCAGATTTGGGGCAGAAAGAAGCAGGTGTACAAACAAGAAGAACAATTGCAGAAGCTTCAAGCTACTTGGCATTACTCTCTTCCACTGAACCACAAAATCTGAAAGAAGCATGCAAAGATGAATGTTGGGTCAAAGCAATGGATGAAGAACTTGAGCAAATAAAAAAGAACAACACTTGGGAGCTGGTTCCTAGACCAAAGGATAAGAGTATTATAGGGACAAAATGGGTCTTGAAAAATAAATTGAATGAAAATGGAGAAGTGATTAGAAACAAGGCCAGACTTGTTTGTAAAGGGTATGCACAGCAAGAAGGAATAGATTTTGAAGAAACTTTTGCTCCTGTTGCAAGACTTGAGGCCATCCGAATGTTCTTTGCTTTCTCAAGATTTCAAAACTTCAAATTATTTCAAATGGACGTAAAATCAACCTTTCTGAATGGAGACTTAGAAGAAGAAGTATACATTGAGCAGCCAGATGGTTTCATTCTTGGAAATGATCCAAATCTTGTATGCAGATTGAAAAAGGCCCTCTATGGTATTAAACAAGCTCCAAGGGCTTGGTACTATCGTTTGGACAAATATCTTCATCAACAAGGTTTTTCAAAAGGATCAGAAGATAGCAATCTTTATATAAAAGTTGAAAATGAAAAATTGTTAATACTTGTTGTGTATGTAGATGACATTATCTTTGGTAGCAATGAAGAAGCTATGAGTCAAAACTTTGCCTTGGTCATGCAGAAAGAATTTGTAATGTCCTTGCTGGGAGAACTGACATATTTCCTTGGTTTGCAAATACAACAAAAAGAAGGAAGGATCTTTTTGTCTCAAACCAAGTATCTCAAACAGATTTTGAAGAAATATGGCATGGAAGATGCAAAACCAGTATGTACACCCATGGTCACAGGATGTAGCCTCAGTGCTAATGATGAATCAGCAGCAGTGCATCAACCAACCTACAGATCTATGATTGGAAGTCTACTTTATTTGACAGGTACCTGACCGGACATCATGCATGTAGTGGGAATAGTTGGAAGATTTCAGGCAAATACAAAGGAGACTCATCTTCAGGCAGTGAAGAGAATTTTCAAATATATTCAAGGGACTCAAAATTATGGCTTATGGTATCCTAGAGATACAGATCTCACACTTCATGCTTATACAAATGCAGATTGGGCCGGAAGCGTGGATGACAGGAAGAGCACAAGTGGTGGTGCGTTCTTTATGGGTTCCAAATTAGTATCTTGGTTCAACAAGAAACAGAGTTCGATTGCCTTGTCTACAGCTGAAGCGGAATATGTTGCTGCTGCATCTTGCTGCACTCAACTTCTTTGGATGATGCAGACCTTGCAGGATTTTCAAATCACTTGTACACCACCCATCTCCATCTTATTTGATAACACAAGTGCAATCAGCATCTCAAAGAACCCAGTCATGCATTCAAAAACCAAGCACATACCAATCAAGTACCATTTCCTCCGGGAACAAGTGCTTGAACAAAAGGTCAAGTTGGAGTATGTTCCTTCTAAGGAACAAGTTGCTAATATACTCACCAAACCATTGCCCAGGGAGACCTATGAATACCTCAGGAAAAAGCTAGGGGTTGTTGATGCATCATCTTGTTGAATCTCTTCTGATGGTTGGTTGTACGCAAGGCTCATCTGGGGCATATGCGTACATGTGCTGGGTTGCGGATTGGTTGAAGATCGAATGGCACAGGTTCAGGGGGAGCATATAATGCATTGTTGGCATTATGGAGGATGTACAGAAGGAAATCATGGATGCTGGTCTGAATATTGCTGCAATATGTCTCTATCTCTTTCATGGTTATTTATGGTGTTTGGTGGATTATGGTTCTTCTTAGCAGATCCGGTCATATTCAGGGGGAGCATGTTCTTAGGGGGAGCATAACCCTTTGCCCTTGATGTCAAAGGGGGAGAATGACGTTGAAGATTTTGAGGTTGCCATCAAGTCCAAAGGGGGATATTGTTGGCATTATGATTCTGGAATGGCTCTATGTTACAGATGTTGTACTTGATGGCAACACCCTCAAGTGGCAATGCTCTGCTCAGGCTCTCAAAATGTTGAAAATTAAGAGGTACGTAGGAGAATAGTTCAAAAGGTGCGTACACCCAGGTACACCATGAAGGGACTGCGGCCACACACGCAGGTCACCCATTCAGAAGGTGCGTACCCCCAGTTCACTTACTTCAAGGCAGAGAAGCGCGTTCACGTGGGGTTTCCTATGTTTGGCCCGTGGTATTTAACCCGCCGTTCTTGATTCTATGGTTTTGGCCCGTGGTATTGTTTTATATTATTATTATTATTGAGCCCCATGTCTTTGGGCCCCTTGTATTGGCTACCTATGGTATTGATCCATGATTTTAGGAAGAGCTTGCCTATATAAAGCAAAGGAGATCACTTGGCTAAGCATCTTTTGCAAATTGAATATCTTAAGATCTGAAATATTGGGTTATTGTTTTAAAAGCTTGATCTATATAAAAGTGAAGTTGAAAGCGAATCTGTGAAGGGTGATCTCTCGAGCGCATGAACAGATCTGAGCATTTGACTGTCTGTGGCACACTGGGGGACTGCCAATTCGGCCCTAATCAGAGGTACGCAGGTGATTAACGGTGCAAGTGCGTGGGTACGCAGAGCAGAAGAAGGAGAAGTGCGTGGGTACGCAGAGCAGAAGAAGGAGAAGTGCGTGGGTACGCAGAGCAGAAGAAGGCGCAGTGCGTGGGTACGCAGCGCGACAGAGGTTCAAGTGCGTAGGCACAGGGAAAGTACGCGGCGCTTCAGAAGCCGCAGTGCGTAGGTAGGCGGCGCGATAGCATCTGTGGGTGCATGGCTACAGTAGCAGTACGCGGCAAGATAGTATCTGTGGGTGCGTGTCTACAGTAACAGTACGCCGCGCGATTGAAGAAACAGTGCGTGGGTACGCGGTGCAGCAGAAGGGTCTCCACAGGTATACGCAGGGGAGCAGAAGGTGAAGTGCGTAGCCACGCAGGCCAGAGAAAGAAAAACTGCGTATCTGTCTTAAGATCTTTTGTTGACTGAATTTTTCTGTTGATAAGGTGTTCTAGGTTTAGTTTACTGTTATTGTGGATCTGGTTACTGCAGTTGACTGGGTAATTTACTTGTACTTGATGATCATTTGATGTTTATGGATCCAGTTTGAAAATTTATGAAAAGTGGTCCTTGAAAGAAAAGAAGTAGGGGGTTGTAGCTCCCTTCCAGGAGAGACTGGAAAACGAGAGAGAGTTGTAGCTCTCTGCAGGTTGCAGCCTGCGTACTGGTAAAGGACTGCACCAGTACAAAATCATTGTAAAAGGAGTTTCTAATTTGAAAGAAGATAGAGACATATTGCAGCAGGTGGTTTTCAACCACATTGGGTTTCCACCTTACATCTGGTGTTCTTTGGTGTGACTATCTCTTTTCTTTGTTCATGCTCATTATTTTATGGTACTGACATGCAAAATAATTCAAAGTATAAATAAGGAAGATTTATTAAAAGAACTTGATAATACTGATTCACCCCCCCTCTTAGTATTATTTCCAACACCCAAACCATAGAAATTTGAATTTCAAATTCTCCACCCTGATGTCGTACACAGAACCTCTGCTCTGCGCGCTAGGGACTTGATTCACAAGGAGCTCTATTATCTTTTTCCTGCTCATTAAAGATGGCTCTCACTTTAAAGAGCATCCATTTTCCATCCAGAAGATGACTCCAGATCAGAATATGCTCCACAGCTCGGTGAAACAAATGTTGCTTCAGCTCTCATAGATAAGGAAGATGGTGCAGTGAGATTGAAAGTTGTTATAACAAAACAGCAACTAGCAGCCCTGTTAGCCAAAGATCCCACCAACAAGAATTCTGAGTTGGAGAATCTGAGTGAGAGCCTACTTCTGCTGCTAGAATTTGTTGTTGGAGACCTCCATTGAGAGGATTGTTGCAGGTTGTAATGCTAAGGAAATTGATTAGTTACAATGGAGAAGGAAATTGGCGGCTTGATACTATGATCCCTATATTGGTAACTATGCAATCAGTTATTAGATGCAGAAGCCGGTATGTTTTGAATTATTTTTATTTATAAAATAATAATTATATAAATTTTACACACATATTTTGGTGCACAACTTTTGTAACCCACATGTTCACATCCTTAAAATCCATCATTTTACCCACCCTCAAAACGTTTGTTATCCTCCAAAATTCGCTGAGGAAGTGGATAAAGTGGATAGGCTGCACAGTACCAGATTGATCAAATGATGGTTAAATTACCGTATACTGTTCATTAAGACTAGGGGCTTGCCATGAATCATTCAAAACTCTGTGGCTACACAAGTTGAATTATTTCTTCTGAAAACGGTCAAAACCAAATCTCGCAGATCTCTATCCTGTTTGTTGTTGGGGCGTTTATGCTCAGATAATCTTACAAAATGGGTTCCAGTCAAGTAGGAATTACTTAAACTCAGAGATTGATATATTAGTTTTGAATAATAAAAATGGTTAATGACACTTCAAATTCAGAAGTGATATGGATTATATATATATTCAATTACTATTGGGTTATATTTTTTAAATCATTTTTTTCTGATATGTTTCATAGCTTTTGATACAACAAAACAATATTGTTTTATATTTGCCACAGGTATTCCATTGTTATACATATTTTCATATTTGTGACTGGTATTCCATTTTTCATGCATACTAGAGGAGTTTCTATTGGTTGAATGCCTGAAAAAGGCTTTGTCTTACGAGGCCACACTTTAGTGTGAATGGTGAATTTTTTGTTTTTTTCGAAATCTACCAAAACAAATTTCAAGAAATTGTATTGGGGAATGTTTGCATCACTTTGGGTGGTGCTTATAGCAACTTTAACCAGGATTTTCAAAAACACACTGGAATTTCTATTGTTTGGGAAAAACGTCGTTGTTATAACATGGATTTTCAAAAACATACTAGAATTTTTATTGTTGTAGGGAAAAACCTGATTTGTTTAGATTACGCTCCTCAAAATATGGTAAAAAAAAGGAACAGTCGGTTTGAACTCTTAGAGATACTCTGATAAGTTTGTAACAATCACAATGATTATGTACTTAATGGAAGGTTGGTCCCTAGCAGTGCAATAAGTGTTGCATGTTATAAGGATATCAGGTTGTTCACTATTCGGTTTCTTCATTTAGTTTTGGCATGTTGTGAGGATATCAGACTGTTCTTTATTTGGCCTTTGTAAAAACTGAAGTAAAATAATCAGAATAAAGAAAGAAAATATAAATTAATAAAAAAGAAAACGAAATATAAATTAATAAAAAAGAAAACGAAATGTTGATATTAAGAAGTATTTTTGCTTAGATTTTTATTTTTATTATTATTATTTTGAAATTATAAATTTATAATATGTTAATTTTTAGAGATAGTTTTTGATGAGTGTATTTTTAAAAGGCAATTAATAGTTATTAATTTTGTTGATAGGTATATTTATTTTGGAATATGATTTTCAAAATTTTAATTAATTATTAATAATTATTAGATTGATGGTAGGGATTTAATTTCCATAGAATATTATCACAGATTTTTAGCAATGTATACAAATCAAAAGTTGAGATTTATTTTCAAAATAGTTATGTTTTTTTTTTTTCCTTTTAATTTAATTCATTAATTAAAAAGAAATCTCATTTGAAAAAAATGGCATATAAATTGAGTTATGTTTTTTTGCGCATCTTGTATTGATCAACCATAGTATTGTAACAGAGCCTATTTATAAAATCTTCATAACAAATTGAGAGTGAATTTCCATGGTTAAGAATCTTGTTACATGTTTTTTTTAAATGTATCTATTATTATTATTATTATTTTAATTTTAGATAAAATTACAATTTAGTTAACTTTTCTAATTTTTTTTAAATTTTAACAATTTGAAATGTATGATGGAGTAAGTGTTTCATATTTATAATGAATTTGCTCTACATTGCTCTCTATTTAAGCTTTTGTCATGGTGCCTCTTCATTGTCATGATGAACCACAATGTTTGGTTCAAAACGGGTTGGCCAAAAATTTCTCTTATGTGATTTCTACATAAAGGCTTTTCTTAATTTTCTCTATTGAAAGATTTTTCTTAATTTTCTAGCCCTTTAATTTATATGAATATACTAATTATAAATTATATTAAATTGAAGCAATCATAATCATAATTTTTTTTATTTTAATTCATATTATGATTTATTAAAAAAAAATACTAATTAAATGATATAGATATCTATTTTTGTGAAAAACGAAAATCTTTATTTTTATAGTGAAGTGAAATATACATTTTTAATCATGTTTGTAATTTGATCTAGTGATTTAAGAAGAAAGTGACTAAAAAGATAAACTATAAACATCTTTATGAAGATAATTGTTCATCTCAAAATTTCTTTAGGATTGCATAGATTGCAAAGGAACCACATGCCAATTGTAGAGCTTCTTTAGAAAGATAATCTAATTTTGAGTTCATTTCCCATGGAGATGTGCTTGGCAGAAAACAATTCCATATTATTTATTTCATTATAGACATTCCATATGATATGTTCCAAACAAGGGCTTCAATGAAAACCTTGTTATCCAACTGATCAATGACAAACTTTGAATCTCCCATGATTTGCATCTTACAAATGTTCTTAAAATTGGTGGCATATAATAAGGTCCACAAAGATGTAAATTCCACATTCATGTTTATACCAAAACCATGGCAATATCGAATAAGAATATGATGATTCTGATGAAAGAAGATAACACCACCAACATTGTAGCACATGAGATGTCCCTGACCTGCTCCATAAAAAAATTCCCAAGGAGTATAGGGGAGCAATGGAGGCATGATTCGAATTTTGTTCTTCTTAATTTTCGATATGTTCTTAAAATTCTTATAGATAGATTCAATAGTTCCAATAGCTACTTAAGCCAGAATACAACAGTCCTGAAATATAGCTTGAGTTCTAGCCCACCATATAGTGTTAACAAATGTTGTCGGAAAGACTTGTAGCTCTCTAACTAATGAATCATTAAACCAACCAAACACATAGGTTGGCTAAGGAGGGCTTATTCCAGGATGTAGAGGATGATTTGAAAAGGGTATTGATCAACTTCCAAACCTGTAGAGAAAAATTTCTATGAACAAAAGGGTGTAAAGTAGTCTCCTCTTGAGATTCACATAGCACACATCTTCTCGGGTTCGACCAAACTCTTTTCAATCCATTTTCCCATGTTAATATTTTTCATTCAAAAAAATATATAAGGTAATCTTGGCCTTCCTAGGCCCATTTTGTTTCCATAAAATCTACCACCACCACAACCTATTCTCCATTAAAATCATGCCTCTATTTTGTAGGAATATGTTGACGTTGTTGGACTCGCCAACATTCAAGGGGTCTCCCCGATATGTGGTCCCAATTAGACCTCACACCATTTGGGATAGGAGCCCCATTCGGAATATGGCCCCGTTTTCAGTTTCTTAAAGAATTTCCTTGACTCTAACTGTCAGCAAAAGAGAAGAATGCAAATGTGCCTTTGAAAGAATGTGAGTGTTCCTGGTGAGTGTTCGATTGTAAGTGTGTCAAGGTTCTTTTAGTGCAGAGGGAGAAAAGAAAGTGATCCTCTAAGAGAGAGGTAATAGTACCACCCTAGTAGAGACACACATAACCAAGAAGGATCACTCTAACATCTAGGGGAATAGTCCACAAAGATGTGACGGTCAATATCAACCAATCAACAAGAGAGATTTGTCTAATATCCAGCAGAATAGTCCACAAGGATGTGAGAGAAATAGTAACCATTACAACACATTCTCAATATGATAAGTACTAAAATAACCAAAATAGTTCAACTACTTTAGCACAGATGAAAGAAAACATGAATTGCAAACATCCACAAAATACTCTTACAAATATTCATAATCCATGTTGAAGAACGTGTTGGCCATGAGGCCTCTGATATTAAGTGAAAGTTACAAGACACATGTACACAATGAACACCCCTAGCTCCAATAATGGAGCGTTGGATCCACTCCTTGCTCCCCAAAAGAACTAACTTGTCTCTCTAATGCCTTGCGGGAGGAGACAAGGTGAAAAGTCATTTGCTCATACAATGAGGATATATATATAACCAATGAGGTGATTGTTCACCTTCTTTGTGGCTCTTTGTGATAAATTCCTCTTGTTTCCAATTGGTTGATGATGCCCGGGGATAGGGAAAAACCTTCGTTGCAACCCACCCATGGATCCTCCCCTACTCTTACTTGCTCTCCATTTCCCACCTGCGAGGAGAGTCCTTGCTCAATTATTTTGATTGAGTCCAGAGTTTCCTTCCAAACCACAGACGCTTGTGGATTTTTCTTTTCCGGCTTTCTGATCCACTCATCCAAAGGGGTTGGATCAACATACTTTCTTTTTACCACCATTGTCCACATATTTTCCTTCATTAACAGCCTCCATCCCAGTTTTGCTGCCAGAGATGGGCTAAAAGCTGTGAGATCTTTTAAACCACACCTTCCCGACTCCTTCGGTCTAGCCACATTTTCCCATGCTACCCAAGGGAGGACCGAGTCCTCTTTTGAACCAGCCCATAGAAATTTGTTGCATACTTTTCTTACTCTTGCCAGGATTCTCTTGGGCACCCATGTAAGTGCTGCCCAATAGATAGGGATTTCCATGATTATATGTTTGATCAAAACTAGCCTGCCAACTCTTGATAACCATTTGTAACTCCAGTGTCTAATCCTGTTTCAATTTTAGCCGTCAGCCAAAACCAGTCCTGGTTCCTATATTTTTCAGGCTTTAAAAGGAACCCTAGGTATTTGAAGTTGTCAGTCATCTTCTTTTCCTCAAAAGGAAGGTCCTCTGATATATTCCTAGTCTCCATCCTAGTGAAACCTTCCAGAATAAGGGATGATTTATCTTTGTTGATACACATTCCTGTAGCTTTAAGAAACAACTCAAGGATAGATTTTAAAACCCTAGTTTCACTCCTGCTACCATTACTGAAGAGAAGGATGTCATCTAAAAAAAACAAATGGGTTATATGTAAATTGACAACCCCTTTGACTCTGAAAGAAAGGCGTGTCTGCCCCATTGATTAGAATAGAAAAACTAATATTAGCCATACATCCCATAACCCAATTTATGAACCCGATGTTGAACCCCAAGTGAGTCAACAATATTCAGATGTACAACCAGCTGATACGGTCGTATGCTTTAGATAGGTCTATTTTCACTATAGAACCTTTTCTATGGCTTTTTTTTATGCTGTGAATGGTCTCCTGAGCCACACCTACTCCTTCATGAATCTGTCTGCCATCGAGGAACTCAAACTACTCTTTTGATATGTTCCTTGAGATGATTGGTTTCAATCTAACTGCAATTACTTTTGCAATTATTTTGTAAATGCAGTTACATAGTGATATTGGCCCGAAGTCCTCAAAGGATTATGGGTCCTCCTTTTTCGGGATTAGGGCTATGAACGTGGCATTGAAAGGTTCATAGATCGACCCTTTTACCTTGGATTCTTCGATGACTTCAGTCAGTTCATTCCCCAAGGACTCAAAGAAATTTTGAAAGAACTCCACTTTCCATCCACCCAGACCTCAGCTCTTATCCTTTTGAATTGACCTTAATATTCCTTCAACTTCCCCTTTAGTCACTTCCCCCATGATAGTTTCATTCTCCTCCTCCTCCAGATACCTTGGGAAGTTTTGAGCTGTCCTGACCACCTTGGCAATTGACACTTCTGAAGGGGCTTTGAAAATATTTTTGAAGTATTTCCTTCCCTGCAGGGACAATGCCTCAAAATATTTGGCCTGAATTCCATCCTCCGATTTTAACGACCATATAGTATTTGAATTTTTTGGGCCTTTTGCATAATTTTGGAAAATTTTTGAATTTTCATCACCTTCTGCCAGCCATATTTCCCTACTTTTTAGTCTCCACTATTCTTCTTTAATTGCTAAAATATTTCTTCGGCTGGAATCCAGCTGTTTGATCCTATCCCTCTTGCCTTCAATCTCATATCCATCTTCTTCCGAGATTTCTAGCTGATCTAGTTCCACTCCTATCTGCTTTAGTTCTTCTTCTTCTTTGACTTTCTTAACTCTATCCCATTCAATAGTTGTCTTCTTTAATCGCTTCATATTTTCCATGAACCAATAAGCTTTTCCCCTATCCTCATTTGTTGCGACCAACCTCCAAGTAGTTTTAAATAAATTGTTATATGATTCCTCCTTGAGCTAGGACGGTTGAATTTAAAAGGGGCAACCGACTTTTTGTTTGGCCCTTTCATTTCAAGAAGGATGGGGAGATGGTCTGAGTCTCCTCCTTCTCCCACCCAGTGTCTAAAAACCAGGATCTTGGCCATCACTTCTTCTCTCGAGAGAAAACGGTCCAGCCTCTTAGCCACCCTGGCTTCCCCTGTTCTCCTATTCCTCCATGTAGGTCTAGACTTGATCAAATTAATGTCCATCAGTTTCCTCTCACTTATCTTGTTTAAGAAGAAATCAAATAGTGGGTCAGCATGTGCTGAGGGTCCCCATGTTTCTGAGAGGCCCAGGGAAAAATTCAAATCCCCCCTAATCACCAAATTCGGGTTCTCCATGTAAGACTTTGAAAAAAATTGTTCCAGTATGTCGCCATATCTTGACAGGGACCATGGATGTTTAGGATTAAAAGGTTTGTGCACATCTCCAGAGAGTATACCTCTACTCCTAGAGCCTGGTCAACTTCCCAGGAGGAAAGGACCTTCAACCTTCCCTCTTTCACTCTAGTGGCCAATCCCTCGTATCTACCTTTGGCATCCAGAGCCTGGAAAGTCCATCCAGGAAATATTTTAAGTAATGCTTTACTAATCTCCTCCCCAATACCCAATGTTTCTTGCAGCAGAAGCACATCAGGGTTGTAGGAATTAATAAGGGGCTTCAATGCCAGTTTTTTAGGGGTACTGGCTAACCCTCTATAATTAAAAGAAAAAATGATCATTTAGAACCAAGGGAGGGTTTTTGCGCTGCTCTAAGCACCCCTGAGTTGGATAGTTGTTTCCCATCGGCAATGTCGATCTTGGCTCTCAGCTGCGCCTTTGATATGTTTGTCTTTCTGCCTCTAGATTTACGAGTACCAAACGGAATAGGGTGTAGCCCCAACCCCCCCACCACCTCCCAGGGAACGAGTTTCTTTTCATGAGGTTTCAGAGGTTACAGTGTGGGATTTCACATAATAGGAAACGGCCATACCAGCTGCCTCTACACTAGACACTGGGCTTCTATTCAGATGTATATCGGGAATGGAGGTAATGATATTGTCCAATTGTTCATTTACATTATTAACATGTAATTTATCTGAATTCATAAGCCTGGAGGGACCAGGCTTGGACAATGAATTGAGAAAAGGCAACCAGGAAGTATTGAGAGAGGGGATAGGATCCAGAGCCATACCCTCTAGCTGAAGAGTTGAGCCCCTACCATCTCCCTCCTTTGTCTCTGACCGGGCCGACTCCCCCTGCTGCTCTTGTACTCTGTTTGTTTTCTCCTCCTCCTTTACTTCCACTCTTTCCACTGCATCCTCCTGCATCTTGTCTTCTTCCATTTGTTCCCCCCCATGACCGGGATTTCCTTGTTCAGGTCCTTCTCCCCTTGTACCTCTTCCACTCCCCCCTCCTTCCTCTGCCTCCTTCTTCGTATGAACCCCAAAGGATATTCCCTTGCCATATGTCCATACTTGTGACATCTATGGCAACGAAAAGGGAGTTGTTCGTAGTCGATCATTTGTGTGTAAGAGAAATCCCTATATTTAAGGTTGATTTCCTCTGCCAATCCTTCCCCGTGGTTTAGACTAACCAGAATTCTAGCCAACCCTTTTTCTCCAGTGTGCACAAAGGTCATATCAGCTTCCAAAAAACGTCCCAAATTATTCCCAATTGTCCTAAATACAGAATCAACCCAAAGAAAAGGAGGGAGATCGAGGAGTCTTACCCAGATCGGGATTTCATCCACCTTCTCTCTCTGAGCGTCGAAAAGTAGGTTCCACTTTTTAAATAGTATAGGATGTCTCCCAAATCTCCAGTTCCTTCCCAACACCCATTCCAATGCTTCTTTCCTAGTAAATTTGATCATGAACCAGCCCTTCGAACAATTTGTCTGGCGCTTCCGGCCAATCATTAGCTGTCCATTCATGGATGTAGTTTGCAGTATGCTTTTTTCCTTTTTCCCTGCCCACCAACGTTAGCTCTGCTGCCTCCATGGCTTCGTCGGTCTGGAGATCGAATCCTAAAACCATATTTGCAACTTCCTCTTTCTTCCTAATTAACTTGTTTTTCTTCCGTTTTTCCCCTGTTGTTCGGTGCCACCCCCCTTCCCCACTCCACAGTGTGGTCTCCTCCACATTGATTACAGCTTCCTAGAGTGGATCTGAACGCCACTCCTTCCAATTGTTTCTGAGGTTGTCTAGACCTCGTACTTCGGCTTGTGCTACCTCCCCTACCAAGAATGGTGGCTCTCTTCCTTTCGAAAACCCCACTGCCTCTATAAAGCCCTCCCGATCTACAAAATAGGGTGGGTTGCAACAAACCCCTTGTTCACAATTTTCTCCCCTCCCTAGGTCCTGCACCTTCTGGCCACCATTCAGATTCCTCCCATGTCCTATTAAGTCTGGTAAGCCCACCAATGAGCTCAAATCGTGATTGGGGGTTTCTCTTCTTCTGACATGCAAAAGGGCTCTTGCATGCAACTGTGTTGTCCAACCTTAACCCTCTCCCAACTTTTTTCGTGCTTAGATCTTCCACAAGAAAATATTTCAGGCCCTCCTAGCCCTTGAAGCCACAACTGATGACAATATCTTCTAAACCCCCCGAATAGAAATCTTTAAGCGGGCTATGAAAACGATTACTTACTTGGAGGACCTCCGAATTTCTGGCAGCGCAATCAGGTTTAGGTAGTAAATCCCCCAACCTCCCTTCTAGCTCCTTCCCTGCTCCCCAGCTTTCCAGTTTAGTCAGACCTAAAGTCTCCTCCAGAAGCCCTAACGATTTCCCCTGTTTCCATCCCACTCTCGAATCGCCTCTCTTCCCTCCTAGCAGTCCAGCTGGACGAATATACCACTCAATATTCTATTTTGTGACCTCCAACCCCCAAACTGACAGTATATCCTCAGGCTCGGGGCCCAGATTGATGACATCACATTGTTTGACCATTTCCCTTTCCACTATTTTCAGTTTTTAGGCACCCCCAGAACCCGAAAGCCAGTTCTCCTTCAGCGGGTGTGTGCAGGTTGTTAATGTTGGCAGCACAATGATAATGCAGCACAATACAACAAAGCCTGGAATCCATCCTCTCGTCACCCTAAAGCCCTATTTCACATCGTTCCCAAGGCAGTTGTCCACGGTCAGGTCTCCCTCCAGATGCCCTCCCTACCTTGACAGCCTTTCCCATGTCGCGCCATGTGTGGGTCATACGGCTTCCGGATTTCACCTGTCACCATCTCGATCCCTGCTAAACCCATCCTCCATTGCTAGGGTTTCGAGATCGCTCATCGGAATTCTCAAATGCAATCCCAAGTATAACCATCTATATAAACATCTCAACAAATTATTTTTAATTTTCAATTACTTTGTTTTTCTTTAAAGAGACTTGATATAAAATTATTTTAATATTGAAATATTTTATTTATCATTGCATCGAGAGGCTCATTATATAGCCTAGTGTGAGGAAAATGTGTCATTTTGTCCTTTCCCAACCTTGAGTTGAAATGGGTCCTTTTTAAAATAAAGATAAAATATTCTCTAAATAAAAATATGAATTATCCTCCACCAAATCTCACCCTTTGTTGTAGTCAAATAAAGGGATTAACTTAGAACATTAACCCCTCATAGTATTTAGGGCTCACTTGAACGATGGTACTGAGATATTTTCAAACTCCAATGGCAGCTATGGCTTCACCCTAGCTAGTCGTTCTTCCATCTAATGTGTGGATCCACCAACCACCTCCTGTTGCATAACTCTTGCAAACACTCTAATTAATATATAACTCCCAAGTTTCAGTGGAGAGTATTTTCTCCCTTAATGGAATGGTAGCTAGTTCAACACGTCCTATTTCTTATCTAGATCAAGCCAAGGTTTCTTATAATGTCATGTTGAAATCTGAATCCGTTCTTCTAATTGTTCAAGAATCTTCTACTTGCAATGCCCCTTGGAGGATGAAACCTTTAGATGTGATTTTTTTTCCTTTTTTGAGCTTGGTTTGGTGAACATATTTAATGGGTTTTTGTCATGGTTGATTGATATCCATAAGTGGATCTCTAATACTTGGCAACCTCTATTGTTTCAAGAACTGAATATCTACCAATTGGCTTAGGGTTTTTTTATTGTTATTTTTTATTCCCTTGAGGATAAGAAGCTTATGTCTGATTATGGGCCTTGGTTTCGGGGTAGTGTTGGTCTCTTCATATAGCCCTAGACTCTTATTTTTTATTTAGTTACCTTGTCAATATCTATTACTCGAGTTTAGGCAAGGCTCTTGAATCTTCTCCTACATCTTTGGAATCTCCCATCATCAACTCCTATTGGAAATGAAAAAGCGAAATTTTACTGTCGGATTTTAGAAATGATAATTTTTAAGACCATGTATGCTTTAATGTGCATAGAGATAGATTTTAATAAGGGTTTTCCTACCAAGATAAATCTAACACCAGCAGACTATGTATGGGTTTAGAAACTTGATTATGAAAATGTTTCATTTCGATTTCAATTGTGTTATGAGATAGGGCATGTAATAAAAATTTTCCCTAAGTAATTGCAGAAAAATATAGTTTGGAAAAGTAGTTAGAGGCCCAAAAGGTGAAAAGGAGCTCAGACTAAATATTATGATATTCAAAGAAGAAGAGACCCAATGGAAGAAGGAAAAAATAACCAGGAAGTTCTTGTTGAAAAGTATTCACCAAAGGAAACAAATATCAGTTATGAAGAAGTGACTCTCAATGAGTATCATTCAGGCCTAGTGACAAAGGAAGCCCATATTCAACAAACCCTTGTGAATGATGGCCCCTCCTTTGAATTCTTAGAAAATAAGGTGGGAAAAACATCTTCTTGGGTGATCACAAAGATGAGGAAAAATATACTAAAAGAGACAAAGATAACAAATACCACTCACAAATGGGTGACCCCTCACATTTAGCTAAAAATACAAGCTATATCCATGTTGGGAAAAGGCCAAAAATATCTTTCCCAGGAAAACAAGAAGTTACTCAAAATAAAACCACCAAGAAATGGTAAATGGAAGATAAATTTATTTGGATTTTGGGAGTATTTTGGAAAGTCTTTATTGGAAAAGGAATAATTATTTTGTAATATGGTGTTTAGTTACTCAAAATAAAACCACCAAGAAATGATAAATGGAAGATAAATTTATTTGGATTTTGGGAGTATTTTGGAAAGTCTTTATTTGGAAAAGGAATAATTTTTTTGTAATATGGTGTTCCCCCTTGAGAGTTTGGATTGAGCCATTGTGCTCAATTTCAAATATAGAAGGGATATTGGAAACACTGAAGAAATTTAATAGTTTTGGGTTGGATACCAAATCTTTTTTTAACATAAACCTCCATATTTGTTTCTTAAAAAATATTAATAATAATGTGACATTAGTTATAATAAAATATAATAATGAATATACATGTTTGGCTAGTTTTAGTTATCTCACTCTGCTCCCTCAAGTACTTGATATTATAACCCAACAAGAAGGAGATGTAAAAATCCTTCACTCTCACACTCACCCATAAATAAAATATTTAGATATCCACATGAAGTAACATAATTTTATAACAAATTTAGAGAGAGCTAAGTTAATTAAAAATAAAATTAAATATCTTATATTTTCTCTTTTGAGGGTTAAAAATGTATAATTCTTATACATTTTTAACACATAAATTATTTGAATATCAATCACAATTAATTTATGTTATTGTCAATATCATATATATAAAGAAATTTATGAGAGAGAATATGTGTTTATATGTCTATGTAATATTAACTATAAGAAATTATTTCAAAGAGAAAAAGTAATTAAAAGTAAAAAAGTTTAATTATTTCTGGGTAAGAATTATGAAAAGGAGGACCATGGGGCATGTATGAGAGAGAATATGTATTTATGTGTCTATGTAATATTAACTATAAGAGATTATTTCAATCCACGAAGAGAAAAAGTAATTAGAAGTAAAAGTTTAATTATTTCTGGGTAAGAATTATGAAAAGTAGGACCATGGACTTTGGATTTATTGTGAATGAGTGCACTGTTAAAGGACTCGTGATAGTTCACAAGTTCAAATCCCCTGTGGGTCTTACCTACATAAAAAAAAGGTGTAACTCATTCAATCTTTTATTATAAAATTAACATGTTGCATTTAAAATACTAATAATAATAATACAAAATTTCAATGTAGGATAATTCACTAATTCAAATCCTCGTGGGTCTTACCTACATTAAAAGAAAAAAGGTGTAACTCATTCAAACTTTTATTATAAAATTAATATTTTTCATTTAAAATATTAATAATAATACAAAATTTCAATGTAGGTGATAAATAAAAAATTTAAATATGGAGAGTTAAATAATATTAACACGTATTTAAAAAATATATTTAATAATATAAAAACATTTTACTATTTAAAGTATAGTTAATAAATAAAATATCTCACTGTCCATTTCAAGTAAAAGATTCCAATGTCAACCATGTATATATTATATATAGCTAAAAGGAAAAATGTGAATATATTATATAAAACAAACCAAAAAAAAAAATCTTATCATTAAAACATTTTTGTAATTTTGTCTAAATTCCATCAAATATTTGTTGGAATTGCAAGTTTAAGCAATGTAGATTACACAATCCAAGTTTCCAAAGGATTTTCAAGACATCTTTATATATTCAAAAATGCAATTTAAATGATGAAAAATTTCACTTGGTATATATATATATATATATATATATATATATATATATATATATATATATATATATATATATATATATATCGTGATGCAAACACTTTTTCAATTTTTGCACTATAAAAGTGGTTTCTCTCGACACATGTTTGATTGGTAGTTAACATGAATATATGTTGGTTTCAGTGAAGTTGGACATGAAATTAGACACTATTACACACAATGATATATCATAGTAGACATATCATTGTGTGGATAGGCTCATTCTACAACCCAATATGGTGATTTCATTTGTGCTCAACCTCGACACGTGTCCATTTTAAAATTAAAAATTATATATATATATATATATATATATAGTCTCAATGAAAATACAAAGTAGGATATAGTAAAAAATAATAATAAATATGCATATTTGGTTAGTTTTAATTATTTCATTGTTCTTGCTCAGTTAGTTGATATTACAACCCAGTATGAAGGAGATGTAAAAATCCTTCAGTATCACATTCAACCATAAATAATTTTTTTCAATATCCATATGAAATAGGACTATTATATATCCATCTTTACTATAGATCTAGCAAACATTGAGAGGATCAAATCCTTTCATTAAATGGATTAAATGTCTTGAAAATTCCCTTCGTCCACTGGATTGTGTAATCTACACAACTTAAACCTACAATCCCAACAAATCTAGATTTTAGACAAATTGACCAAAATGTTTTAACTATAAGATTTTTTTTTCAATTTTTTTATGTAATATATACATATTATTTTTCAAAGTATATATAATATATGCATAGTTGACATTGAAATCTTTTACTTAACACAAAAAGCCATAGTTTTTACTTCTAAACTACATTTTACACAATAAAATATTTCTTTGATATTAATATATTTTTAAATACATGTTAATATTATTTAACCCTCCATAAAGATCTTGATTGACCATTATGATCGACCATATTCAACCATAGACACCTTAATTTACTATGTTCGACCATTCTAACCATAGCGATCCTCATTGACCATTATGGTTGATCATGGTTTATCACAGATGATCATGGTTGTTCTTGATTGACCTTGGTCGATCATGGTTGATCTTGGCCGATTAGCATTGACCATGGTTGATCATGATTGACCTTGGTTGACCATGTTTGACCATTGTAACCATGTTCATCTTGGTTGACCTCGATTGACCATTATAGTTGATCATGGTTGATTATGCTTGACTGTGGTTGATCATGGCTCACAATGGTAGAATGATGTATGGTTGATCATGGTTGATTTTTATTTACCCTAGTTGATCATGTTTGATTTCATGTAGACCACAGTATACCATGGTTGACCTTGGTTGACCATGTTCAACCATTCTAATCATGTTGATCTTAGTTGAGGATGGGTGACCATGGTTAACTATGGTTGAAAATAATTGATGTTGGATGACCATGTTCAGCCATTGTAATCATAGCCATGTTAATTAACCATCATAGTTGATTATGGTTTACCATGTTTGATCATTGATCGTTCTAGCCATATTAATCTTGGTTGACCACATTTTATCTCTCTCTCACACACACACACACATATATTCAATCATCTAGACATTAGACTCTGAAATATTTTATTTATGAATCACAAAAGTTCTATTTATAGATCACACTGTTCATATTAAAATATTTTTATTATCAATATTTTTTAAATGCCACATATTAATTTTATATTAAGAATTAAATAAATTATACATCCCTCCTATTACTCTTATTAGGAATTTTTTTTTTTTTTTTGGAGGTATTGCATTATTTTATTTCATAAATTCATATGATGAAGAACCAATCATAAAATAAAGTAACATAACATTAACATATTTGGTTTGGATTTATTGGATGTTGTTGAGATATTCTGGTTGGATCTCTCTTCCACTATATAAATATATTATACTTGAGAGTGAAATATAGAAAATAGTTCTTTGTATGTGTGCACTTACATTTTTCATTTTTTCGTGTATTTTTTTAGTTATTTTTTTCTAGAATTTAATTAATCTTGTCAATTTTAAACCCTTTTATTTTTTATGATGAGAAAAATGTATAATTTTTATATATTTTTAAAATATTTTAATACAAGACTTAAATAAAGTATTTGAATATCCATGTTAATTAATTGATTTCAATATAAACTTTATATATATATATATATATATATATATATATATATATAAACTAATATTTTAATGTAGAACATAGCAAAATATTTCAATGCCCAAAACAAAATTTGTTAAAAAAATAAATATAAAAATTAATTATTGTTTTGAAAAAAATATATAATTTATGAAATTTTTAATATAAAATTTATAAAATATTAATAATTATATAAAAAAATCAATAAAAGACATAAATAAATTATTTCAAACTTAAATAAATGTCTTTCGGATTAATTACATATATAAAATCACATTTCACTTTTTATAAACCCTTGGACATAAATAGTCAATATGGATAACTGTGTTTTGAACGGCTGACAGAGTGTATTCCCGAAGAGGCAAGATAGCCGAGGCACCCTGTGCCACGTTGGACCTTCGAATCAACAGATTTCCCGAGCATCAAACCTGATAATTGATCCAATCTCTGATAAATTGGAGGTCTAAAAAAACACCTATATAGGGGTAGGTTCTGGCCTAATGCTCCTCTAATTAATTTCCATAAAATCATTTTCATATATATATTTGGATAATTTCGCCTAAAATAAGACAGAAAAATATTGTGAAGGTGCTGCCCAAAGTCAGCCTTGCCATAATCACCATGTCGTCACTATGAGGATATCAATGAAATATCCCTATTTTACCAAAGATTTTTACAAATTAAGCAAGTAGATGGTTGTCGATAAAAGATTGATGTCTATGGAAATTAGTGATGTGCCTTCTGCGTATCAATATGTGTTTAAGCTCAGACTTTTGGTTGGTATCTCTTCTAGATAAAAATAAAGATCACATCAGAAGATTTGATTTTCTTTTGGTTGGTGACGACCATGTTGTTCCTTTCATCTGTGATTTAGTTTTTATAAACTGAAATTTGAATTAGGTTTATCATTAGTTTACTTTCATTTTAATTTTTATTTATTAAATTTTAAGAGAATCAGAATATACTTAGAATTTATATCGGATCTATAACTAAATGATTTATATCAAGCAGATTTCTAAAATGATGTATATCAATACATTCAGCAAAAACAATTGAGGTTTTTGGTACGAATTGGTAATTCACTGGTCTTTCTTGTGACGTTGAGATAAATTTACATAGCATAACTCGCTGAGAAGGGTTCCTTCCGTAGAAATGGCTTTTGATTTATTTTCATGGGATTCCAGTCCCTTCTTTTCATCTATTACATGACTCATTTGAAAGGTAGGTTACTCTAAAAAACAACGGAGTCGTTTACATGTGGGTAAAATGATGGATTTTTATGGATGTGAACATGTGTGTTACAAAAGTTGTGCACCAAAATATGTGTAAAATTTATATAATTATTATTTTATAAATAAAAATAATTCAAAACATACCGGCTTCTGCATCTAATAACTGATTGCATAGTTACCAATACAGGGATCATAGTATCATGCCGTCAATTTCCTTCTCCATTGTAACTAATCAATTTCCTTAGCATCACATCCTGCGGCAATCCTCTCAGTGGAGGTCTCCAACAGCAAATTCTAGCAGCAGAAGTAGGCTCTCGCTCAGATTCTCCAACTCAGAATTCTTGTCGGTGGGCTCTTTGGCTAACAAGGCTGCCAGTTGCTGTTTTGTTATAACAACTTTCAATCTCACTGCGCCGCCTTCCTTATCCTTGAGAGCTGAAGCAACATTTGTTCTGCCGAGCTGTGGAGCATATTCTGATCTGGAGTCATCTTCGGGATGGAAAATGGACGCTCTTTAAAGCGAGAGCCATCTTTAACTTGAGCAGGAAAAAGATAATAGAGCTCCCTGCGAATCAACTCCCTGGCGCGCAGAGCAGAGGTTCTGTGTACGGCATCAGGGTGGAGAATTTGAAATTCAAATTTCTATGGTTTGGGCGGGTTTGCAAAATTCAAAATGAGCATCGCATTGAATATTTAATTTAATGGTCCATTGGTACTTAGTCGGGGCTCGTTCCTACGGTCGTCGGAAGCTGCCAGAAATTCGTCACCCGGCATCCCATGACCATACGATGTATATTACCATGCACTAAGCCTCACGGTGAGCCCCATGATGGTGATCCCCATAAGATGGTGATGGTCATGCTGCATACAAAGAAGGGAGGTCTCGTCAGTACTGTTACATGTACTTACTTAATCTACATTAAATACCCAATAGCAGAGGAAATATTGCTTGCCGTTCAGCACAAAGACATCGTCAACAACCTTGCAGCGTGAGTTAGTAAACATCGTTTTCTAGCCAGTAGCAAAGTCAAGTCAAGTCATCAGTCCGCTGGGCCTGTTTGCGAACAATTTTTTTTTTTTAAATATAGAGAAGCGAAAATGAAGAAGAGAAGTCAAGTCAACTAATCAGTCCAGAAGAGAGTCAAGTCAAGACAACTAATTAGTGTTACTCATTGACATGATGTCCCATAGGACATGAGTTCGAAGAACAGGCAGGACAACTTTGAAAGTTCACTGAAGACAACCCTGTCGCTCTCGGCAACCAATAGATCCCATGATATTGGGACATTAATGCTTACCCCCATCTTATGCCATCTTATGCAGCACCATACCCCACCCCCATGGTATCGTCATGGGCATCCTCCGGAAGTAAATGCAATGGGCAGTAATTTATGGCTTGCCATCTCCCCGAGGTCTGACAACGAACATGAGCCATCCTGTCGTGGTGGTGAATTAAAGCATTGAGTGATACATACCGAGCGTGGCACAGTCCTCTATTTAAAATTCAAAATTTGAAATCTGAGCGCGCCATGTAAAGCATTACATGAATGCGCATGCCGCGGAGGTTGGCTTCCTTGTGTGTTTTTGTTTCTAGGGTGTGGTGCTACTGCTGGACGATTATGCTTTCAGTTTTTTCTTCGAGAGGCTTAGTAGTAAATGCCACCATTAGAGTCTGGGTGCCCATTTATATGTTTCAACAGTTGCCACAGGAGAACCAAAAAATGGGCATGGAAGTTCATCTCCACACGGGAGTGTTTTATACGAGCCAGCCAGGCTGGCCAATGAAATATCAATTTTACAAAGCGTCCAACGTAATATGCATTTTTGTGGATTTCAGACTCTCAGAGCATCGCCTCTTGCCACAACTCATTCAGGCCTGTTCTGTGACTCAGTGCAGTAGCCCACGGAGAGAGCGAGGAGTTGTGGCTCAAACGGTATGTGGATTTAGAGAGATGCGTTCAAATGAGTGACGGCAAGGGAGGAAACTTACTTCACGAGATTATGAAAGAGATGTTAAGCCTAAGTTTTTGTAATTTAGGTTTTTGAATTGAAAATCTTCATAATGCATTACCAAAATTATTTCAAGAAAAGAATATAAATTTAAATCGTTGTAAACTAATAAGTAATGCTTATGGAATGTAAAATGTATTTTTTAATTTTCTTTAAATAATATTTGTGTTGTGTTTGAAAATAATTGTATTTTAGCTATAACTAATAAAAGTTTCAAGTTTTATAATGAAACTAATTAATCTAAATCAAATATTTATGGTAAATAGTTAATCAGCGTAAAATATTAGCCTCCACAGATTGGGTTGTGTATGGGGTTGTGATCATACACAATAACTGCTTTGTCTATTACCGTATTAATCTAGTTGTTGAAGAAGTTAAAGCTATGCCACAAACTCAATAAATGAATTGGGTAACAGCAACATGAAATAAAGGAATTACGTAGAATTCACGTTTATATTATATTATTTATACTATTGGGTTGAAAATTTTCGACTATTATGAATTTCAGTAAATTTTTTTATGTGGATAGGGTAAATTTTATTTGGGATGTTATAATCACTGACCCCATTTTTTTAAAATGAGGAAATGAGGAAGTCTCTGTGAAGATTTGAAAAATAAAAAAGTCATCCTTCATGTGTGGAAAACCTTTAACATTAATAAAAGGGAAAAAGTGTTTACCCGTAAAAAAAATCCATTCATTTTATATAACCATTCTGGTGGATATTATATGATTTGGAAGTTCGGCTACGGATATATACTATTATGTACTTTAAGGGTAATAGGAAAGTGAACAAATATATTTATGTTCATCTTTATTTACAATTAAATTTGGGTAGTGATAATAACAATTTTTTTAACTAATTTAAATAAAAATTATATTTTTTATTTTTTATATATGTTTTAAAAATTAAATTATAAGTTTTATTTAAGTTCATATTATGTATAATGTATAAAGGAACTAAAAAGTGACCTTCTTTTGTGAATCATGAAATAATAAAGTACTATGTAAACCATAAAACTCAAAGTTTAAATCTTTGTAAATGAAAAACCAAGAAGTTTATATATATATATATATATATATAATTTTAATTTTAAATTATATTACTTTAATTTTGAAAATGTGATTTGATTATTTATTTAAAAAAAATTACATTGTTATTAAAGAAAATGATAATATTTTTTGTTTTTAATGATTTTGTTGAATTTTGCTGAAAATATCATTAAAAATTATTGAAATAGTAGATTTGAATTATTTTTTAGAATATAGATTAAATATTGTAAATTTTTTGGAAACTTAAAATTTGTTTGTGCATTCAAAATATCCAAAAGCAATAATTACACTAGAAATTGTATCTCCAAATATCCAAGGGAAAAAGCAAGAACAATTAAACTTTCCGAAAAGATAATTTATTTAATTATTAAATTTATATATAATTTAATATATTTTCAAATTAATAATCTACTTTTCAATAATAGTTTGAATAATCTTGTATTTAAACTAGATTTTCATGTATAACAATTTGAATGATCATGAATTTATATAGTTTTTAAGGATATTTTTTTTTTTTTGAAATGAGAATCAAGATTAAAATTTTAAAGAATATTATTTTGAGGTGTAGATTAGTTGGTTTACGTGAGACTTAGGCTCTATTGGGTCATTGTTTCAAATTTCATGAGGAGAAATTGAGAGTGCTAGTTGTACGGAATAAAATTGGTCACCAAAAACATCCAGACATCCATAAAATTGGTGGTCAAAGACATCCAAGTTGAATGGAACCTCACACAATCATTGTAATTACATCTTATAATTAGATAGATCATTTTGCTATTTAACATTGAAATTAACTTAAAATCAATTTAAATTAAAAAAATATATACATTATAAAAACAATAACTAAATATATAAATTTAAGTTATTAATAAAAAATTTACAATATTTTGCAAATATTTCCAAATAAAAATTTAAAACAATATTACAATAATTAATTAGTTTCTTTCTAGATATATTTTTTAAATCCTTTGAGTGAAATCAATGTATAATTCCCTATAATTTTTTCCTATCCAAATTATTTCATTCCGGTGGTATCTTTATTCTTTAGAGGAAATGTATAGATGAAGGGTGGGTTTTTCTAATACAAGTCCTAAAACACATTTATGTCACCTATGTTATATTGTGTATATATATATATATATATATATATATATATATATATATATATATATATATATATATATATATATATTTGTTTTTATTTTATTTTAATATATTTATTTTACTATGTTAAGGTCCACAAGAATGTGATTATATGAGAGACATAAAATGAGGGAGATGGGGAATTTTTTCGTGCTTGATTTGGAGTTTATACATCTCATTTTTAAAATAAAAACAAAATATTCTCTAAAATAAAATAAAAAATAATGTCCACTGTAATAAATAAAACAAAAATGCATACCTTCTTGGACTTGTTAGTTGTGTGCTCACATCCACATATTTGATCTCACTCTTCTGTTACATATGTATATGTGAGGGTAATCAAGATGCATTTTGATTTCCACACCTATCCCTACACATCTCTGAGAATGAGAGAAAACAATTTCTCTCTCGTACATGTGTGTATGTGTATGTGTCCCCCCTTGATAATTCCTCCAATAGACTAATCATGTCTCTTTCTGAGCTCCATGCTATTTAACCGCCTAAAACAACACGACCCTTGCTACCTTTAAGACATTGTCTTCTCCTTTCTTATTTTTGGGGCATAAAGCGCACCTAGACCAATCCATGAATTTTCAGTGAAATTTAATGCATAATCAACCCATTTAAAACAACTCTTCCAACTAGGATTGCTATTTACAACAACAATTCCATCAAGCAATCTCCTTCCTCAAGCAATGTAATTTGTGTCCCTCTCTGAGTCATTTTAATTAATTAGGATTTACCTACAATGAAGAAATATAAACTAGGGGATGCCACACAAAATACCGTAGCCAACATAAACTACCTTCACTTCAATATGTGTTTTCTCATTAATTCTTGGGAGTTTCAATAAGTGCCACATACCATTGGAAATTTCTCTCAGATGGCTATCGAAATAAACACTTTACATGATCTTTTGAAAAAAATATCTATAGACGAAATTCCTTTAAATATATTACATGTATCCTTGTCCTTGACTAGGAAACAACACACATCAACACACTTACCAAGCTTCCCTCGAACTTGACACAACCAAATACAACTGCCAACATGCTTAACAATCTCCTTGGGCTTGACATCAATGACTAACCTTTGAATCAATGACAAAAATTTCTCAACAATCTCCCCCTTTGGCATTAATAGTAACACCACCATACATTAATGGTCAGTGATGGCATGACTCCCCCCTATCAAGCTAGTAGTCCAAAGACTACTCTCATGCTACCTAGTCAATGTATACTTTCTCTCCACCTTTGATATCAATGGAAAATATGATTACTAGGCCCTCTTCAATTGTAGTTGGCTACTTAATTAATGTCTACCTTCTTCTCTTGATCATCTGCTCAATTTTTCTTTTGAGGCTACTACTACTTGTAGATTTTCTTGCCTATGGATGGGATCTCCCTCTATAGAAGACTTCCTTTTATGTTTTCTGCAACCATACTCTCCATGTGAATTGTTGGATATGAATCGCTCCTTCATGAGTTATTGTTCCTTTAATTTCCTATTTTGCTTTCAAGCAGTCAACGCTTCTTGAAACCAACTAATGATGCATGTTATTGTTGATTGTGTAGCTCCCCTTGTGTTAGGTTGTGTTATATTCTTTCCACGACTAGCCCACGTAGTTAACCAAGGGGTTAGAGGGGGGGCGGAGTCCCCCCTTCATTACGTCGATTTTGTAGTGGGGGGTTCACAGGGGTTTTGAGGGGTGCAGGTAACCCCACTCTATGGGGTCTGGGGCAGCGCCCCGGAAAATTTTGGTTTTGGAACCTATGTTAGGTTGGGCGGACCCACCTATGGTTTTGTGCATGATTTTCGCACATGCTTTTGGACGCGATGGTTTTCGGTCCATGGTTTTGGATGCGATGGTTTTCAGTCCATGGTATTGGATTCTTTGGCATGTATAAATATGTATTATAACATTGAAAGGAACATAATGAAAAATCAAGCTGGTAGTCCTGGTTTTGGGATCCAGGGGAAAATCTCTGTGTATATGTGTTTTATGTGTTATGCTCCCGCATTGTTTATTTTATGTGTTTTGGAATTCATATGTAGGTAATTTATGTACGACGTTAAAACCTACATTTGGTATCAGAGCTGTTTTGGCTTCAAGGGGACGCTTTTGTTGCTGAGGGGTTTTGCTCGGGCCTGTGGTAGACCCTGTTCAGTAGGCGATCTACGAGACCATTTCTAGTGGTGAAAGTAGATGATGAGCAGTGGGAAGATAAATATCGAGAAACTTAATGGTCAGAGTTTTGAGTTGTGGAAACTCAAGATGGAGGATTTGTTGGTGGATAAAGATCAATGGATTGCGGTAGATCTGGGTACTAAACCAACAGGAGTGTTCGATGAAGAATAGAAGAAGTTGGATCAGAAGGTAAAGAGCACAATACAATTGTGTGTCTCATATTCAGTATTGTTGAATGTATCAGGGGAAGCTACGATGAAGGCTTTGTGAGACAAGTTAGGGACTTTGTACCAATCTAAGTCTCTGGTGAATAAATTGTTCCTGCTGAAAAAGCTGTATAACCTGAGGATGAAAGTTGGAGACTCGGTGACAGAGCATCTGAACGCATTTAATACTGTGGTAAGTCAGTTAGCATCTGTTGATATGAAAATTTCAAATGAAGATAAGTGCATCAGTTTGTTGTGTTCTCTACCAGATTCATCGGATAGTCAGGTTATTGCAATAGGTAGTAATGCAACTGCCTTGCAGTTTGATGAAATAGTCTCATCCTTGCTGACGGAGGAGATGAGACGAAAAAATATGGAGAGGCATAATGGTGATGCCTTGTCTGTACGAGGACGGTCCCAGAACAGAAACAAAAATAAGTCATCGAGTGGGAGATCTAAATCTAGAGGGATATCTAAATCTCCAAGAAAACCTGTAAAGGTGGTGTGCTGGAAATGTGGAAAGGAAGGGCACTACAAAAGGGACTGTGAATCTAAAGCTCTTGATAAAGGAAAGGGATTTAATGATGCTCCTTCTGCAGAAGAAAAAACCACCTCAGATGAAGGTGGGGATGTGTAGAAAAACAATGCATGCCATAGGCGGGTTGATTGGTTGATTTATGTGTTGTTGACAAAGGTTGTATTTTATTACAATCATATGCAATGTTTAAAAGGAGTTGGTTTTGTATGACCCAGAAAAATTGAGGAAGAGTTGAATTCATCCAGGTGTAGAGCTAACCAAATCCCAAATGAAGATTATGTGCCTGATCAAAAGAGTAACAACGATTATTGGGTTTGTAGCCAAAATAACAATACTCGTGATATTTTGTACAATGTCATATATAAAGATTCCAATCTACACTTTTGTAATTGCAAGTGGGCCTTAAATGGAAACATCTGTAAACATGTATTGAAATTTGAGATGTTGGCAAGTAACATTAGCTTGGGTGAAAATGTATTCCCTAATGTCACTAATCCTACTACAGAAATTCCTAGAATTTTATTTGATTTGAATGAATCACCTATATTGGGCCCAGAAATCCAAACAGAGCTTCTACCATGCTTTGATTCTCCTCCCATTCTAAATTATCATAATGAAACAAGCAATGATGATTTAGATAATTTCTCATATAATGTTGAAACGACCAATGTACGACCAGATAGTGCATTATTTGAAGATGATGAGATGAAATGTGTTAACTCATCAACTCATGAGAAATTGAGATCCATAATACCTACAAATTTGGAATAGGCATATGCATTAAAAAACTTGAGAGACAAAGTATGTCAAAAATACAACAAAATGTTTTTCAATACTATAACTCCATCCAAGATCACTACCAAGAGAAAACATAGTTTCTTGAGCCCAGTCAATAAGAAAAGGTGTTGTGGTCACAAGTCAAATGCAGGGAAAGATAAACTACAATTTGAAAGGGTTGGACGAGTTCGTGCAAAAAAAAAGAGCATGAATGAACAGCTGGAGTTGTCTTCTCAACGACAAAGAACTGTGGACCACATGCCTGAGTTAGTGCAACATTCTATTATACACAAAAATGGTAAATCCGATGTTATGCATTTTTTCATTTGAAATATGATATACTATCATTTGCAATGCATAGGCATAACTATATGAACTTTTTTTGTTGTTGTAGTTGACGAGCCAACTTGCTGACTCCAATTATTTGATGAGAATTTCGATGAAAGAAACTATAGCATTGGGAGCACTTCTCCAATCAGTACTATCACAATTCCCTCCTCGAGGGTGCTTCCGCCTATTGTACAACCAATGGGGATGTATTGTCGGCCACACCCACCACCTCTTTCCTTAATAAATTTTCCCATGCCTATAACCGCCTCCCCAAAGCCTTCCCAATTCCCACCTATCCCCTTTAACCATCCACCCTTCTCATTGTTCCAATCATCCACCCTTAACATTCCAATTTCCCCCCCTAGGGTGATCGCTTGCCCTAGGGTTATTCCACTATCGTACAACCAATGGGGATGTATCATCGCCCCAACCCACTACATTTTTCCAATTTTTCTCCCACCATGCCTTTATCCATCACCCTTGAACCATGCCTATATCCATCACCAAGTGCTCCACCATCTACCCAGGAAGGGCAGTCTTCTCCATTGCCTTAGATCTTCATGGTGAGAATGAGTAGTTGATCAAAAATTTATCATTAATTAATGAAATTGATTATATGCATTTTGGATTTTACAACTAGTTGGTTATTGAATTTTTGCAACAATATCACTTTGGAAATGCACTTGGGAGTGCCAAGAGTGGTGATGGTGACTTATACACCCAATTTCTAGATCGGTCGTGAGGCGGAATTTCCATAATGTCATTCATGGGCATGAACTTCCATTATCTATGTTGGGAATGAAGTTCCATTTTGTAGAAAAGAAAAATGTATAACTAGACAAATTTGGAATACAAATACATGAATTTGAACTTGTGTGTATGACAATGTCTTCATTGACTTTTAAATTCATGATGTGGATTTGATGTTATATTCTATCAATGTTACATTAGTTTTGAGGAATGTAGTTAGAATGGATTTATTTGTTTCATTTACAAGTTATCAAGTTTGCAAGTTAAGTTACTTTTATATTTATATCTTACTCAATGTTGCACGCATGAAAAAACATATCATTACCAAGGAACTTTGCTTAGTTATAATAATAGATGTATCATGTACATGAAGAGAGCATATACATGGATTTAGATTTATTTTAATTTTTTATTTATGAAAAAGAAAACTAAGTTGAATTTATGAAAAATAAAAGTAAACTATACATGCCATATAAGAAAATCTGCAAAAATAGATAATGATTTGAGCCTTTACCACTTAACTACTGACATTTAAAGATGAAAACTTTATTGTTAAGTGGTGTAGTATTATTTAAGTTTTATTATTATTATTATTATTATTATTATTATTATTATTATATATATATATCTATATATATATATATATATATATATATATATATATATATATATATATATTAACAATTCATTTATTTATCTTTGGAGCCCTGTAACATAATGTACACAACTCAATGCAACATAATGTCTTACGTAAATTCCATTAGGTAGATCAAATTAAGTATCCTATTGAACTTTACAATACCTTATAGAATATGTGCCACATGCAAGTTTAGGTAGCTCAGAGTGGATAGAGACAAAGAGAGCACAATTGAGAGGGTTTACATTTTGTAATAGCCCATGGACCACATGTCTCAGGTAACTACATAGATAATGTCTTCTCCTTTGTACTTGCATTATTTTAATTCGAGATAAAAGAGGACATAGTAGATTCACCTTTCGAATGAATTTTCTTTTGAAAGGGTTTTCCAGAAAATAATTGGCATTCATTGTGGTTTGTGAGTGATTGTGAATACTTTTCTTTATTTTTCACATTTAATTTATTGCATACATAAACAACAAAATTGGTAATAAGGGATCTCGAATCTAAAGGAATTAACCCTTCATAGTATAGATTTATATTTAAGTAACATATATGTTTTGATGGACTATCTAGTGGAATATCCATGATAGTTTATAGATCAACTATGGTTAAGGACCTAATGTACATGAACAAGATAAACAACATGGATGATAAGCAAAGATGGCATCAAGATGATGTGTTGGTTAAATCATTAGGGAATATAGGAGGATGTCATCCTACCCATACGGACAATATTAAAAATATAATTGTATCTAAATTTAAAGAGGATTTGTGGTGCAATGAAGAGTTAGACATTAACATGTATGTAACATTGTTTTCTATCCAAACAAATATCACAATCAATGTTTGAGGGCTTGCACTAAGGAGTAAAATTTCATATCACAAGTACCATAATTCAATTTGACATTAAAGAGACATTCTAAATTGCAGGAAACAAGGTAGTTGCCTTAGTTCAACATAGTTGATGTGATGGTATGTTGGGATGTGTCACTCTCAATTTCAAAGGGTTGTTGCTAGTATGATGTCTGGAATGTTAGTTTGGTGAACAATATTAGTTTAAAGTAATGAAAAATAGTATTTGTTGTTTTTATCCATACAAGTGTTTTTAAATTGAAAAAGTGGTACGATGACTAAGCTATCTTAGAGAAGTATGAAATGAATTCAAAATTACAATAATAGTTGAGGCCTCCTAGGAAACTCTTTCATGTAATCATAGAAGATGATTTGGGCAGCTACAACCCCCTAGCTCTTGTACTAGCTGATCTGTTTACTAGTACGTAGACGCCAGCCTACAGAAGGCTCTAACCTTCACTTGTTTTCTAGCTACTATTGAAAGGGAGCTCCAACCCCCTGGATCTTGTATTGGCTGATATGTTTACCAGTATGTAGGCGCCAACCTATAAAAGGCTACGACCTTCTCTCTTCCTCCAGGGACAACGTTTCATAAATTTTCAGACTGGATGCTCCTGGTACACAACAATACACATGAAGGCCTCGTTTCATCAAATTTTCATATTGGACCCATTAGTAACATTGAAGCTCAAAATCAATCACAACCATCCCAATCATCAATCTCTGATATATCTTAAACAATCAATCATGGAAACCTCTAAACCTATGACACAACTGAATCAAACAATCATTGAACCTCTGACACAACTGAATCAACCATTCATTCAAACTTAATCAAATTCAACCAATCAACTGGAACAGACAGATCACTGTAACCAGTACACAGATATGAACCTAGAACACTGCATCAACAACTAGAACTAACTGTAACCTCAAAAGACATGTGTCAGAATGTATACGCTTCTTTAATGAAGCAAACCTGCATGTATATGCTACTTCCTTTTGCCAAACCTACGTATACCTCTAAAGATACTGAATCTAAACTATACCAATCAGTTAAATTCTTAAGATCTACTGTCATATTACAGAGTTCTAAACAAATAGAAACAAGGATAACCCTTCTTTCTCAATCAATTAATCAATGAGACACAAACTCTTTATGCATTCAGTTTTACTTTCAGATCTAATAGGACTTCATTGATAGATAGCAGTAAAACAATAGCACTGGCCTGATAGATCATTCATCCTTGAACATCAATATTTTCTTTTGCATACGCTACTTGGAAGAGTCAAACCATCGTGTATACGCACCTTCACCAAAGTGAACCAGTGTATAGATTTGCAGATACTTACTTATAACTTGGATCAATCATTGAAAACCCATCATCACTGAAGCAAACCACAATCAATCAATCTGAACATTCAAACCACTGTCACCAGAACACAAGGTAACATGATGTCTCCACTGCCTCTGCCTAGAATTCCTATCCTAACCCGACACTACTAAGCATGCTTCTTGCCCTTTCCATCAACATCTTGTTCATTCTTTCTGCAACTCCATTTTGCTGAGGTGTATATAAAGTAGTCTTCTGTCGTGCTATACCACACTTCTTACATAATTCTTCAAATTCCTTACTACAAAACTCTCCACCGTTATCTATCCTCAACACCTTTATCTTCTTCTCTGTCTGGTTTTCCACCAGAGCCTTAAATTCTTTAAACATGTCAAAGACTTCAGATTTATTATTAAAGAAATATATCCATGTATTCCTTGAGAAGTCATCTATAAATGATACACAGTACACAGACTTATGCATTGATGGAACCTTCACAAGTCCAAACACATCACTGTGCACAAGCTCTAATATTTGTTTCACCCTCTTACCACCAGAGGGGAAACTCACACGATTCAGCTTCCCATATACACAATTTTCACAGAACTCAAAATCCAGAGAGCTATTACTCATACCTTCTATCATACCTTTACCATGAAGTATTCGAAGGCCCTTCTCTCCAATATGTCCAAGCCTTTGATGCCACAACATGGTCTTCTCTCCAGAGACCACTAGATTTTCTGCTCCACTTTCAGGAACCATGGAACTGTTGCATCCATAAACAATAATGCTACCTTGCAACTTGCACAGAGTTCCAATTCAAACTCACCGCATCAATACCAATACCCCCTAACCATCTTGTAAGTATCCTTCTCGAACATTATTTTTACACCTGCATCATCCAGCGTGCTTACAGAAATCAGATTTCTGACTAATGCAGGAATATGCAGAGCACTCGGAAGTTTTCTAATCCTTCCACCTTGCAACTTCAACTTTACGTTTCTGTGACTAACGATTCTAGACTTCCTATCATCCCCTAAGAAGACATAACCACCATCGTATTTCTCATACCCGTAGAACCACTCTCTATGGGGAGTTAAGTGAAAGGATGCACCTAGGTCAATCAACAATGCCTTGTGATCTACATGTGTACTTGAAGAAGCCAAGTACACATCCCCACCTTCATCTGAGGTTGTTTTCGCTTCTGCAGAAGGAGCATCATTAAATCCCTTTCCTTTATTAAGAGCTTTAGATTCACAGTCCCTTTTGTAGTGCCCTTCCTTTCCACATTTCTAGCACACCACCTTTAAATGTTTTCTTGGAGATTTAGATATCCCTCTAGATTTAGATCTCCCACTCAATGACTTATTTTTGTTTATGTTCTGGGACCGTCCTCGTACAGACAAGGCATCACCATTCTGGCTCTCCATATTTTTCCATCTCATCTCCTCCATCAGCAAGGATGAGACTATTTCATCAAACTGCAAAGCAGTTGCATTGCTACCTATTGCAATAACCTGACTATCCGATGAATCTGGTAGATAACACAACAAACTGATGCACTTATCTTCATATGACATTTTCATATCAATACATGCTAACTGACTTACCATAGTATTAAATGCATTTAGATGATCTGTCACCGAGTCTCCAACTTTCATCCTCAGGTTATACAGCTTTTTTCGCAAGAACAATTTATTCACCAGAGACTTAGATTGGTACAAAGTCCCTAACTTGTCCCACAAAGCCTTCGTCGTAGCTTCCCCTGATACATTCAACAATACTAAATATGAGACACACAATTGTATTGTGCTCTTTGCCTTCTGATCCAACTTCTTCTATTCTTCATCGAACACTCCTGTTGGTTTAGTACCCAGATCTACCGCAATCCACTGATCTTTATCCACCAACAGATCCTCCATCTTGAGTTTCCACAACTCAAAACTCTGACCATTAAATTTCTCGATCTTTATCTTCCCACTGCTCGTCATCTACTTTCACCACTAGAATTGATCTCGTAGATCTCCTACTGAACAGGGTCTACCACAGGCCCGAGCGAAACCCCTCAGCAACAAAGGCATCCCCTTGAAGCCAAAACAGCTCTGATACCAAATGTAGGTTTTAACGCCGTACATAACTTACATGCATATGAATTCTAAAACACATAAAATAAACAATGGGGGAGCATAACACGTAAAACACATATACATAGAGATTTTCCCCTGGATCCCAAAACCAGGACTACCAGCTTGATTTTTCATTATGTTCCTTTCAATGTTATAATACATATTTATACATGCCAAAGCATCCAATACCATGAACTGAAAACCATCGCATCCAAAACCATGGACCGAAAACCATCGCGTCCAAAAGCATGTGCGAAAATCATGCACAAAACCATAGGTGGGTCCGCCCAACCTAACATAGGTTCCAAAACCAAAATTTTCCGTGGCACTGCCCCAGACCCCATAGAGTGGGGTTACCTACACCCCTCAAACCCGCTGTGACCCCCCCGCTACACAATCGACGCAATGAAGGGGGGACTCCGCCCCCCCTCTAACCCCTTGGTTAACTACGTGGGCTAGTCGTGGAAAGAATATAACACAACCTAACACAAGGGGAGCTGCACAATCAACAATAACATGCATCATTAGTTGGTTTCAAGAAGTGTTGACTGCTTGAAAGCAAAATAGGAAATTAAAGGAACAATAACTCATCAAGGAGTGATTCATATCCAACAATTCACATGGAGAGTATGGTTGCAAAAAACATAAAAGGAAGTCTTCCATAGAGGGAGATCCCATCCATAGGCAAGAAAATCTACAAGTAGTAGTAGCCTCAAAAGAAAAATTGAGCAGATGATCAAGAGAAGAAGGTAGACATTAATTAAGCAACCAACTACAATTGAAGAGGGCCTAGTAATCATATTTTCCATTGATATCAAAGGTGGAGAGAAAGTATACATTGACTAGGTAGCATGAGAGTAGTCTTTGGACTACTAGCTTGACAGGGGGGAGTCATGCCATCACTGACCATTAATGTATGGTGGTGTTACTATTAATGCCAAAGGGGGAGATTGTTGAGAAATTTTTATCATTGATTCAAAGGTTAGTCATTGATGTCAAGCCCAAGGAGATTGTTGAGCATGTTGGCAGTTGTAGTTGGTTGTGTCAAGTTCGAGGGAAGCTTGGTAAGTGTGTTGATGTGTGTTGTTTCCTAGTCAAGGACAAGGATACATGTAATATATTTAAAGGAATTTCATCTATATATATTTTTTTCAAAAGATCATGTAAAGTGTTTATTTTGATAGCCATCTGAGAGAAATTTCCAATTGTATATGGCACTTATTGAAACTCCCAAGAATTAATGAGAAAACGCATATTGAAGTGAAGGTAGTTTATGTTGGCTACGGTATTTTGTGTGACATCCCCTAGTTTATATTTCTTCATTGTAGGTAAATTCTAATTAATTAAAATGACTGAGAGAGGGACACAAATTACATTGCTTGAGGAAGGAGATTGCTTTAGGGAATTGTTGTTGTAAATAGCAATCCTAGTTGGATGAGTGGTTTTAAATGGGTTGATTGTGCATTAAATTTAACTGAAAAGTCATGGATTGGTCTAGGTGCGCTTTATGCCCCAAAAATAAGAAAGGAGAAGACAATGTCTTAAAGGTAGCAAGGGTCGTGTTGTTTTAGACGGTTAAATAGCATGGAGCTCAAAAAGAGACATGATTAGTCTATTGGAGGAATTATCAAGGGGGGACACATACACATCACACGTGTATGAGAGAGAAATTGTTTTCTCTCATTCTCAGAGATGTGTAGGGATAGGTGTGGAAATCAAAATGCATCTTGATTACCCTCACATATACACATGTAACAGAAGAGGGAGATCAAAGATGTGGATGTGAGCACACAACTAACAAGTCCAAGAAGGTATGCATTTTTGTTTTATTTATTACAGTGGACATTATTTTTTATTTTATTGTAGAGAATATTTTGTTTTTATTTTAAAAATGAGATGTATAAACTCCAAATCAAGCACGAAAAAATTCCCCATCTCCCTCATTTTATGTCTCTCATATAATCACATTCTTGTCGACCTTAACATAGTAAAATAAATATATTAAAATAAAATAAAAACAAGTATATATATATATATATATATATATATATATATATATATATATATATATATATATATATATATATATATATATATATTACACAATATAACATAGGTGACATAAATGTGTTTTAGGACTTGTATTAGAAAAACCCACCCTTCATCTATACGTTTCCTCTAAAGAATAAAGATACCACCGGAATGAAATAATTTGGATAGGAAAAAATTATAGGGAATTGTACATTGATTTCACTCAAAGGATTTAAAAAATATATCTAGAAAGAAACTATTTAATTATTGTAATATTGTTTTAAACTTTTATTTGGAAATATTTGCAAAATATTGTAAATTTTTTATTAATAACTTAAATTTATATATTTAGTTATTGTTTTTATAATGTATATTTTTTTTAATTTAAATTGATTTTAAGTTAATTTCAATGTTAAATAGCAAAATGATCTATCTAATTATAATATGTAATTACAATGATTGGTGAGGTTCCATTCAACTTGGATGTCTTTGACCACCAATTTTATGGATGTCTGGATGTTTTTGGTGACCAATTTTATTCCGTACAACTAGCACTGTTTTTGGTGACCAATTTTATTCCGTACAACTAGCACTCTCAATTTCTCCTCATGAAATTTGAAACAATGACCCAATATAGCCTAAGTCTCACGTAAACCAACTAATCTACACCTCAAAATAATATTCTTTAAAATTTTAATCTTGATTCTCATTTCAAAAAAAAAAAAATATCCTTAAAAACTATATAAATTCATGATCATTCAAATTGTTATACATGAAAATCTAGTTTAAATACAAGATTATTCAAACTATTATTGAAAAGTAGATTGTTAATTTGAAAATATATTAAATTATATATAAATTTAATAATTAAATAAATTATCTTTTCGGAAAGTTTAATTGTTCTTGCTTTTTCCCTTGGATATTTGGAGATACAATTTCTAGTGTAATTATTTCTTTTGGATATTTTTGAATGCACAAACAAATTTTAAGTTTCCAAAAAATTTACAATATTTAATCTATCTTCTAAAAAATAATTCAAATATACTATTTCAATAATTTTTAATGATATTTTTAGCAAAATTCAACAAAATCATTAAAAAAACAAAAAATATTATCATTTTCTTTAATAACAATGCAATTTTTTTAAAATAAATAATCAAATCACATTTTCAAAATTAAAGTAATATAATTTTAAATTAAAATTATATATATATAAACTTTTTGTTTTTTCATTTACAAAAATTTAAACTTTGAGTTTTATGGTTTACATAGTACTTTATTATTTCATGATTCACAAAAGAATGTCACTTTTTAGTTTCTTTATACATTATACATGATATGAATTTAAATAAAACTTATAATTTAATTTTTAAAACATATATAAAAAATAATAAACATAATTTTTATTTAAATTAGTTAAAAAAATTGTTATTATCACTACCCAAATTTAATTGTAAATAAAGATTGAACATAAATATATTTGTTCACTTTCCTATTACCCTTAAAGTACATAATAGTATATATCCGTAGCCGAACTTCCAAATCATATAATATCCACCATAATGGTTATATAAAATGAATGGATTTTTTTACAGGTAAACACTTTTTCCTTTTTATTAATGTTAAAGGTTTTCCACACATGAAAGATGACTTTTTTATTTTTCAAATCTTCACAGAGACTTCCTCGTTTCCTCATTTTAAAAAAATGGGGTGAGTGATTATAACATCCCAAATAAAATTTACCTTATCCACATAAAAAAATCACTGAAATTCATAATAGTCGAAAATTTTCAACCCAATAGTATAAATAATATAATATAAACGTGAATTCTGCATAATTCCTTTCTTTCATGTTGTTGTTACCCAATTCATTTATTGAGTTTGTGGCATAGCTTTAACTTCTTCAACAACTAGATTAATACGGTAACACAGACAAAGCAGTAATTGTGTATGATCGCAACCCCATAACACAACCCAATCTGTGAAAGCTAATATTTTATGGTGATTGACTATTTACCATAAATATTTAATTTAGATTAATTAGTTTCATTATAAAACTTGAGACTTTTATTAGTTATAGCTAAAATATAATTATTTTCAAACACAACACAAATATTATTTAAAGAAAACTAAAAAATACATTTTACATTCCATAAGCATTACTTATTAGTTTACAACAATTTAAATTTATATGCTTTTCTCGAATAAAAAACCATTAAGAAATAGAAATAAAAATAAAGTGAAAAATGCAATAGCAAAACTTTATATGCTTCTTAGATTCAAAAACCGCTTTAGAAATAAAAATAAAGCGCAAAATGAAATAACATGGCTTAGGAATAAAAGCACATGATAAAACAGATAATTTCAATGTGCTAAGAGTGCATTGGACAATCGAGAAATAAGTTTGGTAATGCATTATGAAGATTTTCAATCCAAAAACCTAAATTACAAAAACTTAGGCTTAACATCTCTTTCATAATCTCGTGAAGTAAGTTTCCTCCCTTGCCGTCGCTCATTTGAACGCATCTCTCTAAATCCACATACCGATTGAGCCACAACTCCTCGCTCTCTCCGTGGGCTACTACACTGAGTCACAGAACAGGCCTGAATGAGTTGTGGCAGGCTGCCGGAGGCGATGCTCTGAGAGTCTGAAATCCACAAAAACGCATATTACGTTGGACGCCTTGTAAAATTGATATTTCATTGGCCAGCCTGCGTGGCTCGTATAAAACACTCCTCTGTGGAGATGAACTGCCATGCCCATTCTTTGGTTCTCCTGTGGCAACTGTTGAAACATATAAATGGGCACCCAGACTCTAATGGTGGCGTTTACTACTAAGTCTCTCGAAGAAAAAACTGAAAGCGTAGTCGTCCAGCAGCAGCACCACACCCTAGAAACAAAAACACACCAGGAAGCCAACCTCTGCGGCATGCGCATTCATGTAGTGCTTTACATGGCGCGCTCAGATTTCAAATTTTGAATTTTAAATAGAGGACTGTGCCGTGCTCGGTATGTATCACTCAATGCTTTAATTCACCACCACGACAGGACGGCTCCTGTTCGTTGTCAGACCTCGGGGAGATGGCAAGCCATAAATTACTGCCCATTGCATTTACTGCCGGAGGATGCCCATGGCGGTACCATGGGGGCGGGGTATGGCAACCAATAAATCCCATTGCCTTTATTAGTCTTTAAGAGTACTTTTTTCTCTGCAGGGTCACTGTGAAGTCAACCTCTGCATATGCGGATCATTATGCATGGGGACTCCCGTCTTTTCTGTTTGTCGGCAAAAAAATAACGCGACCAAATTATTTCCGGTGACTGCTCCATGACCATACAATACCCACGAGAACGCGGCTCATGGCCATAGCATACATGATACTGCCCATAAATACCAGGGTATACAATACAATATACACATTAATGACAGGCTAATTTGAAATTTGATTTTGAATATATTTACCCGCTCATTCGATGTTCGAATTTGAATTTATCTACCCTCTCAACCGATGTTCTTAGCAGCTACTGTAAGGAGAACATGTTGTTTATAATCTACACAGAAAGTTTCTTCGGCATCTGCGTGTCTTTTTAAAGCACTCGGCACTCTGGTTTCTCATTTTTACGATAATAGCGGTTATGAATTCTAACGCTGTTCATGAGAAGGTGTTGAAGCTTCTGTGTGGACTCCAGTGAATTCTAAGGCGGATAGCCAGACCGTCTCGCCAGTGGAATCGATCTCGGGTCTAAGTCTTTTGATGTTGAAAGGCGTGTTGACTATCGTGATGGCGAATCCGGTTCGTTTGGCAAGCAGCATTGCGAGCTCCAGGAAGGGGATTATGTGGCCTTGAGCCATGAACGGGAACATCACCAAATGGTGCTTCAACTCTCTGTTCGTGCTTCTGGTCAATTTCTCAGCAGGGGAAGGCGTGGCAAAGTCCATTGCACGTAGGAGATAGACGAAGGAAAATAGAATCCGTCGACTGTGCAGGCAGGTGGGAGAGCTTGCAGCTCCTGCTCAATTATTAAAATCCACAAACGCGACGGAGTGCCAGGAAAGAAATCATAGTTGAGCGAAACGGTAAGGTCGTCACCAGAGTTTGTGGTTGGGCAAATAACAGGTACCACACAGAGAGTAACAGCTCTCTCATCAACGAGGGAGGCGCCAGGCGTTTATTCAGTCTGTGGACCCTCAGAGTTTCGTCGTCTCCTAGTATTGAATCTTGAGCCTGTAATCTGACAGTTACACATTATTTTCTTTCTATTACTCTTCAAACTTTTGGCTCTCACTTGAACTTATCCAGCAATAACCGGCATTTCAAGTTTGGTAAATTTTGAAGTCTTTTGATGGACTAAAGCTTTTCTTCTCCGCTAATTTATGGGGATTATCATAATAATGCATTCATTCATGGTCCAGGTTAACTTTCTTTATTATTTTTAACACTTATTTTATTTAATATAAAATAATAAATATGGAAGGTCATTTCTAGTAGAAAACTCTAACTTTCTTTATCATTCTTAACCCTTTTTAATTATATAAAATATAAAAGTGTGGAAGCTTAATTGTAATAGAAGACGTTCTCTATGTTTTTTTTGTTACGAAGTCATATATATATATATATTATTGTTATTTTTATTTTTAAGTTATTATTTTAATTGTTTTAATTCACATCACTAAATTGCAATAACCTTAGGTGTTTTCTAATTGTTTTAATTCACATCACTAACTTTTTTTATATCTAAATTATATGATTAAACTTTGTTTAAATTAATTTTTTATAAAGTTTGATTAAAAATTTACCATGTCATTTGTTAATTGACACTTATGAGGATTAACGAGAATGAGAAGACTACAAAAAGTTACACATACACTTGTCATGGTAGTGGAAATGTGTATTTTGGAATAAGTTATGGTGGTAGTGAAAATGTGTATTTTGGAATAAGATGATTATTAGTTTCAAAACATTGATAACCCGTGTCCAATTCCAAATAACAGAGGTTAGTTTCATTAGCGTGTCCATCAATTTCACCCCTTCATTATGTTTTATCTACTAGAGCTTAGCTCAAACCCCAATCAATCAAAATCCAAATTCTCTTTGCTATTAAACATCAAGGTATTTTTTCCATGTGAGAAATTTGAAAATATGAACACTCACTTTTGTAGAGTAAAAAAGATTATATGAAACCCTGAATTAAAATATCATCAACCTATGATGATGAAAACCTTTAATTTTTTCCCTAGATATTGCAAATGTCAATTTGCATAAAGTAAAGATACATATACGATGCGATGTAAAATGTTCTAATAAAAGTAAAATAACTTTAGAATTTTTCTGCAATAAAGATGTACATATTGTGAAAAGTAATTTAAATCAATGAAAAATATAAAAACATGAATATAATCAATGAATATGAATATAAACAACTAACATGAATATAATCAATAAATAGATATTGACGAATAAAAAAATATATATCATTAGTAAAATTTATTTTATTCATGAGTAGTATGATACAAGTAGATTAATCCTTTTAATTTGTAAATTAAATACAAAATAGATATTTAAATATAAATTATAGCCCAAAACATAATACTAAAAAAATTGTAAAAAAAATATAACACACTTTAAAAAAAATTAATATCTAAAATTAATATCTAATAAAAAAAAATTAGATTAGCTTTTACAATTCTATGTTATATATATATATATATATATATATATATATATATATAATAACAATTTCATTATTTAAATAGTTTTGAGCTTTCTTAGTCATTTTAAGACTAATACTAAGATGTTTTTTTTTCACTATTGTTAGTTTTTAAAGTATCTAGAGCCCATCTAAAAAAATTGTGCAGGTTATTAAGTAGAAATCAATTCCTCAGCTTCATTTTAATTTTATGTTATTAAATATTAAAATAATATATATATATATTTTTGGGTTTTATAATTTTCAATGATTTAGATGCTATATTATTTAGTTTTTTCCCTTATGTGTTTTTTATAAATTTAAGCTTTTATATTTGCATAATATTAGTTTTTTATAATTTCATTTCATTTATAAATTTAAGTTTTTATATTTGCATAATATTAGTTTTTTATAATTCCATTTTATTTATGTTAATCTTAGGTTTTAACAAATATTAAAAAAAAACGCTTTAGGTTTTAACACATATTATATAAAACAAAATATTATTAAAAATATGTTTATAATATAATTTATAAATAGTTTATTTTATATTTTTTATATTAATTTATAAATAATTTACCATTAGTATTTCATAATTTTATAATATTCATTATCATAAACAATAATATTTAAAACATTATTAGTAATAATATTATTAATAAAAAATATTAATAATATCTTTAATACAATATTAATTATGTTTAAAAATAATCATGGTTTCTTGCAGAAGAATCAAATCTGGTTGGAGTCTATGAATGAGGCCTTTCAATGAGTGAGATTTATGCTCAGCCCCCAGACCCTTGATATTGAAGGATAGAATAATCATCAAGGGGAATGAGAAACGGGCTCGTCCGCTCTAAGGACCCGAGAATGTGAAGATGATGGGATGGAACCGTTCAGAGGTGTGTTCGAGTATAGACAAGACGACAACTTCTTAAATTTAACAGATTTCTTCTTCTGGGATTGTGATGGAGCAACCATAGGGGCTGAAGAAGATGAATTAGCCAAAGGAAATAAGGACAATGGTTCTAGAATGACAAAATCAGAGAATGACAGTGCCTTCAACTCTCAGTCTGGGGAAATAGGGGATGCGGGAGAAGAAGATATGAACTAGAGATTTAGAGCAAGAGGAATGGATGACCCAGGAAGAGGAGAAACCAAAGGGGATGTATGTTGAACCAGATTAGGATCTAAACTGGATAAGGGGACAGTGTCACCATTAGAACCATCAGAGTTAACAGTCGAATTCAAAAGTGGAGATGTAGGAGAGGGTACAGATACAAAATTGTAACTAGGAGAGGATAGAATAGGAGAAGAGGATGTGTAAAAAATCACTGTAAGGTTATCAACAGGTGTCTCGGCCCCACCTCCTCCCTCTGGGACCATGACTCGAGGAAGAGACCCTTCAGCAACCCCAAAAACATAGATTTCTAGTTCTTGCATCAGCTTTGGAGTTTGTTATCTTGATTCAGTACTTGGTTCATTTCATTGTCATCTTTTTCCATTACTCTAGTTCTACAATACGATCTCACTCATGTTCTCATTTCCTTCAGCACTTTCTTCATGCATCATGTGGGCAGTTGATTCATGCTTTTCTAGTTTATGAAAATGTATCTTGTTGTATAGTTCTTGGAAGACACACATGTTTTAAGCACTGCAGGTACTTCAGGAGGAGGTCTAGACTTCATCACCAACATCCATCTCCCACCTCATCCACCTCAACCATCTCTTGTTCCACCATCATCCTCACTAGTTTTTTGTCCTTTTTATTGAAATTTCCCTAAACACATTGAGTGAATCTAGCCATCTCTTCTCTTGGATATTGACTCATGAGTGTTCCTAGACCTTCTAACACCCTATCCCGTTCATCACACACCCTTTCCAAGCTTCCCAATACCTCCAACACCTCACAATTAGCTCTCGGTTGTATCATGTAGGTTTCCTGTAATTCCTATAGGATCATCTTGTAGGTTTCTAGTACATCTTGTAGGTTTTCCTGAACCGACATGTTTTGAGGCCGAATTGATGGGGAACCTCTAGGAAGTCACAAAAGCCTCCTAGGACCCTTCCACACCATCCAACCACAACCTAAACCTTCTAGCCATCCTCAACCACCTCCCATCCACCTGTCACATCCACAAGAACAATTAAATTGCATGCTTGATTTTACCAAAGAAAACCAAAAAAAGTGAAAACAGATTTAGTTTGGTTTTCTTACTTACACATTAGTATGGTTTGATGCTCTTTACTTCTGTAACTTAGATAGAAACATTAGGTTAGTGTTGATTTAGAAATTCTTCTTAACATAGATGTTTAAATAGTTAATTAGGATATGGTGTGATTTAATTACATGTTGTTTTCCTCATTACTGCAATAGAGTAGCTCCCTTAGAATAAATTTTCTCTTATTCCATCAAAGAATCAAGCTTCTTCTCACTCTATAGAAGTCTGGCATGGAACCCTTGGGATCTCTCACCAGATGAACAGTGACAACAGGCAGGACCTTCACTTTTACTTATGCATATGGCACTGTCACCTCCAAGTTTGTACGAACCCTAGTTTGATAAGTAAAGCTGGTAGCCCAGGAGTTGTAGCATTCTTCCTGCAATACTGACGCTCATCAAGCAGCAACATTCTTCCACTCCTTACTCCCAAACTTCTTAGGCTTCAATTCTGGATGCAATGACCAGCAGTGTGCCTCATCGTGTCCTTCCTTCTTACAATGAGTGCATGAAGGTTTATCTTTATTCACAGTGTTTGTTTTCTTCTCCTTCCATTTAAGTTTCTTCTTGCCTTTATTCTTGCTTTCAATAGGTTTGGATGATTTCCCAACATCTTGGGTTACATTTTTATCTCTAGCTTTTAGATGAGTTTCTTGAACCAATACATCATTTAAGGTAGTTGGATTAAACATAAGTATGGTATGCCTCAAATAACTATAAAGACCACCTATGTATTTCAACAATGTCTCTGGTGATTCCAATGATATGCCTAATGTTAAAGCTTTCTTACGGAATTCCTGAGTATAACTTTGAACACTTTGACCTTTTAATTGACGTAGTGTTTGCCAACTCATCATTGCTTGTTGCATATAAGCCAAAGGATAAAATTGATTTTTAATAGCAGAAACAAATTCATTCCATGTTGAAATGATTTTACAATGCTTTTGGAGATCTTCTTGTGTCTTGCCTTCCCACCATACAAGTGCGGTTCCTCCAAGTCGAAGACTAGCAAGTTGGATCTTCTTCTTTTCTGAAACAACTTTTTGCACCTTGCAATACACTTCAATTTGTCTTATCCAATTATCAAGCTTTTCAGCGTTAAGTTCTCCATCATAAATTGGAAAATCAAATTTTACATCTAATTTGATCAAAGAGGATTTCTTCTTTTTCTTCTTAGAAGGACTAGATTTATGAGAAGAAGAGGATGATGATGACGATGATGGTGAGGATGGAGGAGATGGTGGAGGAAGCATTCCTCCCTTTCCCTTATCTTCTTGATCTTTAGGTGATGAAGTGCCTTCATCTTTATTCTTCTTAAACTTGCGATACATCTCTTCCACCATTGCACGTATCGTCATGAAACTATCCAAGAATTGAGATTCTGATCCAAGTGGAGTTTCTTCTGCCATCCTTCTTTGTGAAAAGACCCTTCCAATCTCTGGATTTGCCTCAACAAGCTCACCTTCACCTCGTCCAAACCTCAACCTAGTAAGCATTCGAATCTTCACACAAATTTGTCAAACCTTAAAAACCTTGTTGCTCTTACACCACTTGATCCGTTAATTAAAAAGGTATTATAGACTATTGGGTTGTGTTATTCTTTCCACGACTAGCCCACGTAGTGAACCGGGGGGTTAGAGGGTGGGCGGAGCCCCCCTCTACAGGGTCTGGGGCAGCGCCCCAGGATTTTTTTTTGACCCTATATTAGGTTGGGCGGACCTACCTATGGTTTTGTGCATGATTTTTGGTCCATGGTTTTGGACGCGATGGTTTTTGGTCCATGGTATTGGATGCTTCGACATTTATAAATATGTATTGTAACATTGAAAGGAACATAATGAAGAATCAAGCTGGTAGTCCCGGTTTTGGGATCCAGGGGAAAAATCTCTGTGTATATGTCTTTTATGTGTTATGCTCTCGCATTGTTTATTTTCTATGTTTTAGAATTCGTATGCAGGTAATTTCTATATGGGGTTAAAACCTACATATACTATGTGTGAATTTGCTTATGTTACTTAGTGCAACGGATCGAAAATATTGCAAATAACATAAACACGTAAACAATTTTAAAACACATTCAAACACATCAACACAGCCAAATTTAATAAAGGAGTTCACCAGACTTTCTGGCTACGTCTCCTGGTCCCTTAGCTTCCAGTGCTAACCTCTTTATTTTGTCTTCAAAATGTCGTTACGGGTATGAGCTTGAAAACAAAGTCTCAAATGAGAAAATGGACCTCGCCACTGCATTCAACTTGAAATTTCGAGTCAAACGAGTATAAAATTGACCATATTTGGCCACTGTGACCTCCAAACCCCCTGGGATGGTCCAAAACCACCTTTGTCCCTGCAAAACCACCCTCTGTTTGGCAAAAACCACCTTGGCCTATGAAAAACCACCTCAGATTGCGCACTAGTGGTATGGCGGGTTCAACACCTGCATTGTTTATTAAAAAATTAGTTCGACTTTGTTTCAAGCCCCAATTGTTGACATGGTTAGCAGAGGTGTGTTAAAGTGTTGCATATATATAATTTTGGAAGGTCAAGGGTTCGAAACCCCCGCCCGACCATTCCGCCATTGGATACGTTATACATTGGATATGCGATATATTACTAGGTTGTTCCGTTGGTTATACATGGTTTATATGGTATTAATATACCATATGTGGTTGATATTTTCGGTGAATGTGGGATATATGCGATAACATTAAATCAAAGGTCCGATGGTCGTGGGGTTGACCCCGACTGTCCGACCTTTTTCCAACACCCTTATCCGATACACAATAAATGTAAACTCATCGCTTCCGTTACCAAGGCCTGTGATAGCCCAACCGGTGAGCTAATTCCGGTGAAGTCGTTGCCACTCTAGGAGGTCAGGGGTTCGATCCTCCCTGATCCCCAAAATTTTGGAAATGAGGCCAAATTGGGCAAAATCTGGGCTGCCACGCATCAACACTGGATTGGCCCATATGAACCAATCACAATTTGCCACGTCACCTCCTCTGCTGACATCATCCAGGACCCATGGCTCATTCCCGGGTTGACACGTGTCCCTGTTGGCTCATTCCCACGTTGACACGTGTCCCTACTGACGTAGGCATTGACTTGGTTGACCGTTGACCGTTGACCTGGTTGACCTTTGACTTTTGACTTTTTTGCCCTAATTCTCCATAAAATTTGACTGGCTCTAACTTCTCCATTTGGACTCGGATTTACGCACCGTTGGAATCGTATTGATGAGAACTTCCACTTGATCCCACTTTCATATGCATTTAAAGACTTTGATATGGAGGAAAAACTAGATCCATTTTGGATCAATATTGGTGGCCACCCACCTATTCCACTTGGACCCCCACCATTATTTCTTTCAGTTTTTCAGTGTCCTTATTTGTAGCACAATTTACTATTTTTGGCAGTTTTTCGGGTCCTGAACTTCCAGAACCGCTTTGAGGCCCTAAACGATGTTTTTTTGGGAAACTGGGACCAACATCGATTATAGGTTGTTGTTGGTCATTCAAAAGTTGTGTTCCTAGGATAGATGTTTCTAACGAGGTATTATGTGCGTCAAATGAAGATCATATGCCAAAGGTATGACCCCGAGAAGTTGATGTACCAATTACCCTGTCGGGGCCCATAGTTTGGTGCTTCATTTGCTATGGTTAGGTTTTTGGTTGTTTAAGGTTTTCCATTGTTTCTCAATAATAAATAGGCCTTTGAGCCTCATTTTAACACAGTTCAGAGGCATGTAGTTTCCACATCTCTTCTCAAAGATAAGCTACCATCACTCGCGCTTGTCTTATTTCCATTTGGTTTGTAAGCATATTTCAGTATTTGATATTAATGAAATGAAGTGTTATTTCTACTGCATATTTGTATTTATGGTTATATTTGTAATTTTTGCATTCCTGTTTAAATTTGGATCAATGGTATCATAACGGTCTACACTTTCTCTATTTTTTTCTTTCCATATCCCCAACGAGGTCGAGATATAAGGAGTTAGGCTCGATCTGGCTGAACCTTTGCAAGATCAACCTCGCAAACCCCAATGGCCGCCCATGGGGGAATAAAAGAAAGACGAGGGGGCAGAAGATCCTATCAAAATATTGCTTGAGGAGGCCCTCGAGAAACAAAGGAACGTGATGATGGATAACTTTGCCCAAATCCTTCAACGGTTGCCCACCGATGGCGTATCCACATCCAGCAGCCACTCTGGAGGCTCCACTCCTTTTAAGGTACAAGTAAACTTTGGAATTCCCATATTTGAGGGTCAAATAGATGCAGACATCATAGATAAATGGTTAAATCTGCTAGAAGGATATTTTTCTTTTCATGATTTTTCCAGCCGAAAAAAGATTACTTTTTTTCTTCTCAAAGTCGCCCCCCACGTCAAGGACTGGTGGGAAACCTACAGTGAGAAGTGGATGAAAGTAAGACCTCACTTTTTTCAGCCGCACCCACTTGGAATTCATTTTGGGATGCCATCAAGGAGGAGTACTACTCTGTCGGGAGCTATGAGGATATATACAAAAAGTGGATAACGCTGCGGCAGGGAAGGGACCAAGATGTGCCAGATTTTACCAATGTTTTTCATACCCTTCGCATGAAGTTTGGTATCAAGGATTCTGAGAAACATTTGGTACTCAAGTACCACGACTTCCTACATAGGTACATCGAGAATGATATGGAGTTCCTATACATCTCCTCGCTCGGCACAACGTACCGATATGCTGTCGATATCGAGCAGAAGTTTAAATAGAAGAAGCGAGACTTTGGATCTGTGAATCCGAAGCAAGAGAAAGGTACCCCCAAACCGCAGAACAAAGGACAAAGCCAAGGTGGGGTGGCCTAGGACAACCCTCCAAAGCCACAAGCAAAGAACAACAGTATGAAGCTGAAGAAGGACACAGGAAAATTGTGCAAGTTCCATAAGAGCTCCAATCACAACACAAGTGAGTGTCGGGCCAAGCAGTCACTGGTGGCCAAGCTGAAGGCTTCAGAATCGGTTGCATGTTCCGAATTTGAGTCAGAACGTGACAAGGGGAATGAGAAAGGGAAGCAGATTATCGATGTAGAGCTCAACACCGTCGTTGCCACCATGAAGATCCAAAAGGAGGAACCCGAAGATCCAGAGGAGGAGGAACACCTCTTCCACTCCCATATGTGGGTAAAGGTTTCCTCGTTATAGTTCATTGTCGACAACGGGAGCCAAAAGAACCTCATTTCGGTAGAGGTCGTGAGGCAGCTGGGCTTACAGACCATAGTACTCCCACAACCATACACCATCGGGTGGCTTCACTAAGGACGGGATCTTCGCGTGATCTAGCAGTGTCGCCTTCCATACAACATCAAACCCTTCACGGATGAGGTATTATGTGACATTGCTCCCCTTGATGTTTGTGATGTATTATTAGACCAACCATACTTATGGAAGTGACATGCTATGTTTGAGTCAAGGCCTTGCGCTGTTATTGTTACTTTGGGAAATAAGTTGTACAGGATACCGGAGGTAGCACCACCTACCACCATCTCTTTGGTTACTATAAAACAATGCAGTAAGCTCATTTCCAAAACCGAGAAATTTGTTTTCCTAATGATACGTCCTTAGGGAAAGAAGAAGACAATGGACACGACCTCCAGAAAATGCCCCTCCGCACGACAACAACAGATGGACAAGGTCATGGAAGAGTACGAGGACATCTTCACCTCCCCTATAAGGATGCCTTTGCACTGTCACGTCAAGCACTCCATCGATCTGACCCTAGGTGCGTCGTTGCCCAATGGACCAATCTATCGATGATCCGTTATGGAGAATGATGAAATCACGAGGCAAATTCAGGAGCTACTGCAAAAGGGTCACATCCGACCGAGTTCATCACCCTGTGGGAGCCCGATCGTTTTGGTACAGAAGAAGGATGGGACTTGGAGACTATGTATTAGCTATCGAGCGCTGAACAAGATATTTGTACGAAATAGGTACCCGATCCCATGGATTGATGACCTTCTGGACCAACTCAAGGGGGGCAAAATATTTCAACAAGATTGACTTGAAGTCTAGATATCACTAGGTACTAATCGAACCCTCCGATGTGTGGAAAAATGCCTTCAAAGCCAACGAGGGCCTTTTCGAATGGTTGGTTATGCCTTTTAGGTTGACGAATGCTCCTGCAACCTTCATGAGGCTGATGGATGACATCTTGCGGTCATTCACCAACTCATTTATAGTGGTATACTTGGATGACATCCTGATCTTCAGCCGGAGTTGGGAAGAGCACTTACACCACATTCGACAGGTTCTCCAAACACTGCGGCAACACAAGCTGTGTGCCAATTTGGAGAAATGTACTTTTGGCATGACCCAGGTTCAGTATCTGGGATACATTATTTATGAACGAGGGGTGCATGTGGATCTAGCGAAGATCCAAGTCATTCGTGATTGGCCAGCCCCAACCACTCTGACATAGCTCCACAACTTTCTGTGTCTTGCCAATTTCTACTGCAGGTTCATGTTGGGATTCTCTCATATCACTTGGCCCTTGAGTCAAGTCACCAAGGGAGGAGCGAAAGCAAAATTCTTTTGGTCTGAATCTCAACAGAAGGCATTCACAGACTTGAAACATCGCCTCTTCTCTGCACCAGTGCTCACTTTACCAGACTTGCAACAACCATTTTAGATCGCGACAGATGCCTTTGACTATGCTATTGGGGTAGTCGTTACTCAACGAGGGCATCCAGTGGCATATCACAGTGAGACACTTTCAGACATAGTCCAGAAGTATCCCACTTATGAGAAAGAGGTGTATTCCATTGTGCAAGCCTGCCGACAATGGAAGCATTACATTTTGGGGAAGGAAAAGATCATCCACACAGACCAGCGACCCCTGCAGTTCATACAGACGCAAGGGAAGTTGCAGAATGATCGTCATTTGAAGTGGTCCCCATACCTGCAACAGTTCCATTTGAATATCAATTATAAGAAGGGCAACACCAATAATATTGCAGACTGGCTCAATCGACCACCGATCATGGCATTAACCAACGTGCTCGACTCTTGTGGGCACGAGACTTCTGATTGGCCACTTCTCTACAAAAGCGACACAAAATTCGGCCACACATACCAGATGCTCTTGAAGGGTCAACAAGTTCCATATTTTCACCTCCAAGATGCCCTGTTATGCCACCTGGGACACCTTTATGTTCCTTCAAGCGAGCGAGCCAAGATGATTTGGGAAGCGCACTATAGTCAGGCCGTTGGGAATTTCGAGGTTGAAAAAACAGTAGCAGTATTCCAAAAGTATTTCTATTGGCCAAATCTTCGATAGGATGTCAGGAAGTACATCAGATCTTGCACTGCCTCCTCCATTTCAAAACCAACCATCAAGAAGCAAGGCCTCTATACTTTGTTGCCTACTACAAGTCGACCTTGGGAATCCATCTCCATGGATTACATGTTGGTCCTTCCTTCTACTAAGCATGGCAATGACTGTGTTTTTGTGGTCGTCGACAGATTCTCAAAGATGACCACTATGGCGACCTGTAAGAAGAATACCACAGCATAAGCCACTACTAAACTCTTCTTTGAACGAGTATGGGTACACTTTGGATCCCATAGTCTATCATCTCAGATCGGGACAATAGGTTCCTTAGTACATTTTGGTCCAGTCCCTAGTCGATGGTGGACACCAAGCTCACTAAGTCCACAACTTTCCATCCCCAAACTGGTGACCAGACAAAGGTCTTCAACATAATGATCGTACACATTATGTGCATGTACAACTCAAAGCATCCACGCACATGGGATGAGAGCCTCCCCTATGTCCAGCACAGCTATAACCGGGCTCTCCATAGTTCGACTGGCCACAACCCTTTTTAGGTGGGCTTCGAATTCCAGCCACTATGTCCCATTGATGCGGCCATACCATTTGCAGCTACTTAGGTAGATTCGACTCATGTCCAGTCGGAAGCCGATAAGGCAAACAACTTCATTGAGCACATCCAACATATCCGCTAGCAGGTCCATGACATTCTGGAGAAATCAAATACCATGTACAAGCAGCGACATGATCAACATCGGGTTCCATACAAGTTTCAGGTGGGCGACAAAGTCTGGTTGCATTTGCAGAAGGATGGCCTTATTTATGTTTTTTTCAAAAGATATTATTTGTTTATCATAATAACTATTATAAAAATATAAATTATTTATAAACTATTTTAAAAGTTTATTAATAATATTATAAATCTAAGGCATTAATATTATAAATTTTTGGGATTAACATTATATGTCTAAAGGATTAACATTATAAACATAAAGGATCACATCTTTGAGTTTTCATATTAATCGCTTAGATTTATAGTATTAATCTCTTAGTTTTATAATATTAATCAAATAAAAAATGCATTTTTCTAATATTTAATATATATATATAACTACTAATATAATTAATATTAGTGTTACAATTTAAATATTATTAATGATTTTAATGTTATTATGTTAATAACATTAAATATTAGTAATTTAAAAAAAATAGTATTGTATTAAATATGATTAAAACATGTATTAACCAAAAATTAAAACATGATTAAAGCGATTAAACATGAGTATAAATTAAAATTGTATTAAATATGATTAAAACATATATTAAACATGATTAGAACATGTTTAAAATTAATATTCTATTAAAATATTTAAAACATGATTATTTTTAAACATAATTAATATTGTATTAAAGATATTATTAATATTTTTTATTAATAATATTATTACTAATAATGTTTTAAATATTATTATTTATGATAATGAATATTATAAAATTATGAAATACTAATGGTAAATTATTTATAAATTAATATAAAAAATATAAAATAAACTATTTATAAATTATATTATAAATATATTTTTAATAATATTCTGTTTTATATAATATGTATTAAAACCTAAATCGTTTTTTTTTTAATATTTGTTAAAACCTAAGATTAACATAAATAAAATGAAATTATAAAAAACTAATATTATAAAAATATAAAAACTTAAATTTATAAAAAACACACAAGGGAAAAACCTAAATATATAGCATCGAAATCATTGAAAATTATATATATATATATATATATATATATATATATATATATATATATATATATATATATAATTTTTATATTTAATAACATAAAATTAAAATGAAGCTGAGGAATTGATTTCTACTTAATAAGCTGCACAATTTTTTTAGACGGGCTCTAGATGCTTTAAAAACTAACAATAGTGAAAAAAAAAACATCTTAGTATTAGTCTTAAAATGACTAAGAAAGCTCAAAACTATTTAAATAATGAACTTGTTATTATATATATATAGAGAGAGAGAGAATTGTAAAAGCTAATCTAATTTTTTTATTAGATATTAATTTTTTTTTAATGTGTGTGAGATTTTTTTTACAGATTTTTTAATATTATGTTTTGGGCTATAATTTATATTTAAATATCTATTTTGTATTTAATTTACAAATTAAAAGGATTAATCTACTTGTATCATACTACTCATGAATAAAATAAATTTTCCTAATGATATATTTTTTTTTATCCATCAATATCTATTTATTGATTATATTCATGTTAGTTGTTTATATTCATATTCATTGATTATATTCATGTTTTTATATTTTTCATTGATTCAGATTACTTTTCACAATATGTACATCTTTATTGCAGAAAAATTCTAAAGTTATTTTACTTTTATTAGAACATTTTACATCCCATCGTATATGTATCTTTACTTTATGCAAATTGACATTTGCAATATCTAGGGAAAAAATTAAAGGTTTTCATCATCATAGGTTGATGATATTTTAGTTCAGGGTTTCATATAATCTTTTTTACCCTACAAAAGTGAGTGTTCATATTTTCAAATTTCTCACATGGAAAAAATACCTCGTTGTTTAATAGCAAAGAGAATTTGGATTTTGATTGATTGGGGTTTGAGCTAAGCTCTAGTAGATAAAACATAATGAAGGGGTGAAATTGATGGACACGCTAATGAAACTGACCTCTGTTATTTGGAATTGGACACGGGTTATCAATGTTTTGATACTGATAATCATCTTATTCCAAAATCCACATTTTCACTACCACCACAACTTATTCCAAAATACACATTTCCACTACCATGACAAGTGTATGTGTAACGTTTTGTAGTCTTCTCATTCTCGTTAATCCTCATAAGTGTCAATTAACAAATGACATAGTAAATTTTTAATCAAACTTTATAAAAAATCAATTTAAACAAAGTTTAATCATATAATTTAGATATAAAAAAAGTTAGTGATGTGAATTAAAACAATTAGAAGACACCTAAGGTTATTGCAATTTTTTATTATAAATTAAAATAATAACTTAAAAATACAAATAACAATAATATATATATATATATATATATATATATATAAAAAAGACTTCGGAACAATAAACATAGAGAGCGTCTTCTATTACAATTGAGCTTCCACACTTTTATATTTTATATAATTAAAAATGGTTAAGAATGATAAAGAAAGTTAGAGTTTTCTACTAGAAATTACCTTCCATATTTATTATTTTATATTAAATAAAATAAGTGTTAAGAATAATAAAAAAATTTAATCTGGACCATGAATGAATGCATTATTATGATAATCCCCATAAATTAGCGGAGAAGAAAATCTTTAGTCCACCAAAAGACTTAAAAATTTACCAAACTTGAAATGCCGGTTATTGCTGGATAAGTTCAAGTGAGAGCCAAAAGTTTGAGGTGTAATAGAAAGAAAATAACGTGTAACGTCAGATTACAGGCTCAAGATGCAATACTAGGAGACGACGAAACTTTGAGGGGCCACCGACTAAATAAACGCCTTCTGCCGCCCGCGTTGATGAGAGAGCTGTTACTCTCTGTGTGGTACGTGTTATTTGCCCAACCACAAACTTTGGTGACGATCTTACCGTTTCGCTCAACTATGATTTCTTTCCTGGCACTCCGTCGCGTTTGTGGATTTTAATAATTGAGCAGGAGTTGCAAGCTCTCCCACCTGCCTGCACAGCTGACGGATACTATTTTCCTTCGTCTATCTCATACCTGCAATGGACTTTGCCATGCCTTCCCCTGCTGAGAATTTGACCAGAAGCACGTACAGAGAGTTGAAGCACCATTTGGTGATGTTCCCGTTCATGGCTCAAGGCCACATAATCCCCTTCTTGGAGCTCGCAACGCTGCTTGCCAAACGAACCGGATTCGCCGTCACGATAGTCAACACGCCTTTCAACATCAAAAGACTCAGACCCGAGATCGATTCCATTGGCGAGACGGTCTCGCTATCCGCCTTAGAATTCACTGGAGTCCACACAGAAGCTTCAACACCTTCTCATGAACAGCGTTAGAATTCATAACCGCTATTATCGTAAAAATGAGAAACCAGAGTGCCGAGTGCTTTAAAAAGACACGCAGATGCCGAAGAAACTTTCTGTGTAGATTATAAACAACATGTTCTCCTTGCAGTAGCTGCTAAGAACATCGGTTGAGCGGGTAGATAAATTCAAATTCGAACATCGAATGAGTGGGTAAATAAATTCAAAATCAAATTTCAAATTAGCCTGTCATTAATGCGTATATTGTATTGTATACCCTGGTATTTATGGGTAGTATCATGTATGCTATGGCCATGAGCCGCGTTCTCGTGGGTATTGTATGGTCATGGAGTAGTCACCGGAAATAATTTGGTCGCGTTATTTTTTTTTGCCGACAAACAGAAAAGACGGGAGTCCCCATGCATAATGATCTGCAAATGCAGAGGTGTACTTCACACTGACCCTGCAGAGAAAAAAAGTACTCTTAAAGACTAATAAAGGCCCTATAGCATGGGATTTATTGGTTGCCGACCGGGTATGACGCTGCATAAAATGACATAAGATGGGAATAAGCATTAATGGCCCAATAACATGGGATGTATTGGTTGCTGTCGCTCTCAAAGAAGGGAGTGAAAGTCAAGACAACTAATTAATGTTAGTCATGACTTCGCATGTGACAGAGGTTCGAGTCGACCAGCACGACGACCTTTAAATTTCATATAAGACATCGTCAACAACCTTAGAAAAGTCCGCTGGGCCTGTTTGCGACCCATTTTTATTTTATTTTTTTTAATATAGAGAAGCGAAAATGAAGAGAACTCAAGTCACCTAATCAGTCCAGAAGAGAGTCAAGTCAAGACAACTAATTAGTGTTACTCATGACGTCCCATAGGACATGAGTTCGAAGAAAAGGCAGGACAACTTTGAAAGTTCACTGAAGACAACCTGTCGCTCTCAAGAAGGGAGTGAAAGTCAAGACAACTAATTAATGTTACTCATGACTTCGCATGTGACAGAGGTTCGAGTCGACCAGCACGACGACTTTTAAAGTTCATAATAAGACATCGTCAACAACCTTGTAGCGTGAGTTTTTAAACGTCGTTTACTAGCGAGTAGCAATATGTGAGAAAAGTCCGCTGGGCCTGTTTGCAAACCATTTTTTTTTTTTAATATAACCTTTCATTGCGTGCTTCCTCAGACTTACTCGTATGTCACACGGCAGTTGTCGAGGTTGCCACGAATCTTTCCGGAAGCTACGGATACAAGGTAATGAATCTTCAGAAATGTAGCCCAAGAAGCTAGAAATAAAGTGTAAGGAATTAATTGAATATAGTTCAATATCAACCAATGAAAGATTTAGATAGATAAACAGAAAAGGTTGAGATAACATAACCGGTCATCCTCAAAGACAGACTCTTTGTCATTAGCACTCCTTATTATGACCAATCACTCTTTTTCATTAAATTGATAGGGTTTTTTTTATCTGGGTCATTTTAATCATTTTGTTAATTGATACTTTTGATGAAATGATTTAAATTAAAAAATGTCAATAAATTTTTTAGTGGTTACTCTATCCATAAATGAAATTGAAAATAACAATTTCCTTACATATCTAAATCATGTGTTTAAACTTTCTTTAAATTAATTTCTTACTAAACTATGATTTAAAATTTGCTACTTATATATATTTCCACTTATTAGGATTAGACAAAAATAAAAACAATTATAAAAATTAAAGAAAAATGAAATTAAAAATAAAATTTGAACACGTGGTTTTGTGTGTTAAATTGTGTGTGTTACATTAGAAAATGTGTGAGTTGTGATTACAATCGTGTCATCTCCATGAGCTGCTCCATTGCAACGCGTTTTAAATAGCTTTCATTGTGAAATAAATGGCTTTGACTGGTATTTCTTAGATCAAGATTTTTAATTACTGAGTTCTGCTTGCAATGAACTATTTTGATAATATCATGCGATTACCATTTCATCTTCTTGTAGCATGATTGTTTTTATGTGCGTTTTATTTATTAATTTATTTATCTTAGTTTTCAATTGGTTTCATGAAAAGCTTTTACATATTTAATAATTTTTGTTTCATAAAAAAGCTTTGTAAAAATTATAAGTGTCTTAGGTTCATAATTAAGTGGTAAATATCTATTTGGTTTTAATCTTTTTATTTTTTTCATTTATGAATATTTGTTTTTAGATTTTTGTTGTTAAAATGTTTCATGTAAGCCGTGGATGTGAAGAGGCGTACTTTTCTATGACTTTCTTGCCATATTTGTTTATTTTCTTGCAGTGTAAATAGTGTGCCATTATTTCGTGGTAAGTGGAAGCACTCTGCAACTATTTGGCTCCCATTTACTGTCATGGTAAGAGATCTGCAATTGTTTGGTTCAGTATTATCTCTTTCTCTCTTGGCTCAAAAATAATATGGTGGTTTTTCTTTATAATATTCTTTTTAATGTATAGAATTATTTATGAAATTAAAGATTGATGCTGTGTGAATAGTTTTCCTAATAATATTTTCAATTGTTTTGCTAATAATATTTTGAGTGTGTTTATAAGGATTATTAGTTTTAATTATTTGATCACTGAAAAGTTAAAACTACTCATTTATAGTAACTACTCATTCATAGTCATTGCATTGATACATTCAAACTTAGTTTTTGTTAAAATGATTAAAATCTTGAATTAACTAAAGCAATATATTTATAAGAACATGCAATTTCTATACCAAAAATTATAACTTTCTTGTTAGTTTAATAAATTAATTAATAAATATGCATTTGGTTTTAATTCTTTTCATTTATTAATTTTTGTTGTTATAACTTTTTGTAGAAGTATTAGGTTTGAAGAGAGGCATTTGTTATAGTCATGTGGGACTCTTTGGCTAGAAGAGATTTGTATTTCATCCCAATGCAAACAATGTGCTTTTGTTTGGTGATCAATGCAAGCATTCTACATATGTTTGGCTTGTATTTGTTGCGATTGTAAAGCATTTGTAATTCTTTGGTTGAGTAAAAGCAGTTTCTCTCTTGACTCAAAATACAATGCCTTTTCTTTACAATGTTTTCATATTATTTCATTGTTGAAAAGTTAAAGCCAACCATTTATGTTTTGTCATATTAATTGAAGTTGGGTTATTTTTTTTAATATTCAACCATTTATGGTGGTCATGTTAAACTATATGGTTCATAATATTGTTAATATTTGAATTCAATCCCACAGGTAACACATTTTTTAGTTTGGTATATTTATATTTTACCATGCAATTATATTTTACTACCTCCTACCATGGTTTGGTTTTCCAAATGGCTTTGATTGGTATCTCTCTTCAACATTATTAATTGCTCAACATTTAAGAAGTTTTGGTTTATTAAAAACTTTGCAAATATTTAATATGGACAAAATATAATCATTGGTTGTGATGTCAAACTAAAACTCAATATCGTAATTATCAAACACACTGTATTGCTCATGAAATAGAGATTGGTTTTGGGTAAAAACTAATATATTACATAGAAAACTAAAACATAATATTATAACCCACTCAATTAACTATAAACAAATAGAAAATTACAAATGCTTTCCAAAACATAACCCTTCTAATTTTAATGATATAAGATTATTTTTAATTCATTATTTTTAATATTAAAAAATATATTAATAATTATTAAACATTAGATTAATATAAACATAAAATTTGTTATAAAACTAATTTTTCGTCAAACTAAAAATCAATATTGTAATTATCAAACATACTGTGTCAAAAAACATGTTGATGAAAATAGAGATTGGTTTTACCGGTTGATGAAAACAAAGATTGGTTTTGCATTTTAGTTAATTATTGAATAGAGCGATATTAATATAAATAATATTAGTATTATATAACAAAATAAAACCTAATATTATAACCCACTCATAACCCACTCCACTGGCTAAGAAGAAATAGAAATTTACAAATGCATTCAAAAGAATAGCCCCTTGTAATTTTAATGATATAGAATTTAATTATTTCCTAATAAAATAATTGTCAAATAAGTGATAGGTCAACTAAATGGTTACAGGAACGAAATCTTTGATCACTTTGAGAGGAAGGCATAAAAATACTGAAGTTCTTGGTATTGTAAATGAATATGTATCTATTGACTCTATCATTTTTCAATTTTATGGAGGATGGACCAACAAAAATACAAAAAATATAAGTTGAATGAAATAATTATTTCTGTTAGCAATATATCAAACCCAATAAATTAAATTCAAAATAAGTAAGGCTACACCATTGAAACAAATGAGATATTGCAAAATTTAGAATGCCACGCTAATATTTTGATATACCATGCTCATAAACAATTTACAAAGTTTATTTTTTAATATGAGGTTTTATTTTTTAATATAGGATTTAGTATTAGGTTTACTAATATATTATTTTATGTTTATTAAAATTTAAGTTAATAATAATAATAATAATTTTTTAAGAATTTAGTATAAAAATTCTCTTGCTAATATATGTAATAATTTAAATTTAATATATTTTAGCAATTGATTTTAAAAAAAGTTAATAAGTTACACCATTGAAACAAATCAGATATTTCAAAATTTAGAATGCCACTCTAATATTTGACATATACTTGTATGCATCTAAAGAATTTACAAAGTTTATTTTTTAATATAAGGTTTTATTTTTTAATATTGGATTTAGTATTAGGTTAACTAATATATTATATTATGTTTATTAAATTTTAGATTAATAACAATAATAATATAGTTTTAATAATTTAATATAATAAATTTTAGCTATTAAATATAATAATTTAATTTAATATATTTTAGCAATCAACTTTAACAAAACTTTAATGTTGTTAATAAAAAAAGTACCTATCATACAAATGTAAAGAAAAAATGGATTATTTTGATAAAAAATTTAAATTCATACATTAAATATTTAATTTATTTTATTAATTATAATTTAAAAAATAAAAATAGATTAATTTGATTAAAATTTATAAATTTATACCGTAAAATATTTAATTTATTTTTATAATTACAATTTTTTTTGTTTTTTCACCATGTAAAATTAAAATTACAATTTGTACTTGAAAAATCTTTAAAAACGTTGAAATCTCACTTGAAAAATGAATCCTGAATAATTAGCATTTATTGTTTAATAATATTGAAGTTAATATGAGTGTTTAGTTCATCCACGCTTTGGGTCTGCTATAATTAGCATTTATTGTTTAATAATATTGAAGTTAATATGAGTGTTTAGTTCATCCACGCTTTGGGTCTGCTATAAGGTTTGGTTTTATTTTTAATATTTGTTGTTTCGTTTTTTTAATATTAGATTTTAATAATAAGTTTATTATTAATAGTAGATTTATATTAATTTTTTATTGAGGTTAATGATTATAATATATTTATATTAAGATTTATACTAGAGTTAATAATAATATTAGATTTAATATAATTTGTATGAGATTCAATATTGATATTAAGTAATGATTATTACCATTATAAATATTATTATTTTAACATTATATTTAATAGGTAATGATTATTAATATTCATAATATTTTAATGTTAATATTTAATATTATTTATTGATATTATTTTTAACATTATTATTAATTTTAATTTTAATTTAATATATTATTTTAATTTGGTTTTATTGGATGTTAACCGTCATCATGACCATCATCATATTAAAATTAATATTAATTTAAATATTGATTATTAATATTAATATCAATTAATATAAATATGAATATTGATATTATTTTGATTATTAATAATATTTATAAATATCAATTTTAATGTTAATTATTAATACTAATAACATTAAATGATATTAATAATGATGATTATTAATAAAAGTATTAATATACCATGTGAATTATGTTTAGAAAATTAATATTAATAATATTATTAATCATAATAACTTTTTGAAATTTTTAACATAATAGCATTAATATTGTTAATAACATTTAAGTTATAATATTAAATTTAACAACATTTGATTAATATTATTAATATCATTAACATTATTACTATAAATAATATTAATAACATTTAGTATTAAAAATAATATTAATAAATTTTAATTTATTAATATTATTTTCTAGTATTATTTCCAATTTTTAATATTATTAATATAAATATTAATTAATGGTGACGGGCCTTGGTTTGACTGTAAAGGGTGCACTATTAAGGCACTTCATGCAATATGCCATTGGTTCCAGTCCCCCTATGGGCGTTGACTTACCAAAAAAATTATTAATATTAATTAATATATTTTAACATTAATATCATTAACGCTTATATAAATAACGCTTTAATATTATTTATTAATATTAATTTTAAAATTAAAATTAATATTAATATTAATTAAGATGAATACAAATATTAATATTACTTTTAATATTATTAATATTTACAAATATTAATTTTAACATGAATTAATAATATTAATAACATTAAATAATCATGGTCAATCATGGTCAAACATGGTCATATTGTGATGAATATCGTCTCTTGGTCCAACATCACATTATCACAAGCATGGTCATCCATAGTCAACTAAGGTCCAACTATGGTGACAAAGTTTGTCTCAATATCATAATCAACCTTGGTCAACCATGGTGTGAAATCACATTGTGACAAATATTATCTCAATATGAAAATCAACAAAGGTCAACAATGGTCTAACGTCGCATTGTGACAAATATTGTGTCAATATGAAAATTAACCATGGTTAATAATGGTCAAACGTGTTTCTTTTAGGGTTTATAATATTTATCTTGGGGTTTATATACATTGGGTTTATAATATTAAATCCTTGGGTTTAATATTATTCCCTCGAGTTTATAATCCCTTGGGTTTTTAGTATTAATCCCTTGTATTTATTAATCCCTTTGGTTTATAATATCAATCCCTTGGGTTTATTAATCTAAGGGTTCATATATTCATAGGCTATAATATTATTCATAGGGTTTATAATATTAATCCCACAGTTTAATATAAATCCCTTCGGTTTATAATCTTGGTCAACCATGGTTAATGAGTGGCCAATGTCACATTGTGACAAAGATTGTCTCAATATGAAAATCAACCACGTTCAACCATCGTCAACCATGGTCCAATGTCACATTGTAACAACGATTGTCTCAAAATGAAAATCAATCATGGTAATATTAATACCATGAGTTTAATCCCTTGGGTTTATAATATTGATCCTAGGGTTTCTAATATTAATCATAGGGTTTAATGTTAAGCTTATTGTTTATAATATTAATGTTATGGTTTAATGTTAGTCCCTTAAGTTTATGATCTCTTGGGTTTATCGTATTAATCCTTTGGGTTTATCAATCTTAGGGTTTATGTTCCTAGGATTTAATATTAATCCTAAGGTTTAATGTTATTCCCTTGGGTTTTTAAAATTAATCCCTTAGGTTTATTAATCACATATGTTTATAATGTTAATATTAAGATTTATAATATTAATATTAGGGTTTACCGTTTATTTTAGTGTTTATATCCCTTCGGTTTATAATATTAATACCTTGTGTTTAATATTATTCCCATGGGTTTATAATCTGTTGGCTTTATTAGTCCCTTGCGTTTATGATAGCAATCCCTTGGGTTCATTAATATAAGGGTTCATATTCCTAGGATATAATATTATTGACAAGATTTATAATATTAATCTTAGGGTTCAATTCAAATCTCTTGGGTTATAATCCATTGGGTTTATAATATTGTGTCAATATGAAAATCAACCATGGTCGATAATGGCCAACCATGTTTATTTTAGGGGTTATAATATTTATCTTAGGGTTTATATACATTGTGTTTATAATATTAAATCCTCGGGTTTAATTTTATTCCCTTGGGTTTTTAGTGTTAATCCCTTGATTTTATTAGTCCTTTTGGTTTATAATATCGATCCCTTGGGTTTATTAATCTAAGGGTTCATATTCCTAAGGTAGAATATTATTTAGAGGGTTTATAATATTAATCATAGGGTTTAATATAAATCCCTTCGGTTTATAATGAAGGTCAATTATGGTCAAAAAGGGTCCAATGTCAAATTATGACAACGATTCCCTCAATATGAAAATATACTATGTTCAACCGTCATCAACCATGGTCAACCATGGTCCAACATGACATTGTAACAAATATTGTCTCAATATGAAAATCAACCATGGTCAACAATATTCAATCATGGTCAACCATAGTCAAATGTCGCATTGTGATCAAGATAGTCTCAAAATGAAAATCAAACAGGATCAATCATGGTAAATATGAAAATTAATCAATGGAAAATCATCCTCAACCTTGGTCCAACATCACATTGTGAAAAATATTGTCTCAATACAAAAATCATGTAGGAATTTACAGGGTAAGTTCCTTAGAGAGAACACCAAAGGACACCGCTCACAAATAGATCACAGATCAATACACCGGTATTCTTGACGTGGTTAAAACCCTCAAAGAGGGAACAGTCCATGGCCTGAGCCAACACGGCCACTTCAGACAATTTATTAATAAAAGAATGAAAATTTACATAAGCTTCTCTCATGAACGGTTACCCTACAAATCACCCTCCATGCTCTTTAAATAGAGATCATGGACCAATCGGGTGTTAAGCCACGGATCAAGTGTCGGTAATACCGAGGAGAGAATGAACCGTTAGATCAATTCATGTCTAGAACATATCATGACTATCGGATTGTAAGTTACAAAAGTACATAGTAAATAAACACACTTTACCTAACTCTACACTAGACCAAGTTATACTTAACTATTTCCTATGTGTCAGAATATCCTAACATCCCCCCTTAAGAACAACTTGTGATAGGATTGAAGGATGTACAAATATGACACAATAGGAGAAGGAAGGAGGAATTAGAGCCTATCCCCCCTTAGTGAAAACTTCCTGAACTCCAACCATAAATTGAAGTTTAGTAAAATTTGTCTCTGTGAGAGCCTTTGTAAAGATGTCTGCAACTTGATCATTTGTTAAACAATATTGCACTTCAAGAACATGGTCATGAATGAGCTTTATGATGAAGTGCATGTGCAATTCAATGTGTTTTCTGCATTGATGTTGGACTAGATCTTTGCGTAGTTGAATATCACTTTGATTATCACACCAAAGTGTACTCGGATGCTCCTACTGAAACCAAACTCTGACAGGATCTAATGAAGCGCAAGGCTTCCTTACTAGCTTCTACAGCACCAAGATACTCTACCTCTGCTAAAGGAAGAGAAATGGCACTTTATTTCTTGCAAGCCCATGTAATAGGTCCTAAACCAAGAGTGAACACATAACCTGCAGTAGACTTCCGATCATTAGGTTCAACAACCCAATCAGAATCAATGAAACCAACCAATAGAGGAGATGCTTTTGCACTATAATGAATCCCAAATTGAACTGTACCTCGAACATAACGAAGTATTATTTTAGCTGCTTTCCAATGACTTTCATGTGTGTTTTTCATAAAACAAGCAATAAGGACAACCACAAAGGAAAGGTTAGGATGAGTATGGGTCAGGTACAAAAGTTTTCCTACAAGTTGATGGTATAAGGTAGCATCAACTTCAACGGAAGTACAAGTGACTAAAAGTTTGGCTCCAGAATAAAAGGGAGAAGGGGTTGGCTTAAAGTCTTCCATATGAAAATGGCGTAGAATATCATAGGCATACTTGGACTGGGAAAGGGAAACATATTCCTTGGATTGCAAGATTTGAAGACCAAGAAAATAATGCAAGTGTCCTAAGTCTGCCACTTCAAACTTCTTTTTAAGGCTGGAGTTCACATGGTTTATAAGGTTGGGATCACTACGAGTAAGGATAAGATCATCAACATAAATAACAAGAATGATAAGAGACTTGCCCACTTTCTTGGTGTAGACATTATTGTCAGAATGACACCTAGAAAAGCCAATTTCTAAAAGAAAGGTATCCATTTTGGCATACCAAGCCCAAGGGGCTTTCTTGAGACCATAAAGGGATTTCTTAAGCTGACATACAAGGCTGGATTCTGTTTGTATAAAGCTAGTAGATTGTTCCATATAGATTTCTTCATGCAAGTCCCCATGCAAGAAGGCATATTTAACATCCATCTGATGGACTTCCCATTTGAAAGAGGTAGCAAGGGAAAGAACAAGGTGGATAGAGTTCATTTTGGCAACAGGGGAGAAGGTTTCCATATAGTCAATGCCTTCAACTTGTGAAAAACCCTTAGCAACAAGACGAGGTTTATGTTTATCAACTTTTCCATCTAGTCCATACTTGGTTCTATAAACCCATTTGCATCTAACAAGTTTTCATCCCTTTGGAAGAGGAACAAGATCCCATGTATCATTTTCCAATAATGAACGATTTTCTTCATTCATATCTGCGTCCCAATCTGGATGGCCTAAAGCTTCTACAAAGGTGTCAGGATCATAATTCGCTCAAGCTTGAGCTAGTAATGAAGAGGCTCTATCGAACTAAGAACGTGTACGTCGTTGATTTGTAGGATCACCAGCAAGAGCACCTGCTGCATCCCGAGTAGCACAGACCCATTTTGGAAGCTGAGGAGCTGAAGGAGGATCCTTAGAAGGTGGGGGAGGATTGTCATCCTCGCTGTCATCATCTGAAGAAGAAATGTTTTTAGATGTAGAAGGGATAGAGAGAGGTGGCACATCCGCCGAACTAGGCTCGTAGGCCGATATATTTTCAGAAAACTTCACATATCTTCTAATGATAATAGTTTTGGACTTAAGTGGAATAAGTCTATATCCTTTGACATCTTCATAATATCCAACAAAAATACATTTTTCACTCTTAGGTTCTAAAGCTTTATGTTTCTCATCTGGATTATGGGCCCATGCTTCACTTCCAAAAACATGAAAGTGACTTACATCTGGTTTAATTGAGCTCCATGCTTCTTCTGGAGTGATATTATTTAAAACCTTAGTAGGAGCGCGATTTACTATGTAATTTTCACAGTTAATTGCTTCTACCCAAAAATTAAGACTAAGTCCTTTAGATTGAAGCATACAATTAGCCATTTCCTTTAAGGTGCAATTCTTCCTTTCAGCTACACCATTTTGTTGTGGAGTATATGGAATAGTATGTTGCATTTGAATTCCATTCTTAGTGTAAAAGTTGATGAATTTGTTGTTAACATATTCTCCACCATTATCAGATCTTAGCTTAAGAATTTGATGTCCAGATTTCTTTTCAACAAAGGCCTTAAAGGCCAAGAACATGCTAAATACTTCACTCTTGAGTTTTAAGAAGTATACCCAAGTGCGTTTGGAGAAATCATCAATGAAAGTTAAGAAACACTTGTAGCCAGAGAATGAAACAAGTGGAAGTGAACCACATAAATCACTATGCACAAGCTGTAAAGGGGCTGAGTCGTGCCAAGAGGCATGTTTTTCAAAACTATCCTGATGATGTTTTCCGAGTACACATCCGGAACAAACACCATCTCTACAAGACACCATTGGAAGACCTGTCACCATATTTTCTTTACATATATTCTGAAGGGAGCGATATTTTAAGTGACCAAATCGCTCATGCCAAAGTTTGCTCACTTCATCATTATGAGCAACAAATACCGAGGGAAGATTTGATGACCCAAAGGTGTTAAACTTATACAACCTTGTATAATCATCAGTAATGCCAATAGCTAAAATCTATCTAGGATCTCTTAGGTCCTTAATTACAACATCGTGAGGTGAAAATTCAACGATTTTACCTTCACCTGAATGAGTTATATGATATACAGATAGAAGGTTGCAGGATAAGGTTGGAACACATAATACATCATTAAATTGACCATTGTCTAGATGAACAATTCCAGTCCCTACAACACTAAGAGATCTATCATCACCAACATATATATTTTTGGTGTTACAATCATTTAAAGAAGAAAACATGGCTTTGTTTTTGGCCATGTGATAAAAGGCTCCAAAATCAATGAGCCACTCATGAGAATGAGAAGAATAAGATACATTTAGTGCATAACCAGACTGAGATGCTTACAAACGACATGTAGAAAGTGTTATTCCTCAAAATGAAGTTGAAGTTGAAGAGTTATCGAAATTGATGTTATGCTTCTTCATTGTTGCTTCCAAGGCTTCCATATTCTTAAAGCATTTGGATTCTATGTGGCCACTTCAATTACAAAAGTGGCAATGTCTATCAGTCTTCTTCCCTTTGTTTTTATTTCCCTTATCATTTAATTGAAATGATTTTTCATTTTGAGACTGAAATTGCTTAGGACCCTTGTTTGTTTTAGGACCATTCTTTTTAGGATACTGCTTTTTAGAATTCTTTGAATTTGGTTGTTGCTCGATGGCTAAGGATTTCTTAGAAGAGTTTCAATGATTAAGAAGACCAAGATATAAGAGCTTTTCTTGTTCTCTTATTAAATGATCACAAAAGGCATCAAAAGAGGGGGACTTGAGAAATAAAGGCTTCTCTAGTAGAATGGAAGGTGGAAACGAACACAGAGTAGGCTAGTCCCAACTTAGTAAGAATAGAATATAAAAGGCTACCATCTTCTTTCTTAACCTTAACACCTTCCAAGAGAAGTCTAAGGGTCTTAAACTTGGACAAAAAATCTTCAATGGAAGAAAAATTATTGGGGTCCAATGTAAGAAACTCATTTTTGAGTTGATGGGCTCTAATTTCATTTTTAATTCCAAAAACTTTAGTGAACTGTTTCATTGCTTCATTAGGAGTATCAAGTTCTGTGATATGGAATCTAAGGTCTGGAGAAATAGACATCCCTATCAACCCACGTGCTTGATCTTGCCTATTTTCCCATTTGGTTGCCTTATCTTCATCTTGAGGTTTGGTTTCTTGGCCTGAGGCTATTCTGTAAAGACCTTTACTTCCAAGTAAATCCACAATGTAGGACCACCATTGGAAGTAGTTGGTGCTGTCAAGAATAACTTGGCATGGACTTTCCATTTTAATAGAAACTGAAGCTGTAGATGTTGAAACTAAGTGTTCCAATGGAAAGGTCTTGAAAAATTAAGCTGATTAAAAAAAACAGCTTTGAAAACAGCTTCAGAATGAAGAAGTTATGGCTTTTTGAAGAAAAGTTGTTGAAGATGCCAACAAAGTGAATGAATGTGCGAAAATGAATGATAATGTTATATTTAAACACACCCCCCTCGCCCCTCCTTCCAAACTTAATCTAATTATCTCATTTAAAAAAAAATAAAATTATGTGACTCACTTTTATAAATAAGTGAAAGTCACTTTTACAGGTCGAAGGTAAATTTACAGGTAATTTACAAGTTTTTATGGTTTTTGTTTCGAATTGTCTTTGAATATTTATGCCATTGGCTAATTTCCTACTTTCTTCATGTTTTCCAAGTTGGTTGCAGGTTTGGTGAGCTCTGGAGAAGGTTTGGACATGGAAGACGATTGGACATGGCTTCTACGCCTATCCGGTAGGAAAAATCCTAACAACCATTGCCACTATGTTTTTCAACACCTCACCTTCCTATTGGAATTTTTGTTATTTTTTCTCTTGGAGTTTCAATCGCTTTGCGTTTGGTGAGTCTCCTGTTGCATTTCAAAGGGTTTTGTAGGTTTAAGGTTTTGTGTGTCTTTAGGTGTTTTCTTAACTTTCAGAGTTCTTCACAGTTTTGCTTACTTTTTTATTTTCATTATGGTTTTTTGTGCATTGGCTTTCCCACTTCGTAAGTCCTTAGTCTTTACTCCAAATTTCATAAACTATTTTCTTATTGTAACTATCATTCTGCTCTGCAATTGATTCATTCTCAGAGGACATTTATTTAAGAAAAGGGTGGTCCATGCCATCGACGTATATGGAAGCATGGCCTGTGTATTTATCCTATCTTAGCTTAAACAATAGGGTGTGTTAATTTATTCATTTCGGATGGAATTTGTTCAGATGCAACTTTATCATGTTTGGGTGAATTAGGTTTTGCACTGATTCATATTCTGTTGGATATTTTTGTTTCTTATGCCTAATGTGAATGTACGAATTTTGATGTTTATGCTATACAATGGATTTAACTGGTAGTGTGTTCCCAGATAGATTGATTTATAAGTTGTGTTGGTGGAAGATTGTTAATTGAGTCCTGGTATGGTTACATCGTTTATAGTTTTCTTTAGGCCATCATGTGTTGCCTGAGTCAGTTATAATTTAATTTGTATTTGGTATATTTTAATGAACCACAAAGTTATATGGAAGCATGGCCTTTGTATTTATCCTATCCTAGCTTAAACAATAGGGTGTGTTAATTTATTCATTTTGGATGGAATTTGTTCGGATGCAACTTTATCATGTTTGGGTGAATTAGGTTTTACACTGATTCATATTCTGTTGGATATTTTTGTTGCTTATGCCTAATGTGAATGTATGAGTTTTGATGTTTATGCTATACATTGGATTTAACTGGTAGTGTGTTCCCAGATAGATTGATTTATAAGTTGTGTTGGTGGAAGATTGTTAATTGAGTTCTGGTATGGTTACATCGTTTATAGTTTTCTTTAGGCCATCATGTGTTGCTTGAGTCAGTTATAATTTAATTTGTATTTGGTATATTTTAATGAACCACAAAGTTATTGGCAACAATTGTAACAAGTAAAAACATTTTCTTAAGGCATTTAAATCTAATATTTAAATGTGGATATTTGAGCATGTTAAAGAGTAGCAATGAACTCAATTCCAAAACTTGAAATTGGACAGTTGGAAGTGTGAAGTATAGAGATTGACATTTAGCAAAATAAACTGTCAATAAACTTATAACAGAGGAAACCATGTGTTGGAGGCATGTTAGGTCCCTATACTACTAGTGTAACCCCTTATTGTTATTAATACAACCCCCTTATTATATTGTTGTGCCCATGTAGTCCCCATATTGTTATTATTGTGCCCCATAGAAGCCCACTATTGTTATTATTGTGCCCTTACATTATTATTGTTATGTCAGCTCTGATTATATTATGACCCCTTAGACTCCTATATATAGAAATGAGGTCTTGTCATTTGTATCATTTAAGAATTGTTCATTTGTGTAATGTAAAGGAGGTTTCCCCCTTGAAGAGGCTTATTTCTAAGGTGTTGATCTATCTTTCCTATCTTTTTGTGAGCTGGTTTCATAACATTTGGTATCAGAGCTTTGGATTCTAGGGTTTCACTACTCCAAACAGGTCATCGTAACATTTTCTCTATAACTTTTGCGCTACAAAGTTTCAAAAGCTAAAAGGAAAACCCATTTGAGAAGATATCGGTCTAAACCTCACGTCCAAATTTCAGATGTTGTCTCGCTATATTTTCGGAGATATGATCTGAGGAAGTTAGGGTATTTGCAAGCTCCAGAATTTCATCTCAAACAGGTCATCATGGAATTTTTGCTATAGTATTGTTTCTACAAAGGTTCAGACTCTAAAATTAAAACCCATTTGAGACAAAAAGTTTGTGAAGCTTAGGTCTAAATCTCAGACCTTTTCTCGCTATATTTTCGGAGATATAATCTGAGGAAGTTAGGGTTTTCGCAGACTCCCGAATTACATTCTAAATAGGTGACCTTGGGAAAATCATCATAACGTTTTCTCTGAGAAACAAATTGAAATTTCGTAAGTAGTTACAGAAAGAAGACAAACTGTAGTTTTCTGTGTATATTTTTCAGATCTAAAGGTCGAAACAATGACACGTGGCATGTCGTACAAGTTTGTTGTACTGAAACATTATATAATAAAGTCATCTTAGGAGATTGGGCATTACGTTTTCTTGGAGAATCATATTCTAATCAGACTTGCGGGGTTAGAAAGAGGACTCAGAGGGCTACTGCAGGACACAATTTCAAAACTTGGAGATCTAAAATTAGCAAGTTACAGTCGTTTCAAGATCAAGCTCTTAAAATCAAGAAAAGGCGACATGAGGAAGTTTGATGGCAATGATCCGGTACAGATGGAGCAATATTTTGATCTACATGAGGTTCAACTATTACAAAAGGTACATATTGCATCTTTATATTTAGAACCAAATCAATTTTTATGGTATAAAGGGATTTTTTCTCGTAAAACACTTGTCACTTGGTCAATTTTCACAGAAGAAATGATAGCACATTATGAGGATACAAAGAGTAACACCTTCTTTAGCCAATTGATAAATCGCGAACAAAAGGGTTCAATGGTAGAGCATGTTGAGGACTTTCAAAAATTGAATATAAGGGTAAATGATATTCCAAAGAAGCAAAGGATTGATGTCTTCATAGGGACTTTAAAGGATAACATTCAACATGAGGTTTGTCATTGGGACCTTGATTCATTAGAGCAGGCATTCAGGTTGGAAAGAAAAATTAAAAGTGAAATTATCAAAACAGGGAATCCCACCACTCACAACTATAATTATGGAAGTATTATTCCTCCTAGCCTTCCACAACCTACAAGGTTTACACGACAAGAATTGGAAGAATAAAGAGAAAAAGGGCTTTGTTACAATTGTGATAGCAAATACACTAAAAGTCATAAGTGTGCTAAGAAGAAATTATTTTACATAGATTATGAAGACGAGGAAGAAAATGATCAAGAAACATCAAAAGAAGAGGATATACACCAGGAACCAACCCCAGAGAAAGAAGAAATGAATCCGACCATATCTTGTAAAGCATTGGCAAGAATTAACACTCCTCAAACTTGCAAGATAGAAGGACATATCAAGAAGAAAAAGGTTCAATAAGTGAAAGATCACATCGAGAAAGAAGAAATGAATCTGACCATATCTTGTAATGCATTGGCTGGAATTACCACTCCTAAAACTATCAAGATAGAAGGACATATCAAGAAGAAAAATGTTCAAGAAGTGAAAGATCACATCGAGCATTAAGAAATGAATCCAACCATATCTTGTAATGCATTGGAATAAATTACGACTCCTCAAACTCTCAAGATAGAAGGACATATCAAGAAGAAAAAGATTCAAGCAGTGAAAGATCACATCGAGCATGAACAACAAGTTCTCCAACTTTTAAAGGATAATGCCACTTTGGTGCAGAATCGAATGAAACAATGGGAAGATCAACATCGCAGTGAAAGAAGTTTTGATGTAGGTGATTGGGTATTTTTACAGCTACATGTCAAGAAAGCTATTTATGAGAAGGAAATGTTGGCAATACTATCTGCACTTAAGAAATGGCGACCTTAACTAATGGGAAGACACTTCAAGGTAAAAATGGATCATGATGGTCTTAAATACTTTTTAGAAGAAATACTATCTTTAGAAGAACTGAAAAATGGGTCACAAATATGTTGGGTTATGACTTTGAAATCATCTACAAAAAATGGAAGGAAAATGTTATTGCAGACGCACTGTCAAGAAAGGATGAGGATGTGGAAGCATTTTTTTGTGCTATTTCTATTATCCAACCAGATTGGATAAACAAAGCAAGGGATGAATGGAAGAAGGAATAAGAAGTATGGCCACTCATTCAAAAGTTGCAGAAGATCTGAGTCCAAACAATATTTCCATAACTTGATGAGGAAGGAAAAATCATATTGGAGCCTGGAGCAGTCACTGAAACAAGAACCTAACAGATACAAAATCGATCAATTTCAAAGTATCTCATCAGGTGGAAGAACTTACCAGCTGAAGATTCCACCTAGGAGGACAAGAATTTTATATAGAAGCATCAAGAACTACTCAAGCGTTGAGGACAACACTTTTTATTTTGAAGGAGAGGGGCATGTTAGGTCCCTATATTACTAGTGTAACCCCTTATTGTTATTAGTACAACCCCCTTATTATATTGTTGTGCCCATGTAGTCCCCATATTGTTATTATTGTGCCCCATAGAAGCCCACTATTGTTATTATTGTACCCTTACATTATTATTGTTATGTCAGCTTTGATTATATTATGACCCCTTAGACTCCTATATATAGAATGGAGGTCTTGTCATTTGTATCATCTAAGAATTGTTCATTTGTGTAATGTAAAGGAGGTTGCCCCCTCGAAGAGGCTTATTTCTAAGGCGTTGATCTATCTTTTCTATCTTTTTGTGAGCTGGTTTCATAACAAGGCATGCTCTTGAAAGTAAACTAACAAGCTAGCAAACCTTTTTCCTTCCACAAAATATAGGGTACCATCGAAGGGATCAATATGATTGACAGAAAAAAGGTGGCTAAGTACATTGGAACTAAGCACTAGTTGTCACATAGACTGAAGTTGATCCATAGCCCCATAGAATATTTCAGAGCCACAATAACTAAACATGTAAATGATTTCTTTAGTGGTTCCAAAAGGAGTAGCAGGAGTAGCTATGGTGAAGTAGAATCTGTCCTCCAAGCAAGGCAACACACTCATCAGATTGATTATGCTTACATAATTGTGTTTATGCATCTCAATCATATCGTTGTTACATGATTTGGTAGATAACATGCTTGTAGCAAACTACCTTTAGCCATAGAACACTTTTTCCATCCTAACCTTGGGGAGTTCATTATGGTGATCTCTGGCCATCTTAGATTCCATTAAATAGATTGGTGTGGATTTGCTTCTATTTTATGGTTAGAAATGTTAGGGTATGTAGGTTTTATGGTGCCAATTTTTTCAAAGGATAGTGTATGCATGGATGTATAGAGGGCCATTTTGGCCCCTCTTATGGACAATATTATAATGAAAACTTGTTCATTTTTGGCATGTTCACTATTGGATCCATTTCCTGTGGCCCTGTGTTTTTGTCTACAGGGGATGAATGTTGACCATTTCCTGCATATTGCTATTTCAGTGGCTCTGAATCTTTGTTCTTTTACACTTTTGGTCTATGCTCTCAATAACAAATGACCAATTTAATTGAAAATTTGAGTTGAATTTTCATCAAGGAGGTAGTCCATTCAGGCTTTTACACTCGTTGTGTTTTGTTAGGTCTGTTAGTTTTAATTTTTTCTAGTAGATTTGGGTTTCCAAATGATATGTATATTTTCTGTGGCAATTTTGCATTCAAATATTTTGATTTCTTTTACTGGTACTTATGGTAATGGTTAAATTTTCAGTGATTTTACTGTATTGTAAATAATGAAGTTGATTGACTTGTTTCAGATGTTTGCTCAACAAAAATCAGGGTTTTTTTGTGTGTACTATTTGGAAAGATGCAAGATTTTTCCAGAGGAAAAAACTGTAATTTTCATTCATTTGTAATGGTTCAAAGTTACTTTCTGTAGACACATTTCTGTTGTGTTTTCTTAATGTTTATGATTATTAGTTAAGTGATCTTTTTTCATAGCTTCCAAAGAGGATTTTTATACATTGTTCAACCAAAAAGGACGAGTGAATAGACTCCTTTCATAATGCTGTGTGCAACCAAATAGCATATGGAGAGTTCAAAATGTATAGTAGAAAATGAAAGGGATGAAAGTAGTCAATTATCTTCCTTCCCGTGCAAAGAAATCCATGCAATGTTTTATGTTTTAACTATAGGTATTATGTGCGTTATCTGTTGTTTCATCATGAAGTATTGCTACATTCTCATGAAATGTAAACTAAAAATGTTGTCATTGTTTCACTTGTGTAAACCATTTGGTGTGTAGATGCATAACAGAAAATCCCATTTGCATTCTCAGGTAAGATTTCTACATTATAATAGACTATATATGTTCCTTCTAAAATGGATTTTGGTTACAATGCCGCACACAGTATGAAATAAAACAACCTAGGTTGTAAGCCAAAATGTTTCTGTGACAAGAAAAAGATACAATCCATCCAAAATCCACATCATAATGTGGTTACAACCAAAAACATATGACACCCCTATTCTTTATGGCCCTGAGAATCTTGAGTGCCAAAACTCCCTGAGTTACCTTCTTGAGCTAGGTAGGTTGGCCTTCCTAAAAAGGGTTGATTAGAAAATGGTTGATTGCTGCCATATGATTGAGTCCAATTTGCAGCTTCCAACCATGGACGTATTGAGTACCCATACCTCACATTTGCACTACTGACCACTGCATTAAGTGGAGGCGTGTAATGAGCATACATAGAATTGACACCTCCTCTGGTAGGAAAAAGGCAAGTGGGTAAACCCTTAGTTTTATAGTGAGGCACTTGAATGTTTATGAGATATTGGGATAATGGTGTATTATCTACAATGGAGTCCAATGAGTTTGAAATAATCATGGTTTCATCAACTATGCTTGCATCATTGTCAACCATATTGATCATCCCTTGTTCCTTTTCAAGAATTTGTTGTGTCTTTCTTGATTCCTTTTCCTGTCCTGCCATTTGTTTTTTTTGGTCCTTAACTTTCCTTGCTTTATCTCTTTCAAGCCTTTCATATGCTCGACGTTGCGCTGCAACAATCCTTGCTGCCTTCTTCTCCTTGACTAGATCATTATTTTTCTATTTTAATTCTTGCATTTCAAATTTCTTTTTTTAGACTCAACTAACAGGTTTATATAGTCCTCTGAGGTGAGTAACTGTGAGCTTCAACCCAAACAAAGACTACCCGGTGTACCTTGATTTTTTTTCATTGATACTCTTTCTACTGGTAGCTTTAGGAACTAACCAAGTATCTTCTCTACCCCCCCACTTGCATGTGATTTCTTGGTACTTCCCTTTCAGTATCTGATGGAATTGATTGAACTATATCATTATCTTCATTGGATGCCTCATTATGTACTTCATCTTCTTCCATTGATCTATTTTCCACAAAAAAATGAACAATTTCATAGTTCAATTCTACTGGTTGTGAGGGCATGTTCATTATTTGTTCATTGGTTGTTGAGACACTATGTGCATTCATATTAATCATTGCTTCTTCTAGCCATGACGGTGGGGTCACTTGGCTTGGCAATGTCAATTGGTCATTGTCAACTACATGTTCAACAATGTCATTAACAATATCAACAGCAGGAGTTTCATGTTCTTGAGTTGGTGGAACGATCTCCATGTTACTGCAAATTTGTTCATGGTTATACTGTGTTTCACATACAGTTTCATCATATTCATCATATAAGTGTCCTTGAGAGAGGGAAATCATATTACCAGCTGCAACCACATCATCTTGGTCATCTACTTCATGCACTTCAACACCTATTTGGGCATTCCCTTCTTCCAGACCATCCACATGAAATGCCTGGCTACAACCAGTATCATGCATAAGAGCATCATAGTTCAGTGGCCAGATTCCTATCCTCCTAAAGCCAACCTTGATATTTGATGGTGTTAGAGCCCTTTTAAAAGCTTTACTTGCAAGCTCTGCTAGCTCGAACCTTTTCACCTCAACCCCTGGATTTTTTGCCATCCATGCAGCACACTCCGACTTGAAATAGTTCTTGAAAGGGCCAAACACACTAACATCAAGGTGTTGCAGTCTGTGAGTGGTATGAGAGGGCAATGTCAACAGGTCGATGCCTAAATTGTTTGCTTCCTCAATTTTTTGTACAACCATGTGGCTCCCATGGCCATATAATATCAATGGGTGTCTATTACTAGGTGAGACGCCACTTGGTACCAATGCAGCAAAGTGAAAAATCCAACTTAAAAATAGTTCTTTAGTCATCCATGCATGGGGATGTGCAACCATGCATGCACCTGGTTCACAGTTCTGTATATAGTTTTTCAGTTGATTTTTACCTTTGAATAGATAAAATCCTGGGATTGAAGTACCAATTGCATTGACACAACATAAAATAGTTATCCACTCCCTACTCTTAGGAAAAATATTTGGCACATTTCGGCTTCCTCTATTGGCAATTACTTGCATGCCACAATTCCTCCCTGCCTGTAAACCTGTTTCATCACATTTCCATATATGGTCTGCTCCATAAGAATGTTTATTGTAAGCACTAGAAAGTGTGTCATAGAACTTCTGCACAACTGCAGGGCGCAAATTTAATGCTCTATCTCTATCAAGGCCCTCAACAGTATGCAATATAAGTTCTGGATGCCTTTTTTTAAACCCAAACCACCATGATTTACCAGGAAATCCATCTTTGAATGAGTTTGGCCTCCCTTGACAGATTTGAGCAACTGTGGATTTGAGTTGTATCAACTCTAGCCCATGTCCCAATTGGGCCATCTCTTTACACCACTCAACCACCTCGGCCTCCTCCTCCTCAGTGATAACTGTAAGAGGCCCTCTACATTTTGTATGAGTCAGTGCATTTATCTAATAATGTATTAACGCAGGAGGAATACCATGTTTCTTTGGAGATGCCTGAACTAAGTGTCCATTAAACTCTATGTCATCAATTGCAACTAACATTTCTTCTTTTTTCCATCCTCTTATAGCACTAATATTTTTAGTTGAGCTTGCCCCTTGGATCGTTGTTGATGGTGGTTCTGTGGATGATGCTGTGATAACATCAGCTTCAGTCGCATGGTCATCCTCAACAATGTTCCTTGGGGCATTGTTGACATTGGCATCACCTGTCCTGTCCTCATCAGACGATGTGCATCGCAGTTGTGCACCCCTTGTCACTCTCCTGCCACTTCTCCTTGTACGAGCAACATAAATACCTTTTGCCATAGATGCAACAACCTGTAAAATTATTGCATGCATTTAAATAAGAATATTTGTAAATTATGCTTTCATATAAGGCAAAAATACTTCTGCTTTATTACAGGAAATTATCAACAGGTATGTTAGTATCCTTGAAAAATCAAATATACAGAATCATTTTGTTGTATGTCTTCAAAATTATCAGTGATTGTTGTTTTGATAACTTTTATTTACACTTAAAATACCATGACTGTATTGATTGGTTTTGTTATGCATTTCCCAACAGTGCCTCTTGTTCGATTTGACTACTTAAAATATTGTTTTGTTGTTTTGATAACTTGTCTTTACAGTTAACATACCACGAGAAGATCTGGTAGTTACTATTGCTTGAATTAATTTGTTTAGACTCCTGCTTGTTATTGCAATTGAATTCATTCACGGCCCCCGCTGTCTCACCAGGTGGACTTGCATAATGCCTTCTAGGTCTGTTCTAGGTCTGTTCTTCGGTAATGAGGGTGAAGTTAGATAGAAATATAAGTTGTTGTTTGGTAGAGGGTGCATGCATGTGTCACCTTCAGTGAACTAGAGTGTTTCTTTTGTAGGTCTTCAGATCAGCCTCCCATTCAGTTAAACATCTAGTTAAGTTCTAAGTTCAATTCAGTTCTAGTTCCTCCCACTACAACCTATCCCTCTTAACATTCATTATCTAATTTTATTTTATTTTATGTATGGATGCACTTCTCCAAAAATGGATCTCTGGCTATCAAGGAGTTATCATTGGCCAAACCAAGCATGGTATTTAATTTCACCAAGGCTACAACTTGAGACCCCCTAAAGCACTCTTGATTGCAACTTGGCACCATAACAATTTTTTTCCTCATGTTACTTACAATTGAAGTTTTTAGTCATGTAAACATTCATTTCAACTACAACTCTTATTTGTATCTTGTCTACATATATAAGAGAGGCCATGCCTTTTTCTTAAATCGGGAAAGCATATTATCAATTTGTAAAGTTTTGAGTAATTATTGACCTCATATATCAAATTAGATAAAGTGAATAGGAGTAATGAGGGTGCAGTTGGATAGAAATATAGGCTGCTGTTTGGTAGAGGGTGCATGCATGTGTCACCTTTAGTGAACTAGAGTGTTTCTTTTGTAGGTCTTCAGATTAGCCTCCTATTAAGTTAAACATCTAGTTAATTTCTAAGTTCAATTCAGTTCTAGTTCCTCCCACTACAACCTATCCCTCTTAACATTCATTATCTAGTTTTTTTTTTGTAAGGATGCACTTCTCCATAAGTGGATCTTTGGCTGTCAAGGAATTATCATTGGCAAAACCAAGCATGGTATTTAATTTTACCAAGGCTCCAACTTGAGACCCCCTGAAGCACTCTTGATCACAACTTGGCACCATAACAAATTTTTTCCTCATGTCACTTACAGTTGAAGTTTCTAGTCATGTAAACATTCATTTCAACTACAACTCTTATTTGTATCTTATCTACATATATAAGAGAGGCCATGCCTTTTTCTTAAATTAGGAAAGCATATTATCAATTTGTAAAGTTTTGAGTAATTATTGACCTCATATATCAAATTAGATAAAGTGAATAGGAGTAATGAGGGTGCAGTTGGATAGAAATATAGGTTGTTGTTTGGTAGAGGGTGCATGCAAGTGTCATCTTCAGTGAACTAGACTGTTGCTTTTGTAGGTCTTCGGATCAGCCTCCCATTCAGTTAAACATCTAGTTAAGTTCTAAGTTCAATTCAGTTCTAGTTCCTCCCACTAGTTCTAGTTCTAGTTCATCAAAACTTGCATCATAAGATCCTTGTTGAATAACATGTAAAATATGGACATGTATTCAACCCATTCAATCTAGCTGACAAATTTTCATTACATGGATAACTAGCCTCAGTACCTGTTTCCATTTCTTCTTTTCAATGTTGATCATCCTTTTCTTGTTTAAGAACACATTTAGACTTTAGCATAATAGGAAAGAAAGCTATCTATAGCAGGTGGTTTTGGGGTATAGAAAGTGATTGGTCAACGAGTTTACAAAGCGTCAACTTTTTTGGTTCTATGTTTGCTTTTCTTCAATTCTTCAAAAATCTTCCTTGCCACATGTAGCTTTTGCCACATTTGCAATAGTTTGAGGATGGTTGTGCCTTCTTTGTGGTCCTTCATTCTGATAGTTTTCCCCTTGTGTACAACAACATTCCAATAGGTCCCTTCCACTGCTTCTTGTTCATTTGTTTATGCTATTTTCTTCCTTTTACATTGTTTTGTTTTCTTTCTGATCATATTTCAAGAATGATCTAAACCCCCTTTTCCTTTTCTCCTTTCAACTTTTTCTTCACTTTATTTTGCAGGTCTTGTTTATGCTACCATTAGTCTTGATAATGTTTATTGGTGGCCTCATACAAGGTTTTCGGTTCCAACAGCCGAAGTTGTATTGCAATAGTTGACCACTAATTAAGCAACTCATCTGAAGCTTCTGATCTATTTTACAGCCAACACAAGGACAATAAATCTATGCTTATCTTCCAATTGGGTCATAGTTTTTGTTTCTTATTATAAAATTTCATTAAGCTTTTGTTAAAAATGATTCTCAGAAAGAAATTGCCTTGAGAAATTATGGGTAAACAGATTTCAATTGAGTTGATCATCATGTTCCTACATATTTTTGCATGTTGTCTTATGATAAGTTGTTATTTTAGCCTTCATGTCACTAGAGAAATGTCCAGGCAACCAAACTTCTGCTGCAATACCTAAGGTGCTACCATTAAAAGTTGGGGGCTTTTCAAGTTATGTTGATTTTCAACTTCCTCTATATATGTAAATGAGGTGAACCACATGCTCATCTTTTCTTAATGGATCTTGCATGTACATTTTTGTGCTTACATTGACTCCAGGAAGGATGATAGCTCTTAGTCCAATCTTCACGTTGATATTGGTGAATATTTTGCCAACATACTTAGATTTTGCTGCATTTTGTTTGAATCCCTATGATCATTCTTTGTCAGACTCTCATTTTTTATTAATCCCTTCAATATGTTATGTTACCTATGTGGTTCTTCAGGGTTTCTTTGTCCAAATCCCCATTTAACATGTTCCTCTTTTTTCACTCAACTTTTTATTATTGCATGTTGCTTCTGTAATTTAAACACGAGATTCTTGATGTGCTCAAGGCATCAAGCGACACCCTGTTTCTCTTCATCTACTGACTAGAGTTGTTCCCTTTATTAATGGGTCTCATCTACGAGTTCTTTGTTCTTATCTACCAACTTTAAACTATTAATATAGTCCCATTAGCTTTCTATAGTGTTAGTCTTTAATATTTATCTATCCTTTAACATAAGGATTATGGACCTAAGAGAGAACTCAGAATAACCTAGTCTGGTGTGTTAATTCATAAATCATATAAAAAATGCTAAATTTCTAATGTTAATTTCACATAGATGCATGGCATTTCTAACCTCATTTATGCTATGTACTCTGATATTTGGAGTGGTACCGTATAAATGCATTTTTTATATTCAGTAGAGGTAGAAATGTATTTGAAACTTTGTCTCTAGGTTTGTTTGTTCATTGTGAATAGGATATCTAAATTGTTCAGATATGAATGAGAAGACTTTACCTGGGTAAGGGGTCCAAACCTCTCAATGACATTCAAGGTTTAAAACAGGAAAAACAAATTCTATATGGATTATCTTCAACCATCTATCTTGTGGAATATCTTTACTTCAAAGGTGGGCTTAGTTGAAATCCATGTACATGAATTGCAGTGCCATCTTCACGTCAATGTGGGTGAATATTTTGTAAGCATACTTCTTACATTTTGCTGCATTTTGTTTGAATCCCTACATCATTCCTTGTCAGACTCCCATCTTGTCTTGATCCCTTCAATGTGTTATGTTACCTAAGTGGTTCTTGAGGCTTTCTTTGTCCAAATCCTCATTCAACATGTTCCTCTCTTTTCACTCAACTTTTTATTGTTGCATGTTGCTTTTGTATTTAAACATGAGATTCTTGATGTGCTAAAGGCACCAAGTGACACCCTGTTTCTCTTCATGTAATGACTAGAGTCGTTTTCTTCATTAGTTTGTCTCATCTACCAGTTTTTTTTTTAATTTACCAACTTGATATTATTAATATTGTCCCATTAGCTTTCTATACTGTTAGTCTTTATCCATCCCTTAAAATAAGAATTATGGACCTAAGAGAAAATACCCTAGGCTGTGTGTTGATTTTCATGACACTGAAACTATAAGAACTAAAACTGTAATTGAATCTAAATCTGTAAGAACCGTGAGAAATGAAAATAGAATTGTAAGAAAAATGTGTTGTAATTCATATAACTAACTTGGATATACTGGCAACTGTTTTGTGATGTTTTGTCTTCAAGGTCGGTGAATAGTTTTAAAGCATAACATGCAACTTCAGTGGTTGAACTTCTTTTATAGTTTTTGGCACTTGAATTTAATTGGTGGTAAAGATGGACATGGATTGCAATGGCTTCATTTTGAATGTGTGATCTAGATTTAATTTGATGTGATCCAATGGTTGGGAATTTGTTATTTGTTGATCCATGTGCTTTGATTTGTTTTAATGAGAAATAGAATGGGTTGGGTGTCATTTATTGAAATTATTGGGTTGGGTGTCATTTATTGAACAAAGTGGGTTTAAATGTTATTGGGTTGGGTGTCATTTATTGAACATAGGGGGTTTAAATGTTGAATAACACAACAGTTATGACTGACATACATTCACTTTTATTATGTGCAGGTATGGGTTTAAATGTTATTGGGTTGGGTGTCATTTATTGAACATAGGGGGTTTAAATATTGAACAACACAGCAGTTATGGCTGACATACATTCACTTTTATTATGTCCAGGTATGGATATTTATTTGGGATACAAAGCTTCAGTTCTGATGAGTGGGAGTTGAAGTGACTGCGACTTTGTACTTCTCGAATAGACCATTTTGGAAGCATTTATGGTTTTATCTGTTTTCTAGTTGGGTCAATATGGTTTGCACTCTTAAGTATTAAGATACTATTTATGGACAGTTGTGGGCCCAGTGAATGTTTTGGGAAATTTTAGACATAAATTAATACTTATTTGCACTTAATGTTATTTATCTTTGTTTAAATATTGATTGCAAAAGTCTCAATTTCTGGTGGTTTGGTGAGATGAGTACTATATCAATCATTGGTCCCTACACAACATTAGACATCTCTCCCCTAGTGTTACTTTAAAAATTTGAAAAACAGACAGGGCATGAGTTGGAAATACAGGGAAGACAACTTTGAAAGTTCACTTAAGACAACCCTGTCGCTCTCAAGAAGAGGGTGAAAGTCAAGACAACTAATTAATGTTACTCATGACTACGCATGCGACAGAGGTTCCAGTCGACGAGCACGACGACTTTTAAAGTTCACATAAGACACCCTCAAGAATCTTTTAGCATGGGCTATTAACATCGTTTACTAGCCCGTAGCAATATCCGAGAAAAGTCCGCTGCGGCTGTTTGTGAACAAATTATCCCATCTGACAAAAAGAGGGTGAAAGTCAAGACAACTAGTTAATGTTACTCATGACTACGCATGCGACAGAGGTTCCAGTCGACGAGCACGACGACTTTTAAAGTTCACATAAGACACCCTCAACAACCTTTTAGCGTGGGCTATTAACATCGTTTACTAGCCCGTAGCAATATGCGAGAAAAGTCTGCTGCAGCTGTTTGTGAACAAATTATCCCATCTGACAAAAAGAGGGTGAAAGTCAAGACAACTAGTTAATGTTACTCATGACTACGCATGCGACAGAGGTTCCAGTCGACGAGCACGACGACTTTTAAAGTTCACATAAGACACCCCCAACAACCTTTTAGCGTGGGCTATTAACATCGTTTACTAGCCCGTAGCAATATGCGAGAAAAGTCCGCTGCGGCTGTTTGTGAACAAATTATCCCATCTGACAAGGGTTTGAAGGATTCGCCAGTTTGATCGTGCCCGGAAGCCTTCCATTGCGTGTTTTCTCGGACTCACTCGTATGTCACACGGCAGTTGTCGAGGTTGCCGCTAATCTTTCCTGAAGCTACGGATACAAGGTAATGAATCTTCAGAACATCCAGCCAGGCAGCCCTGGAATTTGGAATTTCAAGTTTGTTTAGTCTGTCAAGTCAAAATTTCATGAAGGTTACTAGTCATGCATATGCATGGGTGTGTATGTGTCTTTATTTAAGTTGTAAATCACAGCATTTCATATTTAAAATTTTCAGAAAAGTATGAGGAATTAATTGAATATAGTTCAATATCAACAAACCCGTCATCCTCAAAGATAGAATCCTGGTCATAACCAATCACTCCTCATCATAATAATGACAATGGAGTTATTTAAGGAGGTAGAGGAATTGTATGGGTAGTTAAAAGAGCTGGGAATTTGGATACAAAAATATATCAATTTTATCAAAATATTGCAAAAATTTAGGTAATTATTAAAACCAAAAACCTAAGTCCTTATACTATAGCAAATTAAAAAGGGTACTTGCTTCGCGAAAGAGGGAACTGTAGGGAATTATTTTATCCAGAAAACAAAGGGTACTTGTCTCGCGAAAGAGGGAATGGTAGGGAATTATTTTATCCAGAAACCAACCAATTCAATACAAACATGTACTCAGCTATTAGAATTTATGATGGCTCATTTAAATGCCTACACTCCAAACCTACCGTTTAAATTTTTTTCCACCTGTCCTTCTTGAGTTTTTAAGTCTTTTTAGTACCTATAAAAATAGGTCTAAAAAGCAAAATAACTTTTTGTGGAACGTCAAGGCTTGCAGCTAGGGTCTCCACGTTAAATTCCAGGTCTGCTGCCAAGGTATAAATTTCAAAATTCCAGATCTGCAGCCGGGTGTAAATTTCAACGTACTGCTTGCGAAGTAAATTTTCTAGGACTGTTTTAAAAAGTATTTGTACAGATTTTTATTTTTATTTTTATTCATTTAAATCTTTTATATTTATGTTTTTATTATAAAAAAATAAAATAATATTTATTTTTAAAATTATTAATTTAATATAATTTAACTAGTAATTAAAAAATAATATATTATTATTAATACTATCAAATATCCATAAAAAGTTAGATGCAAACAAATATTTTCAATTCACAATTTTCTTTAGGCCCCAGGATCGTATGTGTTTCTTTTCTGCATGTCCAAAAACACTAGTGTAATGAAGGTTCAAAATTGAAATCCTCATTATGTTTTAAGAATTTTTTGGTTAGTAATAGAAAGCATAAAATTATTTATTATGCAAATAAAAATTAAAATATAAAATTATTTGTTATATTTGAAATGAAATTTATTAGGATTTTTTCAATTAAAAGGTAAAGAAATTTTTCACAATATATTTTACTTTTCATTATTTTTATTTTGTTTTTTTTTAATTGATACAAAAAAATGCTAATCATTTTTTTTATATTATGAAGAGTTCAAAAAATGAAATGCTATCATTTTTATATTATAAAAGCATTGAAGATCAAAAGCTTTATTTGTGGTGAATTCTTTCCTACTCACAAAGGAGAAACAATTCCAATTTGAATGAGTATCCATCTTCACCCTATATGGATTTGCAAATGGCACCTACCAATCTTCCATCGCTCCACCTAGAGATATTCTTATTACCCTTCTGTCTCAGGGGAGTTATCCATAGAGAAATTAAATTCTAGAATAGACCATAGGATGTATGTTGTAGAGTAGACTGAACAACCTGCTAGTTTTTAGGATGATAGAGAAAAAACAAAGGGCTTGGTTCTCCATCAAGTGAATCATCAAGTAGAAAAATCAAGAATGTTGGTTGATGGAGAAGTGAATGGCGTTCACGTGGAAGGGGACAATATGCACAGTGATTTAGGGAAAAACAACATTTGGGATCACTATCCAAGGTGTTATCTAGTGTGCATCCTGGTAGAATTTTCCATGTTACATCTCCGTAGACAAGGGTTTTTCTACAGAATTAGCAGTGGAAAATGAAAACTTTGCTGCCATGCATGGTGGAGAAAATCTTTTACAGGATTTAAAGGCACTTAATTTGGGAAATGCTCCACAAAGGAAGCTAGAGCATATGAGGATTGAAACTCATTCAGATCATAACTTTGTGGTTCATTTGCAGTCAAGTGATGGGAAAAGGCCTGAATTTCACAGAGATTCAGAAGGTGAGGATGTGGAAGTTGTTCTTGGTTAACGAGATGGGAAGAATATAGATAGGATGGAGAATGTTTACACATATAATAAAGAAAATGATGCAACTGGAGCAAATATTCCAAATTACTCGTCAAATGATGCTTTGTAAAAGAATACAAATGCCTTTTTTAGGACAATCAACATGTTAAGGATTTCGATTTCACAAGGGAGAATGAGGACATTAAATTTCCAGTCACTGATTCGTTCAAGAGGAATACAGGTTTTCTGAGGGGAACTGATATTTCATGCGAACCTAATGCATTCACCCTTCTAGAGGATAATGTAGTTCTTTTTAGCACCGATTTTTTTGCATGCAATAACTTCTTTAGTTGCTCTTGTACCTAACAAACCTACTGATGCAACAACTTCTGAAAATTTTACTTTTGTATAAGTTTCTTCACCTGAAAGAAGCAATGTTGTAACCTCTACGATTGTTCCAATATACGATCAAACTCCACCAAATAGTGTCGACACTATTGTACGAGAGACCTTGTGGGAAGAACTCGAAGAAGGAAGTAAATATAACGAGTTAGAGAAAAATACCATTACTGGAAGTGACAGGGTGATGCTTATCACAGAAGAGTTGTTAGTGGAGTGCATGATCCAGGTGGATCTTTAAAGAAGTACCAGTGGCATGGTAAAAGGCTCAAAACTCAAAGTGGTAGAATTTGGATAAACTCAGCATTGGATCGAAGTGCTCATCATCCTGATTCCAATGGTGCGAATGGCACTCAAATATGAGTTCATACAAAGAAGTTAGAGCAAGTCAAAGTTTATGTTTGACTTGTCTAGGTGGTAGGAGGAGATGACGTGGCAAACACTCTCAGCGAATGGGGAAGCGCCAAGTGGTAGGCTGCCATTGGTCCTGTATATCACATATTGCAGCAACAGGAAGAAGCGGCTTAAGGAAAATCGGCCCTAGGAAATAAAAGTTGCGATGTGATAACTGCATATCACAATTGCAAAAGATAATTGTTTATGAATCAACCCTTAGCAAAGCCCGATTGCGATGTGATAAATTCGCAATCACAGATCGTAGTGAGAGAAGTTGTATGGAGTATCACCTAGGCGTCCGTTGATTGAGATTTGCGATGGGGCTCTGGACCCAATGTCTTATACATTGTGATTAATAATCTCGATGGGTCTGTGTTATCGCAAAACGCCTGTTTGGGTCTATACACCGATGGGCTCTGCCGATTGCGATTTGTGATGGGGTTCCCGATTGCAATATTTTATGTGTCATGGTTAATACTCCTGATAGGTTCATGGTTATCATAGGGTGCTTGATCCATGGGTTGTTCTGTCCACCGATTGGGAACGCCAATGGGGGAAACACCGACAGTGAAAGAAGTCGGTTTCAACGCGCAGTTAAAGAAGTTTCGTGCCATGTTTGTAAGGGATTTCGCCATAATTGTAAGGTTTTTTTCCATGTATCATTCAGGCCCGAGATACTTGGTCCTAAGAGAATCCCTCCTGCTAAACTTCGACATCCATTTGGAATTGGCCGGGGTTTGATGGATTTGTCACCAGCCTATATAAAGGACCATTTATGTCGGAGGAAGGGGGATATGGCTGGCAGATTAGTTAACAAGCCATCACGTACAGTAGAACCTGACCTAGCAGCAGGTCGAGACCTTTCCTTGAGCAGCAGGGAGGTTCCGAGAAGGTGCAGAAGGCCCAATTATCCAAATTGGCTGTTCGGATAGGTGTTTTTGCACAATTTTTCACCAGGCTTTCTCTGGTACTGTCTGTTTCTAAGGCTGGACTCTCCATTCTTCGAACACCTTCCATATTGGAGTTATAAGGATTGTAAATTATGTTTTTTATACATTTATCTCTTCTTATGCCACTTAATAAACAAAGGCTTCCCCACTATTGAGCAAGGCCTAGAGATGTAGTCCAAATTGGATGAACTCCATAATCAAATCTTTGTGTCATGGTTTTCTTTCTTATCCTATTATTTCCGCATTGTGTATGTTATTTTTAATTTCCATGGTTAATAAGCTCTATTTCATGTAATTTTGATGCATCTATAAGTAAAATATCTTGGATCAATGCAATTCAAATGGCGTAAAATTACCAAGGCAAGACGAAGGTGTGGATAAAACATACTTGAATGGTAAAATGAGTGAGGATAATAATAAGACATCAAGAAACATGTGTTCATCTTAATACGGTCCAAATATTTTGTTTCCATCCATGACTTCAAGATATGAGATATTAGACAAGAAAATTTCTACTGCAAAAGCAAAAGAGGAGGTAAAACAAGTGTCCTATAAGAATGATCATGTTGGAATGACAATGCCTATTTTAGATCTGGAAGAAAATGTAGTGCAATAAGAAGTTCCCGAGGTATGCATAGACAGGAATTGCCTTGTTTGTAAGTTGAATTATTTCTCATGTTTATTCCCTACGATTTCCTCTTTGTGTTTGCAATTAAATGAATGAAATTATTTTTGGGCCAAAACGGTTCTTTGGGGTTAGATGAAGATGTCCACAATCATTCGTTGGGCATGGAAAAGAGTTCTTCAACAAAAGATAAGTCCCAAGCATTGGATAAATATATAGGTACAATTAATATATTTCAATCTTCATTTATTTCTGAGGTAGTTGCTAATTTTCTCTTTGAGAGTAATGTTTTGAATTTGAAGCATGATGTGTTCATTACTTTTTTGTCCTAAATTTGCATGTGGAGTCACATGGAAATTATGTCCTTCAACTTATTCTTTATGATGTGATTCAATCCAAACAATAAAAAAATGTTGACATGGAAGAAATATCAGAGCTTTGTTCTGCCACATATGGGACGGTTTATCATGGAAAATGGAAGGGATCAGATGTTTCTATCAGGCATATCAAAGTGAGCTATTTTGAAGGAAAACCATGAGAGAGAAAGTTTGGTGTGTAAATTTTCATGCATCCTTTCCATGTCTATTGATCTGAAAAGGAGCTAAGTTCTCCATCGTATTTTTTTGTTGTTGTTATATATGGTAGGATAGGTGCAATCTGCATATATCATATCTAAGATGAATTTAACATAGCTCAAGCCAATTGTTAGAGTAAAAGTTTTAATTGATGATTTTCAGCTCACAAAACTAGATAGGGTATTTCAGAACCAAGAATTCAATTTTAAGTTTAACAAAATGAGCGGTTATGTTGAAGATTTTGAACAAGGATTAACTATGTTTTCTTCCAACCTTTGGGAAGTCTTGGAATGACAGACAAGGTAAAAATTTACAAAACACAGTAGCAATGGAAATGTCAGGATCACATAATATTAGTGCATGTTGATTGAATGGAGTCTGGACGTAGCAAATCAAATCACTTGCGAAGTTTAATATTTTACAAATAAAGCTCAATTTGAATGCAGTCAACTGCTCATGAGATAGATGTGAAAAAACGACAACTTAATAGGGACAAATTGTTTTAATCCCATGAAATTTTCAATAATTTTCTCTCATGCTTTTGATAACAAATATGCACTGTTAAAACAAAATATAGCACCCTTGTATGATGTAAATTCCCAAGCATCAAAGGGCTAGTCATGTGCAACTCAAAAAGGATACATATTGTGACCACAGTAGCTCTTCCTCTCTCTTTTGGGGGCTTTCCTCAAAGAGATGATGGCTAAGGTTGTAGAGTGGAGGCACAAGGTGATTTAGTTATATGAAGCCTAAGAAAAACGTATGGTAGTAGTATAATAGAAAGTGAGTGCCGCGAGAAAGGAGTATGAAGGTAGAAACCCGATGACCATGTGCCAATCTATATATGGGCCAAATGGAGTCAAAGTGGCATGAATCCAGAAGGGATAGTGTTTGAATACGGAAATTTAATAAGTGATTCTATGCATGCCACAAATCAGCCTTAAATTGTTGAGATTTATGCAGAAAATTAACCTTGGAGAGTTAAGATTGCTACTCTAAAACAATGTTTTGAAGGTGATGTTATGTTATTCAAAGAAACAACCTTTGTTAGATGCAAGTTTAATATAACGGAATTTATAATAAGACAAATCAATTCCTTACTTAACATTACTCAAATGACACATGCTTCATTACAAGGCCTTCATAAAAATGTTGTAGGGGTCTTTAAAAATAATAAATGACATGTGAGAAAGATTGTGCACATAAAAGGCTTTAAAATAGATAGCTTTATGCTATATACCATGTTTAGTTTAGATTAAAAATAAAATGTCATTAGTTAAGAATTGGAACATGAATGTGGTAGGGCCTTTAATGTAGATCAAACATATCTTAAGTTATGAAAACACTAGATTGTTACCCAGAGCAATGCTCGGGAAATTGTTGCCGATGGAAACCATTGTTAGAAAATAAATATGAAGGAGATCTTGGGTTATTCTAAGGGCTCTATTATCTCTTCACACAAATAATCATGGGGAATTAAACTTGCAACTACTTTGTTAGTTTTGAAAGTTTGACATTCACGTTTACCTATTAGCATGACCTTTTGCAATGGTTTAGTCAATTTTTTGCATAAATTGTTATTTTGACAAAAATCAGAAAAGATTATTTATCTTCATAGGTTACATTTATCCACATTTCTTCTATGCATTCAAATTTTATGCTTAAAAGTATACAAGATTCAAAATCTCTTAAATAAGATTGAAATTCTTGATCTCATATTATATTTGTTACAAAAATTGGCAAGGATCTAATATTTTGATGGATAAATTGAACATTCCAATTCTTCTACTTTCTCTAATTGTAACATGCCAAGCATTAGAGTGAACTCAATTTTATTATGGCAGGGATATATATTTTCTTATTTAATCTTTAGAATTGGATAATCTTTTGACCATAGTTATGGGACCTGCATCTCTGCATGTTTGAATCCACTCAAGATATGTTTCAAGTTTGGAAGTATTGGGGGATCCACTTGAGATCTGTTTCTAGCCAAAAATGGCTAGCGTTTAGATCCTTAAATGTTTTTTTTAAATGTAACATAGAAATATAAAATAAAATTTAAAATATGCCAAGTATGGGGACCTAAAATCCTAAATTTTCCTTATAAACAATCCTTCCCTAATGCTAAAACTGACAAATATGAGCTTTTCATAGCAGTTTCCATTTCTAAATTTTGTAATAGAGATTTGTAGCGAAACACATTTGAAAATGTGAATTATCTATGTTTTTAATAAGTGTGGACACATGTTTCTAATACCATTTTTCTATATCTAGATCTTAAGTTAAAAAATTTTATGTTGTATATGTTTGTTGTGTGCATAATTTGTTTCCCTTTATCCAGATATCGAGTTTTAAGAAATATGGTATATCAGTATCTGCATGTGTATATGTTTCAATGCAACTTAGCTTTAGTACTTATGGAAGATGGAAGTGATTTAAATAGTTCTAACTTATATTTCAAGAGAATAAGAATAATAGATTTTGTTGTAATTGTAATTCTTAGCTGCTTGTGTGTGGGTTGGCAAGCTTATCAATTTTTTGTGATATAATTTGGAAAGAAGACTATGATGTTTTGGGAATATGCAATAGGTTTGAAAGAGTTAAATCGGTAAAATTTGTTGCATATAAGAGGTTGGTATTAAGAATTGAAATCCAGACACTTGTTCCTTAGAGGGAATGTAAGGATCTAGAAACTCAACTCCAGTAAGAAAAGAAAAGACACAACTCTGCTTTCATAGAATTCAGAAACCTTCAAAGGGGAAGGTACATTCTTAGATTTGCACACACTCTCATTTTATTCTACTATAATTATAATGACAAATATTGTTTTGATATTTTCCTATGGTCCTATAATCTATAGTGAATCATGATTAACTCTTTTACTCTTTATTTTAAGGATGGAATCACTATTAAGAATATTTCTTCTTCTCTATGCTTTTAAGAAGCTGTAGGTGTGTTATAGCTTTCCAGAATGCTAAACATAATATTTTGTTTATGTTCTTGTTCAACATTTTAATGCTACATTGTGCTTCTACTCTTATGTGCATGAAATTTGGAGGTATCAAGTTTACCCAAACCAGTGATTGTAGCAAGGGAAGCCAGGGGTTCTATTGTTTCTAATAATGGAACAAATAGGTTTTATGACTTGGACTCATTATTTTTTTCTTCCAAGAAGAGTATGAGTTTCCTCTACATGTTCATATTTAGATTTGAATTAGTGTAGGTTGTTTCCATAAAAGGTTTTAGAGTGTTGGAAATGTGGCCCTTAAACTAGGGTCTAGAGAATTTACAACTTAGGCTTGATGGGGAGGATTTTGGATTGGTTGATGATAGGGAAAAGGATTTGGTTTGTGGCATGCCATGCTTTCCCTTTTCCTTGGGCTTTGATTTGTGGCATGCCATGTTGTCGCTCTTCCTTAGCTCTCCTTTTTCAAAAGAGATGGGTTGACATTTTTACCTCATTTTTGGTTTCTATGCTTACATTCGAAATATAGATGTCCTACACAAAATTCACATGATTTTGTATTGGATTATAATTGATCATCAATTTAGCTATCATTTTTTCAATGAATTTATTTTATATAAAATTATAATAGGCTTTTAATGTTGATGCTCATTGAAATATAGGTCGTCTTCTTTGGAGGTCACACACAATTGGGAACCATAAAACTTGAAGAAGGGGATCAACATCCTTATGATGTTTTGAATTGTGGACCTACAAGGCATAATATCTTTCCATCTGTCCTGTATATACAGAAGATAGTTTGCAGGAGGTATTTCCTCATCAAGAACCTTGAAAATTTTATGTGAAGTTTTTGTAGTCCCTTGAGTTTTTTTAGGATAATGAAAGGAAAAAACTTGCAATTTTTATGGCACTTACTTTCTCTCAGAAATTGTTTTTCAACCTCTTCTCAAAGACAACCTTGTTTCTAAGGGGATTGTGCTTTCATTCATAATAAGATTTTTCAAGCAGTATCTGGTTGAGAACAATCTTCATGATATCATAACATTGTTGAAGTGAGGGAAGATAAAATATAATCTTCTTGATTTGTTCCCAATATACAAATACACCACTGAAGCTTTAGACTTTTTTGTTGGAACCAAACTGTTTATTGAAGTCTATTTATTGTTGATTGTTACTAAATTATGTCTTTTTGACTTTTTGTGTGGCAGTAAGGAGGGTTTGGGATCTCTTGTTGGATATAATAAAAAGAAAACATTTGATGTGAAATTAAAGGACATGAAAGGGCATTAACAACTTTGATTGCAGTGAATGTTGATATTTCCGAAGTCATTGAAATTGTAAAGCAGTGCCATAAAGAGTCAATGTTACATGATATTGAACAAGTGCATATCTTATGGGATGCTATTATGGATGTTGTATAGTGGTATGGAAAAATCTAGCAACAAAATTCAAATTTGGCATTTTGTCAAGTTAGTATTTAATCTTTTCTCACCATGTAGTATCTTTTGCTTTCCCCACATGTGTTATGCCTCATCATATCATGAACAATTTTATGGATTTTTACTGAATTTTGAGAAGTATTTTCTTCTTGTCAATTGTTTAATATGTTTACAACTTTTAGTCAATATTAGAATCTAATTGGAAAATGGGTCTAAGGATAACTGTTTTAAGTGTCATCCCTATGGCTTGCATTTTTCTACTTTTAAGAATCATGTTTTGTTACACACTTTGATCCTTTCATTGATGTGCGTGAGAAAATAGAATGTTTCAATTTCATAGACAATATTTTTTAAAATCTGAATGAAATTGTGGATACTTTGTTTCTTGCTTTGGATATCATGTTTTGCTTCTTACACATGTTTATTGTGTTTTATTGATGTATATATAAATATTTTTTATAGAACTGTCAATTCAATAGATATTTTTTTTGGAAATTAATTACAAAATGTATACACATGGAATATTGAATCCTTCAACCTATATTTACATGAAGGTTTCATTCAATGTAAAGAGTTTGCATGTCTTTTCTTGACCATAAATATGGTTACACTGGATTTTCTAACATATCTTAAATTTTCTAAACTATTTTGTTAATGTGTTTTCATTTTATCTCACTTGGAATTCATAAGTCAATAATTTGTTCATGCTAGTGCTAGATTGGATGTTAATTCCATTTTCTATCAAAGGTGCTACAATAATCAAACTTCACAGTGAGAGAATGCATTTAATGGGAAGAGATCTCCTTTGGCTTGAGGGAATTATTATCTTTCCCTTGCATTGTTTGTATGTAGCATGTAGGGATTAATTATGCATGCAATGTTTGTATCCCTAGTTTTCCATCCAGCGTGTACTTTTTTTTCCTATGGAAAACTTCAGTGGGGAAATCCTTGAGGGGATTCCTCACACTCCTATGAATGATAGCCATGGTAAATGTTGTTGGTCTATAGCATGTACTCGTAACTGAGAGGGACTTTACAAGACTTGAACCCATGACCCCTCTGCCTTAAAGCTGGTGAGTGAAAATTGATTGAGTTAACCCATTGGGTTACCATAATGTACTTATTAACTTTCGTGTGCAATATTTCTTATAGTGGTTATCCATCTAACATGGATCTTTTCCTTTTGTATGTAAAATGATAACACCTTTTGTTTTCTCATTGGCATTTGGAATTCATTAGTTTTCTGGTTATTTTATTTCAAGTCTTAACAATTCAATTATTAGAAGTTTTGTTTGTGGGTTTTTTGTAAATTGTATGAAACTTACATATTTTACTAAAATGTTTCTCTACTTTGTTGAATTATCAGGTTAATACATGGGTAAAACTCCTTGATAGTTTTTGTGCAACTGCAAAACTATAGTTGGAGATAATTTACAAGATTCAAATTCAATGTTATGAAGATGCTAAACTCATGAAATCGTTTCCTAAAATTATGAGGTCTCTCTGCGACGATGAAGTTCTTGTTGAAGATACTATTTTGATGTGGTTTCACAAAGGTGGTAACCCAAAGGGAAGATATTAACAACCTAACATTCTTTTATTCTTTGGTTTTTTTACATTTTTGTTTTGAAGAAATGCAATTAATTTAGGTTTAAACAAATCTAATTATATTATTTAGAGAGTTTTGAACTCTATTAAAATGAGACTTGAAATGCTTGACTAAGAAATTTTTGGGATTTCATAAAGCTAATACTATTCTTATAGTTTGAGTTTTGTCAGGGTGAAAATAAGATCTAATGTGATTTTGGGCATTTCAGGTAAACCTTTGTGAAGTCATTAGAGCCTTTTATGAAATGGTTGGAGGAAGTTGAAGAAGAAGAATAATGTGAAATTATATTAGAATCTTAATTATGACTACAATAGTGGGGGGTAATGCTCGTGGCAACTCTGATATATTATGTTTAGTTGGTATATCAACTGCTTTACGTAGATAATAAGTTTACTATTGACAATTTATGAGATCCTAGTGCTATACTTGTGGACTATGGTGTGCTAACAAAAGTTCCTTTAATCGGATTTTATCGGAATTTTCATTGCATATAAATTAATAATTGTTGTTTAGTATCTATAGTTTCCCTTGTGATTTGATTCTTTTATAATTTAATTAATGTTTTAGAAATTAGAAATTATAAATTTTCAAGGTCTAATTCTTTGAAGGGTGCTAGCTCAATGGAAAATCACTTGCTTTACAAGAAGGTGGATGGTGGTTTGATTCCATCATGCCTAATATTCATAGGGAATAGTCAAAATCGCTACTTTTCCCTATATATGCATCAATAGTGAGGGTTCTTAAATGCTCATCATCAAAAGTTTTTTTTTTTTATATATGAAATGGTGACAGTTAATGAACTTTACCATATATATGCATCAATAGTGAGGGTCATGAAAGGTCCATCACCATAAATCTCTATTGTTCATATCAAATGGTGACAATCAATATTCGTCATTATAATTATTATTTCTGACAAGCCTTGAATGTCACCAAAACACCTATGCTTTTGGTGACACAACCTTTCGTGACGTTCAATTTTTTGTGATGGAAGTTGTTTTGACCGTCACCAATGAACTTATGGTGACATTTTTTGACCCTCACCAAAATATGAAAAGGTGACGATTGATGAATGTCACAATATATATGCATCAATAGTGAGGGCCATGAAAGGTCCATCACCATAAATCATTATTATTCATATGAAATGGTGATGATCATTATCCATCATTATAATTATTATTCATGATGGACCTTGATTGTCACCACAACACCTATACTTTTTGCGATGCCACCTTTAGTGTCGTTCAGTTTTTGGTGACGGATGTTATTTTGACCGTCACCAATGAGCTTATCATGACATTTTTCGACCCTCAACAATGACATTTTTTGTTGTAGTGGCATATGTTTTAGATAAATGATTGAATATGTTGGAAAATTATTTTTTAGTCCATAGTTTCTCTGATAGGGAGAAAATTACTTTTTCACTACCTAATGCTAGCCCCCATGTCAAGGACTGCTGGGAAACTTACTATGAGAAAAGGTTTGAGGATCCCTCTTTATTTACAACCACTCCCTCTCAGAACTCTTCTGAGACATTATCAAGGAACAATATACCCCGTGGGGAGCTATTGATCCAATAATCACCCTATGAGTGATCTCAGTTAAAGATTTATTAAATGAAGGTATTACAGACTCATATGTTGGTGTGCGTGTATATTTTATTTAAGCAATGAATCGATCAAATTGCAAATACACAGACACTTGAAATGGAAAATAGCAGAGAAACACAGTAAGCAAATACAAGAACACATGAATTTAATAAGGAGTTCACCCTATTCTCTAGGGCCACATCTCCAGTCCAGCTCTCAATGGTGGCCTTCTTTTATTGTGTCTTGAAGCAGAGAATTACAATGAAGGAGCTCAATATGTACATCTTTATTGCAGAAAAATTCTAAAGTTATTTTACTTTTATTAGAACATTTTACATCGCATCGTATATGTATCTTTACTTTATGCAAATTGACATTTGCAATATCTAGGGAAAAAATTAAAGGTTTTCATCATCATAGGTTGATGATATTTTAGTTCAGTGTTTCATATAATCTTTTTTACTCTACAAAAGTGAGTGTTCATATTTTCAAATTTCTCACAAGGAAAAAATACCTTGTTGTTTAATAGCAAAGAGAATTTGGATTTTGATTGATTGGGGTTTGAGCTAAGCTCTAGTAGATAAAACATAATGAAAGGGTAAAATTGATGGACACGCTAATGAAACTGACCTCTGTTATTTGGAATTGGACACGGGTTATCAATGTTTTGAAACTGATAATCATCTTATTCCAAAATCCACATTTTCACTACCACCACAACTTATTCCAAAATACACATTTCCACTACCATGACAAGTGTATGTGTAACGTTTTGTAGTCTTTTCATTCTCGTTAATCCTCATAAGTGTCAATTAACAAATGACATAGTAAATTTTTAATCAAACTTTATAAAAAATTAATTTAAACAAAGTTTAATCATATAATTTAGATATAAAAAAAGTTAGTGATGTGAATTAAAACAATTAGAAAACACCTAAGATTATTGCAATTTTTTATTATAAATTAAAATAATAACTTAAAAATACAAATAACAATAATATAAATAAATAAATAAATATATATATATATATATATATATATATAAATTAAAAAGACTTCGTAACAATAAACATAGAGAACGTCTTCTATTACAATTGAGCTTCCACACTTTTATATTTTATATAATTAAAAATGGTTAAGAATGATAAAGAAAGTTAGAGTTTTCTACTAGAAATGACCTTCCATATTTATTATTTTATATTAAATAAAATAAGTGTTAAGAATAATAAAGAAAGTTAATCCATATTTATTATTTTATATTAAATAAAATAAGTGTTAAGAATAATAAAGAAAGTTAATCTGGACCATGAATGAATGCATTATTATGATAATCCCCATAAATTAGCGGAGAAGAAAAGCTTTAGTCCACCAAAAGACTTAAAAATTTACCAAACTTGAAATGCCGGTTATTGCTGGATAAGTTCAAGTGAGAGCGAGAAGTTTGAAGTGTAATAGAAAGAAAATAATGTGTAACGTCAGATTACATGCTCAAGATCCAATACTAGGAGATGACGAAACTCTCAGGGGCCACCGACTGAATAAACGCCGTCTGCCGCCCGCGTTGATGAGAGAGCTGTTACTCTCTGTGTGGTACCTGTTATTTGCCCAACCACAAACTTTGGTGACGACCTTACCGTTTCGCTCAACTATGATTTCTTTCCTCGCACTCCGTCGCGTTTGTGGATTTTAATAATTGAGCAGGAGCTTCAAGCTCTCCCACCTGCCTGCACAGCCGACGGATACTATTTTCCTTCGTCTATCTCATACCTGCAATGGACTTTGCCACGCCTTCCCCTGCTGAGAATTTGACCAGAAGCACGAACAAAGAGTTGAAGCACCATTTGTTGATGTTCCCGTTCATGGCTCAAGGCCACATAATCCCCTTCCTGGAGCTCGCAACGCTGCTTGCCAAACGAACCGGATTCGCCATCACGATAGTCAACACGCCTTTCAACATCAAAAGACTCAGACCCAAGATCGATTCCATTGGCGAGACGGTCTGGCTATCCGCCTGGGAAACCAATAGACGGGCTAGCTATCTGCCTTAGAATTCACTGGAGTCCACACAGAAGCTTCAACACCTTCTCATGAACAACGTTAGAATTCATAACCGATATTATCGTAAAAATGAGAAACCAGAGTGCCGAGTGCTTTAAAAAGACACTCAGATGCCGAAGAAACTTTCTGTGTAGATTATAAACAACATGTTCTCCTTGCAGTAGGTGCTAAGAACATCGGTTGAGCGGGTAGATAAATTCAAATTCGAACATCGAATGAGCGGGTAAATAAATTCAAAATCAAATTTCAAATTAGCGTGTCATTAATGCGTATATTGTATTGTATACCCTGGTATTTATGGGCAGTATCATGTATGCTATGGCCATGAGCCGTGTTCTCGTGGGTATTGTATGGTCATGGAGCAGTCACCGGAAATAATTTGGTTGCGTTATTTTTTTGCCGACAAACAGAAAAGAGGGGAGTTCCCATGCATAATGATCTGCAGATGAGGTGTACTTCACACCTTGCAGAGAAAAAAGTAATAAATGCTCTATAGCATGGGATTTATTGGTTGCAGACGGGTATGACGTTGCATAAGATGACATAAGATGAGGTAAGCATTAATGGCCCAATAGCATGGGATCTATTGCTTGCCGTCGCTCTCAAAAAGGGAGTGAAAGTCAAGACAACTAATTAATGTTACTCATGACCTCGCATGTGACAAAGGTTCTTGTCGACCAGCACAACGACCTTTAAATTTCATATAAGACATCATATAAGACATCGTCAACAACCTTAGCATATGTTAGAAAAGTCCGCTGGGCCTGTTTGCGACTCATTTTTATTTTATTTTTTTAATATAGAGAAGCGAAAATGAAGAAGTCTAGTCAACTAATCAATCCAGAAGACAGTCAAGTCAAGGCAACTAATTACTCATGACGTCCCATAGGACATGAGTTCGAAGAAAAGGCAGGACAACTTTGAAAGTTCACTGAAGACAACCTGTCGCTCTCAAGAAGGGAGTGAAAGTCAAGACAACTAATTAATGTTACTCATGACTTCGCATGTGACAGAGGTTCGAGTCGACCAGCACGACGACTTTTAAAGTTCATATAAGACATCGTCAACAACCTTGTAGCGTGAGTTAGTAAACGTCGTTTACTAGCCAGTAGCAATATGTGAGAAAAGTCCGCTGGGCCTGTTTGCGAACAAATTTTTTTTTTTTAATATAACCTTCCATTGCGTGCTTCCTCGGACTTACTCGTATGTCACACGGCAGTTGTCGAGGTTGCCACGAATCTTTCCGGAAGCTACGGATACAAGGTAATGAATCTTCAGAAATGTAGCCCAACAAGCTAGAAATAAAGTATAAGGAATTAATTGAATATAGTTCAATATCAACAAATGAAAGATTTAGATAGATAAACAGAAAAGGTTGAGATAACATAACCACTTACTCGTATGTCACACGGCAGTTGTCGAGGTTGCCACGAATCTTTCCGCAAGCTACGGATACAAGGTAATGAATCTTCAGAAATGTAGCCCAACAAGCTAGAAATAAAGTATAAGGAATTAATTGAATATAGTTCAATATCAACAAATGAAAGATTTAGATAGATAAACAGAAAAGGTTGAGATAACATAACTGGTCATCCTCAAAGACAGACTCTTTGTCATTAGCACTCCTTATTATGACCAATCACTCTTTTTCATTAAATTGATAGGGTTTTTTTATCTGGGTCATTTTAATCATTTTGTTAATTGATACTTTTGATGAAATGATTTAAATTAAAAAATGTCAATAAATTTTTTAGTGGTTACTCTATCCATAAATGAAATTGAAAATAACAATTTCCTTACATATCTAAATCATGTGTTTAAACTTTATTTAAATTAATTTCTTACTAAACTATGATTTAAAATTTGCTACTTATATATATTTCCACTTATTAAGATTATATTTCCACTTATTAGGATTAGACAAAAAAAACAATTATAAAAAAAAAAAAAAAAAAAAATTAAAAATAAAAGTTGAACACGTGGTTTTGTGTGTGTTACATTAGAAAATGTGTGAGTTGTGATTACAATCGTGTCATCTCCATGAGCTGCTCCATTGCAACGCGTTTTAAATAGCTTTCATTGTGAAATAAATGGCTTTGACTGGTATTTCTTAGATCAAGATTTTTAATTACTGAGTTCTGCTTGCAATGAACTATTTTGATAATATCATGCGATTACCATTTCATCTTCTTGTAGCATGATTGTTTTTATGTGCGTTTTATTTATTAATTTATTTATCTTAGTTTTCAATTGGTTTCATGAAAAGCTTTTACATATTTAATAATTTTTGTTTCATAAAAAAGCTTTGTAAAAATTATAAGTGTCTTAGGTTCATAATTAAGTGGTAAATATCTATTTGGTTTTAATCTTTTTATTCCTTTTCATTTATGAATATTTGTTTTTAGATTTTTGTTGTTAAAACTTTTCATGTAAGCCGTGGATGTGAAGAGGCGTACTTTTCTATGACTTTCTTGCCAGATCTGTTTATTTTCTTGCAGTGTAAATAGTGTGCCATTATTTCGTGGTAAGTGGAAGCACTCTGCAACTATTTGGCTCCCATTTACTGTCATGGTAAGAGATCTGCAATTGTTTGGTTCAGTATTATCCCTCTCTCTCTTGGCTCAAAAATAATATGGTGGTTTTTCTTTATAATATTCTCTTTAATGTATAGAATTATTTATGAAATTAAAGATTGATGTTGTGTGAATAGTTTTCCTAATAATATTTTCAATTGTTTTGCTAATAATATTTTGAGTTTGTTTATAAGGATTATTAGTTTTAATTATTTGATCACTGAAAAGTTAAACCTACTCATTCATAGTCATTGCATTGATACATTCAAACTTAGTTTTTGTTAAAATGATTAAAATCTTGAATTAACTAAAGCAATATATTTATAAGAACATGCAATTTCTATACCAAAAATTATAACTTTCTTGTTAGTTTAATAAATTAATTAATAAATATGCATTTGGTTTTAATTCTTTTCATTTATTAATTTTTGTTGTTATAACTTTTTGTAGAAGTATTAGGTTTGAAGAGAGGCATTTGTTATAGTCATGTGGGACTCTTTGGCTAGAAGAGATTTGTATTTCATCGCAATGCAAACAATGTGCTTTTGTTTGGTGATCAATGCAAGCATTCTACATATGTTTGGCTTGTATTTGTTGCGATTGTAAAGCATTTGTAATTCTTTGGTTGAGTAAAAGCAGTTTCTCTCTTGACTCAAAATACAGTGCCTTTTCTTTACAATGTTTTCATATTATTTCATTGTTGAAAAGTTAAAGCCAACCATTTATGTTTTGTCATATTAATTGAAGTTGGGTTATTTTTTTTAATATTCAACCATTTATGGTGGTCATGTTAAACTATATGGTTCATAATATTGTTAATATTTGAATTCAATCCCACAGGTAACACAATTTTTAGTTTGGTATATTTATATTTTACCATGCAATTATATTTTACTACCTCCTACCATGGTTTGGTTTTCCAAATGGCTTTGATTGGTATCTCTCTCTTCAACAGTATTAATTGCTCAACATTTAAGAAGTTTTGGTTTATTAAAAACTTTGCAAAAATTTAATATGGACAAAATATAATTATTGGTTGTGATGTCAAACTAAAACTCAATATTGTAATTATCAAACATACTGTATTGCTGATGAAAATAGAGATTGGTTTTGGGTAAAAACTAATATATTACATAGAAAACTAAAACATAATATTATAACCCACTCAATTAACTATAGACAAATAGAAAATTACAAATGCTTTCCAAAACATAACCCTTCTAATTTTAATGATATAAGATTATTTTTAATTCATTATTTTTAATATTAAAAAATATATTAATAATTATTAAACATTAGATTAATATAAACATAAAATTTGTTATAAAACTAATTTTTCGTCAAACTAAAAATCAATATTGTAATTATCAAACACACTGTGTCAAAAAAAAATGTTGATGAAAATAGAGATTTGTTTTACCGGTTGATGAAAACAAAGATTGGTTTTGCATTTTAGTTAATTATTGAATAGAGCGATATTAATATAAATAATATTATTATTATATAACAAAATAAAACCTAATATTATAACCCACTCATATTTATCATTTTTCAATTTTATGGAGGAGGATGGTCTACGGAACACCAACAAAAACACAAAAAATATAAGTTGAATGAAATAATTATTTCTGTTAGCAATATATCAAACCCAATAAATTAAATTCAAAATAAATAAGGCTACACCATTGAAACAAATGAGATATTGCAAAATTTAGAATGCCACGCTAATATTTTGATATACCATGCTCATAAACAATTTACAAAGTTTATTTTTTAATATGAGGTTTTATTTTTTAATATAGGATTTAGTATTAGGTTTACTAATATATTATTTTATGTTTATTAAAATTTAAGTTAATAATAATAATAATAATAATATTTTAAGAATTTAGTATAAAAATTCTTTTGCTAATGTATGTAATAATTTAAATTTAATATATTTTAGCAATTGATTTGAAAAAAAGTTAATAAGTTACACCAATGAAACAAATCAGATATTTCAAAATTTAGAATGCCACTCTAATATTTGACATATATTTGTATGCATCTAAAGAATTTACAAAGTTTATGTTTTAATATAAAGTTTTATTTTTTAATATTGGATTTAGTATTAGGTTAACTAATATATTATGTTATGTTTATTAAATTTTAGATTAATAACAATAGTAATATAGTTTTAATAATTTAATATAATAAGTTTTAGCTATTAAATATAATAATTTAATTTAATATATTTTAGCAATCAACTTTAATGTCGTTAATAAAAAAGTACTTATCATACAAATATAAAGAAAAAATAGATTATTTTGATAAAAATTTTAAATTCATACATTAAATATTTAATTTATTTTATTAATTATAATTTAAAAAATAAAAATAAATTAATTTGATTAAAAATTGTAAATTTATACATTAAAATATTTAATTTAATTTTATAATTACAATTTTTTTTTGTTTTTTCACAATGTAAAATTAAAATTACAATTTGTACTTGAAAAATCTTAAAAAACGTTGAAATCTCACTTGAAAAATGAATCCTGAATAATTAGCATTTATTGTTTAATAATATTAGAGTTAATATGAGTGTTTAGTTCATCCACGCTTTGGGTGTGCTATAAAGGTCTTAATATAGGTTTTTATATCACTTTAGGTTTTAAGATTTCAGGATTTAAATTATTTTAGGTTTTAAGGTTTGGTTTTATTTTTAATATTTGTTTTTTCGTTTTTTTAATATTAGATTTTATTAATAAGTTTATTATTAATAGTAGATTTATATTAATTTTTTTATTGAGGTTAATGATTATAATATATTTATATTAAGATTTATACGAGAGTTAATAATAATATTAGACTTAATATAATTTGTATGAGATTCAATATTGATATTAAGTAATGATTATTACTATTATAAATATTATTATTTTAACATTATATTTAATAGGTAATGATTATTAATATTAGTTTTATTTTAATATTAAATATTATAAATACTAATATTAATTATTATATAAAAGTAATATCAATTATATGAAACATTATTGTTATTAATATTATTAATGATTATTAATATTCATAATATTTTAATGTTAATATTTAATATTATTTATTGATATTAATTTTAATATTATTATTAATTTTAATTTTAATTTAATATATTATTTTAATTTAGTCTTATTGGATGTTAACTGCCATCATGACCATCATCATATTAAAATTAATATTAATTTAAATATTGATTATTAATATTAATATCAATTAATATAAATATAAATATTGATATTATTTTGATTATTAATAATATTTATAAATATCAATTTTAATGTTAATTATTAATACTAATAAAATTAAATGATATTAATAATGATGATTATTAATAAAAGTATTAATATACAATGTGAATTATGTTTAGAAAATTAATATTAATAATATTATTAATCATAATAATTTTTTGAAATTTTTAACATAATAGCATTAATATTATTAATAACATTTAAGTTATAATATTAAATTTAACAACATTTAATTAATATTATTAATATCATTAACATTATTACTATAAATAATATTAATAACATTTAGTATTAATAATAATATTAATAAATTTTAATTTATTAATATTATTTTTTAGTATTATTTTAAATTTTTAATATTATTAATATGAATATTAATTAATGGTGACGGGCCTTGGTTTGACTGTAAAGGGTGCACTATTAAGGCACTTCATGCCATATGTCATTGGTTCCAATCCCCCTATGGGCGTTGACTTACCAAAAAAATTATTAATATTAATTAATATATTTCATCATTAATATCATTAATGCTTATATAAATAACGTTTTAATATTATTTATTAATATTAATTTTAAAATTAATATTAATATTAATATTAATTAAGATGAATACAAATATTAATATTACTTTTAATATTATTAATATTTACAAATATTAATTTTAACATGAATTACTAATATTAATAACATTAAATAATCATGGTCAATCATGGTCAACCATGGTCATATTGTGATGAATATCGTCTCTTGGTCCAACATCACATTATCACAAGCATGGTCATCCATAGTCAACTACGGTCCAACTATGGTGACAAAGTTTGTCTCAATATCATAATCAACCTTGGTCAACCGTGGTGTGAAATCACATTGTGACAAATATTATCTCAATATGAAAATCAACCATGGTCAACCATGGTCCAACGTCACATTGTGACAAATATTGTGTCAATATGAAAATTAACCATGGTTAATAATGGTCAACCGTGTTTATTTTAGGGTTTATAATATTTATCTTGGGGTTTATATACATTGGGTTTATAATATTAAATCCTTGGGTTTAATATTATTCCCTCGAGTTTATAATCCCTTGGGTTTTTAGTATTAATCCCTTTGGTTTATAATATCAATCCCTTGGGTTTATTAATCTAAGGGTTCATATATTCATAGGCTATAATATTATTCATAGGGTTTATAATATTAATCCCACAGTTTAATATAAATCCCTTCGGTTTATAATCTTGGTCAACCATGGTTAATGAGCGGCCAATGTCACATTGTGACAAATATTGTCTCAATATGAAAATCAACCACGTTCAACCATCGTCATCCATGGTCCAATGTCACATTGTAACAACAATTGTCTCAAAATGAAAATCAATCATGGTAATATTAATACCATGAGTTTAATCCCTTGGGTTTATAATATTGATCCTAGGGTTTCTAATATTAATCATAGGGTTTAATTTTAAGCTTATTGTTTATAATATTAATGTTTTTTTTTTCTCGTTAAGACTATGCTATTCTATTATGTACATTAACAGGAAACCAGTTACAGTCATTAGGTTAGATTGCCAGAGGCCGAGGATGGCACTCTGGACTGACAGTGATAAAAAAACCACCCATACAGGGTCCACACCACTAAGACCGATCACCCGCGCAGGGGCCCTACCATGGAGACAAGTCACCCGTGCAGGGGCAACACCACTGAGACAAAACACCCACGCAGGGGCACCACCACTGAGACAGATTACCCACGCAGGGGCTTTAAACCATTGAGGAACAGTGAGAGCAAAAATAGTCATCCCACGCAGGGGCATAGAAGAGAAAAAGAAAACCTTCATCAAGATCCCTCGCAGGGGCGTAGACAGACATTGAACTATATATTTCTTGAACCAAACAAAGACATCCAAAACATACAGTAAGCCATTGTAGCGGACGTAGCAATTCATAGAAAAACCTGAGCATCGTCTGAAGGGTAGAGCCTGAGCGAGCGGACGACTATTCGTCCGGCTCCTCTTCAAAGATCCAGCACATACCTTCCGGGGGAGGGCCCCAATCGACCTTGTCCTTCTCTGAAGAAGGCGCTGCCTGAGTCGAAGGTGGGACGACGTCCGGCTCTGGGCGACCCTCTGGCAGACCCTCAGCGTCCCTGGAGCTTTCAGCCTGATGAAACTGTGTGCGGGGTTGCTCCCCGACTTCCTCCTTCGGTTCTTCCAGAAAAAGGACCGAGACATGGGCGTTAATACGAGAATTGCCCTGGGCGCTGCTGAAGGAGAAGACCGCGGTTCCAAACGCAGGTAGCGGGCTAGAGCCCGAATCAGGATTACTGGACTCCATGAACTGGCTCGACTGGATGGGATGAGCCTCTGCAACCTGGTGGCATAGACAACGGCAGCAGCGAGAGGGGGGATTTGCGACTGAGGGGCGTGAGGATCCGCCTCTACCAGAGCCTCGACGACTGATGAGGCGCTGTCGAGGCTTGACCATGATTTCCCTGAAAGCAGGAAAGCGGAACAGAGCAGGGTAAGAGGAGATGGAAGGTGTGAAACAACCGTCACCCGCCCTTGCAGACCTGAAACCACCTTCAATTGCCAAAGGGGCGACTTGAACCTTAGCTCTGAGAGCCGACGACCATAATCCCAATTCCAAAATCTGAACTCGACCCAATGCATGACTTTCCATACCCTCATCATTCTTATGCTCCTCTGCTCTTTCTCGATCCTCGTATGCCATAACTGCACACTGAAATCGTAATTGAAGCCCGGACAAGGCAATGAATTGCCGTCCCTTCTTGCACCTGCACCCACGCTTGCAATCCATGGCGGCGGATCGCAGTAAATGCTCATCTTATGCTTGGGGCCGCCCATGGTAACCAGGTGGCATTCCATTCTCCGCGGTCGTGTCACCCGCATCCAGGGTTTTATAATATTAATGTTATGGTTTAATGTTAGTCCCTTAATTTTATGATCTCTTGGGTTTATCGTATTAATCCTTTGGGTTTATCAATCTTAGGGTTTATGTTCCTAGGATTTAATATTAATCCTAAGGTTTAATGTTATTCCCTTGGGTTTTTAAAATTAATCCCTTAGGTTTATTAATCACATATGTTTATAATGTTAATATTAAGATTTATAATATTAATATTAGGGTTTATCGTTTATTTTAGTGTTTATATCCCTTCGGTTTATAATATTAATACCTTGTGTTTAATATTATTCCCATGGGTTTATAATCTGTTGGGTTTATCAGTCCCTTGCGTTTATGATAGCAATCCCTTGGGTTCATTAATATAAGGGTTCATATTCCTAGGATATAATATTATTGACAAGATTTATAATATTAATCTTAGGGTTCAATTCAAATCTCTTGGGTTATAATCCATTGGGTTTATAATATTGTGTCAATATGAAAATCAACCATGGTCGATAATGGCCAACCATGTTTATTTTAGGGGTTATAATATTTATCTTAGGGTTTATATACATTGTGTTTATAATATTAAATCCTCGGGTTTAATTTTATTCCCTTGGGTTTTTAGTGTTAATCCCTTGATTTTATTAGTCCTTTTGGTTTATAATATCGATCCCTTGGGTTTATTAATCTAAGGGTTCATATTCCTAGGGTAGAATATTATTCATAGGGTTTATAATATTAATCATAGGGTTTAATATAAATCCCTTCGGTTTATAATGAAGGTCAATTATGGTAAAAAAGGGTCCAATGTCAAATTGTGACAACGATTGTCTCAATATGAAAATATACCATGTTCAACCGTCATCAACCATGGTCAACCATGGTCCAACATGACATTGTAACAAATATTGTCTCAATATGAAAATCAACCATGGTCAACAATATTCAATCATGGTCAACCATAGTCAAATGTCGCATTGTGATCAAGATAGTCTCAAAATGAAAATCAATCATGATCAATCATGGTAAATATGAAAATTAATCAATGGACAATCATCCTCAACCTTGGTCCAACATCACATTGTGAAAAATATTGTCTCAATACAAAAATCATGTAGGAATTTACAGGGTAAGTTCCTCAGAGAGAACACCAAAGGACACCGCTCACAAACAGATCACAGATCAATACACCAGTATTCTTGACGTGGTTAAAACCCTCAAAGAGGGAAGAGTCCATGACCTGAGCCAACACGGCCACTTCAGACAATTTATTAATAAAAGAATGAAAATTTACATAAGCTTCTCTCATGAACGGTTACCCTACAAATCACCCTCCATGCTCTTTAAATAGAGATCATGGACCAATCGGGTGTTAAGCCACGGATCAAGTGTCGATAATACCGAGGAGAGAATGATCCATCAGATCAATTCATGTCTAGAACATATCATGACTGTCGGATTGTAAGTTACAAAAGTACATAGTAAATAAACACACTTTACCTAACTCTACACTAGACCAAGTTATACTTAACTATTTCCTATGTGTCAGAATATCCTAACATCCCCCCTTAAGAAAAACTTGTGATAGGATTGAAGGATGTATAAATATGACACAATAGGAGAAGGAAGGAGGAATTAGAGCCTATCCCCCCTTAGTGACAACTTCCTGAACTCCAACCATAAATCGAAGTTTAGTAAAATTTGCCTCTGTGAGAGCCTTTGTAAAGATGTCTTCAACTTGATCATTTGTTGAACAATATTGCACTTCAAGAACATGGTCATGAATGAGTTTTCTAATGAAGTGCATGTGCAATTCAATGTGTTTTCTGCGTTGATGTTGGACTGGATCTTTGCATAGTTGAATATCACTTTGATTATCACACCAAAGTGTACTCGGATGCTGCTGCTGAAAGCCAAACTCTGACAGGATCTGATGAAGCCACAAGGCTTCCTTACTAGCTTCTACAGCACCAAGATACTCTACCTCTGCTAAAGGAAGAGAAATGGCACTTTATTTCTTGCAAGCCCATGTAATAGGTCCTAAACCAAGAGTGAACACATCACCTGCAGTAGACTTCCGATCATTAGGGTCACCAACCCAATCAGAATCAATGAAACCAACCAATAGAGGAGATGCTTCTGCACTGTAATGAATCCCAAACTGAACTGTACCTCGAACATAACGAAGTATTATTTTAGCTGCTTTCCAATGACTTTCATGTGGGTTTTTCATAAACCAAGCAATAAGGACAACCACAAAGGAAAGGTCAGGACGAGTATGGGTCAGGTACAAAAGTTTTCCTACAAGTTGAGAGTATAAGGTAGCATCAACTTCAGGGGAAGTACAAGTGACTGAAAGTTTGGCTCCAGAATAAAAGGGAGAAGGGGTTGGCTTAAAGTCTTCCATATGAAAATGGCGTAGAATATCATAGGCATACTTGGACTGGGAAAGGGAAACATATTCCTTGGATTGCAAGATTTGAAGACCAAGAAAATAATGCAAGTGTCCTAAGTCTGCCACTTCAAACTTCTTTTTAAGGCTGGAGTTCACATGGTTTATAAGGTTGGGATCACTACGAGTAAGGATAAGATCATCAACATAAATAACAAGAATGATAAGAGACTTGCCCACTTTCTTGGTGTAGACATTATTGTCAGAAAGACACCTATAAAAGTCAGTTTCTAAAGAAAGGTATCCATTTTGGCATACCAAGCCCAAAGGGCTTTCTTGAGACCATAAACGGATTTCTTAAGCTAACATACAAGGATGGAGTCTGTTTGTATAAAGCTAGTATATTGTTCCATATAGATTTCTTCATGCAAGTCCCCATGCAAGAAGGCATATTTAACATCCATCTGATGGACTTCCCATTTGAAAGAGGCAGCAAGGGAAAGAACAAGGTGGATAGAGTTCATTTTGGCAACAGGGGATAAGGTTTCCATATAGTCAATGCCTTCAATTTGTGAAAAACCCTTAGCAACAAGATGAGGTTTATGTTTATCAACTTTTCCATATAGTCCATACTTGGTTCTATAAACCCATTTTCATCTAACAAGTTTTCATCCCTTTGGAAGAGGAACAAGATCCCATGTATCATTTTCCAATAATGAACGATTTTCTTCATTCATATCTGCGTCCCAATCTGGATGGCCTAAAGCTTCTACAAAGGTGTCAGGATCATAATTCGCTAAAGCTTGAGCTAGTAATGAAGAGGCTTTATCGAACTAAGAATGTGTACGTCGTTGATTTGTAGGATCACCGGCAAGAGCACCTGCTGCATCCCGAGTAGCACAAACCCATTTTGGAAGCTGAGGAGCTGAAGGAGGATCCTTAGAAGGTGGGGGAGGATTGTCATCCTCACTGTCATCATCTGAAGAAGAAATGTTTTTAGATGTAGAAGGGATAGAGAGAGGTGGCACATCCGCCGAACTAGGCTCGTAGGCCGATATATTTTCAGAAAACTTCACATATCTTCTAATGATAATAGTTTTGGACTTAAGTGGAATAAGTCTATATCCTTTGACATCTTCCTAATCTCCAACAAAAATACATTTTTCACTCTTAGGTTCTAAAGCTTTATGTTTCTCATCTGGATTATGGTCCCATGCTTCACTTCCAAAAACATGAAAGTGACTTACATCCGGTTTAATTGAGCTCCATGATTCTTCTGGAGTGATATTATTTAAAACCTTAGTAGGAGTGCGATTTACTATGTAATTTTCACAGTTAATTGCTTCTGCCCAAAAATGAAGACTAAGTCCTTTAGATTGAAGCATACAATTAGCCATTTCCTTTAAGGTGCAATTATTCCTTTCAGTTGCACCATTTTGTTGTAGAGTATATGGAACAGTATGTTGCATTTGAATTCCATTCTTAGTGTAAAAGTTGATGAATTTGTTGTTAACATATTCTCCACCATTATCAGATCTTAGCTTAAGAATTTGATGTCCAGATTTCTTTTCAACAAAGGCCTTAAAGGCCAAGAACATGCTAAATACTTCACTCTTGAGTTTTAAGAAGTATACCCAAGTGCGTCTAGAGAAATCATCAATGAAAGTTAAGAAACACTTGTAGCCAGAGAATGAAACAAGTGGAAGTGAACCACATAAATCACTATGCACAAGCTGTAAAGGGGCTGAGTCATGCCAAGAGGCATGTTTTTCAAAACTATCCTGATGATGTTTTCCGAGTACACATCCGGAACAAACACCATCTCTACAAGACACCATTGGAAGACCTGTCACCATATTTTCTTTACATATATTCTGAAGGGAGCGATATTTTAAGTGACCAAATCGCTCATGCCAAAGTTTGCTCACTTCATCATTATGAGAAACAAATACCGAGGGAAGATTTGATGACCCAAAGTTATTAAACTTATACAACCTTGTATAATCATCAGTAATGCCAATAGCTAAAATCTATCTAAGATCTCTTAGGTCCTTAATTACAACATCATGAGGTGAAAATTCAACAATTTTACCTTCACCTGAATGAGTTATATGATATACAGATAGAAGGTTGCAGGATAAGGTTGGAACACATAATACATCATTAAATTGACCATTGTCTAGATGAACAGTTCCAGTCCCTACAACACTAAGAGATCTATCATCACCAACATATATATTTTTGGTGTTACAATCATTTAAAGAAGAAAACATGGCTTTGTTTTTGGCCATGTGATAAGAAGCTCCAGAATCAATGAGCCACTCATTAGAATGAGAAGAATAAGATACATTTAGTGCATAACCAGACTGAGATGCTTGAAAACCACATGTAGAAAGTGTTATTCCTCAAGATGAAGTTGAAGTTGAAGAGTTCTCCAAATGGATGTTATGCTTCTTCATTGTTGCTTCCAAGGCTTCCATATTCTTAAAGCATTTGGATTCTATGTGGCCACTTCGATTACAAAAGTGGCAATGTCTATCAGTCTTCTTCCCTTTGTTTTTATTTGCCTTATCATTTAATTGAAATGATTTTTCATTTTGAGACTGAAATTGCTTAGGACCCTTGTTTTTTTTAGGACCATTCTTTTTAGGATACTGCTTTTTAGAATTCTTTGAATTTGGTTGCTGCTCGACGGCTAAGGCTTTCTTAGAAGAGTTTCCAAGATTAAGAAGACCAAGATATAAGAGCTTTTCTTGTTCTCTTATTAAATGATCACAAAAGGCATCAAAAGAGGGGGACTTGAGAAATAAAGGCTTCTCTAGTAGAATGGAAGGTGGAAATGAACACAGAGTAGGCTAGTCCCAACATAGTAAGAATGGAATATAAAAGGCTACCATCTTCTTTCTTAACCTTAACACCTTCCAAGAGAAGTCTAAGGGTCTTGAACTTGGACAAAAAATCTTCAATGGAAGAAAAATTATTGGGGTCCAATGTAAGAAACTCATTTTTGAGTTGATGGGCTCTAATTTCATTTTTAATTCCAAAAACTTTAGTGAACCGTTTCATTGCTTCATTAGGAGTATCAAGTTCTGTGATATGGAATCTAAGGTCTAGAGAGATAGACATCCCTATCAACCCACGTGCTTGATCTTGCCTATTTTCCCATTTGGTTGCCTTATCTTCATCTTGAGGTTTGGTTTCTTGGCCTGAGGCTATTTTGTAAAGACATTTACTTCAAAGTAAATCCACAATGTAGGACCACCATTGGAAGTAGTTGGTGTTGTCAAGAATAACCATGGACTTTCCATTTTAATAGAAACTAAAGTTGTAGATGCTGAAACTAAGTGTTCCAATGGAAAGGTCTCGAAAAATTAGGATGATTAAAGAAAACAGCTCTGAAAACAGCTTCCGAATGAAGAAGTTATGGCTTTTTGAAGAAAAGTTGTTGAAGATGCCAACAAAGTGCATGAATGTGCGAAAATGAATGATCATGTTATATTTAAACACACCCCCCTCGCCCCTCCTTCCAAACTTAATCTAATTAGCCCATTTAAAAAAAAATAAAAAAAAAATATGTGACTCACTTTTATAAATAAGTGAAAGTCACTTTTACAGGTCGAAGGTAAATTTACAGGTAATTTACAAGTTTTTATGGTTTTTGTTTCGAATTGTCTTTGAATATTTATGCCATTGGCTAATTTCCTACTTTCTTCATGTTTTCCAAGTTGGTTGCAGGTTTGGTGAGCTCTGGAGAAGGTTTGGACATGGAAGACGATTGGACATGGCTTCTATGCCTATCCGGTAGGAAAAATCCTAACAACCATTGCCACTGTGTTTTTCAACACCTCACCTTCCTATTGGATTTTTTTTTATTTTTTCTCTTGGAGTTTCAGTCGCTTTGCGTTCGATCAGCCTCCTGTTTCATTTCAAAGGGTTTTATAGGTTTATGGTTTTGTGTGTCTTTAAGTGTTTTCTTAACTTTCAGAGTTCTTCACAGTTTTGCTTACATTTTTATTTTCATTATGGTTTTGTGTGCATTGGCTTTCCCACTTCGTAAGTCCTTAGTCTTTACTCCAAATTTCATAAACTATTTTCTTATTGTAACTATCATTCTGCTCTGCAATTGATTCATTCTCAGAGGACATTTATTTAAGAAAAGGGTGGTCCATGCCATCGACGTATATGGAAGCATGGCCTGTGTATTTATCCTATCTTAGCTTAAACAATAGGGTGTGTTAATTTATTCATTTCGGATGGAATTTGTTCGGATGCAACTTTATCATGTTTGGGTGAATTAGGTTTTGCACTGATTCATATTCTGTTGGATATTTTTGTTTCTTATGCCTAATGTGAATGTACGAGTTTTGATGTTTATGCTATACAATGGATTTAACTGGTAGTGTGTTCCCAGATAGATTGATTTATAAGTTGTGTTGGTGGAAGATTGTTAATTGAGTTCTGGTATGGTTACATCGTTTATAGTTTTCTTTAGGCCATCATGTGTTGCCTGAGTCAGTTATAATTTAATTTGTATTTGGTATATTTTAATGAACCACAAAGTTATATGGAAGCATGGCCTTTGTATTTATCCTATCCTAGCTTAAACAATAGGGTGTGTTAATTTATTCATTTTGGATGGAATTTGTTCGGATGCAACTTTATCATGTTTGGGTGAATTAGGTTTTACACTGATTCATATTCTGTTGGATATTTTTGCTGCTTATGCCTAATGTGAATGTATGAGTTTTGATGTTTATGCTATACATTGGATTTAACTGGTAGTGTGTTCCCAGATAGATTGATTTATAAGTTGTGTTGGTGGAAGATTGTTAATTGAGTTCTGGTATGGTTACATCGTTTATAGTTTTCTTTAGGCCATCATGTGCTGCTTGAGTCAGTTATAATTTAATTTGTATTTGGTATATTTTAATGAACCACAAAGTTATTGGAAACAATTGTAACAAGTAAAAATATTTTCTTAAGGCATTAAAATCTAATATTTAAAGGTGGATATTTGAGCATGTTAAAGAGTAGCAATGAACTCAATTCCAAAACTTGAAATTGGACAGTTGGAAGTGTGAAGTATAGAGATTGACATTTAGCAAAATAAACTGTCAATAAACTTATAACAGAGGAAACCATGTGTTGGAGGCATGTTAGGTCCCTATACTACTAGTGTAACCCCTAATTTTTATTAGTACAACCCCCTTATTATATTGTTCTGCCCATGTAGTCCCCATATTGTTATTATTGTGCCCCATAGAAGCCCACTATTGTTATTATTGTGCCCTTACATTATTATTGTTATGTCAACTCTGATTATATTATGACCCCTTAGACTCCTATATATAGAAAGGAGGTCTTGTCATTTGTATCATCTAAGAATTGTTCATTTGTGTAATGTAAAGGAGGTTTCCCCCTTGAAGAGGCTTATTTCTAAGGTGTTGATCTATCTTTCCTATCTTTTTGTGAGCTGGTTTCATAACATTTGGTATCAGAGCTTTGGATTCTAGGGTTTCACTACTCCAAACAGGTCATCGTAACATTTTCTCTATAACTTTTGCGCTACAAAGTTTCAAAAGCTAAAAGGAAAACCCATTTGAGAAGATATCGGTCTAAACCTCACGTCCAAATTTCAGATGTTGTCTCGCTATATTTTCGGAGATATGATCTGAGGAAGTTAGGGTATTTGCAAGCTCCAGAATTTCATCTCAAACAGGTCATCATGGAATTTTTGCTATAGTATTGTTTCTACAAAGGTTCAGACTCTAAAATTAAAACCCATTTGAGCCAAAAGGTTTGTGAAGCTCAGGTCTGAATCTCAGATCTTTTCTCGCTATATTTTCGGAGATATAATCTGAGGAAGTTAGGGTTTTCGCAGACTCCCGAATTACATTCTAAATAGGTGACCTTGGGAAAATCATCATAACGTTTTCTCTGAGAAACAAATTGAAATTTCGTAAGCAGTTACAGAAAGAAGACAGACTGTAGTTTTCTGTGTATATTTTTCAGATCTAAAGGTCGAAACAATGACACGTGGCATGTCGTACAAGTTTGCTCTACTGAAACATTATATAATCAAGTCATCTTAGGAGATTGGGCATAACGTTTTCTTGGAGAATCATATTCTGATCAGACTTGCGGGATTAGAAAGAGGACTCAGAGGGCTACTACAGGACACAATTTCAAAACTTGGAGATCTAAAATTAGCAAGTTACAGTCGTTTCAAGATCAAGCTCTTAAAATCAAGAAAAGGCGACATGAGGAAGTTTGATGGCAACGATCCGGTACAGATGGAGCAATATTTTGATCTACATGAGGTTCAACTGTTACAAAAGGTACATATTGCATCTTTATATTTAGAACCAAATCAATTTTTATGGTATAAAGGGCTTTTTTCTCGTAAAACAATTGTCACTTGGTCAATTTTCACGGAAGAAATGATAGCACATTATGAGGATACAAAGAGTAACACCTTCTTTAGCCAATTGATAAATCGCGAACAAAAGGGTTCAATGGTAGAGCATGTTGAGGACTTTCAAAAATTGAATATAAGGGTAAATGATATTCCAAAGAAGCAAAGGATTGATGTCTTCATAGGGACTTTAAAGGATAACATTCAACATGAGGTTTGTCATTGGGACCCTGATTCATTAGAGCAGGCATTCAGGTTGGAAAGAAAAATTAAAAGAGAAATTATGGAAACAAGGAATCCCACCACTCACAACTATAATTATGGAAGTATTTTTCCTCCTAGCCTTCCACAACCTACAAGGTTTACACGACAACAATTGGAAGAAAAAAGAGAAAAAGGGCTTTGTTACAATTGTGATAGCAAATACACTAAAGGTCATAAGTGTGCTGAGAAGAAATTATTTTACATAGATTATGAAGAGGAGGAAGAAAAGGATCAAGAAACATCAAAAGAAGAGGATATACATCAGGAACCAACCCCAGAGAAAGAAGAAATGAATCCGAACATATCTTGTAAAGCATTATCAAGAATTAACACTCCTCAGACTTGCAAGATAGAAGGACATATCAAGAAGAAAAAGGTTCAGTAAGTGAAAGATCAAATCGAGAAAGAAGAAATGAATCTGACCATATCTTGTAATGCATTGGTTGGAATTACCACTCCTAAAACTATCAAGATAGAAGGACATATCAAGAAGAAAAATGTTCAAGAAGTGAAAGATCACATCGAGCATTAAGAAATGAATCCAACCATATCTTGTAATGCATTGGAATAAATTACGACTCCTCAAACTCTCAATATAGAAGGACATATCAAGAAGAAAAAGATTCAAGCAGTGAAAGATCACATCGAGCATGAACAACAAGTTCTCCAACTTTTAAAGGATAATGCCACTTTGGTGCAGAATCGAATGAAACAACGGGAAGATCAACATCGCAGTGAAAGAAGTTTTGATGTAGGTGATTGGGTATTTTTACAGCTACATGTCAAGAAAGCTATTTATGAGAAGGAAATGTTGGCAATATTATATGCACTTAAGAAATGGCGACCTTACCTAATGGGAAGACACTTCAAGGTAAAAATGGATCATGATAGTCTTAAATACTTTTTAGAACAAATATTATCTTTAGAAGAACAGAAAAATGGGTCACAAATATGTTGGGTTATGACTTTGAAATCATCTACAAAAAAGGGAAGGAAAATGTTGTTGCAGATGCACTGTCAAGAAAGGATGAGGATGTGGAAGCATTGTTTTGTGTTATTTCTATTATCCAACCAGATTGGATAAACGAAGAAAGGGATGAATGGAAGAATGAAGAAGAAGTATGGTCACTCATTCAAAAGTTGCAGAAGATCTGAGTCCAAACAATATTTCCATAACTTGACGAGGAAGGAAAAATCATATTGGAGCCTGGAGCATTCACTGAAATAAGAACCTGATAGATACGAAATCGATCAATTTCATAGTATCTCATCAAGTGGAAGAACTTACCCGCTGAAGATTCCACCTAGGAGGACAAGAATTTTATATAGAAGCATCAAGAACTACTGAAGCGTTGAGGACAACAATTTTGGAAGGAGAGGGGCATGTTAGCTCCCTATATTACTAGTGTAACCCCTTATTGTTATTCATACAACCCCCTTATTATATTGTTGTGCCCATGTAGTCCCCATATTGTTATTATTGTGCCCTATAGAAGCCCACTATTGTTATTATTGTGCCCTTACATTATTATTGTTATGTCGGCTCTGATTATATTATGGCCCCTTAGACTCCTATATATAGAAAGGAGGTCTTGTCATTTGTATCACCTAAGAATTGTTCATTTGTGTAATGTAAAGGAGGTTGCCCGCTCGAAGAGGCTTATTTCTAAGGCGTTGGTCTATCTTTTCTATCTTTTTGTGAGCTGGTTTCATAATAAGGCATGCTCTTGAAAGTAAACTAACAAGCTAGCAAACCTTTTTCCTTCCACAAAATATAGGGTACCATCGAAGGGATCAATATGATTGACAGCAAAAAGGTGGCTAAGTACATTGGAACTAAGCACTAGTTGTCACATAGACTGAAGTTGATCCATAGCCCCATAGAATATTTCAGAGCCACAATAACTAAACATGTAAATGATTTCTTTAGTGGTTCCAAAAGGAGTAGCAGGAGTAGCTATGGTGAAGTAGAATCTGTCCTCCAAGCCAAGGAAAAACCAACAGTTCTCACAAATAAAGCATTGTGAACTTTTTAATGGATTTGAACTTGCAAGCAACACACTCATCAGATTGATTATGCTTACACAATTGTGTTTATGCATCTCAATCAGATCGTTGTTACATGATTTGGTAGAGAACGTGCTTTCAGCAAACTACCTTTAGCCATAGAACACTTTGTCCATCCTAACCTTAGGGAGTTCATTATGGTGATCTCTGGCCATCTTAGATGCCATTAAATAGATTGGTGTGGATTTTCTTCTGTTTTATGGTTAGAAATGTTGGGGTATGTAGGGTTTATGGTGCCAATTATTTCCAATGACAGTGTATGCATGGATGTATAGAGGGCCATTTTGGCCCCTCTTATGGACAATATTATAATGAAAACTTGTTCATTTTTGCCATGTTCACTATTGGAGCCATTTCCTGTGGCCCTGCGTTTTTGTCTACAGGGGATGAATGTTGACCATTTCCTGCATATTGCTATTTTAGTGGCTCTGAATCTTTGTTCTTTTACACTTTTGGTCTATGCTCTCAATAACAAATTACCAATTTAATTGAAAATTTGAGTTGAATTTTCATCAAGGAGGTAGTCCATTCAGGCTTTTACACTTGTTGTGTTTTGTTAGGTCTGTTAGTTTTAATTTTTTCTAGTAGATTTGGGTTTTCAGATGATATGTATATTTTCTGTGGCAATTTTGCATTCAAATATTTTGATTTCTTTTACTGGTACTTATGGTATTGGTTAATTTTTCAGTGATTTTACTATATTGTAAATAATGAAGTTGATTGACTTGTTTCAGATTTTTGCTCAACAAAAATCAGGGTTTTTTTGTGTGTACTATTTGGAAAGATGCAAGATTTTTCCAGAGGAAAAAACTGTAATTTTCATTCATTTGTAATGGTTCAAAGTTACTTTCTGTAGACACATTTCTGTTGTGTTTTCTTGATGTTTATGATTATTAGTTCAGTGATATTTTTTCATAGCTTCCAGAGAGGATTTTTATACATTGTTCAACCAAAAAAGACGAGTGAATAGACTCCTTTCATAATGCTGTGTGCAACCAAACAGCATATGGAGAGTTCAAAATGTATAGTAGAAAATGAAAGGGATGCAAGTAGTCAATTATCTTCCTTCCCGTGCAAGGAAATCCCTGCAATGTTTTATGTTTTAATTATAGGTATTATGTGCATTATCTGTTGTTTCATCATGAAGTATTGCTACAAACTCATGAAATGTAAACTAAAAATGTTGTCATTGTTTCACTTGTGTAAACCATTTGGTGTGTAGATGCATAACAAAAAATCCCATTTGCATTCTCATGTAAGATTTCTACATTATAATAGACTATATATGTTCCTTCTAAAATGGATTTTGGTTACAATGTCGCACACAGTATGAAATAAAACAACCTAGGTTGTAAGCCAAAATGTTTCTGTGACAAGAAAAAGATACAATCCATCCAAAATCCACATCATAATGTGGTTACAACCAAAAACATATGACACCCCTATTCTTTATGGCCCTGAGAATCTTGAGTGCCAAAACTCCCTGAGTTACCTTATTGAGCTAGGTAGGTTGGCCTTCCTAAAAAGGGTTGATTAGAAAATGGTTGATTGCTGCCATATGATTGAGTCCAATTTGCAGCTTCCAACCATGGACGTATTGAGTACCCATACCTCACATTTGCACTACTGACCCCTGCATTAAGTGGAGGCGTGTAATGAGCATACATAGAATTGACACCTCCTCTGGTAGGAAAAAGGCAAGTGGGTAAACCCTTAGTTTGATAGTGAGGCACTTGAATGTTTATGAGATATTGGGATAATGGTGTATTATCTGCAATGGAGTCCAATGAGTTTGAAATAATCATGGTTTCATCAGCTATGCTTGCATCATTGTCAACCATATTGATCATCCCTTGTTCCTTTTCAAGCATTTGTTGTGTCTTTCTTGATTCCTTTTCCTGTCCTGCCATTTGTTTTTGTTGGTCCTTAACTTTCCTTGCTTTATCTCTTTCAAGCCTTTCATCTGCTCGACGTTGCGCTGCAACAATCATTGCTGCCTTCTTCTCCTTGACTAGATCCTTATTTTTCTATTTTAATTCTTTCATTTCAAATTTCTTTTTTTTAGACTCAACTAACAGGTTTATATAGTCCTCTGAGGTGAGTAACTGTGAGCTTCAGCCCAAACGAAGACTACCCGGTGTACCTTGCTTTTTTTTCATTGATACTCTCTCTACTGGTAGCTTTAGGAACTGACCAAGTATCTTCTCTACCCCTCCCACCTGCATGTCATTTCTTGGTACTTTCCTTTCAGTATCTGATGGAATTGATTGAACTATATCATTATCTTCATTGGATGCCTCATTATGTACTTCATCTTCTTCCATTGATCTATTTTCCACAAAAAAATGAACAATTTCACAGTTCAATTCTACTGGTTGTGAGGGCATGTTCATTCTTTGTTCATTGGTTGTTGAGACACTATGTGCATTCATATTAATCATTGCTTCTTCTAGCCATGACGGTGGGGTCACTTGGCTTGGCAATGTCAATTGGTCATTGTCAACTACATGTTCAACAATGTCATTAACAATATCAACAACAGGAGTTTCATGTTCTTGAGTTGGTGGAACGATCTCCATGTTACTGCGAATTTGTTCATGGTTATACTGTGTTTCACATACAGTTTCATCATATTCATCATATAAGTGTCCTTGAGAGAGGGAAATCATATTACCAGCTGCAACCACATCATCTTGGTCATCTACTTCGTGCACTTCAACACCTATTTGGGCATTCCCTTCTTCCGGACCATCCACATGAAATGCCTGGCTACAACCAGTATCATGCATAAGAGCATCATAGTTCAGTGGCCAGATTCCTATCCTCCTAAAGCCAACCTTGATATTTGATGGTGTTAGAGCCCTTTTAAAAGCTTTACTTGCAAGATCTACTAGCTCGAACATTTTCACCTCAACCCCTGGATTCTTTTCCATCCATGCAGAACACTCCGACTTGAAATAGTTCTTGAAAGGGCCAAACACACTAACATCAAGGTGTTGCAGTCTGTGAGTTGTATGAGAGGGCAATGCCAATAGGTTGATTCCTAAATTTTACGCTTCCTCAATGGTTTGTACAACCATGTGGCTCCCATGGCCATATAATATCAATAGGTGTCTATTACTAGGCGAGACACCACCTGGTACCAATGCAGCAAAGTGAAAAATCCAACTTAAAAATAGTTCTTTAGTCATGCATGCATGGGGATGTGCATCCATGCATGCACCTGGTTCACAATTCTGTATATATTTTTTTCAGTAGATTTTTACCTTTGAATAGATAAAATCTTGGGATTGAAGTACCAATTGCATTGACACAACATAAAATAGTTATCCACTTCCTACTCTTAGGCAAAAATTTTGGCACATTTCGGCTTCCTCTATTAGCAATTACTTGCATGCCACAATTCCTCCCTGCCTATAAACATGTTTCATCACATTTCCATATATGGTCTGCTCCATAATAATGTTTATTGTAAGCACTAGTAAGTGTGTCATAGAACTTTTGCATAATTGCAGGGTGCAAATTTAATGCTATATCTCTGTCAAGGCCCTCAACAGTATGCAATATAAGTTCTGGATGCCTTTTTTTAAACCCAAACCACCATGATTTACCAGGAAACCCATATTTGAACAAGTTTGGCCTCCCTTGATAGATTTGAGCAACTGTGGATTTGAGTTGTATCAACTCTAGCCCATGTCCCAATTAGGCCATCTCTTTACACCACTCAACCACCTCGGCCTCCTCCTCCTCAGTGATAACTGTAAGAGGCCCTCTACATTTTGTATGAGTCAGTCCATTTATCCAATAATGTATTGATGAGGGAGGAATACCATGTTTCTTTGGAGATGCCTGAACTAAGTGTCCATTAAACTCTATGTCATCAATTGCAACTAACATTTCTTCTTTTTTCCATCCTCTTATAGCACTAATATTTTTAGTTGAGCTTGCCCCTTGGATCGTTGTTGACGGTGGTTATGTGGATGATGCTGTGATAACATCAGCTTCAGTCGCATGGTCATCCTCAACAATGTTCCTTGGGGCATTGTTGACATTGGCATCACCTGTCCTGTCCTCATCAGACGATGTGCATCACAATTGTGCACCCCTTGTCACTCTCCTGCCACTTCTCCTTGTACGAGCAACATAAATACCTTTTTCCATAGATGCAACAACCTGTAAAATTATTGCATGCATTTAAATAAGAATATTTGTAAATTATGCTTTCATATAAGGCAAAAATACTTCTACTTTATTACAGGAAATTATCAACAGGTACGTTAGTATCCTTGAAAAATCAAATATACAGAATCATTTTGTTGTATGTCTTCAAAATTATCAGTGATTGTTGTTTTGATAACTTTTATTTACACTTAAAATACCATGACTGTATTGATTGGTTTTGTTATGCATTTCCCAACAGTGCCTCTTGTTCGATTTGACTACTTAAAATATTGTTTTGTTGTTTTGATAACTTGTATTTACAGTTAAGATACCATGAGAAGATCTGGTAGTTACTATTGCTTTAATTAATTTGTTTATACTCCTGCTTGTTATCGCAATTGAATTCATTCATGGCCCCCACTCTCTCACGAGGTGGACTTGCATAATTCCTTCCAAGTTTGTTCTAGGTCTGTTCTTCGGTAATGAGGGTGAAGTTAGATAGAAATATAAGTTGTTGTTTGGTAGAGGGTGCATGCATGTGTCACCTTCAGTGAACTAGAGTGTTGCTTTTGTAGGTCTTCAGATCAGCCTCCCATTCAGTTAAACATCTAGTTAAGTTCTAAGTTCAATTCAGTTCTAGTTCCTCCCACTACAACCTATCCCTCTTAACATTCATTATCTAATTTTATTTTATTTTTCTGTAAGGATGCACTTCTCCAGAAATGGATCTCTGGCTATCAAGGAGTTATCATTGGCCAAACCAAGCATGGTATTTAATTTGACCAAGGCTCCAACTTGAGACCCCCTAAAGCACTCTTGATCGCAACTTGGCACCATAACAATTTTTTTCCTCATGTTACTTACAGTTGAAGTTTTTAGTCATGTAAACATTCATTTCAACTACAACTCTTATTTGTATCTTGTCTACATATATAAGAGAGGCCATGCCTTTTTCTTAAATCAGGAAAGCATATTATCAATTTGTAAAGTTTTGAGTAATTATTGACCTCATATATCAAATTAGATAAAGTGAATAGGAGTAATGAGGGTGCAGTTGGATAGAAATATAGGTTGTTGTTTGGTAGAGGGTGCATGCATGTGTCACCTTCAGTGAACTAGAGTGTTTCTTTTGTAGGTCTTCAGATTAGCCTCCTATTCAGTTAAACATCTAGTTAAGTTCTAAGTTCAATTCAGTTCTAGTTCCTCCCACTACAACCTATCCCTCTTAACATTCATTATCTAGTTTTTTTTTTTTGTAAGGATGCACTTCTCCAGAAATGGATCTTTGGCTGTCAAGGAGTTATCATTGGCCAAACCAAGCATGGTATTTAATTTGACCAAGGCTCCAACTTGAGACCCCCTGAAGCACTCTTGATCACAACTTGGCACCATAACAAATTTTTTCCTCATGTCACTTACAGTTGAAGTTTCTAGTCATGTAAACATTCATTTCAACTACAACTCTTATTTGTATCTTGTCTACATATATAAGAGAGGCCATGCCTTTTTCTTAAATTAGGAAAGCATATTATCAATTTGTAAAGTTTTGAGTAATTATTGACCTCATATATCAAATTAGATAAAGTGAATAGGAGTAATGAGGGTGCAGTTGGATAGAAATATAGGTTGTTGTTTGGTAGAGGGTGCATGCAAGTGTCATCTTCAGTGAACTAGACTATTTCTTTTGTAGGTCTTCGGATCAGCCTCCCATTCAGTTAAACATCTAGTTAAGTTCTAAGTTCAATTCAGTTCTAGTTCCTCCCACTAGTTCTAGTTCTAGTTCATTAGAACTTGCATCATAAGATCCTTGTTGAATAACATGTAAAATATGGACATGTATTCAACTCATTCAATCTAGCTGACAAATTTTCATTACCTGAATAACTAGCCTCAGTTCCTGTTTCCATTTCTTATTTTCAATGTTGATCATCATTTTCTTGTTTAAGAACACATTTAGACTTTAGCATAATAGGAAGGAAATCTATCTATAGCAGGTGGTTCTGGGGTATAGAAAGTGATTGGTCAACGAGTTTACTAAGCGTCAACTTTTTTGGTTCCATGCTTGCTTTTCTTCAATTCTTCAAAAATCTTCCTTGCCACATGTAGCTTTTGCCACATTTGCAATAGTTTGAGGATGGTTGTGCCTTCTTTGTGGTCCTTCATTCTGATAGTTTTCCCCTTCTGTACAACAACATTCCAATATGTCCCTTCCACTGCTTCTTGTTCATTTGTTTATGATATTTTCTTCCTTTTACATTGTTTTGTTTTCTTTCTGATCATATTTCAAGAATGATCTAAACCCCCTTTTCCTTTTCTCCTTTCAACTTTTTCTTCACTTTATTTTGCAGGTCTTGTTTATGCTACCATTAGTCTTGATAATGTTTATTGGTGGCCTCATACAAGGTTTTCGGTTCCAACAGCCAAAGTTGTATTGCAATAGTTGACCACTAATTAAGCAACTCATTTGAAGCTTCTGATCTATTTTACAGCCAACACAAGGACAATAAATCTATGCTTATCTTCCAATTGGGTCATAGTTTTTGTTTCTTATTATAAAATTTCATTAAGCTTTTGTTAAAAATGATTCTCAGAAAGAAATTGCCTTGTGAAATTATGGGTAAACATATTTCAGTTGAGTTGATCATCATGTTCCTACATATTTTTGCATGCTGTCTTATGATAAATTGTTATTTTAGCCTTCATGTCACTAGAGAAATGTCCCAGCAACCAAACTTCTGCTGCAATACCTGAGGTGCTATCATTAAAAGTTGGGGACTTTTCAAGTTATGATGATTTTCAACTTCCTCTATATATGTAAATGAGGTGAACCACATGCTCATCTTTTCTTCATGGATCTTGCATGTACATTTTTGTGCTTACATTGACTCCAGGAAGGATGATAGCTCTTAGTCCAATCTTCACATTGATATTGGTGAATATTTTGTCGGCATACTTAGATTTTGCTGCATTTTGTTTGAATCCCTATGATCATTCTTTGTTAGACTCTCATTTTTTATTAATCCCTTCAATATGTTATGTTACCTATGTGGTTATTCAGGGTTTCTTTGTCCAAATCCCCATTTAACATGTTCGTCTTTTTTCACTCAACTTTTTATTATTGCATGTTTCTTCTGTAAGTTAAACACGAGATTCTTGATGTGCTCAAGGCATCAAGCGGCACGCTGTTTCTCTTCATCTACTGACTAGAGTTGTTCCCTTTATTAATGGGTCTCATCTACGAGTTCTTTGTTCTTATCTACCAACTTTAAACTATTAATATAGTCCCATTAGCTTTCTATAGTGTTAGTCTTTAATATTTATCTATCCTTTAACATAAGGATTATGGACCTAAGAGAGAACTCAGAATAACCTAGTCTGGTGTGTTAATTCATAAATCATATAAAAAATGCTAAATTTCTAATGTTAATTTCACAAAGATGCATGGCATTTCTAACCTCATTTATGCTATGTACTCTGATATTTGGAGTGGTATCCTATAAATGCATTTTTTACATTCAGTAGAGATAGAAATGTATTTGAAACTTTGTCTCTAGGTTTGTTTGTTCATTGTGGATAGGATATCTAAATTGTTCAGATATGAATGAGAAGCCTTTACCTGGGTAATGGGTCCAAACCTCTCAATGACATTAAAGGTTTAAAACAGGAAAAACAAGCTCTATATGGATGTATCTTCAACCATCTATCTTGTGGAATATCTTTACTTCAAAGGTGGGCTTAGTTGAAATCCATGTACATGAATTGCAGTTCCATCTTCACGTCAATGTGGGTGAATATTTTGTAGGCATACTTCTTACATTTTGCCGCATTTTGTTTGAATCCCTACATCATTCCTTGTCAGACTCCCATCTTGTCTTGATCCCTTCAATGTGTTATGTTACCTAAGTGGTTCTTGAGGCTTTCTTTGTCCAAATCCTCATTCAACATGTTCCTCTCTTTTCACTCAACTTTTTATTGTTGCATGTTGCTTCTGTATTTAAACATGAGATTCTTGATGTGCTAAAGGCACCAAGCGACACTCTGTTTCTCTTCATGTACTGACTAGAGTCGTTTTCTTCATTAGTTTGTCTCATCTACCAGTTTTTTTTTTAATTTACCAACTTGATACTATTAATATCGTCCCATTAGCTTTCTATACTGTTAGTCTTTATCCATCCCTTAAAATAAGAATTATGGACCTAAGAGAGAATACCCTAGGCTGTGTGTTGATTTTCATGAAACTGAAACTATAAGAACTAAAACTGTAACTGAAACTGAATCTGTAAGAACCGTGAGAAATGAAAATAGAATTGTAAGAAAAATGTGTTGTAATTGATATAACTAACTTGGATATACTGCCAACTGTTCTGTGATGTTTTGTCTTCAAGGTTGGTGAATAGTTTTAAAGCATAACATGCAACTTCAAAAGTGGTTGAACTTCTTTTATAGTTTTTGGCACTTGAATTTAATTGGTGGTAAAGATGGACATGGATTGCAATGGCTTCATTTTGAATGTGTGATCTAGATTTAATTTGATGTGATCCAATGGTTGGGAATTTGTTATTTGTTGATCCATGTGCTTTGATTTGTTTTAATGAGAAATAGAATGGGTTGGGTGTCATTTATTGAAGTTATTGGGTTGGGTGTCATTTATTGAACAAAGTGGGTTTAAATGTTATTGGGTTGGGTGTCATTTATTGAACATAGGGGGTTTAAATGTTGAATAACACAACAGTTATGACTGGCATACATTCACTTTTATTATGTGCACCTATGGGTTTAAATGTTATTGGGTTGGGAGTCATTTATTAAACATAGGGGGTTTAAATATTAAACAACACAACGGTTATAGCTAACATATATTCACTTTTATTATGTACAGGTATGGATATTAATTTGGGATACAAGGCTTCAGTTCTGGTGAGTGGGAGTTGAAGTGACTGCTACTTTGTACTTCTCGAATAGACCATTTTGTAAGCATTTATGGTTTTATCTGTTTTCTAGTTGGATCAATATGGTTTGCACTCTTAAGTATTAAGATACTATTTATGGACAATTGTGGGCCCAGTGAATGTTTTAGGAAATTTTAGACATAAATTAATACTTATTTGCACTTAATGTTATTTATCTTTGTTTAAATATTGATTGCAAAAGTCTCACTTTCTAGTGGTTTGGTGAGAGAGTACTATATCAATCATTGGTCCCTACGCAACATTAGACATCTCTCCCCTAGTGTTACTTTAAAAGTTTGAAAAACAGACAGGGCATGAGTTGGAAATACAGGGAAGACAACATTGAAAGTTCAGTGAAGACAACCCTGTCGCTCTCAAAAAGCGGGTGAAAGTCAAGACAACTAGTTATTGTTACTCATGACTACGCATGCGACAGAGGTTCCAGTCGACGAGCACGGCGACTTTTAAAGTTCACATAAGACACCCTCAACAACCTTTTAGCGTGGGCTATTAACATCGTTTACTAGCCCGTAGCAATATGCGAGAAAAGTCCGCTGCGGCTGTTTGTGAACAAATTATCCCATCTGACAAGGGTTTGAAGGATTCGCCAGTTTGATCGTGCCCGGAAGCCTTCCATTGCGTGTTTTCTCGGACTCACTCATATGTCACACGGCAGTTGTCGAGGTTGCCGCTAATCTTTCCTAAAGCTACAGATACAAGGTAATGAATCTTCAGAACATCCAGCGAGGCAGCCCTGGAATTTGGAATTTCAAGTTTGTTTAGTCTGTCAAGTCAAAATTTCATGAAGGTTACTAGTCATGCATATGCATGGGTGTGTATGTGTCTTTATATAAGTTGTAGATCACAACATTTCATATTTAAAATTTTCAGAAATGTAGCCCAACAAGCTAGAAATAAAGTATGAGGAATTAATTGAATATAGTTCAATATCAACAAACCGGTCATCCTCAAAGATAGAATCCTTGTCATAATAATGACAATGGAGTTATTTAAGGAGGTAGAGGAATTGTATGGGTAGTTAAAAGCACTGGGAATTTGGATAAAAAGATTTAAGAAATTTTCAATATTTTTGATAGTGGAAATAAGTTCAACACCATTATAAAATTTTAAAATAGTTAAAATCTTGAAATTTAACAACTGTAATTTAAATTTACAAAAATATATCAAATTTTATCAAAATATTGCAAAAAGTTAGGTAATTATTAAGACCAAAAACCTAAGTCCTTATACTATAGCAAATTAAAAAGGGTACTTGCTTCGCGAAAGAGGGAACTGTAGGGAATTATTTTATCCAGAAAACAAAGGGTACTTGCCTCGCGAAAGAGGGAACGGTAGGGAATTATTTTATCCAGAAACCAACCAATTCAATACAAACATGTACTCAGCTATTAGAATTTATGATGGCTCATTTAAATGCCTACACTCCAAACCTACCGTTTAAATTTTTTTCCACCTGTCCTTCTTGAGTTTTTAAGTCTTTTTAGTACCTATAAAAATAGGTCTAAAAAGCAAAATAACCTTTTGTGGAACGTCAAGGCTTGCAGCTAGGGTCTCCACGTTAAATTCCAGGTCTGCTGCCAAGGTATAAATTTCAAAATTCCAAATCTGCAGCCGGGTGTAAATTTCAACGTACTGCTTGCGAAGTAAATTTTCTAGGACTGTTTAAAAAAGTATTTGTACAGATTTTTATTTTTATTTTTATTCATTTAAATCTTTTATATTTATGTTTTTATTATTAAAAAATAAAATAATATTTATTTTTAAAATTATTAATTTAATATAATTTAACTAGTAATTAAAAAATTATATATTATTATTAATACTATCAAATATCCATAAAAAGTTAGATGCAAACAAATATTTTCAATTCACAATTTTCTTTAGGCCCCAGGATCGTATGTGTTTCTTTTCTGCATGTCCAAAAACACTAGTGTAATGAAGGTTCAAAATTGAAATCCTCATTATGTTTTAAGAATTTTTTGGTTAGTAATAGAAAGCATAAAATTATTTATTATGCAAATAAAAATTAAAATATAAAATTATTTGTTATATTTGAAATGAAATTTATTAGGATTTTTTCAATTAAAAGGTAAAGAAATTTTTCACAATATATTTTACTTTTCATTATTGTTATTTTGTTTTTTTAATTGATACAAAAAAATGCTAATCATTTTTTTCATATTATGAAGAGTTCAAAAAATGAAATGCTATCATTTTTATATTATAAAAGCATTGAAGATCAAAAGCTTTATTTGTGGTGAATTCTTTCTTACTCACAAAGGAGAAACAATTCCAATTTGAATGAGTATCCATCTTCACCCTATATGGATTTGCAAATGGCACCTACCAATCTTCCATCACTCCACCTAGAGATATTCTTATTACCCTTCTGTCTCACGGGAGTTATCCATAGAGAAATTAAATTCTAGAATAGACCATAGGATGTATGTTGCAGAGTAGACTGAACAACCTGCTAATTTTTAGGACAATAGGGAAAAGACAAAGGGCTGGTTCTCCATCAAGTGAATCATCAAGTAGAAAAATCAAGAATGTTGGTTGATGGAGAAGTGAATGGCATTCACGTGGAAGGGGACAATATGCACAGTGATTTAGGGAAAAACAACATTTGGGATCACTATCCAAGGTGTTATCTAGTGTGCATCCTTGTAGAATTTTCCATGTTACATCTCCGTAGAAAAGGGTTTTTCTACAGAATTAGCAATGGAAAATGAAAACTTTGCTGCCATGCAAGGTGGAGAAAATCTTTTATAGGATTTAAAAGCACTTAATTTGGGAAATGCTCCACAAAGGAAGCTAGAGCATATGAGGATTGACACTCATTCAGATCATAACTTTGTGGTTCATTTGCAATCAAGTGATGGGAAAAGGCCTGAAATTCACAGAGATTCAGAAGGTGAGGATGTAGAAGTTGTTCTTCATTAACGAGATGGGAAGAATATAGATAGGATGGAGAATGTTTACACATATAATAAAGAAAATGATGCAACTGGACCAAATATTACAAATTACTCATCAAATGATGCTTTGTAAAAGAATACAAATGCATTTTTTAGGACAATCAACATGTTACGGATTTCGATTTCACAAGGGAGAATGAGGACATTAAATTTCCAGTCACCGTTTCATTCAAGAGGAATACAGGTTTTCTGAGGGGAACTGATATTTCATGCGAACCTAATGCATTCACCCTTCTAGAGGATAATGTAGTTATTTTTAGCACCGATCTTTTTGCATGCAATAATTTCTTTAGTTGCTCTTGTACCTAACAAACCTACTGATGCAACAACTTCTGAAAATTTTACTTTTGTATAAGTTTCTTTTCCTGACAGAAGCAATGTTGTAACCTCTACGATTGTTCCAATATACGATCAAACTCCACCGAATACTTTCGACACTATTGTATGAGAGACCTTGTCGGAAGAACTCGAAGAAGGAAGTAAATATAACAAGTTAGAGAAAAATACCATTACTGGAAGTGACAGGGTGATGCTTATCACAAAAGAGTTGTCAGTGGAGTGCATGATCCAGGGGGGTCTTCAAAGAAGTACCAGTGGCATGGTAAAAGGCTTAAAACTAAAAGTGGTAGAATTTGGATAAACTCAGCATCGGATCGAAGTGCTCATCAACCTGATTCCAATGGTGGGAATGGCACTCAAATCTGAGTTCATACAAAGAAGTTAGAGCAAGTCAAAGTTTATGTTTGACTTGTCTAGGTGGTAGGAGGAGATGACGTGGCAAACACTCAACGAATGGGGAAGCACCAAGTGGTAGGCTGCCATTGGTCCTGCATATCGCATATTGCAGCAACAGAAAGAAGCGGCTTAAGGAAAATCGGCCCTAGGAAATAAAAGTTGCGATGTGATAACCGCATATCACAATTGCAATAGATAATTGTTTATGAATCAACCCTTAGCAAAGCCCGATTGCGATGTGATAAATTCGTAATCACAGATCGCAGTGAGAGAAGTTGTATGGAGTATCACCTAGGCGTCTGTTGATTGAGATTTGCGATGGGGCTCTGGACCCAATGTCTTATACATTGTGATTAATAATCTCGATGGGTCTGTGTTATCGCAAAACGCCTGTTTGGGTCTGTACACCGATGGGCTCCGCCGATTGCGATTCGTGATGGGGTTCTCGATTGCAATATTTTATGTGTCATGGTTAATACTCCTGATAGGATCATGGTTATCATAGGGTGCTTGATCCATGGGTTGTTCTGTCCACCGATTGGGAACGCCAATGGGGGAAACACTGACAGTGAAAGAAGTCAGTTTCAATGCGCAGTTAAAGAAGTTTCGTGCCATGTTTGTAAGGGATTTCGCCATAATTGTAAGGTTTCTTTCCATGTATCATTCAGGCCTGAGATACTTGGTCCTAAGAGAATCCCGCCTGCTAAACTTCGACATCCATTTGGAATTGCTCGGGGTTTGATGGATTTGTCACCAGCCTTTATAAAGGACCATTTATGTTGGAGGAAGGAGGATGTGGTTGGCAGATTAGTTAACAAGCCATTCCGTACAGTAGAACCTGACCTAGCAGCAGGTCGGGACCTTTCCTTGAGCAGCAGGGAGGTTCCGAGAAGGTGCAGAAGGCCCAATTATCCAAATTGGGTGTTCGGATAGGTGTTTTTGCACAATTTTTCACCAGGCTTTCTCTGGTACTGTCTGTTTCTAAAGCTGGACTCTCCATTCTTCGAACACGTTCCATAGTGGAGTTATAAGGATTGTAAATTATGTTTTTTATACATTTATCTCTTCTTATGCCACTTAATAAACAAAGACTTCCCCACTATTGAGCAAGGCCTAGAGATGTAGTCCAAATTGGATGAACTCCATAATCAAATCTTTGTGTCATGGTTTTCTTTCTTATCCTATTATTTCCGCATTGTGTATGTTCTTTTTAATTTCCATGGTTAATAAGCTCTATTTCATGTAATTTTGATGCATCTATAAGTAAAAGATCTTGGATCAATGCAATTCAAATGGCGTAAAATTACCAAGGCAAGACGAAGGTGTGGATAAAACATACTTGAATGGTAAAATGAGTGAGGATATTAATAGGACATCAAGAAACATGTATTCATCTTAATATGGTCCAAATATTTTGTTTCCATCCATGACTTCAAGATATGAGATATTAGACAAGAAAATTTCTACTGCAAAAGCAAAAGAGCAGGTAAAAAAAGTGTCCTATAAGAATAATCATGTTGGAATGACAATGCCTATTTTAGATATGGAAGAAAATGTAGTGCAATAAGAAGTTCCTGAGGTATGCATAGACAGGAATTGCCTTGTTTGTAAGTTGAATTGTTTCTCATGTTTATTCCCTATGATTTCCCCTTTGTGTTTGCAATTAAATGAATGAAATTATTTCCGGGCCAAAACGATTCTTTGGGGTTAGATGAAGATGTCCACAACCATTCGTTGGGCATGGAAAAGAGTTCTTCAACAAAAGATAAGTCCCAAGCATTGGATAAATATATAGTTACAATTAATATATTTCAATCTTCATTTATTTCTGAGGTAGTTGCTAATTTTCTCTTTGAGAGTAATGTTTTGGATTTGAAGCATGATGTGTTCATTACTTTTTTGTCCTAAATTTTCATGTGGAGTCACATGGAAATTATGTCCTTATGATTCAATCCAAACAATAAAAAAATGTTGACATGGAAGAAATATCAGAGCTTTGTTCTGCCACATATGGGACAATTTATCATGGAAAATGGAAGGGATCAGATGTTGCTATCAAGCATATCAAAGTGAGCTATTTTGAAGGAAGGCCATCAGAGTGAGAAAGTTTGGTGTGTAAATTTTCATGCATCCTTTTCATGTCTATTGATTTGAAAAGGAGCTAAGTTCTCCATCATATTTTTATTTTTGTTGTTATATATGGTAGGATAGGTGCAATCTGCATATATCATATCTAAGATGAATTTAACATATCTCAAGCCAATTGTTAGAGTAAAACTTCTAATTGATGATTTTCAGCTCACAAAACTAGATAGGGTATTTCAGAACCAAGAATTCAATTTTAAGTTTAACAGAATGAGCGGTTATGTTGAAGATTTTGAACAAGGATTAACTATGTTTGCTTCCAACCTTTGGGAAGTCTTCGAATGACAGACAAGGTAAAAATTTACAAAACACAGTAGCAATGGAAATGTCAGGATCACATAATATTAGTGCATTTTGATTGAATGGAGTCTGGACGTAGCAAATCAAATCACTTGCGAAGTTTAATATTTTACAAATAAAGCTCAATTTGAATGCAGTCAACTACTCATGAGATAGATGTGAAAAAATGACAACTTAATAGGGACAAATTTTTTTAATCCCATGAAATTATCAATAATTTTCTCTCATGCGTTTGATAATAAAGATGCGTTTTCTTGATCTCATATTATATTTGTTGCAAAAATTGGCAAGGATCTAATATTTTGATGGATAAATTGAACATTCCAATTCTTCTACTTTCTCTAATTGTAACATGCCAAGCATTAGAGTGAACTCAATTTTATTATGGCGGGGATATATATTTTCTTATTTAATCTTTAGAATTGGATAATCTTTTTACCATAGTTATGGGACCTGCATCTCTGCATGTTTGAATCCACTCAAGATATGTTTCAAGTTTGGAAGTATTGGGTGATCTACTGGAGATCTGTTTCTAGCCAAAAATGGCTAGTTTTTAAATGCTTAAATGTTTTTTGTTAAATGTAACATAGAAATATAAAATAAAATTTAAAATATGCCAAGTAGTGGGACCTAAAATCCTAAATTTTCCTTATAAACAATCCTACCCTAATGCTAAAACTGAAAAATATGAGCTTTTCATAGCAGTTTCCATTTCTAAATTTTGTAATAGAGATTTGTAGCGAAACACATTTGAAAATGTGAATTATCTATGTTTTTAATAAGTGTGGACACATGTTTCTAATACCATTTTTCTATATCTAGATCTTAAGATAAAAAAAATTATGTTCTATATGTTTGTTGTGTGCATAATTTGTTTCCCTTTATTCAGATATCGAGTTTTAAGAAATATGGTATATCAGTATCTGCATGTGTATATGTTTCAATGAAACTTAACTTTAGTACTTATGGAAGATGGAAGTGATTTAAATAGTTCTAAATTATATTTCAAGAGAATAGGAATAATAGATTTTGTTGTAATTGTAATTCTTAGCTGCTTGTGTGTGGGTTTGCAAGCTTATCAATTTTTTGTGATATAATTCGGAAAGAAGACTATGATGTTTTGGGAATATGAAATAGGCTTGAAAGAGTTAAATCGGTAAAATTTGTTGCATATAATAGGTTGGTATTAAGAATTGAAATCCAGACACTTGTTCCTTAGAGGGAATGTAAGAATCTAGAAATTCAACTCCAGTAAGAAAATAAAAGACACAACTCTGCTTTCATAGAATTCAGAAACCTTCAAAGGGGAAGGTACATTCTTAGATTTGCACACACTCTCATTTTCTTCTACTCTAATTATAATGATAAATGTTGTGTTGATATTTTCCTATGGTCCTGTAATGTAGAGTGAATCATGATTAACTCTTTTACTCTTTATTTTAAGGATGGGATCACTATTAAGAATTTTATTCTTTTCTGTGCTTTTAAGAAGCTGTAGGTGTGTTATAGCTTTCCATAATGCTAAACATAATATTTTGTTTATGCTCTTATTCAACATTTTAATGCTACATTGTGCTTCTGCTCTTATGTGCATGAAATTTGAAGGTATCAAGTTTACCCAAACCAGTTATTGTAGCAAGGGAAGCCAGGGGTTCTATTGTTTCTAATAATGGAACAAATAGGTTTTATGACTTGGACTCATTATTTTTTTCTTCCAAGAAGAGTATGAGTTTCCTCTACATGTTCATATTTAGATTTGAATTAGTATAGGTTGTTTCCATAAAAGGTTTTAGAGTGTTGGAAATGTGGCCCTTAAACTAGGGTCTAGAGAATTTACAACTTAGGCTTGATGGGGAGGATTTTGGATTGGTTGATGATAGGGAAAAGGATTTGGTTTGTGGCATGCCATGCTTTCCCTCTTCCTTGGGCTTTGATTTGTGGCATGCCATGTTGTCGCTCTTCCTTAGCTCTCCTTTTTCAAAAGAGGTGGGTTGAGACATTTTTACCTCATTTTTGGTTTCTATGCTTACATTCGAAATATAGATGTCCTACACAAAATTCGCATGATTTTGTATTGGATTATAATTGATCATCAATTTAGCTATCAGTTTTTCAATGAATTTATTTTCTATAAAATTATAATAGGCTTTTAATGTTGATGCTCATTGAAATATAGGTCGTCTTCTTTGGAGGTCACACACAACTGGGAACCATAAAACTTGAAGAAGGGGATCAACATCCTTATGATGTTTTGAATTGTGGACCTACAAGGCATAATATCTTTCCATCTGTCCTGTATATACAGAAGATAGTTCGCAGGAGGTATTTCCTCATCAAGAATCTTGAAAATTTTATGTGAAGTTTTTGTAGTCCCTTGAGTTTTTTTAGGATAATGAAAGGAAAAAACTTGCAATTTTTATGGCACTTACTTTCTCTCAGAAATTGTTTTTCAACCTCTTCTCAAAGACAACCTTGTTTCCAAGGGGGTTGTGCTTTCGTTCATCACAAGATTTTTCAAGGAGTATCTGGTTGAGAACAATCTTGATGATATCATAACATTGTTGAAGTGAGGGAAGATAAAATATAATCTTCTTGATTTGTTCCCAATATAGAAATACACCACTGAAGCTTTAGACTTTTTTGTTGGAACCAAACTGTTTATTGAAGTCGCATGTATTTCTTGTTGATTGTTACTAAATTATGTCTTTTTGACTTTTTGTGTGGCAGTAAGGAGGGTTTGGGATCTCTTGTTGGATATAATAAAAAGAAAACATTTGATGTGAAATTAAAGGACATGAAAGGGCATTAACAACTTTGATTGTAGTGAAGGTTGATATTTCCTAAGTCATTGAAATTGTAAAGCAGTGTCACAAAGAGTCAATGTTACATGATATTGAACAAGTGCATATCTTATGGGATGCTATTATGGATGTTGTATAGTGGTATGGAAAAATCTAGCAACAAAATTCAAATTTGGCATTTTGTCAAGTTAGTATTTAATCTTTTCTCACCATGTAGTATCTTTTGCTTTCCCCACATGTGTTATGTCTCATCATATCATGAACAATTTTATGAATTTTTACTGAATTTTGAGAAGTATTTTCTTCTTGTCAATTGTTTAATATGTTTACAACTTTTAGTCAATGTTAGAATCTAATTGGAAAATGGGTCTAGGGGTAACTGTCTTAAGTGTCATCCCTATGGCTTGCATTTTTCTACTTTTAAGAATCATGTTTTGTTACACACTTTGATCCTTTCATTGATGTGCGTGAGAAAACAGAATGTTCCAATTTCATAGACAATATTGTTTAAAACCTGAATGAAATTGTGGATACTTTGTTTCTTGCTTTGGATATCATGTTTTACTTCTTACACTTGTTTATTGTGTTTTATTGATGTATATATAAATATTTTTTATAGAACTGTCAATTCAATAGATGTTTTTTTTTGGAAATTAATTACAGAATGTATACACATGGAATATTGAATCCTTCAACCTATATTTACATGAAGGCTTCATTCAATGTAAAGAGTTTGCATGTCTTTTCTTGACCATAAATACGGTTACACTGGATTTTCTAACATATCTTAAAATTTCTAAACTATTTTGTTAATGTGTTTTCATTTTATCTCACTTGGAATTCATAACTCAATAATTTTTTCATGCTAGTGCTAGATTGGATGTTAATTCCATTTTCTATTAAAGGTGCTACAATAATCAAACTTCACAGTGAGAGAATGCATTTAATGGGAAGAGATCTCCTTTGGCTTGAGGGAATTATTATCTTTCCCTTGCATTGTCTGTATGTAGCATGTGGGGATTAATTATGCATGCAATGTTTGTATCCCTAGTTTTCCATCCAACATGTACTTTTTTTTCCTATGGAAAACTTCAATGGGGAAATCCTTGAGGGGATTCCTCACACTCCTATGAATGATAGCCATGGTAAATGTTGTTGGTCTATAGCATGTACTCCTAACTGAGAGGGACTTTACAAGGCTTGAACTCATGACCCCTCTGCCTTAAAGCTGGTGAGTGAAAATTGATTGAGTTAACCCATTGGGTTACCATAATGTACTTATTAACTTTCGTGTGCAATATTTCTTATAGCGGTTATCCATCTAACATGGATCTTTTCCTTTTGTATGTAAAATGATAACACCTTTTGTTTTTTCATTGGCATTTGGAATTCATTAATTTTCTGGTTATTTTATATCAAGTCTTAACAATTCAATTATTACAAGTTTTGTTTGTGGGTTTTTTGTAAATTATATGAAACTTACATATTTTACTAAAATGTTTCTCTACTTTGTTGAATTATCAGGTTAATACATGGGTAAAACTCCTTGATAGTTTTTGTGCAGCTGCAAAACTATAGTTGGAGATAATTTACAAGATTCAAATTCAATGTTATGAAGATGCTAAACTCATGAAATTGTTTCCTAAAATTATCAGGTCTCTTTGCGACGATGAAGTTCTTGTTGAAGTTACTATTTTGATGTGGTTTCACAAAGGTGGTAACCCAAAGGGAAGATATTAACAACCTAACATTCTTTTATTCTTTGGTTTTTTTACATTTTTTTTTTGAAGAAATGCAATTAGTTTAGGTTTAAACAAATCTAATTATATTATTTAGAGAGTTTTGAACTCTATTAAAATGAGACTTGAAATGCTTGACTATGAAACTTTTGGGATTTCATAAAGCTAATACTATTCTTATAATTTGAGTTTTGTCAGGGTGAAAATAAGATCTAATGTGATTTTGGGCATTTCAGGTAAACCTTTGTGAAGTCATTAGAGCCTTTTATGAAATGGTTGGAGGAAGTTGAAGAAGAAGAATAATGTGAAATTATATTAGAAGCTTAATTATGACTACAATAGTGGGGGGTGATGCTCGTGGCAACTCTGATATATTATGTTTAGTTGGTATATCAACTGCTTTACATAGATAATAAGTTTACTATTGACAATTTATGAGATCCTAGTGCTATACTTGTGGACTATGGTGTGCTAACAAAAGTTCCTTTAATCAGATTTTATTGGAATTTTCATTGCATATAAATTAATAATTGTTGTTTAGTATCTATAGTTTCCCTTGTGATTTGATTCTTTTATAATTTAATTAATGTTTTAGAAATTATAAATTATAAAGTTTCAAGGTCTAATTCTTTGAAGGGTGCTAGCTCAATGGAAGATCACATGCTTTACAAGAAGGTGGATGGTGGTTTGATTCCATCATGCCTAATATTCATAGGGAATAGTGAAAATTGCTACTTTTCCCTATATATGCATCAATAGTGAGGGTTCTTAAATGCCCATCATCAAAAGTCTTTTTTTATATATGAAATGGTGACAGTTAATGAACTTTACCATATATATGCATCAATAGTGAGGGTCATGAAAGGTCCATCACCATAAATCTCTATTGTTCATATAAAATGGTGACAATCAATATTCGTCATTATAATCATTATTTGTGACAAGCCTTGAATGTCACCACAACACCTATGCTTTTGGTGACACAACCTTTGGTGACGTTCAATTTTTTGTGATGGAAGTTATTTTGACCGTCACCAATGAACTTATGGTGACATTTTTTGACCCTCACCAAAATATGAAAAGGTGACGATCGATGAATGTCACCATATATATGCATCAATAGTGAGGGCCATGAAAGGTCCATCACCATAAATCATTGTTATTCATATGAAATGGTGATGGTCATTATCCATCATTATAATTATTATTCATGATGGACCTTGATTGTCACCACAACACCTATACTTTTTGCGATGCCACCTTTAGTGACGTTCAGTTTTTGGTGACGGACGTTATTTTGACCGTCACCAATGAGCTTATGGTGACATTTTTCGACCCTCAACAATGACATTTTTTGTTGTAGTGGCATATGTTTTAGATAAATGATTGAATATGTTGGAAGGTTATTTTTTAGTCCATAGTTTCTCTGATAGGGAGAACATTACTTTTGCACTGCCTAATGCTGCCCCCCATGTCAAGGACTGCTGGGAAACTTACTATGAGAAAAGGTTTGAGGAACCCTCTTTATTTACAACCACTCGCTCTCAGAACTCTTCTGAGACATTATCAAGGAACAATATACCCCGTGGGGAGCTATTGATCCAATAATCACCCTATGAGTGATCTCAGTTAAAGATTTATTAAATGAAGGTATTACAGACTCATATGTTGGTGTGCGTGTCTATTTTATTTAAGCAATGAATCGATCAAATTGCAAATACACAGACACTTGAAATGGAAAATAGCAGAGAAACACAGTAAGAAAATACAAGAACACACAAATTTAATAAGGAGTTCACCCTATTCTCCAGGGCTACATCTCCAGTCCAGCTCTCAGTGGTGGCCTTCTTTTATTGTGTCTTGAAGCAGAGAATTACAATGAAGGAACTCAATGTGAGTATCTTAGACAGATTAGCTTGGTAGGGTGGTTCTTGGATTCCCCAAGCCACTGGAGTACACAGACTCTTTTCCTTTCTAGCTCTTTGACCTCTCTGGTCTGACAGATCCTCTCAGGGATGGATTGAATTCCTCAAGCTCTCTAGTGCTCAACGCTGCCTTTGGTCAGCTCGACCCTCTACCTTCTTACTAATTTTTGCTTCACTAGTTCTTCTCTTTTCTGTCTTCTGTCTTCAGTGTTCTGTCTTTCAGTTCCCGACTCTCTCTTTGTGTCTTTTCTATTCTCTGTTCATGGCTCTAAATCATTTGAGCTCATGGATGTTCGTTTCCTCTTCCGCCTTTGTCGATTCGCCTGCTTGCAGTTCCGCTTGGAGTTCCCTGTTCTCGGCGTCATCATCAGACTCACAGTGATGGCCACTTGTCCTCTTGCGAACTGTGCCAGCTTGGCGTCGTCAGTTCGTTTCTTCAGTTACATTATGGAATGATTCATTTGCCAGCATGGCAGTCAATTCGGACTTCAAATTCTTCTAAATTGCGGCTTACTCCCTCGTCAATTTTTTCTTCTCCATCGGGCGCGATCTCAGCCGTTACATCTGGATCCCCCAGATCCGACGTCGTTTTCTCATCTAGCACAGTTGACTACCTCGACCGTTAGTGCGCTATGAGTGGCAGTTTTCTCTCTTCTCCACTTGCCACGTGTCGGGCACTGAGTGGAATCACTCCTTTTCCATCAAAACTACTTACCTCCCATGGACGCCCCCAATCAATACCGCCGATTTTTGGAGCAAGTCCCACCTTTAGCGCTTAGCCTTTATCCCACGGTTTTCCCAACTCCCACGCGACCAAATGCTTGGAGCGCTAATCGCGCATCAAAAACTGCCTTTGCTTCCCGATCCAAGCCTTCTAGGGGTTAATTTTGCCTCCTGCGCAGTATCCATGGGCCTCGGTCAGCGTGCTTTGACCGAGGTCCTCGTCGTTCCACGCTGGTTGCCATTTCCACTAGCTTAGAGGTGTTCCTGATCGTTATTTTAATTCCTTTGAAGTTTTTCCCGACCTCGTACAACCATGACTCTATTAATCATTCTTTATGGATTCAATTCAGATCATGGCCTTCCCACTAAAAAGCTTTTGGACCACCAAAATTTGGTTTTCTTTCAAGCGTCGACTAAGTGAGGGTACTGCTATCTCACTTTCCCAATCTAAATCCACTTTGCACTGCTCAGCTTTGAACCTTTGAGTCCAATTTTGAGGTACTCAAAATCTCCTCTGTGTGTTGTCCTCACCTTCTTGTCCAACAGTGCGTCTTCCTACAATTCATTCAGATATTCAGGTAGCAGGTCATCAATAGAAGACAATTGACTTTTCTCTTTAGGATCCTCAATCATTAAGGGTTCGAACAATCTCAAGCAATCTGCATTTACGACTGAGTAGATGTTCATGTAAGCTGGTAGATCAAGGCGAAAAGCATTTTCACCAATCTTCTCAAGTATTTTGAAGGGTCCATACCTGATAGGCTTTAGCTTTTTACCTTCACCTTGCATCCTGTCCTTGCTAATATACAACCAGACCCAGTCTCCAACTTGAAAACTATGCTCCATCTGATGCTTGTCATGCCTTGCCTTGTATTTGTCTTGGCTCTTTTCCAGCTATTCCTCTACTACCTGGTGGATCTCTTGGATCTGTTCAATGAACCTAGTTACCTTATCCCCATCACTATGTCCATCAACTATGGTACCTTTACCAAATACAAAATCCAAAGGAGACCTTGGTATGAAACCAAAACAGGTCTCAAAAGGAGATATCTGTGTAGAAGAATGTTTTTCTCTGCTGTAAGCATGCTGCACATAACACAAATGTTCATCCCAAAGCTTAGGATGTTTGCTGCAATATCCTCTGAGTAACTGGATCACTATCCTGTTAACTACTTCGGTCTGGCCATCGGTTTGTGAATGAAAAGCTATGCTTTTCTTTAGTTGGGTGTCCATCAGCTCCCACATACTTGACCAAAACTTCCCCACAAATCAGTTGTCTCAATCAGACACAATAGAAGTGGGTAATCCAAAATGAACCCATACATGTTCAAAGAATAGTTTTGCAGTTTGTTCAGCTATAATATGTTTATTACAAGGTATCAAAATACACATTTTGCTGAACCTATCCACAACCACATACAGATAATCATGACCTTTTCTAGACTTAGGCAGTCCTCCAACAAAATCCATGGAAACACTTTCCCAAGGGTGAGAAGGAATTGGTAATGGAGTGTACAAGCCTAGTTTTCTGTTGCTGGGCTTGCTTTCAGCACACATAGTACACCCTCTTACATATCTAGAAACTGTCTCATTCATTTTCAGCCAATAGAAAAATATTTGCAGCTGTGAAACTGTTTTACTTACCCCAAAGTGACCTGATATCAGAGAATTGTGTGCCTCTCTAATTATCTTTACTCTCTTAGTTTGTGGAATGCAGAGTTTCCGACAATAATACAAGAGTCGGTCCTTCACATGATAATCCAATTCTTCTACCTTTTTGCCTTGACTCAAAGTTGCATATACATCTTTAAAATCTATATCTTGAGCATTATTATTGTTCAATGTAACTTTCATGTAGTACAGAATTATGCTTAAGTATAGTAGATGCATTTATAATGGTTCTAGATAACATGTCTGTAACCTTTTTTATGTATGCCCTTTTTATGTCTGATGACTAAATGAAACTGTTGTAGAAAGCCCATCCATCTGTAGTGCCTTGATTGCTGCAACTTAGTTTGGGAGTGTAGATATTGAAGTGGTTTATGATTAGTATGTATTACTGTCTCTTTGCCCATTAAATAATGTTTCCACTTTTTCACACTCTGAACTAATGCATACAATTCTTTATCATATGTAGGATAGCTACCTACTGCAGGATTAAAAGTCTCAGAATGATAACATATGGGCTTAATGTGCTATGTCAACACTGGTCCCATGGCATAGTCACTGGCATCTGTTTGGATCTCAAATGGTCTTTGTAGATCAAGTAGTGCTAGTACAAGTGTTGTACTAATCTTTTCCTTCAAGGTGTCTAAGGCTTTCTGATGTTTGCCTCCCCACTAAAACACCTTATTCAATCCTGTCAAAGCATGTAAAGGAGCTACAATTGAGGAAAAATTAGAAATGAACTTCCTCCAATATTGTGCTGCTCCTAAGAAACTTCTCACTTCTGTAGCAGACTTGGGTTTAGGCTAGTTTATAATGACTGCCATTTTATAGGGATCTATTTTCAATTCACCACCCCCTACTATATGACCCAAATAATTTAGAGATGTTTTGCCAAATTCACATTTCGAGAGTTTAACATAATGTTTTTCTCTTTTCAAAACATCTAATGTCTGCTTAACATGCTTTAAGTGTTCTTCCCACGTTTTACTAAAAATCAAAATGTCATCCAGATACACAATAACAAAATCATCAAGAAAAGGCCTTAGTACATCATTCATTAATCTCATGAAAGTAGCAAGGGCATTGGTCAAGACAAAAGTCATAACCAGTCACTCATAAAATCCCTGCTTTGTTTTGAAAGAAGTCTTCCATGCATCTTGCTCTGCAACTCTGACCTGATGGTATCCACTGTGCAAATCTAGCTTGGTGAAATAAACAACTTCCTTTAATTGATCTAAAAGATCATCTATGCGAGGAAGGGGATAAAGATTTTTTATTTCTATCTTATTCAGTGCTTGGTAGTCAATGCACATTCTCCATGAGCCATCTTTCTTTCTCGCCAAAACAATTGGTGACCCACATGGTGATGTGCTAGGCCCGATAAACCCCTTCTCAAGCAACTCCTGCACCTGCTTCTTGATTTCAACATTCTCTAAAGCAGACAACCTATATATTCCAATGTTAGGCAATGGAACATCTTGCTGCAAAATAATATCATGTACTATTTCCTTTTTGGGTGGCAGACCTTTAGGTTCCTGAAACAGGACATCATACTCTGAAACAATCTTTTGTATATCAGCTTGCTTCTTAGCATTACAACCCTCAAATACATTGGTTTTATCAGGTTTCTTTTCCTTTACAACCATTAGTAAGAATTGTTTGCATGAATTTATCATTCTTTTCATCTACCCGGAATTTATGAGAGTATAATTATTCTTGAGTTTGTGAGCTCTTACAAAATATTCGATTCCATCTTTAACAAGTAGATACTTGTTTTCAGCTCTATAGAAAATGGCTTTTCTATCATACAATCAAGGACTTCCTAAAACAATTCCACATATATCCAAAGGAATTATGTCTAACTCAACCTCATCTACAAATGCTGACCCAAAAGAAAACTTGAGTTTGCATTGTCTAGTCACTTGTAGCTGTGCTTTATCATTCAACCATCCTAATGGGTATGGTTTCTTGTGAGGTGTGGTTGCTAATCCCAATTTCTTTAAAATTGCTTCAGAAATCAAGTTTACTTGTGAGCCAATATCAAACAAACTATCAATCTTTTGATGTTTGGAAATAACTCGAATATGGAAAAGCTCATGTCTTTTTCTCTCATATTCTTCATGAATAATAGTTTGAGCAGAATTACTAGTTGATGCTTCAGAATTCTTACCTTTTATACCTTTGGCTGCAATGATTGTTTCATCTCCCAGTCTGACCCCAAATCTCTCTGAATAGCTGCAACAGTCTTCTTCTTCTTGCCCTCGGACTTCTTAGGTCTCAGTTCTAGATGTAGAATCCAACAGTGCTCATCATCATGCCCCTCCTTTTTATAGTGAGTGCATGAAGTTTTGCTTTTTTGTGCAGTGTTAACCTTCCTTGCTTTCCACTTCTACTTCCTTTTCTCCTTGTTCTTGCCTGCAGTGGGTTGGGATGGTATCCCAACTTCTGGATTTCCTTTCTTTCCTCTAGCTTCTAGATGAGTAGATTGTACAAATACCTCATCTATACTAGTGGGATTAAACATGAGGATGGTATGCCTCATGTAGCTGTGTAGACCACCAATGTACTTCAAAAGAGTCTCTGGTGAGTCTAATGAGATCCTTAGAATCAATGCTCTCTTTCTAAATTCTTGAGTGTACCCTTGCACACTTTTCCCTTTCAACTGCCGAAGAGTTTGACAACTCATCATGGCTTGTTGCATGTAGGCTAATGGATAGAACTGCTTCTTGATTGCAAAAACAAAGTCACTCCAAGTAGAGATAGTTTTCCCATGTCTTTTCATGTCAGCTTGGTTCCTGCCTTCCCATCAAACCAAGGTAGTTCCTCCTAGGCGTAGGCTTATGTTGTGCCCTACAACAACCCCCCATTTCATAACATTTTTATCACAAACAATTAACATATGAAATGGGTCCCTTTTAAAAATTTTAATTGGCATTAATGAATTTGTTCGAAAAAGGTATGATAATCAAATGAATTTGTGAATAAAAGCCTTTTTGAACAAATAACAAGCAATTTTTGGTTAAGTCCGAAAAAGCAATCGCAAGATCACTTGTTACCTTGGTCCTTTCCGATGCGATATCGCTATCGGCCATTGGCAATAGCCAATGCACACACAGAAAAAGCACATGTCTTCTCCCCGATGCGACATAATATCGGTGATCAACTATCGGCGCTGCTTCTTATGAAAAGCGTTTTAAGCCACGACCCGATGCGATATCGCTATCGGTAGTCGGGAGAATCCCATACATTTTCGTAAGACGTTCAGATCTTTTTTCCCCGATGCGATGTGATATCGCTATCGGTAGTCGGTAAATCTTTTGATACACATCTAGGGATTATGTTCGTGCGCTAATATGATGCAATGTCGCAATCGGCATTCGCCAAGATCTCTCCCAAATGATAATATCACTCATACCCCCGATGCGATGCGATGACGCTTAATGATGACCAGAATTCTTAAAAGGTGATTATTTCAAAGCTTTAAAGTTATATTTAAATCCGATTTGACAAAAGCACAGATTTCAAAAAGCCGTTAAATACAGGGATAAGGTAATGCATGCGTATTTAAAGCTTTGCCCCTTCGATTTAACGAATATTTACGATTAGACCTTTGAAAAAATCTGTTGCACGCTTTAAGGGGTCATTCGGTTTAATAACTTAAGTAATGATCATTTATGGATCTGCAGGCTGTAAAATCGCCATCATTGCATCTGCGGTGCCTTCTCAAATCATTAGATCCGCAGCCACTTTTAGAATTAATCTCACCACGCTTCAAGCAATATATCTATCCCGTTATGGAATGTCATTGTTATTTCCTTGTTACGATTTCTCTTGCACTTGTGTAGAATTCAACCGTCAAGAGAAGCCTGAACATGATGGGAAAGAAATTCAAGAAGGTGGCAGGTTCTACTGCAACACCTGTCGCAGGTCAAGCTGCTATAATTTCAAAGAAAGGCTTAATCTCAGATACTACATGCACTGGTCTTCCTAGCACTACGTGGCAAGGTACATATAATTTGTTAGAGGCTGAGCAACCAGAAAAAACAGTAACTGAGGCTAGTGTGGATGAACTAAGGAAGTTCGAGGCAACTCTCAAGGACTTGGCCGACTCCTTTTTGCACAGAATAGCAGCCAGAGAACAAGTCCTACCTTACACTGATGTGGTACGTTGGGCAATTGAGAAAATTACCCTCACTGATAGAACCTTTCATACAAAGGATGGAAGGATTTTCGGGTCCTTCAAGCCTGATGACCTGAGGCGGATGTATCATTTGCCTGAACCTGAGATAGTCTATAAGAGCTTTTGTGGAGAATTTCGCGAAAGAGAATGAATCACCATCCGAACCTCTGCGAGATTGGAGGCAGAATCCAGCCAAACACAAGCATGATATCTCGGGTAAGTACTCTAATGCTTCTTTGGCTTCTCCCTATTGCTATGCTGGGATTATGATGTGTAGATTGTGGGGATTACATGACTCTGCAAATATCCATATTGATATGGTCCCCTTAATGGAAGCGGCCGTCAATAGTACAATCATGGATTGGGCCACTATTCTGTCTGATAAATTGGTCATAGCTGTTCGTGAGTTTAGAGCCAAAACCAGAGTCACCGAAAGAAAAATCCCACCCTTTTATTACTCTGCTTACATTATGGATACCCTGTGTTTTAATTCTGAGTTTCCTGTCCTTGGTTGGAGATGGACCACCCATGACCCAACACCCATTCACTTGTATCATCGGAAATTATGGAAACCCTCTTACAAAGACCATTTGTATCAAATTTGCAATGGTTTCATGGTGCCCGTCCACTATTCTATTTTCGACAGACCTATCCCAAGAATTTCCTATGAAGCTTCTTTTGACCTACCAGCCGTAGCCCATTGGTTCGGGGAAGAGCATTTTACCTATATTAGAGTTTTTGGAAGCAAGGCTAGGCCACACGTTCTCCCTCTGTACATCCCAGATAAATTGTTAGCCCGGGAAATCTCCTACCAGATTATGTCTGAGGGTGTCACACAAACTCTCAAAGAGGAGAAAAAGAGAGGATGGCCCTCTTTTCCTTTAAGAATTGGAGTTTATACGCTGCTAAATTACAAGCATGCAGAAAAGGAAGCAACAAAACTCCAAATGATATCCCTGGCTTCTATTCCAAACAGACTTTATGATCCAAAAAAGACTGCTTTCATTGCCTTGGAACAGGCCAAACTATCAAAGGTTGTTCATCAAGAAGATCAATTTGACGACCTGTTCGTGAGTGCCGATTCAATAAGCCAAATCAAACAACTTGCTACAATGAGATACGAAGATGTGGAGTTAACTGAATTTAATAAACATAGAAAGCAAAGGTTGCAAACTTTGCCTCTAGATTTATTATCCACAACCCCAACATCCTCCTCAAGCGAGCCTGGTTAGCAGCAAATACACCTACCTCCTGTTACAATTAAAGAGTATGATAAACAACAGGAGGAAAGGCAAAACAAGCTGCAAGCAGAGAAGCATAAAAGGGAGCAGATAGAAAGGCAGCAAAAGGCACAAAAGGATCAAGAGCAAAGAAAACAGAAAGAGTTAGAACAACAGAGAAAAAGGGAAGAAGAAGAGAAAGCAAAGAAAGAACTGGAAGATAGGCAGAAAAAGGAATTAGGGGAGCAGCAGCAGAAAGCACAAGAGGAGAAACAACGGAAGGCATTCGAGGAACAACAGAGGATTGAACAAGAGAAAGAACAGAGTAAAGTCCACATAGAACAAAGTGAGCAAATCTCTACTGATCCTGAATTGATTAAGGAATGGAACCAATTCGATTCCATTATCAGTAGTAAGGAAGCCTCCAAAGACTCAGACGCCTCTAAAACAAGTAATGCTCCCGATACTACTTCTTCTCAGGTTCTAGAAGGAACCAGCGGCCCACCCATGTTACAGAATGTTGAGGTAATCACTCAAGACCCATCCGATCAAATTGATCTTCAGGTGGAGGAAATTCCTCCCCTAGATATTTTCTACAGCCCAAAGCATAGAGCCGTTGTTAGGCGCTCTAGGAAAAGACGAAGGCTTGATCAACCTTCTATTTCACCCGAGCAAACAATCACGGGCAATGTGGTCTGGAAAGGGGAATTAGATCCCTCTGAAGATCTGACTAAGCTGTCGCAATTTGCGGGAGCTTATTCGGCAACAACTATTGACAAAGCATCCGAAGTAAGTCTTCCGTTGAAGACTAAAGATCATGAGATATATGCATTGCAGGCAGAAGTGATAGAGGCAAGAAATAAGGCAGCGCAGGTAGAGGAACAGTTGCTGGCTCAACAGCGAGAAAATAATTTGTTAACCCAGCAGCTGCTAATCAAAAAACAGAGGATAGACCAAAGTGACATTCAGAAAGCACAAGAATTATCAGAGGCATTATCTCAGTTAAATGCATCGAATGAGCTGATGATGAAATCTAAAGACGAGCAAATAATTCAGCTATCAGCACAGCTCGAAGGTATTAAGGGCGCCCAGAGTATTGATGATTTCAGAGCAGAGGCAACTCGAATAAACAGCGCATTAATATCTCAGATCAAGCTCTTGTGCCGACAACTTGTTGACACTGAGTCACTTTGTGAAACATATACAACAGTATGTGAGCAAATAGAGAAGGCCAGGAATAAGCTAGATCAGGCTGAGGATGATATAACCGAATATATTGAGTGGCAAGACACTCCAGAAGGGAAAGCGGCGAATTTGTCCCAAATCCATGTACCATACAAGGACATACTCTTCATGGAATGGAACACTCAGGTAATGAAAGCGGAAAGGGCAGCCTCAAGATGTAAAATGATTGCCAACAACATGATCAATCTGGTCAACGACACATTGTATCTGGCAAATATGATCTCCCAGTGCACGCCTGGAAACATAACAACAGCGAACATGCTGGAGCACAGAAATTACCCTGATCTGGAGAAACAAGGACGGTTAATCGCCGGAGTAAATACCTTAACCGCCGACGCATACTGGCTCTTTCTGATTAAACCACATTCTCAAAGGTCGGCTCTTAACTGTTTAACAGATGCCCTCCGATATCTGATTTCCGACATTCATGATGCCACATATGATGCTCAGCTAACTTCACGCCTCAATACTTCACCAGAAGTAGAGCCAATGCTGGCGATATGTCAGCGAAAGAGTAAAGGCAAAGAGACCTCTGAATGAAGCATCGCCGCCGACTGCCAGATCACCAGGAAACAAGATGATACTTGTTAAATGCCAATTTAGTAGCTTTTTCAGTTTTTAGATATTTAGATATCTAGATTAGCATAGTATTTATAGATCCTTTCATTGTTTTGGAAAGGGTCGTAAAATTTTGTAAAAGACTTAAAGGCTGAAGTTTGCACTATTGTGCTTCAGTCTATATATTCTTTTTGAAACTCGACCACTGGTTCTTAATTTTGCTTAGAAGGCTGTTTTATGCAAATTGTGCACTACTGTCATTTGCTTGGAATGCTTTCTGGTTTGAAGGAAGGACCGCGACATAGTGATTAATATACTAGATTGATCAAACAGCTTACATGGTACTATTATCTGTATCTGTTCTCTTTTCTATTATATGAATTGCTGTGTTATTATCTTTGCTATTGTTGAATACATGTATGCAATATAATAACAAATCTTCATTTCATATCACTATTGAATGTTTTGTGATTTGTTATCTCTCTCACTTATACGTGTAGCAGCAATATAAATGATTAAGTGTAGTAATTCGCTATTATCGCTCTGCATAACTAATTATGCAGAGCAATCTTAAATGATTTAAACATCTATGCTTTAGTGTTAGAGTCATCTATATGCCTGCTACTAAGCATATATTATCAAACGCTGCACTCTATGAATCGATAAATCCCGGGATTAGATTATAGTTATTATATTTCTCTTATAGTTTAGCTATTCAATTATTATCACCTTATATCATAAATCATTCATCCATCCCGTTTACTTATAATTCTTGGGAAACTGGTCCCATTATCCCCAGTCGGAGTCACTATATCAAACGGAAAAGGAGCTGCACTAAGGTCCGGACCGGGTGGTTTCCTCGATGTTGTTGCAACGAATTTCGGGGCATCAACATTTTTGGCGCTAGAAGGAGGGCCATCGACTGTGAATGGCAAGCAGGTCCAGGTCTGCAAACCATTCTAAGAGTAATTCTCCCTCCAAATATTCTCCTCCTTCTCAATCACATGCTGGTTCTCCGGCACACAATCGAGAAAAAGAGGAATCAACCACCACTGCTCATACCCATCATATTTCAGAACAATTAAGTCTTGAATCCCCTGAAGTTCAGTCTCTTATCCATAAACTTCAGAGCTTCTCGATTTCGCCTCAGAAATCTGAAGTATCACAAAGCAGTGTGACCTCGCAGTTCAACTTATCCCATCCACTTACCAGACTTCAGAGCGAAAAACTCGGTATTGAACCTACTGAGTTCCCTTTACCGAAAAGGAAAAGGGCTAAGAAGATTACTGAAGGATCTGATAGTGAAGACCTTTCTTCCATATCCTCCATCTCAACTCCTAATCTACGAAGTCAACCATCCACTCCTCCGTTACACACTGTTGTTCATCAGGGAATAAGTACTACAGCATCTCAAACTACTCACTCTTCAACGATCTCTTCTCCTCAGTCATCTGGAATCCCATCAATAGTAACAACTATTGTCGCCAGCATAATGGCAGATCCATGGACTACACCAGGTGCAGTCAATATGCCCGCACCATTGCATGATCTACCTGATGCTCCCGAAAAATGGTTGCCTAAATTTAATCCAGATAACGGTACACAAGCTGAAGAACATATTAACAATTTTATGTTAGCAGTTAATTTAAAAGGAGTGACAGAGCAAGATGTTGTTGTCAGGCTTTTCCCTTATACCCTGCAAGGATCTGCAGGATCCTGGTACTTTTCCTTACCTTCAGGTTCTATTACCAGCTGGACCACATGCCAAGAGCAGTTCCTTACCAAATATGGAGATGACAGGTCTCTAGCCACTTTAATAAATGACCTCTCCAATTTGAGAATAGAGCATAGAGAACCAATAAAGGAGTTTAATGCTCGATTCAATAAACTCCTAAATAAAATCCCCACCGCTTCAAAACCAAGTGAACAGATTAGGAGCGAATGGTACATTACTGCCCTCCCTTGCAACATAGCTATTTTTGTTGACAGGGCTGGCAAACCTACCTTAGCCGAAAATATGAAGGAAGCACTTGCTGTTGAAAAGCGCATTAACGCTCTAGAGAAGAAAGCTGCCTTGGAGGATAGAAAAGCTAAAAAAGTTTCATTCAAAGAAGATTCTAAGAAAAAAACCCCAAAAGACCCGTACGACATGGAAGGTTTACAAAAAGTCCTTAAAACATTGTCTAATGAAATGGTTGAGATTAAAAAATAGGTGGCCGAGACTTCAAACAAAAGACCTTTTAGAACTTTTAAGAAAACTGAGACAAAGCCACCCAATGTTATATCTAATGCAGACTTAGAACAGGATTTAGAGGAAGAGGAAACAACCTCTCAAACAGATGATGAAGAAGAAGTAGTTGAATGCCACGGCATGTGGGATTTTATACTCCCAAACTCTGACACCGAGAATCAAGAAGAAGCATTTCCTGTTACTACAAGAAGTAAAATCGCTTCTGATCCTACTCAAACAACTACAAAAAAGAGGAGTGCAGGTGCTGCCACACCAAAGGAAAAAGTTCTCCCAAAAAAGTCTCCTGTAGCAGCTCCTCAAAGCCAGCCTCCAATTTCTAATTCTCCTTCGACATCTAAGACACTAGTGGTATCTGACTCCATGGAGTATAATATTGTTGATGATATGAAAAAGACTAAAGCAAACATAACCATGTTTGAACTTAGTAAGTTAAAACATCAGCAGAAATTGCTCCTAAGAGAATTTAATGTTGTTCCTTCTTCTCCTCTTCCTAGTTCAAAAGCTGCTAATGATTCAGGACAACCCCCTCCAGGTATGGTTGAAGCTACCGATTTGGTTCTGATCGGAGATAGATCCAATTCTCATACCCCACCTTTCTTGCTCACCTATGAAATCTATAATCGAAATCTGCATAACTGTTTAATCGATTTAGGGGCTTCATCTAATATTATGCCAGCTTCAGTTTGTTCTAAACTGAACATAGAACCCCAGAAGTTCGCCATCCACATTGTGCAGTTAGACAAAACCAAAGTACAGGTTATAGGAGAAATTAATTCCATGACTATCAGGTTGTCTGCTGATCCCAGAATAGTACAGAGAATAGATATTTTGATTGCTGACATACCTGAATTCTATGGTTTAATTTTGAGCAGAGATTGGTCTGAAAAACTGCATGGATACATTTCCACGGATTGGTCACATATGTGGCTCCCCTACAAGGGTAAGCCAAATCAAATAAGGATCGACCGTGAGAAACACATGACCCACACAGTAACCGATTTCGAACAAGAAAACCAGCCTGTGGCCTTCAACAACAACATTTTGGGAAATTATTCCTCAGAATCATTCTTTGGCAACTTTGTTGCCCAACCTTCCCCTTTTTCAGTTAATCATTGTACATCTCAGGTAGAAAATTTTTCACAAACCAATTTATCCAAATGCTTCAATGAAAATCAAAAGGATGTAAATATTTTTGTTGATTCTCCTTTATTTTGGTCTTTGTATTTTGATGGCTCTAAGTCCAGCGAGGGCTCAGGAGCAGGTTGCATTTTGGTTAGTCCGCAAGGCGAAAAAACAATGCTATCCTGTCGATTAGAATTTGAATGCACCAATAACACGGCCGAATATGAAGCTCTAGTGCAGGGATTATATAAGGCAATCGACCTTAAAGTCTAATATATTAAAGTATTCGGCGATAGTGAGATCATTGTTAAGCAGGTAAGAAATACAATTCATTGCCTTTCAAGCCACCTTAAGCATTATCAATCGCTAGTGCAAGATCTTACTTCCCATTTCTCAGCATTCAACATTTCTTCAATTCCCAGATCATAGAACTCAGCAGCCGATTTACTAGCCAACGTAGCTTCCAAACTTCTGCCTTCCGAAGACTATAGTCTTGATAGATTTTCTATAGAATTAATTTTTAGGCCTTCAGTTCCTGATAATATCACCAACTGGAGGGTTTTCAACCATGACGAGGACATCTTGCAATTCTTAACCTCTGAAAAGTCCTATGACAATCAAATCATTGAAGAAGATGAGCATGATTCTCAAATGAAAAGAACATCTCAAGATAACGCAATTCCTAAGCCCGTAGTAAAGCTCGAAGACCTTTATGACATTAAAGACAGGTTCAAACCTGTAATTAATACAAAACTCCAAAGCTCTACTCTTAGGTTTGAATTGATTAATTTGGGAACAGATCAAGCTCCTCAAAATATCAACTTAGGATTAGGACTTTCTATAGAAGAAAAGGAAGCATTTATCAAACTCTTAAGAAAAAACAAACAAGTTTTTGCTTGGAAGTATGACGACCTCAAGACATATGATACATCTATCATACAACATACTATTCCTATGCTTCCTAATCAAAAACCAATCCAGCAGAAGTTAAGAAAAATACATCCGAATTTGGAGAGCCAGATAAAGTCGGAACTTAATAAGCTTTTAAAAGCTAAGATTATCTTCCCTGTCCGACACTCAAACTGGGTCTCTAATATGGTACCAGTCAGGAAGAAAAACGGCGATATCCGAATCTGTATTGATTTCAGAAACTTGAATAAGGCAAGCTTGAAAGATAATTTCCCATTGCCTACCATGGAGCAAATCCTCCAATCGGTAGCAGGATCTGAATTGATGTCCTTTCTCGACGGTTTCTCAGGATATAATCAAGTGCTGGTTCATCCTGATGACCAACTTAAAACCACATTCAGAACAAAATGGGGGACTTATGCATATCAAAAGATGCCTTTTGGACTCATAAATGCAGGAGCAACATTCCAAAGAGCTATGGATACAGCCTTTGGAGGGTTAATTAATTGAACAGTAGTCGTCTACCTCGATGATATTACTGTATATTCTAAGAAGAGATATAATCACTTGCATGATTTAAATCAGATTTTTCAACGATGCAAAACACATGGTATCTCTCTTAACCCGAAAAAGTCTTTCTTTGCTCTTAACCAGGGTAAGCTTTTAGGATTTATCGTATCTAAGGATGGCATTTATGTAGATCCTGATCGAATTAAGGAAATTTCTGAAATTCCTTTTCCACACAACAAAAAATCGATGCAGTCGTTTTTAGGACAGATTAATTTCGTTAAACGATTTGTCCCAGATTTTTCACAGATTGTACTACCACTACAAACGATGATTAAAAAGAATTCAACCTTCAGATGGGGATTAGAAGAAAAGCAAGCTTTTAATGACATTAAGCAATCAATAATCAATGCCCCAGCTCTGAATACTCCAAATCTTTCTAATCATTTTACATTATATACCATTGCATCCGACTTATCTTACGCAGCAGTACTCACCCAGTTGAACGATGACAATTTGGAAGCGCCTATCTCGTTTTTTAGTTCAAACTTTCAAGGCGCCGAATTAAACTATTCAAATGTTGAGAAACAAGCTTTTGCTGTCTTTAAAGCAGTCAAACATTATCGACCCTTTCTTTTAAAAACCCACACTAAAGTGATAGTTCCTTTCTCAGCGGTTAGGCAACTATTAATCCAAAAGGAATTGGGCGAAAAAAGGGCAAATTGGGTCGCGGCTCTCCAAGAATATGATCTAGAAATAAAACCAGCAAAGATTGTTAAAGGTCAAGGTTTTTGTAGGATATTAGCAGGAGCATCAAACATTCCGGAATCAAGTGATACAGAGCAAACTCAAGAAGTTAATTAGCTAAGTGTTCCTTATTCCGAATCTCAATATGCTGATTTGATCTTTTATTTAAAGAATGGTTATGCTCCTACCAATTTGTCCTACAAAAACAAAAGGGCCATTAGATTGAAAGCTAAGAGTTTTTCCATTATCGATGATGTGCTCTTCAGAAGAAACTATGATTCTGTCCTATTAAGATGCCTTGAGAAACCTGAGGCTCAAAAGGTTTTGCAGGAGCTACACGACAGACCAGCAGGAGGACATTTCGGAGCTGATACAACAGCTCATAAAGTCATTCATGCTGGATACTATTGCCCTACTTTGTTTAAGGATGCTCACGAATATGTAAGGAAATGTCTCAAATGCCAAACTGCCAGTGGAAGACAACAAAAACCAGCTTTCCCTTTGCAACCAATCAACATTGAACAGCCTTTTGAACAATGGGGATTGGACATCATTGGAGAAATTAATCCATCTTCTTCCAGGCAGCACAAATATATTCTTACAGCAACTGATTACTTTACAAAGTGGGTAGAAGCAGTTCCGTTAAAGACAACAAACTCTGAGGCGATCATTGAATTTATAGATCAGTTCATCATTACCAGGTTTGGTGTTCCAAACGCTCTTGTCTTTGATAATGCTTCTTATTTCTCAGGTAATGCGATGATTGATTTCGCTGTTAAAAGGGGATTTAAATTAAAGTATTCTGCTAATTACTATCCTCAGGGTAATGGCCTAGCAGAATCAACTAATAAAAATCTAATCAAAATCATTAAGCGAACAATCGAAGAGAATCATAAGAACTGGCACAAATCCTTGGTATTTGCATTATGGGCCGATAGGATAACACAGAAAGCCTCCATAGGAACCTCTCCGTTTAATCTTGTCTACGGAAAAGAAGCAATCGTACCAACCAATCTTCTTCTTCCATCTCTAGCCCTAGTGCAATTTATTGACGAAACTCCTTCTTCCTCTATCCAGTTTAGATATGATCAAATTCTCAAACTTGAAGAAGAAAGGGAAAAAGCCAAGGTTACACACGCCAAACATCAGCAAGTCATTAAAGCATCTTTTGATCTAGCTTCGTCTAGTCCTAAACAATTCCAAGTCGGAGATCTAGTTCTGAAATGGGACAAAGCCCATGAAGACAAAGGTAAACACTCCAAGTTTCAGAAACTGTGGCTTGGACCATTTCAGATCTGTGAAAAAGTAGGCCATTCCACTTTTATACTGCAAAATCTATCAGGGGTGAGGGATTCTCTCCCTGTCAATGGTCTGATCTTGAAGAAATTCTTTAATTGAGGAGGTAACCCCTTCTCTTTGTAGTTTGATAGTTTTTATATAGTTTGTAGGATTTGTAGAAATAAGGATGTGGGATATCTTCCATTGACCTTTCGCTGTAGTTAAAAGTTGTCTCGCCACGGCACTATTAATATTTGCTTTTGGATAATAGGGTCCTAAGTTAAGAGAGAGATCATTTCTAGGAAATTAGATATCTTTTTATTCTGAGATCACAGTCTAACTTTTGTAAACTTCACTCTGAACGAAGTTCTATGAGTCATCTTGGGTTTTCAAAATTGGTCTCCAAAGGTTATCTATATTAAAATAGGAGCTAATCCATCTTCAGCATCTATAACTCTCAACCTGTCATCCATATACTCTTAAGAAGATAGTTGTTCATCCCATTCACCAAAAGTTTATGATTACTCAGAGTGTAATTCTAAAATATAAAAGATTAAAGATAAGAGGTCTTATTACAAGCCTGCTTACCATGTTCATAGGAAAATAATTTAACTGACATTACCAAAACTGCATATCAAACAGGGTAATGGCTTGAAATTTCAAGACAAGGGGTCTCATCACGAGCCAGCTTGTTCAGTTTGATTACTACCCGTGAGTGGCATTGTCATTATCTGGCCACCAAACTAGGATAATGGCTTTTATCTTAAGCAAAGAAGAAAAGAAAGTGAAATTCAAAAATGTGAAAATATCTTTTGAATTCATTCTGTTTAGTCACACTTTTAAGTGAATGGAAAAATGGACAACAACGTGGTTAAAAGGTAACCCTGCCGAGACTATAAACGTTTGCTGGCAGCAGAGGCTCTACCTGTGACAGAGGAGTTTATTTTAAAAGCTGATATGGAAAAGTTTTCTATTTTACCTTTATGAACCATTAAAGACTTATTTTAAAACTTAAAATGCATTTATTTTCTTTATAAAAAGAGGAAGTCAACTGAAGAAGCCTGTTTTATTCAGAATCAATAGACATCTAGTTATATTAGAAATTTCCTTTCCCTTAAAACGATTCTATTTGAAAAAAGTGTAAGTATGTTTATTAGTTCAGAGATAACTGGTTCTACCAACGAATCGCCAATTGTTGTGCCCTACAACAACCCCCCATTTCATAACATTTTTATCACAAACAATTAACATATGAAATGGGTCCCTTTTAAAAATTTTAATTGGCATTAATGAATTTGTTCGAAAAAGGTATGATAATCAAATGAATTTGTGAATAAAAGCCTTTTTGAACAAATAACAAGCAATTTTTGGTTAAGTCCGAAAAAGCAATCGCAAGATCACTTGTTACCTTGGTCCTTTCCGATGCGATATCGCTATCGGCCATCGACAATAGCCAATGCACACACAGAAAAAGCACATGTCTTCTCCCCGATGCGACATAATATCGGTGATCAACTATCGGCGCTGCTTCTTATGAAAAGCGTTTTAAGCCACGACCCAATGCGATATCGCTATCGGTAGTCGGGAGAATCCCATACATTTTCATAAGACGTTCAGATCTTTTTTCCCCGATGCGATGTGATATCGCTATCGGTAGTCGGTAAATCTTTTGATACACATCTAGGGATTATGTTCGCGCGCTAATATGATGCAATGTCGCAATCGGCATTCGCCAAGATCTCTCCCAAATGATAATATCACTCATACCCCCGATGCGATGCGATGACGCTTAATGATGACCAAAATTCTTAAAAGGTGATTATTTCAAAGCTTTAAAGTTATATTTAAATCCGATTTGACAAAAGCACAGATTTCAAAAAGCCGTTAAATACAGGGATAAGGTAATGCATGCGTATTTAAAGCTTTGCCCCTTCGATTTAACGAATATTTACGATTAGACCTTTGAAAAAATCTGTTGCACGCTTTAAGGGGTCATTCGGTTTAATAACTTAAGTAATGATCATTTATGGATCTGCAGGCTGTAAAATCACCATCATTGCATCTGCGGTGCCTTCTCAAATCATTAGATCCGCAGCCACTTTTAGAATTAATCTCACCACGCTTCAAGCAATATATCTATCCCGTTATGGAATGTCATTGTTATTTCCTTGTTACGATTTCTCTTGCACTTGTGTAGAATTCAACCGTCGAGAGAAGCCTGAACATGATGGGAAAGAAATTCAAGAAGGTGGCAGGTTCTACTGCAACACCTGTCGCAGGTCAAGCTGCTATAATTTCAAAGAAAGGCTTAATCTCAGATACTACATGCACTGGTCTTCCTAGCACTACGTGGCAAGGTACATATAATTTGTTAGAGGCTGAGCAACCAGAAAAAACAGTAACTGAGGCTAGTGTGGATGAACTAAGGAAGTCCGAGGCAACTCTCAAGGACTTGGCCGACTCCTTTTTGCACAGAATAGCAGCCAGAGAACAAGTCCTACCTTACACTGATGTGGTACGTTGGGAAATTGAGGAAATTACCCTCACTGATAGAACCTTTCATACAAAGGATGGAAGGATTTTCGGGTCCTTCAAGCCTGACGACCTGAGGCGGATGTATCATTTGCCTGAACCTGAGATAGTCTATAACAGAGCTTTTGTGGAGAAGTTCGCGAAAGAGAATGAATCACCATCCGAACCTCTGCGAGATTGGAGGCAGAATCCAGCCAAACACAAGCATGATATCTCGGGTAAGTACTCTAATGCTTCTTTGGCTTCTCCCTATTGCTATGCTGGGATTATGATGTGTAGATTGTGGGGATTACATGACTCTGCAAATATCCATATTGATATGGTCCCCTTAATGGAAGCGGCCGTCAATAGTACAATCATGGATTGGGCCACTATTCTGTCTGATAAATTGGTCATAGCTGTTCGTGAGTTTAGAGCCAAAACCAGAGTCACCAAAAGAAAAATCCCACCCTTTTATTACTCTGCTTACATTATGGATACCCTGTGTTTTAATTCTGAGTTTCCTGTCCTTGGTTGGAGATGGACCACCCATGACCCAACACCCATTCACTTGTATCATCGGAAATTATGGAAACCCTCTTACAAAGACCATTTGTATCAAATTTGCAATGGTTTCATGGTGCCCGTCCACTATTCTATTTTCGACAGACCTATCCCAAGAATTTCCTATGAAGCTTATTTTGACCTACCAGCTGTAGCCCATTGGTTCGGGGAAGAGCATTTTACCTATATTAGAGTTTTTGGAAGCAAGGCTAGGCCACACGTTCTCCCTCTGTACATCCCAGATAAATTGTTAGCCCGGGAAATCTCCTACCAGATTATGTCTGAGGGTGTCACACAAACTCTCAAAGAGGAGAAAAAGAGAGGATGGCCCTCTTTTCCTTTAAGAATTGGAGTTTATACGCTGCTAAATTACAAGCATGCAGAAAAGGAAGCAGCAAAACTCCAAATGATATCCCTGGCTTCTATTCCAAACAGACTTTATGATCCAAAAAAGACTGCTTTCATTGCCTTGGAACAGGCCAAACTGTCAAAGGTTGTTCATCAAGAAGATCAGTTTGACGACCTGTTCGTGAGTGCCGATTCAATAAGCCAAATCAAACAACTTGCTGCACTGAGATACGAAGATGTGGAGTTAACTGAATTTAATAAACTTAGAAAGCAAAGGTTGCAAACTTTGCCTCTAGATTTATTATCCACAACCCCAACATCCTCCTCAAGCGAGCCTGGTCAGCAGCAAATACACCTACCTCCTGTTATAATTAAAGAGTATGATAAACAACAGGAGGAAAGGCAAAACAAGCTGCAAGCAGAGAAGCATAAAAGGGAGCAGATAGAAAGGCAACAAAAGGCACAAAAGGATCAAGAGCAAAGAAAACAGAAAGAGTTAGAACAACAGAGAAAAAGGGAAGAAGAAGAGAAAGCAAAGAAAGAACTGGAAGATAGGCAAAAAAAGGAATTAGAGGAGCAGCAGCAGAAAGCACAAGAGGAGAAACAGCGGAAGGCATTCGAGGAACAGCAGAGGATTGAACAAGAGAAAGAACAGAGTAAAGTCCACATAGAACAAAGTGAGCAAATCTCTACTGATCCTGAATTGATTAAGGAATGGAACCAATTCGATTCCATTATCAGTAGTAAGGAAGCCTCCAAAGACTCAGACGCCTCTAAAACAAGTAATGCTCTCGATACTACTTCTTCTCAGGTTCTAGAAGGAACCAGCGGCCCACCCATGTTACAGAATGTTGAGGTAATCACTCAAGACCCATCCGATCAAATTGATCTTCAGGTGGAGGAAATTCCTCCCCTAGATATTTTCTACAGCCCAAAGCATAGAGCCGTTGTTAGGCGCTCTAGGAAAAGACGAAGGCTTGATCAACCTTCTATTTCACCCGAGCAAACAATCACGGGCAATGTGGTCTGGAAAGGGGAATTAGATCCCTCTGAAGATCTGACTAAGCTGTTGCAATTTGCGGGAGCTTATTCGGCAGCAACTATTGACAAAGCATCCGAAGTAAGTCTTCTGTTGAAGACTAAAGATCATGAGATATATGCATTGCAGGCAGAAGTGATAGAGGCAAGAAATAAGGCAGCGCAGGTAGAGGAACAGTTGCTGGCTCAACAGCGAGAAAATAATTTGTTAACCCAGCAGCTGCTAATCGAAAAACAGAGGATAGACCAAAGTGACATTCAGAAAGCACAAGAATTATCAGAGGCATTATCTCAGTTAAAGGCATCGAATGAGCTGATGATGAAATCTAAAGACGAGCAAATAATTCAGCTATCAGCACAGCTCGAAGGTATTAAGGGCGCCCAGAGTATTGATGATTTCAGAGCAGAGGCAACTCGAATAAACAGCGCATTAATATCTCAGATCAAGCTCTTGTGCCGACAACTTGTTGACGCTGAGTCACTTTGTGAAACATCTACAGCAGTATGTGAGCAAATAGAGAAGGCCAGGAATAAGCTAGATCAGGCTGAGGATGATATAACAGAATATATTGAGTGGCAAGACACTCCAGAAGGGAAAGCGGCGAATTTGTCCCAAATCCATGTACCATACAAGGACATACTCTTCATGGAATGGAACACTCAGGTAATGAAAGTGGAAAGGGCAGCCTCAAGATGTAAAATGATTGCCAGCAACATGATCAATCTGGTCAACGACACATTGTATCTGGCAAATATGATCTCCCAGTGTACGCCTGGAAACATAACAACAACGAACATGCTGGAGCACAGAAATTACCTTGATCTGGAGAAACAAGGACGGTTAATCGCCGGAGTAAATACCTTAACCGCCGACGCATACTGGCTCTTTCTGATTAAACCACATTCTCAAAGGTCAGCTCTTAACTGTTTAACAGATGCCCTCCGATATCTGATTTCTGACATTCAGGATGCCACATATGATGCTCAGCTAACTTCACGCCTCAATACTCCACCAGAAGTAGAGCCAATGCTGGCGATATGTCAGCGAAAGAGTAAAGGCAAAGAGACCTCTGAATGAAGCATCGCCGCCGACTGCCAGATCACCAGGAAACAAGATGATACTTGTTAAATGTCAATTTAGTAGCTTTTTCAGTTTTTAGATATTTAGATATCTAGATTAGCATAGTATTTATAGATCCTTTCATTGTTTTGGAAAGGGTCGTAAAATTTTGTAAAAGACTTAAAGGCTGAAGTTTGCACTATTGTGCTTCAGTCTATATATTCTTTTTGAAACTCGACCACTGGTTCTTAATTTTGCTTAGAAGGTTGTTTTATGCAAATTGTGCACTACTGTCATTTGCTTGGAATGCTTTCTGGTTTGAAGGAAGGACCGCGACATAGTGATTAATATACTGGATTGATCAAACAGCTTACATGGTACTATTATCTGTATCTGTTCTCTTTTCTATTATATGAATTGCTGTGTTATTATCTTTGCTATTGTTGAATACATGTATGCAATATAACAGCAAATCTTCATTTCATATCACTATTGAATGTTTTGTGATTTGTTATCTCTCTCACTTATACGTGTAGCAGCAATATAAATGATTAAGTGTAGTAATTCGCTATTATCGCTCTGCATAACTAATTATGCAGAGCAATCTTAAATGATTTAAACATCTATGCTTTAGTGTTAGAGTCATCTATATGCCTGCCACTAAGCACAGATTATCAAACGCTGCACTCTATGAATCGATAAATCCCGGGATTAGATTATAGTTATTATATTTCTCTTATAGTTTAGCTATTCACTTATTATCACCTTATATCGTAAATCATTCATCCATCCCGTTTACTTATAATTCTTGGGAAACTGGTCCCATTATCCCCAGTCGGAGCCACTATACCAAACGGAAAAGGAGCTGCACTAAGGTCCGGACCGGGTGGTTTCCCCGATGTTGTTGCAACGAATTTCGGGGCATCAACAGCTTACCAACTGAATTTTGCTCTTGTCTGAGTCAATGTTTTTCACTCTGCAATACACATCAATTTGTCTAATCCAATTGTGCAATTTTTCAGCATTTATCTCTCCTTCATATATAGACAAGTCAAATTTAACATCTAGCTTAATCAAAGATGCTTTCTTATTATGCACAGGGCTATTAGGAGGTGTGAGAAAGCTTTCCTCTTTCACTTTTCCTTTTGAGTGGTCATGGGATTGAGACTCATCTTCTTCTTTATCTTGTTTAGAACCTGATGAATCTTCATCCTTATGCTTTGTAAAGTCCTTATACATTTCTTCTACCATAGACTTTATAGCTAGGAAACTCTCTATGAATTGAGGGTCTGGCCCCATAGAACCTTCCTTTGACATTGTCTTCTGAGGATAGACTCTCCCAATTTCAGGATTAGTTTTGACCAACTCTCCTTCTCCTAATTTGAGCTTTGATATAGTGAGCATTCAACAGCTAAACCAACACATGCTTGTCTAACCTTACAGCCTAGAGCTCTGATACCACTTGATCTGATAATCACCCTATGAGTGATCTCAGTTAAAGATTTATTAAATGAATGTATTACAAACTCATATGTTGGTGTGCGTGTCTATGTTATTTAAGCAACGGATCGATCAGATTGCAAATACATAGACACTTGAAATGGAAAACAACAGAGAAACACAGTAAGCAAATACAAGAACACAAGAATTTAATAAGGAGTCCATCCTATTCTCCAGGGCTACATCTCCGATCCATCTCTCAGTGGTGGCCTTCTTTTATTCTGTCTTCAAGCAGAGAATTACAATGAAGGAGCTCAATATGAGTCTCCTGAACAGATTGGCTTGGCAGGGTGGTTCTTGGATTCCCCAAGCCACTGGAGTACACAAACTCTTTTCCTTGCCAGCTCTTTGACCTCTCTAGTATGACAGATCCTCTCAGGGATGGCTTGAATCCCTCAAGCTCTCTGGTGCTCGATGCTGCCTTTGGTCAGCTCGGCCCTATGCCTTCTTATTGCTTTTTTCTTCACTGGTTCTTCTCTTTTCTATCTTCTGTTTTAGGTGTTCTGTCTTTTGGTTCCCGACTCTCTCTCTCTGTGTCTTTTATATTCTCTTTTCATGGCTCTAAATCATTTGATATCATGGTGGTTTTTTTCCTCTTCTGCCTTCGTCGATTCGCTTGCTTGCAGCTGCGCTTGGAGTTCCCTGTTCTCAGTGTCATCATCAGACTCACAGGGATGGCCACTTTTCCTCCTATGAACTACGCCAGCTTGGCCTCGTCGGTTTGTTTCTTCAGTTATGTTATGGAATGATTCATTTGTCACCATGGCGGTCAATTCGCACTTCAAATTCTTCTAAATCGCGGCTTACTCCCTCGTCAATTCCATGTTTTCCATTGAGCGCAATCTCAGCCGTTAGATCTAGAGCCCCCAAATCTGACGCCATTCGCTTATCCCGCGCGGTTGACTAGCTCGATCGTTAGCACATGATGAGCGGTGATTTTCTCTCTCCTTAGCTTGCCACACGTCATGCACTGAGTGGAATCGCTCCTTTTCCATCGAAACTACTTACCGCCCATGGACGCCCCCAATCAATATCGCCGGTTTTTGGAGCAGGTCCCACCTTTAGCATTTAGCCTTTATCCCATGGTTTTCCTAGCTCCCACGAGACCGAGCACTCAGGGCTTCTCTAATTTGAGTTTTTTCGCCAACTGCTTCTATTTCCTAACCGGGCCTCCCAGGGGCTAATTTTTCCTCCCGCGCAGTCTCCATGGGCCTCGGTCAGCGCGCTTTGACCGAGATCCTCATCGTTCCATGTTGGCTGCCATTGCCACTAGTTTAGAGGTGTTCTTGATCTCTGTTTTAAATCCTTTGAAGTCTGTCCCGACCTGGTATAGCCATGGCTCTATTAATCATTCTTTATGGATCCAATTCGGATCAGATATGAGGACAAGTACATATTGTGGACCACACTACGATAGAAAAGGGACCAAGATGTGCATTATTTCATAAATAATTTTCATACTCTACGCACAAAGTTGGGTATCAAAGACTCTAAGAAACATCTGGTGCTTAAGTACTATGGCTTTCTGCACAAATACATTCAAGACAAAATGGAGTTCTTGGACATTTCCTCACTTGGTGCAACATATTGATATGTTTCCAAGATTTAACAAAAATTTAAACAAAATAAGCGTGACTTTGGATATGTGAATCAAAAATAGGGAAAGAGCAACCCCAAACCATAGAACATAGGACAAATCCAATGTGGAGCGACCTAGGACAACCCATCGAAGTTGCAAGGAAAGAATAACACCACGAAGATAAAGAAGGAAATGGGAAAGTGGTGTGAGCTCCATAAGAGCCCCACTCACAACACAAATGAGTGTCATGGCAAGCAGTCATTGGTGGCCAAGTTGAAAGCTTCAGATTGTAATGCATGTTCTGATTCTGAGCCAGAACTAATAAGGGGAAGCAGATTATTGAAGTAGAACCTAGTGCCACTATTGCCACCACGAAGGTCCAGAAGATTGAGCCTGAAGATCCAAAGGATGGGGAGAATGTCTTCCAATCATAGATGTTGGTGAAGGGTTCTCTGCTACAGTTCATTGTCGAAACAGAGCCAAAAGAACCTCATTTCAGTAGAGGCTGTGAAGTGGTTAGGCCTATCGACCATACCACACCCGCAGTCATACACCATCAGGTAGATTCACCAAGGATGACATTTACATGTCAGCTAGTAATGTTGTCTTCCCTACAACATCAAACCCTTGACGGATGAGGTACTGTATGATGTTACCCCTCTTGAAATTTGTGATGTGTTATTAGGCCCACAATGTTGGAAATAATACTGAGAGGGGGGGGTGAATCAGTATTATCTAGTTCTTTTAACAAATCTTCCTTATTTATACTTTGAATTATTTTGCATATCAGTACCATAAAATAATTAGCATGAACAAGAAAAACAGATAGTCACACCAAAGAACACCAGATGTAAGGTGGAAACCCAATGTGGGTGAAAACCACCTGCTGCAATATGTCTCTATCTTCTTTCAAATTAGAAACTCCTTTTGCAATGGATTTTGTACTGGTGCAGTCCTTTACCAGTACGCAGGCTGCAACCTGCAGAGAGCTACAACTCTCTCTCATTTTCCAGTCTCTCCTGGAAGGGAGCTACAACCCCCTACTTCCACTTTTCATGAATTTTCAAACTGGGTCCATAAACATCAAATGATCATCAAGTACATGTAATTTACACAGTCAGCTGCAGTAACCAGATCAACAATAACATAACTAAACCCAGAACACCTTATCAACAGAAAAATTCAGTCAACAGAAGATCTTAAGACAGATATGCAGTTTTTCTTTCACTGGCCTGCGTCGCTACGCACTTCACCTTCTTCTCCCCTACGTATACCCGCAGAGAGCCTTCTGCTTCACCGCGCACCCACCCACTGCTTCTTTAACTGCTCTGCATACTGTTACTATAGGTACACACCCAGAAACACTATCGCGCCGCGTACTGCTACTGTAACCACGCACTCATAAATACTATCGCGCCGCGTACTTTTACTGTGCATACGCACCTGAACCTTCGTCGCTCTGCGTACCCACGCAGTTCCCTTTCTTCTGCTCTGCGTACCCACGCAGTGCTCCTTCTTCTGCGCTGCGTACCCACGCAGCTCTCCTGTTTCTGCTCTGCGTACCCTCGCACCTGAACCGTTAAACACCTGCGTACTTCTGATTAGGGCTGAATTAGCAGTCCACCAGTGTGCCACAAATAGTCAGATGCCCAGATCTGATCATGCGCTCGAGAGATCACTCTTCACAGATTAGCTTTCAATCTTCACTTTCAAAGATCAAGCTTTAAAACAATAACCCAATACTTCAGATCTTAAGATATTCAATTTGCAAAGATACATAGCCAAGTGATCTCCTTTGCTTTATATACGCAAGCTCCTCCTAAAATTATGGATCAATACCATAGATAACCAATACCAAGGGCCCAAAAATATGGGGCTCAATAATAATAATAATAATAATATAAATATAAAGCAATACCACGGGTCAAAACCATAGAATCAGGAGCGGCGGGCTAAATACCACGGGCCAAACATAGGAAACCCCTCGTGAACGCACTTATTTGCCTTGAAGAAATTGAAATTGGGGGTACGCACCCTTTGAACGGGTGACCTGCATATCCGGCCACGATCCCTTCACGGTGTACCTGCGAGTACGTGCCTTCTGAACTGTTCTCCTGCGTACTTCTTAGTTTTCAACATTTTGAGAGCCTGATCAGAGCATTGTCACTTGAGGGTGTTGCCATCAAGTACAACATCTGTAACATAGAGCCATACCAGAATCATAATTCCAACAATCTCCCCCTTTGGACTTGATGGCAACCTCAAGACCTTCAACTTCATTCTCCCCCTTTGACATCAAGGGCAAAGGGTTATGCTCCCCCTAAGAACATGAACCAGATCTGCAAAGAAGAATCATAATCCGCCTAACACCATAAATGACCATGAAAGAGATAGAGACATATTGCAGCTATATTCAGACCAGCCTCCATGAACTTCTTCTTTACATCCTTCATAATGCCAACAATGTAGCTCCTCCTGAACCTGTGCCATTCAATCTTCAACCAATCCGCAACCCAGCATATGTACGCATGTACCCCAGATGAACCATACGTACAACCATCAATCAGAAGAGTTTCAACAATAAGATGATGCATCAACTACCCCCAGCTTTTGCCTGAGGTATTCAAAAGTCTCCCTGGGCAATGGTTTGGTGAGTATATCAGCAACTTGTTCCTTAGAAGGAACATACTCCAACTTGACCTTCTGTTCAAGCACTTGTTCCCGAAGAAAATGATATTTGATTGGTATGTGCTTTGTTTTTGAATGCATGACTGGGTTCTTTGAGATGCTGATTGCACTTGTGTTATCACATAAGATGGAGATAGGTGGAGTACAAGTGATTTGAAAATCCTGCAAGGTCTGCATCATCGAAAGGAGCTAAGTGTAGCAAGATGCAACAACAACATATTCTGCTTCAGCTGTAGACAAGGCAATCGAACTTTGTTTCTTGCTGAACCAAGATACTAGTCTGGAACCCATAAAGAATGCACCACCACTTGTGATCTTCCTGTCATCCACGCTTCCGGCCCAATCTGCGTCTGTATAAGCATGGAGTGTGAGATCTGTATCTCTCGGATACCATAAGCCATAATTTTGAGTTCCTTGAAGATATTTGAAAATTCTCTTTACTGCTTGAAGATGAGTCTCCTTCGGATTTGCCTGAAATATTCCAACTATTCCAACTGCATGCATGATATCCGGTCGGGTACCTGTCAAATAAAGTAAACTTCCAATCATAGATCTGTAGGTTGGTTGGTGTACTACTGCAGATTCATCATTTGTACTGAGGCTACATCCTGTGACCATGGGTGTACATACTGGTTTTTCATCTTCCATGCCATATTTCTTCAAAATCTGTTTGAGATACTTGGTTTGAGATAAAAAGATCCCTCCTTCTTTTTGTTGGATTTGCAAACCAAGAAAGTATGTCAATTCTCCCAGCAAGGACATTTCGAATTCTTTTTGCATCACCAAGGCAAAACTTTGACTCATAGCTTCTTCATTGCTGCCAAAGATAATGTCAGCTACATACACAACAAGTATTAGCAATTTGTCATTTTCAACTTTTATATAAAGATTGCTATCTGCTGATCCTTTTGAAAAACCTTGTTGATGAAGATATTTGTCCAAATGATAGTACCAAGCCCTTGGAGCTTGTTTGAGACCATAGAGGGCCTTTTTCAATCTACATACAAGATTTGGATCATTTCCAAGAATGAACCCATCTGGATGCTCGATGTATACTTCTTCTTCCAAGTCTCCATTCAGAAAGGCTGATTTCACGTCCATTTGAAATACTTTGAAGTTTTGAAAACTTGAGAGAGCAAGGAACATTCGGATGGCCTCATGTCTTGCAACCGGAGCAAAGGTTTCTTCAAAGTCTATTCCTTGTTGCTGCGCATACCCTTTACAAACAATTCTGGCCTTGTTTCTGATAACTTCTCCATTTTCATTCAATTTATTTTTGAAGACCCATTTTGTTCCGATAACATTCTTATCCTTTGGTCTAGGAACCAGCTCCCAAGTGTTGTTCTTTTCGATCTGCTCAAGTTCTTCATCCATTTCTTTTACCCAACATTCATCTTTTCATGCCTCTTTCAAATTTTGCGGTTCAGTGGAGGAGAGTAGTGCCAAATAGCTTGAAGCTTCTGCAACTGTTCTTCGTGTTTGTACACCTGCTTCTTTCTGCCCCACAATCTGAGATTCTGGATGATTCTTCTGAACATATCTGGATGGTGTCTTTTCTTCTATTCTTGTCTGCTCCTCTGGTTCTTCTTGAGGTTCTTCTTCTTCATCATTCTGTCTTTGAGGGTAGCCTTCATCTTCTTCGATGTCTTCATGATGTACTTGCCTAGGAATATATCCCTTCTCATCAACCACTACATCAATGTTGTCAACAATTCTGCCAAGTCTTTTATTGTAGCACTTGTATGCTTTGCTATGTGGAGAGTAGCCAAGAAGAATGCCTTCATCTGCTCTAGGTTCAAGTTTTCCAAATTGCTCATCAGTATTCTTAATATAACACTTGCTCCCAAAGATTTTGAAGTGTTTTACCGAAGGAGTCTCACCACACCAGAGCTCATGAGGAGTTTGAGTGTTGTTTACCCGGACATTTGTTTTGTTGAGAATAACAACCGCAGCATGTGCAGCTTCACCCCAAAATGTTGCGGGAGTTCCCGACTCATCAAGCATAGCACGAGCCATTTGTTGTATTGTTTTGTTCATTCTTTCCACAACTCCATTTTGCTGCGGAGTTCTAGCTGTAGAGAATTCTCTTCTTATCCCATGTTCTTCCCAGAAATCAAAAAATTCATTTGAGGTAAACTTCCCACCTCTGTCGGATCTGAGGCACTTAATTTTGTGTCCTGATTCATTTTCAACCAAGGCTTTGAAGGATTTGAATTTTTCGAATGCTTCATCTTTGTGCTTCATAAGTCCTAACCAAACAAACCTGGAGAAGTCGTCAATGAATAATATCAAGTATTCTTCACCTCGAGGTGTCTTTTTCCTGAATGGACCACATGTATCTGTATGAACTAGCTCAAGAGGCGTGCTAGCTGATCCTTCCTTCTCCGGAAAGTTAGTTCTGGTTTGCTTCCCAAACTGACATGATTTGCATATGGTGTTGTCTGGAATTTTGATATCTGGAAGATCGCAAACTGCCTGATATCTACATGCTTTTCTTATTTGTGAAAAGCTTAGATGCCCCAACCTCCAATGCCATAACCAGTGTTCATCATCCTTGCTCAAATAGCATTGTTGTTGTCCTTCTTCAAATATGTATAGATTATTTGGAGTTCTTTTACCTTTGATAACTATTTTACCTGTATCAAGATCACGAACAAGACATCCATTTGATCTGAATATCACCTCGGTTCTTTGATCACACATCTGGCTGACACTTAGAAGATTATGTTTCAATCCATCAACATACAAAACATTTCCAGATTTGACCTTTTCTTTTAACTGAGCAATGCCTTTTCCTTTTATAGTTGCAGGAGTATCATTTCCAAAAGAAACTTTCTTTCCTTTTTCTAGATCAGAATATGATTCAAGTTTTTCTTTATCACCTGTCATATGCTTCGAACATCCACTGTCAATGTACCATAGATTTTCCTTTCCCTCTGCATAAAATGCTATCCCACATCTTTCTGGTTGTGGTTCCTTTATTCTCCAAGTTTTGGTGCTTGAGGCTTGTTCCTTTGTCTGCTGAAACCTGCTCCTTCACTTAGAATCTTCATGACCAAAGTTATTGCAAATAGAACATTCAACTTCATTTTCAAGAACTGAAAAGTTGTTATAGGTCCTTTTTGTAATCCCGATCATATTTCTTTGTTTTTGAGCTTCTCTAGTCATGATCATTTTATATGCAACACATTGAGCTGCTTTGTGACCAAAGTTATGGCAAGAAAAGCATTGTCCATTGAAGAAACTTCTACGATTATCAAATCTTCCGGCCAACTGATTGTAATTTCTGTTGTCATCCATTCTTGAACCAAATTGAGAAGATTTTACCTGTGGCTGGTTGTAGCTTTTGTTCATCCTTAAGATGGATTGCCCCTGATAGTTTCTGTTAGCAATTCGTCCCTGCTTTACCTGATGGTCTTCATTGTGCTTTTTCTCATTCCTTCTTGCTGCATCAAAATAACTTTTTGAGGTGGATGCTTGAGGAGTTCCTTCATTATAGCCCAGACCTGTCTTGTTTAGTGGAGAACGCTGTACATTGATAATCTCATCCAAAGTTTCATATCCTTTGACAAACTTAAGATTAATAGCTTTTGTTTTCTCAATCTCTTTTCTAAGACCAACAATTTCACCTTCTAATTTTTCAAGATGTTTTTCCTTTTCATCAATTTGAAATTGTAGAGTATCAATGATCATATTCTTTTCTTCTATACATCTCTTGAGTCTAGTAATTTCTTCATAAAGATTATCCACATCTATAGCATCCATATAATCATCATCTTCAAATGCCATTAACAATTTATATTCATTACCTCGTTCATCTTCATCACTGTTGGATAGACCATCACTATCTTCATGAGTGTAGTAGCTTTTCTTATTTGCACTCTGTTTCTTGTTCCATCTAGCAGGTTCCTTTCCTTTATCCTTATAAGGACATTTTGCAGCATAATGACCTACTCTTCCACAAGCAAAGCATTTAAAAGGTAACTTACCTCTGAACCTTCCAGAACCCCTTTGAAGATTTCTAACAAAATTTGATTCTTCTTCTTCTTCTTCTGGCACGTGACTTGCTTCATAATACTCTCCTTTGCCTGAAGCCTTGAAAGCAGCTTCTCTTCTGTCTGAAGGACCTCCCTTTCTCATTTCATAAGCAGTTAGAATTCCGTGAAGCTGAGACATAGTAAGAATTCGTAGATTTTCCTTTTCTTCTATTGCAGACACTTTAGATTCAAACTTGGGGGACAATGATCTTAGAACTTTTTCAACCACAATAGCCTCTTTTATTTCTTCACCCAAATTTTTCATGCAATTAACAATTTCATCTACCCAAAGAAAATAGTTAGCCACACTTTCATCATTATACATCCTGAGATTCTCATACTGAATCCTGAGAGTTTGAAGTTTAGCACGCTTTACCTGTTCATCGCCTTCGTAGCTCAAGACAATCTTGTCCCATATTTCTTTTGCAGATTTATATTGCATAACCTTTACGAATTCGGTTTGAGATAAGCATCCCAGCAAAGTATTGACTACTTTAGCATTTGTTTCATATTTCTTCTTTTCGGCCGCATCTGTAGGAGTAGCTGAAGGAAAAGTGTAGCATGTATCTATGATATCCCAAACTTCTGTACCAAGAGATTGAATATATGCAGTAACTCTAACCTTCCAATAATTGAAGTTTGTCCCATCAAAAATTGGTGGCCTGATTGATGCTTCCCTCTCGTAGTTGCTCATGATGAATGATCTTCCTTCAAGCGATCAAGCTTCTCCGAAGGACCTGCTCTGATACTAATTGTTGGAAATAATACTGAGAGGGGGGCGTGAATCAATATTATCTAGTTCTTTTAACAAATCTTCCTTATTTATACTTTGAATTATTTTTCATATCAGTACCATAAAATAATGAGCATGAACAAGAAAAACAGATAGTCACACCAAAGAACACCAGATGTAAGGTGGAAACCCAATGTGGGTGAAAACCACCTGCTGCAATATGTCTCTATCTTCTTTCAAATTAGAAACTCCTTTTACAATGGATTTTATACTGGTGCAGTCCTTTACTAGTACGCAGGCTGCAACCTGCAGAGAGCTACAACTCTCTCTCGTTTTCCAGTCTCTCCTGGAAGGGAGCTACAACCCCCTACTTCCACTTTTCATGAATTTTCAAACTGGGTCCATAAACATCAAACGATAATCAAGTACATGTAATTTACACAGTCAGTTGCAGTAACCAGATCAACAATAACAGAACTAAACATAGAACACCTTATCAACAGAAAAATTCAGTCAACAGAAGATCTTAAGACAGATACGCAGTTTTTCTTTCACTGGCCTGCGTCGCTACGCACTTCACCTTCTGCTCCCCTGCGTATACCCGCAGAGAGCCTTCTGCTTCACCGCGCACCCACCCACTGCTTCTTCAACTGCTCTGCATACTGTTACTGTAGGTACGCACCCAGAAACACTATCGCGCCGCGTACTGCTACTGTAACCACGCACTCATAGATATTATCGCGCCGCGTACTTTTACTGTGCATACGCACCTGAACCTTCGTCGCTCTGCATACCCACGCAGTTCCCTTTCTTCTGCTCTGCGTACCCATGCAGTGCTCCTTCTTCTGCGTTGTGTACCCACACAGCTCCCCTATTTCTGCTCTGCGTACCCTCGCACCTGAATCGTTAAACACCTGCGTACTTCTGATTAGGGCTGAATTAGCAGTCCACCAGTGTGCCACAAATAGTCAGATGCCCAGATGTGATCATGCGCTCGAGAGATCACCCTTCACAGATTAGCTTTCAATCTTCACTTTCATAGATCCAGCTTTAAAACAATAACCCAATATTTCAGATCTTAAGATATTCAATTTGCAAAGATACATAGCCAAGTGATCTCCTTTGCTTTATATAGGCAAGCTCCTCCTAAAATTATGGATCAGTACCATAGATAACCAATACCAAGGGCCCAAAAATATGGGGCTCAATAATAATAATAGTAATAATATAAAGCAATACCACGGGCCAAAACCATAGAATCAAGAGCGGCGGGCTAAATGCCACGGGCCAAACATAGGAAACCCCTCGTGAACGCGCTTCTTTGCCTTGAAGAAAGTGAAGCTGGGGGTACGCACGCTCTGAACGGGTGACCTGCGTATCCGGCCGCGATCCCTTCATGGTGTACCTGCGAGTACGCGCCTTCTGAACTGTTCTCCTGCGTACTTCTTAGTTTTCAACATTTTGAGAGCCTGATCAGAGCATTGTCACTTGAGGGTGTTGCCATCAAGTACAACATCTGTAACATAGAGCCATACTAGAATCATAATGCCAACACACAATACTTATGGAAGCACCATGTTGTGTATGAGTCCAGGCCTTTCATTGTTATTATTAATTTAGGCAATAAGCTATATAGGATACCAGAGGTAGCTTCGTTTACCGCCATCTCTTTGATATCTATTAAGAAATGAAGTAAGATCATATCCTAGACCAAGAAATTTGTTTTCTTTCTAATTCGCTCTCAAAGAAAGGGGAATATTGTGGCCATATCCATGGCCCCCAGGAAAGGTCCCCCCATGCAACAGAAGTAGGTGGAGAAGGTCGTAGAAGAACATAGGGACATATTATCCTCGCCCATAGTGTACCTTTACATTATCAAGTCAAGAATTTGATCGATTTGACTCCCAGAGCACCTTTATTGAATGGGCCGATATATTGTCGCTCCATTCTAGAAAATGAAGAAATCATGCGAAAAAATATAGGATTTGCTACAAAATTACATTTGACTAAGTTCCTCACCCTGTGGGAGCCCGATTATACTTATATGGAAGAAAGATGGAACCTGGAGACTCTGCATTGATTATCACGCGCTAAGAAAATTCATTGTTAGAAATAGGTATCCAATCCCACAAATTAATTACCTTCTTGACCAACTCAAGAGAGACAAGTATTTAAGTAACATTGACTTGAATTCTGGCTATCACTAGGTTCCAATAGAACCCACAACTGTATGGAAGACCACCTTCAAATCCAAGGAGGGCCTTTTCGAGTGGTTGGTCATTCCTTTCAGGTTAACAAATGCCCCTACAACTTTTATGACATTGATGGATGACATATTGTGAACGTTAACCAACTTTTCCATAGTTGTGTATTTGGATAACATCCTCATCTTCAACAAGAGTTTGGAAGAGAACCTAAAACACATTCGATAGGTCCTTTAGACCCTACGACAAAAAAAACTATTTGCCAACGTGGAGATATGCACATTTGGCATGGGCTAGATCCAATATCTGGGCTACACCATTGATGAGCAAGGCATGCATGTGAATCTAACTAAGATCCAATTCATTCAGCATTGGCTAGCCTTGACCACTCTAACAAATCTTCGTAGCTTTTTGGGCCTTGCCAATTTTTATCAGAGGTTTGTGTTCAGACTATCACATCACTTCGCCTTTGAGTTAGGTTACCAAGGGTGGAGAAAAAGCAAATTTTTTCTGGTTAGAGTCCCAACAGAAGGCATTTGTTGAATTGAAGCACCACCTATACTTTGCACCTATACTCACATGTCCAGACCTGCAAAAACCATTTGAAATTGAGACAGAGACCTCTGACTACACTACTGGTGCAGTTCCCACCCAAAAGGGGCATCTGATGGCCTATCACAGTGAGACACTTTCTGATATAATTCAGAAAGACCTCACTTATGATAAAGCAGTGTATTCTATCATGCAGGTGTGCCAATAATGGAAACATTACATTCTGGGGAAGGAGATGGTCATCCACACAGATCACCGACCTCTTCAATTTATCCAAACACAAGGGAAGTTACAAAAGAATCAGTATTAGAAGTGGTCTACATATCTGCAATAATTCCACTTGAACATCAAATACAAAAAGGGAAACACCAATCATGTTGCATATTATCTTAGTCGGCTCCCAGTTGCAACACTGACTACCATTCTCAACTCTTGTGGCCACAATACCTCCATGTGGCCGCAATTGTACAAAAATGATACACAATTTACCACCACATACAAGACGCTAGTGGTTGGCAAGAAAATTTTAGATTTCCACTTCTAGGATGCATTATTATGCTACCTGGGCCACCTTTGTGTTCCTTCAAGTGAGTGTGTCAAGCTGATTTGGGAGGCACACTACAGTCGAGTTGAGGAACACTTTGGTTTGGAGAAAATTGTGGTCATACTATAGAAGTATTTTTATTAGCCAAAACTCCCACAAGACGTTATAAAATATATCAGATCCTGCACTTCCTATGCCATCGCCAAGCCAACCATCAAGAATAAAGGTTTGTACAATCCTATGCCTACTCCCAACCAACCCTGGGAATCCATCTCCATGGACTATCTGTCGGGCCTCCCTTCTACGAAGCAAGGTAATGAATTTGTATTTGTGGTCATGGATAGATTTTCTAAGATGGATATATTAGCGGCTTGTAAGAAGAGTATCATAGTGGAGGACATTGTCAAACTCTTCTTTGAATGATTATTGGTACATTTTGGAATCCCACAGACCATTATATTAGATGGGGATAACAGGTTCATGAGGACATTTTGGTCGAGCCTCTAGACATTTTTGGACACTAATCTCATCAAGTCAACTGCATTCCATCCCTAGACTAATTTTCAGATATAGGTTTCCAACATGTTGATAATGCACATACTACACATGTACAATTCCAAGCATCCACGAACTTAGGATGAGATTCTTCCTTATGTGTATCATCATTATAACAAATTTCTCCATAGCTTCACTAGATGTAATCCTTTTCAAGTGGGTCTAGGTTTAAAACCATTGTGTCTAATTGATGTTGTCATGCCTCATGCGACTACATAGAAAAAATCTACACATGTACAGTCTGAGGCTGATAAAGCAACCCAATTTATTGAACGTGTCCAACACATTCGCAAGTAGGTGGATGACATATTGGATAAATCTAATTCCAAGTACAAGCATCGACATGATCAACGTTGGGTGCCACACAAGTTATAGGTGGGTGACAAAGTTTGGTTGCATTTATAGAAAGAACACCTTACCAAAGCACATCAGAAGCTCAGACCACTCCGATATGGGCCTTACACGATCACAAAAATTGTGGGAGACAATGCTTTTGAGCTCAACATTCCCCCATTCCTGGGCCTGCCCCTAGTGTTCAATGTGGATCACCTTCGGCCATACTTTCTACCATCACTAGACACATCAGACATTGCAGAACAACTAATACCAAGAGAGTTAAACCCAGACTACATGGAACAAACTGAAACTGATCAGATCGTGGACACATAGATCAAGAACACTCGTTAGTAGAAGATCCAACTGTATCAGGTTGTCAAAGTTGGCCAACTCCAACACCAAGGCTAGTGGCTCACTAGGGACCAAGTTCAGTAGAAATTTCCCCATCTCATGGAGGTACTCAACACAATGGGGACCATTGATTCCTAAGGGGGGAGAACTGGTCTAGGTGGATATTGGTGGCCACCCAATTATTTCACTCATATCCCCCCTATTTTTTCTTTCAATTTCCTTAATTATAGCATAATTTACCTTCAGAGTTGTTTTAAGGCCATAAATGACATATTTTTGGAAAACAGGCAAGCCCTTAGTTTGCAATACAAGTTTGTAGTTGAAATTTGTAGTCCTCATTTATATTTTTATAACAAGGTATCGTACACGTCAAACATATATCATATGCCAAAGTTACAACCTCGGGAAGTTGATGTACCAATATACCCCAATGGGGTCCACATACTTTTGTTTCTTCATCTCCCAGGGTTAGGTTTTTGGATGTTTGGGGTTTTTCCTTGATTCTGAATAATAAATAGGCCTTCGAAAATCATTGTAACACAGTTCAAAAGGCATGTAGTTGCCACATCCCTTCTCAAAGATAAGCTACCATCACACAATCTAGTTATTTCAATTCTACATGTAAACAATTTTTCAGTACTTTGTTATTAATGAATTGAGTTTAATTTTTCGTTGAATATCTATGTTCCTGTTTATATATGCATTTCATTTCGTTCCTTCATAAAATCTAGATCAAAATTTCTACTATATTTATTCTTCTAGGAGGCTCTAGAAGTTGAAACTCAAACAATAGTGAGGGGAAATCTAATTGATCATCTATTTCAATTTCTAGAACTTGGACTACTATAATTTAGGAGATATGCACTAAGGAAGTTTTTATATTAGTTTGCATGCAAATTGTCTAAATAAATGCCTAAATGGTTTAATGATTAATTCTATACAACTTGCATGATGAAATGTTTATTTTGGAAAGGAGATGAATATATACCTCTGAATGCAATTTTAAAGTGGGTAATGCTTGGAATGTACATGTTTTATAATGAAGAATCCATTGGAAAAGTAATCATAGCAAATGATTTTTTTTCTTGCCATTGCTAGTCATAGTGATGTACATTGTCCACATGGAAAATTTATGAATGTTTATCATGCTCAAAGCCTTAGCACAAATATTTTATTGATTTCTCAATTAACACAAATAGGTAAAATTATTGAATTTTGATAAAATTAGCTCATTGTTAAGGATATAAAGATAGACAATTTCATTATCGTCGAAGGGAGTTTTCAGGGTTATAAAATATATAAGTTTTATGACTTGTCTCAACTATATGCCAAACTGACTACTCTAATTACACAAACTGATGATCATAGTTGACTTTGGAATGAAGAACTCAAACATTTGAAATTTTAATGTCTCGAGAAAATGGAAACATGAAACATGGTTGTCGGTCTACCTAGGTATCTTCCACTTGATGGATTCTATAAAGGATGTGAGCTGGGAAAGCATTAGTAAGGACCTTTTAACAACATCAGTAAGGACCTTCTGACCTTGAGCAAACTTAGTGTGTGTATGAACCAATAGAGCTAATTTACAATGAGATTTGTTGCATTAATAAGTCTTGATTGCTAGGTGCAAAGTATATTCAAAATTTATTGATGGTTTTTGAAGATTTACATTAGAGGAATTTTAAGGTCTAAAATGGGCCTCCTAAGGAAAATAATAAAATAATAGCTGAAAGAGTAAAATAAGAGCTATGAATTTTTAAAGAAACGTAAAGGAAACTAATTTTTTAAAATTGTACTTTTGGCTTATCTCCTTATAGGTTTACTCAAATGTCAAGTGTACACATGTGTTAGATGCATAATTAAATTTCACATCCAATGAGAAACCAATGATGGATTCTTATTTGCAATATTTCTTTCTTGGTTTTCAATTCTTGTATTTTCATGTTTGTCTCTCTTTATGTCAATCTAAATATGTATTGGACTTGCTAAAATAATTCAAGATAAATGACAATATACCATGTGCTACAAATTTTCAATTAGGTATCATGTCGACCGAAGAGTGTCCCTCTTCGAAATTTGATGTTACCATTCATTAATAGTTATTTAGTAACATAATCTATATAACTCATAGTAGACCTAACATTCATTTCGGTTTTAGTGTGGTTTCCTAGCTTATGCAGGATCTATGAGAACACTAGAAAGATCGAACACATTTTGTTCTCTAGATTAAGGGTACCTCTTAGTTTGGTATCAAACACTTTTTAAGTTTAGGCTCATTAGTTATCTTCATCAACTCCATTTTGGTAGACAACAATAATGACAGAAAATCCACTTCTAACTATGTTTTTCGCATTAGTGTTGGACACCTGATTTGGTCATGCAAGAAACATTGTGTAGTCTCTTTCAACTGTAGAAGAAGAATATCATGGAGTTTTTAATGCAAACACATATATAGCTTGGATTCATCAAATCTTGAGAGAGCTTAGTTTTCTTATTGAGGCCTTTCAGAATAATATTTATTGTGACACACAAAGTGCAATTCAAGTTTCCAACAATGCTATTGCACAGAGTAAGATAAATCATGTTGAAATTCACCCCCATTATCCTAGACAACTGGTTCAAGATAATATTGTCACTCTTTTCTATTGCAACATTGATTATCAACTCACTGATATATTTATGAAGCCATTGATTGATGCCTAGCTTCCTAAGATACATGGTATTCCTAGTCTTCAGGAAGCTACAATTATGGGAGTGGGAGTTGTCTTATAGACGTAATTTCACCTCTTAAACCTCTAGAAAATTGTGTTGAACGAGGGATATTAGAACCTAATTTTATGTTATTTCATCACACCTTTGGATCTTTTTGAGATAGTCAGTCGAAGAATTGACTAACAACCAGTATTAAGTTCAGTGGTTGAATAGTGGAGCACTCGACTGTGTGGTTGATAGGTTAGTCGAGTAATTGACTATAGGAAAATTGGTTGAATAGTTGACTAGAAGAACTACTAAATAAGTGGTCAAATGAATCGACTAAATGGTCGAATCGACTTAGAAAGTTGACTAGCTAATGACAAATGAGTGAAATTGAATGATCAACTAGCTAAGAAAACAACATGGATTTCATGGAAGTAGTTGGAACCGTCAATGCCCATTTGTGGAATGAATATTCTACAACTCAAGGAAGTTGGTAAGATTTGGACTCTATAAATAAAGGACCCTATGAGTCTAATACTCATCATAAATTATTGTTTTATTATCATGCATTGTGATGTTTTGATCACAATGCACTATGATTTTGTGTTACAAGAATATATTTAGACACGACCCATCATCTTGAATTATTATTTCTCTTTTGTTATTTTCATTTATATTATATTATTTTTTCTCTACTCTTAGGTTAGGGAAAAGAGTGAGAGGGAGGGAGGAGAAAGAGCATTGGGAAGGATGGTGAAAAAAGGTGTGCACATTATGATGCATGCATGTAATTTAAATGTATGTGAGTTTCTTAAACTCACACATGCTATAAACACACACTATAAACATGTGCACATTATTTTAAGATCCATGAATTGCTAAATTCAAAAAGAATTTAGTGGGATCACATTTTTCCAGCTACATGGTGGACAAGGTGGTTAATTTGGCTTTAGGTTGAGATTAACAAATCTCTTGGTTTGGTCCATGTAAATAAAACACATCCATTTAAACAACTTCCTAATTTTCAACCACGTTTATGTATATGCTCCATGCATTCATTGCTAAAGAAAATGCACACACTAATAGATATTTGTGTGCAAATTCTATGTATATATTTTAGAATGGTAAATTCACAGACATTCCAAAGGTCAAATGGATTAGAAACTCGATGAGGAGACAAATAGTTATTTGATCATGGATTTTGGCCATTCAAAACAAGTGTGGTTGGAAGTGGAGGTGCTAACAAGATTGAAAAATGTCTGGTCAATGGATTCTATTAATGAAGGTCTGAGAAATTGGGCAAGGAATACACAAACAAAGGCTTTTAAGGATCTTCCACTATCAGTGGGCCAGGGGATATGGTTTACTAGGAACCTTTCAATTTTGAAGAAAAATGCATTCTTTTGATAAAGTGTGCAACCAGTGGATGCAATGTACTAAGTCATTTCCCATATGACAAGGAGAAATCTTACTGAGGGTAATAGTTCAAGAATAAATGGATAAGAATTTTCCTCGGGGTTTTTATTAATGGAGTGTCACAAGGGTATCTTGTTATATGTGGAAGGGATGGGGGGATCATATTCTTTGTAAATAATCATTCAATTAAGATTAAAGTTGGATTGGTGGAGGGGCTCAATAATTATGTAGAATGGATGACACTAAAACAGTTTTTTTTTCTTGTGAATGAAAGAGGAATTAACAATTTACACGTATTTGGTAATTTCCAAGTTGCTATCAAATGGATAAAATATGAAGAAAGATATTAAATGTGTTTTCAAATTCTATCTTTGAAGAGCTTAAAGGTTTGAGTGTCTTTTGCAACCATTTTGAATGTGAAATGTGGAAATTGTTGGTTGATCTAAAATTGGAATTTTGATACAACCCAAAGAGGGTATTGTATGAAGGAGATGTGTAATTCCTTCCATGCTCAATCTGTTGACAACTGTCCCTTTTAAAATAAAATAAAATTATTCTCTAAATAGAAAAATAATGTTGACTATAGTAAAAAACAAAATGATTATACATTTGGTTATAGCTTTCAGATCATTATAAAACATTCATAATCCCACTCTTACATAATCTCACTCTCACTCAATCCAAGATGAAAAAGGTGTTGTAAAAATATTTCACTCCCACTCTAAGGGATAAATAAAATATTTTGATGTTGATGATAAATAACATATAAAGTAATTAAAAGTAAAAAAATAAATTATTTGAATATCCATATTAACTAACATATTTCAATATCAATTCCATATAGACAGAGAGGAAAAAATAAATTAATGTTGACCATAATAAAACATTTCAATGTATATTATATAAAGTAATTGAACAATTAATTTTGTTATGGTTAGAACATTTCAAATAGTCTCACTATTCTATATTTTGGCCCCTTTCCAAATATATTTCTGTTTTAAAATCCATCAAAGATTTGTTGGAATTGCAAGTTTAAGTTGTTGAGTCTACATAATTCAAGTGTTCAACCATTTATGCATTTAAAAATAAAATTTAAACAATAAAAAATTACACATGATGTGTGTTTATCATAACTAAAATCTAGAAACCCTTTAAAAGATCAAATCTCTTGAATTGTAAATATATATTTTTTCAAAACTTTCTCTTTAAACAAAATTTGCATATGAATAAATTTCCTCTCTATACATACATAATCCATAATTAAAATAAATATATATTGACAAATTAATAGTGAAAAATATTAATGATAGGAGTTTAATATAATCAGTTTAAAAATTATATACATCCTCTCAACAGAGAAGTGGGTTTTTTCCTCACTATATACTAATTCTAATGAAGATTAAATAAACAGATTTATATTTAAATATCTTTAAAATTAAATTTTATATTTATTTCAAATAAAAATACTCAATACAATATAATTCAAAAACTATCATTAAAAAGAATTTTTTGTTGGGTACTAAGTTTCTCCTAAAGAATCGGGGGATGTGAGGGTTTCGGAAGAAGTTGCAGGGTAAGGAAAACGGGTAGGGCAGCAGGCCGCAGTCGTAGCTGAGATCACGGAATAGAGCCGGAGCGCAGCGCAACAGACGGACAGAGGAGGGTATTTCGGGGATAGGCGTTTTTGGTTGGTCAATCCTCAGCAGCGAAAAGAGGGGTAACCTGAAGTTTAGCTGAGCTGAGGAAAAAGAATGGATAACCGGCAGGGGAGGGGAGAGATCCCCTCCTACAAAAATGTTGTTGCAGGTGAGACCAGTGGCAGCAAAATTCAGAGTAATCTGAAGGAAAACAACGCTCTGGTGATGGGAAACCTATGGCAAATGAGGTTGGGTGGGAAATGTCTACCAAGGGCACAAAAAAAACCTAGGTATGTCATACCCAGCAACAAACTAGAGGCATACAACAGCTACATGAAAGATCACGCGCTGATATGCAAATTTATAGGGTGTTGGCCAACTGAGAAAGAGCTGTACAGGTGGATTTACCAAAGATGGAAGCCAAAAGGACATGTAGATCTGAAACTGGGGGCAAAAGGGTTTTTTACAGCTATCTTTGCGAATCTGGCAGACAAAGATAGGGTTTTTGAGGAGGGACCGTATTTCATGAACAATGCGGGTCTGTTTATGAAATACTGGGAAGAAAGATACAACCCTGAAAACGAGAAAATGCTGGCGGCTCCAATTTGGGTTCGATTGTTTGGACTACCAGTGGAATTTTGGGATCCTGAAATACTTGAGGGGATTGGAAATATGATTGGGAACTTTGTCAAAATAGCAGAAGCAACGAAGAGAGGCAAGTATACCTCATATGCTCGGCTGTGTGTATACATGAACATAGCAGAACCACTTCCAGAATACATTGAGCTCGAATATCATGATGAAGTCTGGCAGCAGCCAATAGACTATGAACATATTCCGTTCAGGTGCCGAAAATGCCATGAATATGGCCATCTTTACAGACAATGCCCGTGGAATAAGGAGGAGAGTTTTGGCAAAAGTCAAGAGAAACAGAAAGGGGAAACAGGAAAACTGGAAGAGACTGAAAATGAATTTCAACAGGTTATAAGAAAGAAGAAACAAGGAAAGGAAGGTTCAAGAACCCAGACACAAGAAAAGATCCATGATACAGCAAGTCAAAACAAATTCCAAATCCTCCAACAGCAAAATGAGGATTATGATGAGGACCTGGAAGAAGAAGAAGATCCTGGAAATACACCAATGGAGATAGTCAAGGAGGCGAAAGAAAAAGAAATAGAAATGGAAAAGGAGGTGAAGAAGAGGCTATGGGAAAGTTAGATCAATCAGCAACTCCAACCCAGATGGAAACAGAAAGCCAGAAGGAAACTGAGGTTGAGGAAGAAAAAATTATGAAAAAATTAATTCAGGAATGGAAAAATCTGGATGACAGATTCATACCAGAGAGTCAGAAACAACTATACAAAGAAGCATTTCAAAAATACAAGGAAAAAAAAGGGGAGGGCATGGATAAACAACTAATCATAGAAGGAGATCAGGAGAATAACCAGACGGGAGTGGGTGGCTCTGGCAAAAACAACAGGAAAAGAGGACGGAAAATGCTAAGTGAAGCTATCCAAACTGTTGGAGAAACGCTGATTAACACAGGCAAGGTGATACCTCTCTCAGAGGTATTCTTTCCCCCCCTCAAAAGTTTTAAATGATTATCATCAGCTGGAATATTAGAGGTCTGAACAGTAAAGGAAAACAGAGGTATATGAAAGAAAAATTGAAAAAGGAGAAACCGATTATCATGATTCTTCAGGAAATGAAAATTACTGGGATGCAATTGGAGGAAATAATCAATAAAAGTAAGCTACATTACGAGGTTATGGGGCAAGATGCGATTGGGACGACAGGTGGAATCGCAATTTTTTGGAACCCTAATGAAATAATCCTTGAAAGCTGGACTAGTATGAATAGAATACTTACAGGTATAGGTAGAATAGTAGGAACGAAAGAAAGAGTAATTATCTCAGGGGTTTATGGTCCTCACACTCCGGGAGAAAAGGATAATTTTATCAAAAACTTGCAAGCTATCCGAAGAATCTATCCAGAGCCAACATGGATTATAGGAGGCGATTTTAACCTAATCCGATCCCTAGGGGAGAAAAAGGGAGGGATAAGAAAATCAGATCAATACATGGACAGTTTCAATGATGTAATAGACGAGTTAAGACTTGTAGATATACACACTATCAATGGAATCTACACCTGGAATAACAGAAGAGGGGGCAAGAATCAGATAGCATCGAGACTTGACCGCTTCCTGGTTTCAGAAAGCATTATGAATAAGGATGTTTTTGTTGAAGCAAAGATCATGCCTTCTCTTGGTTCGGACCATTGGCCCATCAGATTGGAGGTGGATATTAAACGGAATCTTGGAAGGAGACCTTTTAGATTTGAAACCTTTTGGTTAAGGGATCCGGAATTTATAAAGAAAATGGAAGAATGGTGGACGCAAAGTACAATGAAGGGTAAAGGAAAAATGCATACCTTCCAATTGAAACTTAAAGAGCTAAAAGGAAAAATCAGAAAATGGAACAAGGAAGAATTTGGTAATATTATGGAGGAAAAACAAAAACTTGAAGGAGAGATGGAGGCTCTTCAACAAAAAATTATAGTAGAAGGAAGGACAACGGAGAGCATTAAGGAAGAAGGGATAATTCTTGGGAAATTAGAGGAAAGGAGGAAACAAGAAGAAATCCTCTGGAGGCAGAAGTCAAGAATAAAATGGCTAAGGGAAGGTGAAAGAAACACGAAATTTTTCCATCAGGCTATGGTTCAGCACAGACAAAGAAATAGGATATTGTCCATTAGAGACCAGAATGGTGAAAGAATAGTGGAACAGGAAGGAATAGAGCAAGTGCTGGTAGAATACCACAAAGACATTTTAGCGGAACCCTTAGTGGATAGAACAGAAGCAATAAAAGAAATATGCTCAGCCATTCCACGACTAGTTACAGAGGACCAAAATAACGCATTGATGTGAGCAGTCAATATAGAAGAGTTAGATGAAATTGTAAAATCCATGAAAAAGGGTACAGCTCCAGGTCCTGATGGTTTTACGATCGAATTCTACCAAGCGGGATGGCATTTCCTGAGAGAAGAAATTCTGGATCTGATAGAAGAATCTCAGATGAACCAAAAGGTATGGCCTACAATTAACTCTACCTTTTATGCTTTGATTCCTAAGAATGAAAATTTGGAAGATGCTAAGGGTTTCAGACCCATTGCATTATGCAATGTAATTTACAAAATAATAACAACTTTAATAGCCAAAAGATTGAAGCCCATGCTGGACCAGTTAATTTCCACTGAACAAACTAGTTTCGTTGAAGGAAGACAAATCCTTGATGGGCTGGTAGTGACCCAGGAGGTTATCCATTCTCTAAAAATGAAAAAACAAAAGGGTATGATGATCAAATTAGACCCGTCGAAGGCATATGATAGATTGAGCTGGAAATACTTGGAAGAAGTCCTAGGAAGTTTTGGTTTTTGTAAGAGATGGATTAACTGGATTCACAGTCTAATCTCAACTCCGAATTTTTCGATCCTTGTAAATGGCTCCCCATCAAAAACCTTCAATGCTTCTAGAGGCATTAGACAGGGTGACCCGCTATCCCCATTTCTTTTCATACTGGCTGCAGAGGGCCTGGGTAGATACATTAAGAAAGAAAGAGCAACGAATAACATTAAGGGATTGAGACTTTGGGGTAATAATCTGCCAATAACTCATCAACAATTCGTTGACGATATCATGTTATTCGGGGAGCCAACGGTAAAAGAAATAAGGCAGTTGAAGAGGATTTTAGACTTATTTGCAGAAGCCTCGGGTCTGGAAATTAACAAAGATAAGTCCTGTGTTTTTATATTTAATACTATGGAACAAATCAGAATCCATCTTACAAGATTGCTGGGCTTCAAACAAGGAGAGCTACCTACGAAATATCTGGGGAATTTACTAGACTTTACTTCCAAAAAGTTGAAAAATTGGCAAGGAATGTTGGATAAATTAAAAAATAAAATGACGAATTGGGCCTTCAGAACTTTGAACATAGCAGGAAGGGTAGTGCTGGCAAAATCGGTTTTACAAGCCATTCCTATCTATCCACTGTCAATAATGGCAGCCCCATCAGGAGTTTGTGCAAAGATTAGGGAGATCATGAGAAAATTTATTTGGGGAGGGACAGCCCAACGTAAAAAATGGGCCTTAGTTTCTTGGAATCACTTAACAGAAAGAAAGGAAAAAGGAGGTCTGGGCCTGCGGGACCCAGAAAAGCTGAACAGAGTGTTAGGTGCAAAGCTCTGGTGGCGATGGTTAAGAGGGGGCAACGACTTATGGAAAGCTATATGGACACACAAATACAACATGCCGAATACAACTGAGGACATTCTGAGATTGAAAGAAACTCCGAAGGGGTCAACAATTTGGGATTTAGCTTGGCAGAATAGAGATATAGTTGAAAGACATGCGTTCTGGGAAATACGAGGAGGTGAGGAAGCCAACTTCTGGGAGGAGAGATGGCAGCAAAAGGAAAGGATGAACAAAATACAGAATGTCCAACAGTTACAGGACAAAATAGGGAGAAATCGAAAATGTGTTAAAGACTATTGGAAGGCAGATGAATTAGATGGAATCTGGAGGAAATGGATAGATCCAAAAGAATGGGACAATGAGCTAAATCGAGAGCAGCAAGAAGCTTTCATGAAAGAGGTGAACTCCAGGAAGATAAAAGCTAGAACAGGAAAAGACATTCTGAGATGGGGAAACTCTGCGAAAGGATCCTTCACAGTCAAAGAGGCATACTACTTAACTGACTCCCAGGTTATAAATGAGGAGAATCAAGAATGGATGATAATCTGGAAAAGCAACTGGTGGCCGAAAGTATCCCTGTTCACATGGCTTGTAGCCAAAAATAAGATCCTAACATGGGATAGAATTCAAAAAAAAGGTTTTAGCGGTCCTTCTAGATGTTGTCTTTGTAAAAAGGATGAGGAAACGCGAGATCACCTCCTTATTAATTGCATGTTTACCAGAAAATTATGGCTGGACACAAGAAAGATATTCTGTAAAACCGAGCTAGTTCCCGGGGATATTAAGGCAATAATCTTTCAATGGCATAAGGAGAAATACCAGTGTAGAGTGGTTCGTAGAGCTTGGGACCTTATTGCGGGATTTGTGTTATGGATGATATGGAAGGAAAGGAACTGGTAGATTTTCCAGGACAAAGTGAAGAAGCCGGAAATTGTATGGAGAAGAGCGATTAATCTCATGAGAGAAACAATCCTATCGGAGAAATGGGAGGCAGAAGATTGGAAAACTGATCCAATAGAGGGAGTAATCCTAAACAATTTAAGTTTAAATTATGAAATGGTTTATCAGAAGCAGGAAAAAAGGCATGGAGAGCGAACTCAGAGTTCAGACAAATTCAGTTATCCCAGGGAAAATTTTATCAAATTGAACTTCGATGGTGCATCAAAGGGGAATCCGGGTAATGTCGGATTCGGAGGAATTTTCCACGATTACCAGAAGAAGGTTAGATGGATTTATGTTGAATGGGGCGGGGAGATGACGAATAACGAGGTCGAACTCTGGGTGATTCATTAGGGGTTAAGGATCGCAATCAGAAATGGCTATACAAACGTGGAAATTGTAGGCGACTCGCAGATGGTGATTGAGATCATGAAAAAAATAAATAACGGAAGAGACTGGGAACAAATTACCAGCAGTTGGAGAACTGCCGGAATTGTCCAGGAGATAGCGGAACTGCTAAAACGATTGGATTACAAAATACTCTACCACGTCAGAAGAAACGGGAATCGTGCGGCCGATTACCTGGCGAACTGGGGCTGCAATGGTCAGGGTAGCTTGGTGGATAGCCAATGGACAGCGATGCAAAACAACAGAGATTGGGCGGACCTGGCAAACATAATAAATGATGACCATGATCAAGCCACGAAAGAAAATTCTGGGGGTAATCAATTGGATTGATGACTGGGATGGGAGGTCCCAGATAATAAATGCAGGTAAGTATAGTAAGAGGAGTGGTATGATGAAAACGCAGTGGACATCACCCCGGTGGCCCGTGCGAACGGTATTACCGGATCAGCACTACCGCACAATAATTAAGCAGTGCGATCGGAGAGGGTGGTCGAACGGCTTGTCAGAGCCTCAGATCAGGATAAGAAATCTAAGTAGGATGGATAGGAAAGGTAACAACAGGGACAATAAATGGCGATGGTACAACGCCAATATAGAAACTCACCCCGAAATCGGAAAGAGAATAAGTATTCAGAGTGTAAAGGTAAGACAACAATTCAGCCTGTTTGAAACCCAGCGAGACGAGATTAGAACAACGCAGAGTTTGCGATACAGGAGAGCTTCTATATCGCTGTGGTATATTCCTCGTGACAGAATTAGAGCCGACATGGAAACCAGAATGAAATCCAGGGTGACGGAAGAGCAGACGCTAGCTGATGAAAGAAACAGAGATAGAAAGGGTAAAATGATTGCAAAAGAGGAAGGGCTGGCAGAGATCTTTGAGATTGCCGACGACTCGGAAGACGAAGAACCTCGTCAGGAAAGGAACAGAGACTATACAGCAAAAGGCAAAGGCACAGGAGGCTCGGTTAACGCTCAGATGGCGGAGGATCAGCCAACATTACCAGTTGAACGGGTCAGGCGGTATGGCAGAGGAATGGGTAACAGAGGAACGGGTGGCAGAGGAATGGGTGGTAGAGGAACGGGTAATAGGAAGGTCGGGGGCGACAGGAGAGGCCGGGGTCAGAGCAGAAGCGAAGGGGGCAGAGAAGAAAAGACGGAGCAGGAAGCGGGGCCAGCAAAAAAAGCTAGAAGGTCGATAGAGAAAAGGATTCGCCAGGCTGAGAGAGCCTACCAGCATAACACTGACCCAAAAGTCAGGCGAATCATACAGAGTTTGGAGGAGGAAGCTATGCATTGCCAATCCGACTCCGAAATGGAGGATTGGGAATTCCTGCTGCATGATTCCGGAAATACCAGAGGAAGGATGTCTTTGTTTAAACAATCTCTCCATATTTACTGGGTTACGAAACGATTATTAGCGAAGGGTCTTGAACAAGTTGCTACTGAAATGGTGGAAATAGCTCAGGGAGGCCCGAAACTAAGAAGGGAACTAAGATTCATACACATTTCCTTAGAGATGCAGGAAAAGAAGTTGGAGGAATTACAACAGATGCTGAAGGGAGAACAACGGGGCGTAGATGGAGAAGCTAACCAGCAACCTGGAGCCGAAGGCGATTGAGGAAAGATATGTATAATCTTGAGAATGAATCTACATAGTTTAGTTAATTGCAGTTTTTTGAATGCTTTAGATAAAGAAAAATGTTATCTGCAAACTAGTAGAATCAGGAACTCTCAGGATTGTATAGTTTATCTTGCTGAGATATTTAGACTTTGGACTTTTTACTTTTGGTCTGCCATAAAAAACTTGAGATGGCAAAATACTCGGTTTCCCCAAGAGGGCGAGTTATTATTTTTTGACAACATGTACTGCTCTGATTTTATATAAGTAATAGAAAGAGAACCACCCCAACTTACAAAAAAAAAAAAAACTATCATTAAAAAAATATAATTTTGTAATTAAAAAAAATATTTCAAATAAAAAAACCACGTACAAAATGACGAGGAAAAATATAACATATATAAAAAAAATATTATAACATTTTATAATATATTTATAAAAAAATAATAGGTTTTTATAACATTTTCGAATATTTTTTTAATTTTATAACATTTTCTATTAAATTTATATATATAAATATAATTTTATAACATTTTCTAATAATAATAAAAATTGTACAAGAATGGAAAAAAAACCTCAAGAGTATATCTTCTTCTAACCTCTTCTGGTGAAATGAAAATCAAAATAATTACAACCAAGGCGTTTAAATATCCTAAGCATTCTCCCAGCTAAAAAAATGCACGGTTATAGTTTACATGACAAATACTTTTCTAGTTACATGCACGATTACAGGTTCCCTCACAAAATACTTCAAATACTTTTATTTATGTGACAACACATATACAGTTTGATTTCAGTACCACCCCTACTCGATCCATGAATTGTTTTAGCTCTTATCACTCCACCCCCATTGTCGAATTCGCCCTTGAAGAGCTGTAATGTTCCTCCAAATCGGAACATTCGATAACCATATCTTCTGAAGCATCGTTGTCCTGTTTGGCAGCCTCTCGGAGCTCTGCCACTACCTCAGTGACGCTGGGCCTATACGACGGTTGGTCCTGCACACATCTAATCGCTAAGTTAGCAACGCGAATGATGGACTTCATGTCGTAATTGTCCCCCAATCTTTTGTCTATGATTCTTGCTATTTTGCCACACCTCTCCACATTGTTGGGTATTTTTGATGGGAAAAATACCAAAAACCAAACATTCAAACACACAGATGCAATGCTCTGTTTACCTCCACAGGATCCTTTTGTGCACAGAGAGACTTAAAAAAAATTTCGCTGAGGAACAGAGTATTTTAACACCATAAAAGATTTCTATTCAATAAAGACAAAAAAAAACATTTATTGTGTATCCATATGAGAATTTACACTGCTGGAAAAATTCCCATTAACATTTACTGCTGTAAAAACATATTACTAATTGGTGTAAAAACTTCTTTTACATACTGCTGTAAAAACAAAATTTACACAGGCTTATAGAACACGCTCCACCATTTTCTTTATGCACTGCTGTGCAAAACCACACATGGTTTTTCTTACACCTGTGTTTTAAAAAAATGCCGCTCAACACATTACAACCCTATTCTTGTCTTTTTACACACTGCTGTGTGTTTTTCCTTTTACTGCACCATCATCATCTTTTACGCTGCTGTAAAACACCTATGTATATTTCCTCCCGTGTGCCATACACATAATAATAAAAAGGTCAACGCCCTAACAAAAACTTATTACATACGATTTTAAACTTTAATGCATGCCGTATATAGAAAATATATAAAAGAACATATAATAAAACGTGCCCATACCCATATTAAAAAGGGCCACCTAAATCTACGTAGCAACATTAAATTCATGACTTTTCTTCCACGGCGGTCAACCCAAAAATCAAACACTCCACGCAATAGTTTTAATTTGATGCAGGTTCGTATGCAGCTTTGATGGATCAACGGTGGAGAGCGATGGAGTAAATCCGACGGTGGAGAAAGATATCGGAAGCCACTTTAATGCTGAGCTTTACCTCCCGATATGTCAGAGATGCTGATGTCAGGTGAGAGCCACGCGTCTTCACCAAATCGCATCGGAGCCAAAAATACGGAAACTGCTTTTCGTTGGATGGTGGTGTGATATGCTCTGGGCGGTTTTGTGGTTTCGTTCGGTGGTTTTTGGAGTAGTACGTGCGCGTTGAAATTACATTTTCAACACTCCCCTTTAATTTCAACAGTTGGGCATTCGGTCATACCGAGACACTTCCTCAAAAATTCAAAGCTCTTCTGATCCAGTGGCTTTGTCAAGATGTCTGCAACCTGTTCTTGAGTCCTGCAATGTTCTAAGATGATTTCTCCATTGTTCACCAATTCTCTGATGTAGTGAAACCTTGTATCAATGTGCTTCGTTCTCTTATGAAACACTGAATTCTTTGACAATGCAATAGCTGAGCTATTGTCACAAAAAATCACTGTCGCTTTTGCCTGCTCTTGGCCTAAGCTTCTCAACATTCTTCTCATCCACACTGCTTGACATGTTGCTGCTGTAGCTGCCACATATTCAGCCTCTGCTGTAGACAATGCTACAATGGATTGCTTCTTAGAAGCCCATGAAATGGCTCCTGAACCCATGTGAAAAACATAACCGGAAGTGCTCTTCCGATCATCTACACTTCCAGCCCAATCGCTATCAGTGTACCCAACCAAATCTGAATGTTCTGAGGCATGATATAAAATTCCAAACATTTTGGTACCTTTGACATACCTCAAAATTCTCTTTGCTGCCTGCCAATGTGCCTCCTTCGGCCTCTCCATGAACCTGGAAATTAAACTAACAGCATACATTAAATCAGGCCTAGTTCTTGTTAAATACATAAGGCTGCCCACAATGCTTTTATACAAGCTAGGATCAAAATCCTTGTTGTTGTCCTCTCTGCTGAGTTTTAATCCCATCACTGTGGGAGTGATTGCTGCCTTGCATTCTTCCATCTTAAATCTGCCCAAAACTTGATTTACATATCTTGCTTGAGATATAAAAATTCCTTTTTCATTTTGATCTACTTCTATGCCTAAGAAGTATCTCAACAAACCCATGCCAGTCATTTCAAATTCATCCTTCATGACTGATTTAAAATTCTCAATAAGATAAATATCATTTCCAGTGAAAATAACATCATCTACATACAAAACAACAATTAAAATTTTACCATCCTTTTCCTTGATGTAGACTGTGGGTTCTCCTTCACATTTGTCAAATTCATTATCCAATAGATATGAATCTATCCTGTTGTACCATGCTCTTGGCGCTTGCTTCAGCCCATAAAGAGCCTTCTTCAATTTGCACACTTTGTGCTCTTCACCTTTCTTCTCATAGCCGAGAGGTTGTTCAACATAAACCTCTTCTTTTAACACTCCATTTAGGAATGTTGACTTCACGTCCATTTGGTAGACTTTCCATTTGTTTTGAGTTGCTATGGACAGCACTGCTCTCACTGTTTCCATTCTTGCAACCGGTGCGAAGGTCTCCTCATAATCTCTCCCATACTGCTGCTTGTACCCTTTGACAACCAGCCTTGCCTTATGCCTTTCTATCTTGCCTTCAGCATTGCTCTTGGTCTTATAGACCCATTTCACACCAATGACTTCTTTGCCTTTTGGTAACTCAACCAAATCCCATGTTTTGTTTCTCTCTATGGCATTGATCTCCTCATCCATAGATTCTATCCATTTCTTATCTTTGATTACATCTTCGAAATGAATAGGATCATCAACATGAAAAAACAAGGAAAACAAAGAATTCATTCCTTCATCATAAATGTCACTTAGATTTCTAAATTTCTTACCTCGTTCACTTGGTGTGCAAGTGCTTGAAGATGCACTTGAATTTCCTCCTTGTGGTGTGCTTGGAGAAGCACTCTCATTGATCCTCAATGGTGTCCCTTGTTGTCCTTGTGTTGGCGCTGCTGTTTGGGGATGTATCTCAGCCACCTCCTCATCATCTTCATCATGAGAGAAACAGTTTTTAACATTCACTGTTTTCTCTATGCTTCCATCCCAAGCTTCTTCTTCAATGAATTGAACATCCCTGCTGACAAAGAACTTCTTGGTAGACGGAATGTACAGCCTGTAGGCTTTGGATTCATCACTGTATCCAATGAAGATGGATTTCTCCCCTTTGCTGTCCAACTTCCTCCTTAGCTGATCTGGTATGTGTGCATAGGCCACACATCCAAAAACTCTCATGTGGGTGACTCCTTGCTTTCTCCCACTCCATGCCTCTTCTGGCACTTTGTTCAAGACTGCTTTTGTAGGACACCTGTTCAATATATAAACTGCACAATGTACAGCTTCAGCCCAATACTCATTTGGAAAATGCTTTGCCTTCAACATGCTCCTTGCCATCTCCATGATGGTTCTGTTTTTCCTTTCAGCAACTCCATTTTGCTGCGGAGTGTACCGAGTTGTGAACTGTTTATGTATTCCATTTTCTCTACAAAACTTTAGGAATTCATTTGAGATATACTCACCTCCTCTATCAGTTCTCAATACTTTTATGTGCATCCCGCTTTGGTTCTCCACAAGTGCTTTGAAATTTTGGAATTTCTCAAAGACTTCACTTTTGTTCTTGAGGAAATATATCCAAGTCTTTCTTGTAAAATCATCAATGAATGTCAAAAAATATAGGCTGCCAGCTAATGATGGAGCTTGCATTGGTCCACACAAATCTGAGTGGATAATCTCTAAGGTGTCTTTGCCCTTATGCTCTTCCCTGATGGAAAACTTTCTCTGTGTTGTTTTCCCAAAATGCAGCCTTCACATAGGCTGTCCGGTTTCTCTATCAATGGTAATCCCTTTACCATTCCTTTTCTGCTCAATAAGTTTAGGCCTCCAAAATTTAGATGCCCGAATCTCAAGTGCCATAACCAGTTCTCATCCTTTGGCACGCTTTGGAAGGCCTCTTGGGTGACTGCTGCCGTTTCCCTTTTGTTCTTCATGTCTGCCCTGATCCGGAGAGGGAACATCCTGTTCCTTGTCATCTTCACTTCAGCAATGCATCTTTTGCTGGGTGGTATATCCATGATGGTGCATACATAATTTTTAAAGAAAACATTGTACCCCTTATGGACAAGATGTCCAATACTTAAGAGATTACATCTCATTCTGGGGACATAGTATACATCTGCTATGGTTTTCCTTTCTCCTTGCTTTGAAAATATTTTTACTTCTCCTTTTCCCATAACAGACACTTTACTATCAGTTCCTAGTGTGACTTCTGATTTCACATTCTGATCTAGAGCAGAAAAGAAAGCTATGTTTCCGGTCATATGGTTGCTGCAACCTGAGTCTAAAAACCATATGTCCTCACTATGTGTTTCAGCCATGTTACAAGCTAACAGGACATTTTCTTGACTGCTGTTTTCTCTTGTAACATTTGCATTTTGTATGTTGTTCTTATCATGTTGTTTCTTTCTACAATCACTAGCATAATGTCCATACTTTTTGCAATAACAGCATTGAACATTAGATTTATCATACCTTTGTCCTTGAGCCTGATACTGATCTCTTTGTTGGCTGCTGCCTTGACCTTGGTTCTGATTTGGATTGCTGCCTCTTCCTTGTGCATTTGATGGGCTGTTCCTTCCACCTCTGTTCTGGCTTCTGCCTCTTCCTCTTCGGTTTCCTCTTCCTTGACCTCTTCCTCTTCCAAAGGACATCTGGGTCTTGAAGGCTTGCTCAAGAGATGAGTTTTCATTCCTACTCAACCTCTGCTCATGTGTTATCAGTGATGCATGTAGCTCATCAACTGAATAGTTGAGAGATCCTTTGTCTCTTCAATGGTGGTGACTATGGCATCGAACCTTGAGGGTAAGACCCTCAATATTTTCTCCACAATCCTTCTATCTTCAATGGTTTCTCCATGAGTTCTCATTTGTGTGATTACACCAATCACATGAGTGAAGAATGAGTCAATGTTATCTGACTCTTTCATGTTCAAGTTCTCAAAATCCTTTCTCAGCAATTGTAGTTTTGCTGTCTTCACTCTCTCCATGCCTTGATAGGCTGTCTTAAGGGTTTCCCATGATTCATTTGCTGTCTTAGCTGCTTCTAACCTTGGAAATATACTCTGGTCTACTGCTAGATACAACAACACACGGGTTTTTGAATCCTTCTTCCTATTGCTCTTCAGCAGATCCTTCTCTCCCTGAGTTAATGCATTGAACTCAGTTTCATCTGCTGGTTCTTCAAAACCATCTTCAACTATTTCCCATAAGTCTTGGGAAGAAAGCAAGGCTTTCATAGTTATTGACCAGTAGTCATAGTTCTTCCCATTAAACTGTGGGAGCTGGGTATTAAACATACCCATACCAGTGCTTGTGCTGGCCATTCCTTGACTGTGTATTTAAAAAACACTGATTGTTTCTTTCAGCAGCAACACAAAGAAAAAACTTTGAGAAATACCTAAACCCTTCGTTGTCTGAGTCTTCTGTCTGCCTGAGAAGTTTTGCTGCAGCAACAACCTTCTCCCTTCAGCTTCTTTAACTTCTTTAAAGAGCCTGGACCAGCTCTGATACCACTGTTGGGTATTTTTGATGGGAAAAATACCAAAAACCAAACATTCAAACACACAAAGGCAATGCTCTGTTTACCTCCACAGGATCCTTTTGTGCACAGAGAGACTTAAAAAAAATTTCGCTGAGGAACAGAGTATTTTAACACCATAAAAGATTTCTATTCAATAAAGACAAAAAAAGCATTTACTGTGTATCCATATGAGAATTTACACTGCTGGAAAAATTCCCATTAACATTTACTGCTGTAAAAACATATTACTAACTGGTGTAAAAACTTCTTTTACATACTGCTGTAAAAACAAAATTTACACAGGCTTACAGAACACGCTCCACCATTTTCTTTATGCACTGCTGTGCAAAACCACACATGGTTTTTCTTACACCTCTGTTTTAAAAAAATGCCGCTCAACACATTACAACCCTGTTCTTGTCTTTTTACACACTGCTGTGTGTTTTTCCTTTTACTGCACCATCATCATCTTTTACGCTGCTGTAAAACACCTATGTATATTTCCTCCCGTGTGCCATACACATAATAATAAAAAGGTCAACGCACTAACAAAAACTTATTACATACGATTTTAAACTTTAATGCATGCCGTATATAGAAAATATAGAAAAGAACATATATAAAACGTGCCCATACCCATATGAAAAAGGTCCACCTAAATCTACGTAGCAACATTAAATTCATGACTTTTCTTCCACGGCGGTCAACCCAAAAATCAAACACTCCACGCAATAGTTTTAATTTGATGCACGTTCGTATGCAGCTTTGATGGATCAACGGTGGAGAGCGATGGAGTAAATCCGACGGTGGAGAAAGATATCGGAAGCCACTTTAATGCTGAGCTTTACCTCCCGATATGTCAGAGATGCTGATGTCAGGTGAGAGCCACGCGTCTTCACCAAATCACATCGGAGCCAAAAATACGGAAACTGCTTTTCGCTGGATGGTGGTGCGATATGCTCTGGGCGGTTTTGTGGTTTCGTTCGGTGGTTTTTGGAGTAGTACGTGCGCGTTGAAATTACATTTTCAACACACATGTGGTTTCGCCTGCCAAATAATTACTGTTAGTATGTACAAAAGCGTGGAGCTTTTTCTTATATAATTTGTAATGATTAAGTTCCTCACCCATCGAATGAGGTTTACTTCCTCTTCAGGTTGGCTTGAATCTATGGGTTGTCTCCCACATATGATTTCAAACAATACCACTCCAAAACTATACACATCACTTTTCTCCGTCAAAGTTTACACATCACTTTTCTCCGTCAAAGTTTGAGTAATGAAATACCTGTGAAAGACCCCACAAAGAATTAGGCAAACCAGCTCGATCATGGAAACAAAAACACTCAGTAATTGTAAATTGAGTGCCAGTTATATGTGATATGTACTCTGGATCGAAGTATCCTGCCGCTATGTTACCAGAAACGGTACGGGAGCATTTGTTTCTGAAGAAAAACGCAAAGAAAACGGAACGGTACGGAAACGAATGGTTTTTGACACAGTTTTCAAAGAAACGTTTGTTCTGGTTCATTTGTAACACTGGTCTCGTTCCAATTGGACGTTGAGCAGAATAAAAAAAGGGCAAAAGTTGGTTTTCCGAGAAACGTTGCTCTGGTTTGTTTGTAAGGTTGGTTTCATTGTAACGTTGAGTCGAATTTAAAAAAATGAAGGTAGGTTTTGTGGATAGTTTTTAGAGGCGGTTTCATGGTCTGCTGTATTTAGCGTAAAATTTCTTTAACAACATTATTTATTTAGGGATTTTGTTTGTTAAAATTATATTATTGGGATGTGTTGTGTTAATGTTTTAATTATTTTTTCTTAATTTTTGTGTTAGTTTTATTTAAAAGTGTATTTAGTGTAGAGTTTCTTATACAATTTTATTGTATTTAATATTTAAAAATTGTCTCTTTATATAAAACTATCAATTTATATGCACATAGTTACATTATATATTATTTTTATTATTATAAAGATTAATTATTATTATAATTATAAAGATTAATTACTATTATAATGGATTAACGATAAAGTTTTGAAAGTTTGATGGTATTTTTTTTTAGGTTTTGTTTAGTTGTAGCATTTCTGGTTTTCAACCCTTCTGCTTTTTCTATGCAAAATGTCAGTGGAGGGAGCAACACTTCTTTCTATAGCAAGACAATTAAAGGTAGTAGTAGTTCTAAACAACCCTCTACTTTTCGCTCAATTCCTTAATCCCAATGGAGCTCAATTCAATCTTCACCATCCTATTACGCAACTAGGGAAACTACATCCTAGTAGTTGCTTACCAAATAATACAATATAGCCCAAATTTGAGGTCTGCTCAAATAATATGGGAGAATATACACATGATATGCCAGATCATGTACTCATCTAGAAATTTCTAGGGATATGGCCTTCAAAAAAATCCCACTCTCACTAGGTCCAAATCAAGTGGAAATGGAAAGGTCAAATCAAGCTTGAATTCAATGCCAAAGGTTTCTTCACTATTAAAGGATCAAACATAGTTATTTGCGAATGACCTATGTAAGCAACACAAGCTTTGTTTCTCACCATGAATATTCGAGAATGGTCTATGTGAGCACTTTATTGGAGAATGCGGATGATGTATGCTTTGTTTTATGTTTTTCACATTTTTCTTGTTTTTTTTTCTCTCCTCGTTTCTTGAATGCGAAACCTCCAAACTTCGTTTTTCATCTCGTTGTCATTTCTCATTTCGTTCCCCGTTTCTCGTTTCTGGTAACATAGTCCTGCCATTCCTTTAACCGCAGTGATAACATGAGTGGCCTCACTATCGTCTATGATCCTTGAAAGACAAAAATCGGCCAGTTTTCCATTGAAATTGATGTCTAAAAGGATGTTGGTAGTCTTGATGTCCCTGTGAATTATCTTCCGGGTGCAACCCATATGGAGGTATTCCAATCCTTCAAACATAAATAACACCATGGTCACATTACATACGAATGAAACATCTGTATAGAAATATATATTTAGATCTATCGTAATGTTGAATTTAGATCCATGGATATAAATGAAATATTTGGATAAAAATTCCGTTTAACCACAGATTTAGTAAGCAGCTCGAGGAATAAAAAATTTTGCAATACAAACCCTTTTTAAAATGCAAATCTAAAAAAAAATCTAAACACTTGATTTCATCATTCGTATTTTTGCAAATAAATTTGTCCACTATAACATAGGGTGAGATCTACTTGCATGTACTACTTCAAGGAAATGTAATATGCAGCTCGTTTGGATCATAAACATCAAATTGCATAAAATGCTTAAGAGAGTAGTTACCCTGTGCTGTGTCTAATGCTATTTTGACTCTCTTTCTCCAGTTTAGTTGGGAAATGCGTGCACTATCACCTAGACAAGAAAACAAGCAGAAAATGGATGTTGGTACATTAATTATTTGTTGGGAATTTCTGGTAATTCCAAACAACAATGAACATAGAACAATGCTCTGTTTTATCAGAGGATCTTAACATAGGGAAGCTAAAAATTGTTTGGGAGAACAGAGTTTTCAACACACAAAACAAACTTTGTATTCATTAAATAAAACCGTTGTTACAAACTTCTTCCTCTCACAGAGGGATTACAACATGAACGCTTCAGTTCCTAAAAAAAATTTACTCTGTCTCTGCAGAAAATTTTACACTGTTGTGTGTAAAAATTTTCTTTACATTCATGCTACTGCATCTTCCATTAAAAAAACTTACACGCTGCTGTGTTTTTCACATTACATTGCATATAAAAAATATTAAGAAGAAATATATAAACAGCACCAAAGGCTATGATCCATTTTCCCTTAATGAGGTCGTTGTTCTTCACAATGGCGCCCTGCACTGCTGTGCATTACAAAACAACCGTTGTGTGTAATGCGCTGCTCTGTTCTTCCTTTTTTTTACTTCGCACTGTTGTGCGTTTCATTACACATACAACAACAAAAAATGATATTACCTATTACTTGTGCCATACTACCATGGATAAAAAAATAATAAAATTAAAACTTTACCAACGTTTACCTATCACATTAAATTCATTAATGTTTCACTGACAAAACTTGGCAGTCAAACAAGGTTTCACTTCACGTTAAGTCATGGTGCAGGCATGTACATCAACTCTGGTTCAATCGGACAGACATCAATCTTGATTTCAATCGGACGGTTGTCGAACCATATCGCAAGCCCTTTTCTGCTGAACTTTACGTTCCGGGAAAAACGCTATTTTGGAAATCTGCTCAGCGATGTGTCAATCGATGGATGTTATCGGTGACCCTCCGAGAAATACCATCAATGCGTGAAAGGCGGTGCGGGGAGGTACGTTGGCGGTTTTCTGTTGCACGGCAAATGTTGCAGTTGGAATTATATTTCAACACTCCCCTTTAATTTCAACTACTGGGTTATCAGTCATACCCATACATTTCCTCAAAAATTCAAAACTTTTCTGCCCCAATGGTTTGTTCAAAATATCAGCAACCTCCTCTTGAGTTCTGCAGTGTTGTAAAACAATTTCTCCACAGTTTACCAATTCCCTGATGTAATGAAACTTTGTGTCAATTTGTTTCGTTCTCTTAGAAAACACAACATTATTGGACAATGCAATCGCTGAGCTATTGTCACAAAAAAAAATTACAGTTCTTTTTGTTTGCTCTTGGCATAAACTCTTTAACATCCTTTTCATCCAAATTGCTTGACATGCTGCTGCTGTAGCTGCCACGTATTCTGCTTCTGTTGTAGACAATGCTACAATAGGCTGTTTTTAGAAGCCTATGAAATGGCTCCTGAAACATGATCTTCATCAAATAATGATTGTTAATATAATTCAGCAAGAATTTCATAAGGACCTGTTCACTAATAGCTTCAACGAAAATGATCAAGAATTACAAGCTTCCCCTAACTGTATGCATCGTCTCCTTTTGGCAAAGTCTTCTAAAAAAAAGCTTAAATTGGCTGGAGAGCTCAATGAACTTTCGGACTGTATTTCCTTCCTTCTCCATACTTGTGTAACTTTCTTCTTTTGCATGGTTCTAGCTTGTGTAAGAGCCCATGTTAAGTTACAATCGCATGCCATATGACCAATGTTATGACACTTGAAGCATTCTACATTGTTCATGAATAAGATTTCATAATTTCTTCCTGTAAAATTGTTTCTTGGAGGTTGTCGGAGACTATAACATCTATCTCTATGAGATACTTTACAGTCTTTTGCCATATGACCAAAGTTTGAACAAAAATAACAATAACCAAAAAATGAACTTTGGTACCTAGGAGATGGAGGTTTCCTTGATGTACTTTTGAAGTCCTTCTGCCTTGAGATCCTTTAATGATAACCATTGCCTCTTGCCTTTTTGATATCATCTACATCTTTTTTTGGACCTGGTTTTCTACTCGGAGCAAGATTTCTTCTTGGAATAAGATTTTTTCTATTGTAGCCTTGATTTTTCTCCTTGCCTTTGCTGAAACTAGGAGCATCACAATTTTTTCGAGCTTCTTCACATCTCTTTTGGTTAAAGCATTTTTATTCTTGTTTGAGGGTTCACCTGCATACCCGAGTCTTGATTTATCAGATGGAAATCTGTGATAGCTGAACATATCATCTAAGGCTTGAGAGCTCTTCAGGATTTTGTTCATCCCTTCAACCCTTTTTCTGAGGAGGACAATCTCTTCTTCCAATCTTTCACACTCATTATTCTTCTTTGCTTGTTGTTCCTCAGTTTCTTCCTTGCTACAAGTAGCTTCAACTGCTACTATTTTAAGGGAATGATATCTGACTTCATTATGAAAATTTCTTCATTCTTTGCTTGACATCTCTCCATTTTCTTCTCAGCTCCTTGTGCCTGTTTCGTGGCTTCTTGTAATTGATACTTAAGGGATGAGAACTCTACCTTGTACTGACCAATCTCTTCTTCAAGTTTGTTCACGCTCTTGTGCCTTTGTTCAAGTTGACTTGACAAGGTATTTTCCTGCTTCTTTGTTTTATTCAATTGATTTGTCATGGATATGACTTCTTCATGATGCTTCTTTTTGCTTTGATGAAATTCCTTCTTAAGTTTGGCAAGCTTTTCATCCCTTTCTTGTACTTGAAGCTTGATGAGGTCAACTTTCTTCCTTGTTTGATCTTGGTTACCAACTGGAGCTATCTTCTTAAGTGCCTCATTTTCCTTTTTCAAATTGTTAATCTCTTCCATGGCAGTCATAAGTTGAGCGAGGAGTTCTTCTACAAAGTCCTTTTCATTCTTTTCATCTTCTAGGTCTGCTTCAGCCTTGATGTCATCATTCTCATTTTCAGCTTCTATCATGGTTTCAAGATCTCCTTCTTGATTGATGGTCATGGTCAGTGCTCCTTTTGAGTGAAGGTTATGAAGTTTTTCCCATATATCCTTTGCTGATGAATGTTTTCCTAGATTCTTCTTTACAGAATTAGGTAGTCCATTCAAGATTGTCTTTGCTGCTTTTACATTGTACTCTTGGGATTCTTTCTCCATTTTGCTATCATCAATCACTAATTCCCAAATTTCAATTCCTTGAGATTGTAAGAAAGTCCTCATTCTTGATTCCCATATATTAAAGTTCCCATTGAGTCTTGGAGCCTCATCAAATTGATTGTCTTCTATTTTAGTAGTAGAGGGAGACACATCCTTAGGAGGATTGGAGACTTTCTTCCTTGACCTCACCATTTTGCTCTAAATGTCGACCTTCAAGTTGTTAAGCTGTGAATAAAGGAACTGGGCTCCAACCATTCTTGCACTCTTAACTGCGCTTCAAAATACTTGACTGTAACACAAAAACTAACTTGAGAAATACCTTGGATTTTTTTTACTGAGTCTTCACTCTGTTGGAGAAGCTGTTGCAGCAAGAAATCCTTCCTTCAGCTTCTTTGACACCTTCAAAGAGCCTGGACAAGCTCTGATACCATGTTGAGAATTTCTGTTAATTCCAAACAATAATGAACATAGAACAATGCTCTATTTTATCACAGGATCTTAACACAGGGAAACTAAAAATTGTTTGGGAGAACAAAGTTTTCAACACACACAACAAAATTTGTATTCATTAAATAAAACTGTTGTTACAAACTTCTTCCTCTCACACAGGGATTACAACAGGAATGCTTCAGTTCCTCAAAAAAAAATTACTCTCTCTCCAGAAAATTTTACACTGCTGTATGTAAAAATTTTCTTTACATTCATGCTGCTGCATATTCCATTAAAAAAAACTTACATGCTGTTACCTTTTTCACACTACATTGCATATAAAAAACATTAAGAAGAAATATATAAACAGCACCAAAGGCTGTGATCTTTTTTCCCTTAATGAAGTTGTTGTTCTTCACAATGGCACCCTGCACTGTTGTGCATTACAAAACAACTACTGTGTGTAACGCGTTGCTATGTTCTTCCTTTTTTTTACTTCTCACTGCTGTGCGTTTCATTACACATACAACAACCAAAAATGACATTACCTATTACTTGTGCCATACTCCTGTGGATAAAAAAAATAATAAAGTTAAAACTTTACCAACATTTACCAATCACATTAAATTCATTAATATTTCACTGACAAAACTTAGCGGTCAAACAAGGTTTCACTGACAAAACTTAGCAGTCAAACAAGGTTTCACTTCACATCAAGTCATGGGTCAAGTATGTACATCAACCCAAAAATAATAAAATTAACACTTTATCAACATTTACCAATCACATTAAATTCATTAATGTTTCACTGACAAAACTTGGCAGTCAAACAAGGTTTCACTTCACGTCAAGTCATGGTGCACGTATGTACATCAACCTTGGTTCAATCGGACGGACATCAATCTTGATTTCAATCGGACGGTTGTCGAACCATATCACAAGCCCTTTTCTGCTGAACTTTATGTACAGGGAAAAAAATTGTTTTGGAAATCTTCTCAGCCACATGTGGATCGATGGATGTTATCGCTACCCCTCCGAGAAATACCATCAATGCGTGAAAGGCGGTGCGGGGAGGTACGTTGGCGGTTTTCTGCTGCACGGCAAACGCTGGAGTTGGAATTATATTTCAACATTATTCAAGAGTTGGAATTATATTTCAACATTATTCAACTCTCACCTGCTAAACAAACATATTTTAAAACAATATATTTACCGTAAAGATGGTCTCTGAGACACCCGCTGGACATGTACTCGTAGATCAGCATAAGTGCTCTAGATTCACTACAGTATCCGAGTAGAGATACCAAGTTCCTATGATGGATTCTTGAAAGAAGATCAACCTGTTATCAACTCAACCCAACGTCATTAAAGACACCAAGTTTTCTCTCGTGTATTTTTAAAGAAGATCATACATGAAATTTACAACAAAGATTTCAGTAGATTATGTTTATACGATTTTTTGAAATATCATAGAAGATTAATGAAACCAAAAGAATATGAAAATTGCATTTCTAACAAAAACATCCTTTAACTATATTACATTGTTTAAGAAAATAAAAATTACCTCATTTAAAAATTCGTTGATTCCTTGTTTAGAGAACAATGATAGCACTTTCACAGCGACATCTTTTCCATCGGGCAGTTGACCAAAGAATACCCATCCAAAACCTCCTCGTCCGATCTTATGACTGAAGTTTTGTGTGGCAGCCGCGATGTCATCTAGAGTGAAGGCATGTGACTTTGTTGGATTGGGCACCATAACCATTGAATAATCTGCATCCATTCATCCAAGTCACTGATACTTCTGCAAGCAAAATCTCAGGCCGTTTCATTATAAGATTATAGCTGTTTATCACATTATTGTATTTCTAAGCCTGACCTGGGTTCAGGACAGATTGCTCCCCTACGATACTGATCGGATCACGCTCCTTTCTCGGTAATTTCTTGCGATAAAAAACAGTGCCTACTATCAAAGCTAGAGCGATGATTAGAATTCCGCTAAGAGTTGCTCCCAAGACAACTCCCAATTTGTTGAAATCATAATTTCAACGCAACGGCAACATCGCCAGAATCCGTTCAGCATACACGCCTGGAACTTCTCGGACCAGCTTTCCGATGAAGGAATAATCCGGCAAGGAGCTCCGAGAAAATATGGAGCTGACACGTGGTTTACCACTGACGTAACGCAACGTAAGTTTCTCGGGAGGTATTGTTCAGTCACATGATGTCTTCCGATATTGTTGTCAGCCGTCCGATGGGGCTCTTCGTTCTCCGCCGTCGATCTCCGAAGATGCAGTCAGCCCGCATCAAATCAATGTTTGCGTGGAGTGAAAACTCAAATCTGTTGACCGCCACTCCTACCTGCATACGAGCCTGCAACGATTTAAATGCTTGCGTGGAGTAAAAACAAGTTGGGTTGACCGCAGGTTTTATTAACGCATTTAATAAATTGTCATAGTGGTGGATAGAACTCTTAAGTTTCTTTTACGGCATGTAAATTTAATGTTTGTTCTTTGGGAGTCGTAGTTTTTTTTTGCATTATGTTTTAGCGTTAAATACATATATAACAAGGCAAAAATAAAGTGTGCTCTGGGGTTGTTATATGTGGACTATTGTAAAAGGAATAGAGGGGGCAGCGTAGGTTACATATATGGTAAATTGTAAAATGCACAGTGTGCATGGTGAAAAGAAGAACGCATATGAGAGTGCGTAAAAATAGTTTTTGCTGCAGCGAAAAAAACTATGTTGACTTGCAAGAAAACTATTGTGATGCACAGACGTGCATAAGTGAATGTGAATGTTTTTATGCGTAGACCTCTGTTGATTTTGTAAAGAAAAAAATGCACAGCAGTGCGAAGAAATTACATGGAACAGGTTGTAATGTTTTTGTGAGACATAGTAAAACAGAGGAGTAGCAAAAACCATGTGTGGTTTTGCACAGCAGTGCATAAAGAAAATGGTGGAGCGTTTTTTTTGTAAGTCTGTGTAAAAATTTGTTTTACAACAGTAATGTAAAAATGGGTTTTACAGCAGTAAACCCAGCTCAGTAAATTCTGAGGAGACAGAGTAGTTTTTTATTGGTTGAAATTTTTGTGGTGAATCCCTCTCAGCAAAGAGGATGAAGTTTGTATCAGGCTTTATATTGTAATCAATAGAAATATTTTTATGGCTGTGTAATAGACTGTTGAGTCATTTTGTTTTTAAGAGGTTCCCTGTGCAAAGATCCTGGAACAAAGGAAACAGAGCATTCCTCTGTTGTGTTTATATGTTTGGTTTTGGTATTTCCCCATTGAAAAATACCCAACAGTGGTATCAGAGCTAGTCCAGGCTCTTTGATGGTGACAGAGCTGGTTCAGGCTCTTTAAAAGTGTCAAAGAAGCTGAAGGAAGGTGTGGTTGCAGCAGTCTAACTTCTCCAGTAGTGTGAAGACTCAGCCAAAAGGGTTAAGGTATTCCTCAAGCTTTCCTTTCTGTTACTGTTAAAGGAACAATCAGTGATTTAAAAGAAAACACAGTCAAGTATTTGAAGCCTAGATAAGAATGGCAAGGTCAAAGAAGAAAGCCTCTAAGCCTGCTAAAAATGTGTCTCCCTCCTCTACTAAAATAGAAGGCAATCCATTAGAATACATTCTATTTGAAACCCCAAAGTTTGATGGAAACTTTGATGTATGGGAAATAATGATGAGGGCTTTCCTAGTGTCTGAGGGGATTGAAGTCTGGGAGTCAGTGATTGATGAAAGCAAAATGCATAAAGAATCCATGGAGTATGATGCACAAGCAGCAAAAATAATCATGGATCGACTCCCTGATTCTGTGAAGAGGAATCTAGGAAAGTATACATCAGCAAAGGATATATGGGACAGACTGCATGACCTTCATGCAAAGGGAGCACTGACCATGAAAATGAGTCAAGAAGAAAGTCATGAACCCATCATAGAAGCTGAGAATGAAAAGCTTGACCTCATCAAGCTTCAAGTAAGAGAAAGGGATGAAGAGCTTACCAAGCTTAAGAAGGAGCTGGATCAATGCAAGAAGAAACATCATGAAGAAGTCATATCCATGACAAATCAGCTGAATAGTGCAAAGAAGCAGGCAGATGCCTTGACAAGTCAACTTGAACAAAGGCACATGAGAGTGAATAAGCTTGTGGAAGAGATTGGACAGTACAAGGTAGAGGTCTCCTCCCTTAAGTCCGAACTACAAGAAGCCAGGAAGCAGGCATAAGGAGCTGAAAAGAAAATGGAGAGCAGTCAAGCAAAAATCTCCAAAATGAAGACAGATGTTATCTCCTTCAAAATAGTAGCAGCTGAAGCTACTCGTAGCAAGGAAGAAACTGAGGGACAACTAGCAAAGAAAAATAATGAATGTGAAAAGTTAGAAGAAGAGATTGTCCTCCTCAGGAAGAAGGTTGAAGGGCTGAACAAAATAATGAAGAGCTCTCAAGCTCTGGATGACATGCTCAGCTATCACAGATCTCCATTTGATAAATCAGGATTTGGGTATGTAGGCGAACCCTCAAACAAGGATGAGGATGTTTTAAGCAAAGGAGATGTGAAGAAGCCAGAAAGAAGGTATGATGCTCCTAGTTCCAGCAAAGGCAAGGAGAAAAATGAAGGCAGCAATAGAAGAAATCCTGCTCCAAGTAGAAAATCAGCTCCAAGAGGAAATGTAGCTCATGGCAAAGAGGCAAGAGGCAATGGTGATCATCAAAGGATCTCAAGGCAGCAAGGCTTCAGAAGTACATCAAGGAAACCTCCATCTCCCAGGTACCAAAGTTCATTTTATGGTTATTGTTATGCTTGCTCAAACTTTGGTCATAAGGCAAAAGACTGTGGAGCATTTCATGGAGATAAATGTTGTGGTCTTCGACAACCTCCAAGAAACAATTTTAGAAGAAATCATGAAATGTCATTCATGAACAATGTTGAATGTTTCAAGTGTCATAACATCGGGCATATGGCACGAGATTGTAACTTGACATGGGCTCTTACACAAGCTAGACCCATGCAAAAGAAGAAAGTTACACAAGTATGGAGAAGAAAAGAAATACAATGTGAAAGCCCCTTAAGCAACGCAGCTGATCTAAGTTTGTTTTGAGAAGAGTCTGCTAAAAGAAGACAAGCACACATTAAAGGGGAGCTTGTAATTTTTGTTTGCTGAACTGTATTAACAGTCATTTGTTGATGGAGGATGTATTGCAGCGCAGCAGTTGCAAATGAAATCTTTGTTAATCCCTCTGAAAGGTAATATGCAGCAGTGATGAAATCAGCAATGTTTTTGCTTTGTGTTTATGCAATATGCACATAAATGCATAAAGAAGAAAAGGTGGCAGCGCTCAAATGTAAAGAGCAGCAACGAGATAAGAGAAAAATGCAAAGCATGGAAACCCTCACAGTAGTGGGAAGACAAAATACAAAACAGCAGTTTGGAAATTTTTATTGGAGCACATGGATTAGAATGAACAACAGTTTGAAATTTTTTGTGGTGCACATGCATTGAAATGCATAGCAATGGAATGTAGTTTTCCTTTTATGCAAGGTGAGAGAATATACTCACAGCAGAGTGAGTATAATACACAGCAGATTGAAATGTTTTCTATTGGGAATGAAAATGCAAAGCAGTGAGAAGAAAATGAGAAGAAGGCAAAACGCAGCAGAACGTAAATGCCCAGTGGCTGAGAATGCAATGAAATTCTTTCACACAGCAGTAAAAAAAATGTAATGTTTTTTTTATGCAATGCAGCATGCAAAGAAATGCATAAAGAAAAACAAGGACAACAGATTTTTAATGCACACTGGATGTATAAGAATGTGTGTGGCAGCAGAAAGCCAAAGGAATTGCACAGTAGTGCATTGTGTAAAAAAAATGAAGACTAAGATTGTGTGAAGCAAGGGTGCATAAGAAAAGGCAGCAGCCTGTGTTATTTTTTGTGGAGAATGAAGTGCCAAGAGTATGGGCACAGCAGTATGATGAAACAAAAGGTAGCCACAGTGCAAATTACAGAGGCAACGCAGCAGCAAATAAAAACCCAGGGATGACAGTCTATGGTTATGGGTATGGACAGCAGTGAATAAAAAAATGCAGCAGCAAGAAGTTTTGAATAGCAGCACATGCAAAAGAAATTTTCCTTACAGCAGTAAAGGTAAATGTAATGAATTTGTTGTTCATTGAGTTGAAATGCAATATATGCAACAGCAGTGAATGTAAGAAATATTTACACACAGCAGTGTAAATTTGTAAGGTGGGACAGAGTAATTGTTCCAGAAAAGACAGAGTATTTTGTCTTTGAAGAATGCACAGCAATGTAGAGTTTGCAAAGAAATGTAAGTGAAGTGCAGCAACACAACAGCAAGTGTAGACACAGCAGTGTGGGGTAGACGTAGCAAAGAAGATGGCACAACAGTGCAGCAGAGAATATGCAGTAGCATAAAAGAACAATGTAATGAGTTTGCACACACAGCAGTGCAATGATTGTTTGTTTTGGAACTGCATTTGAGGCAGTCATTTGGTGAAACCCTTTGTTAAAGAGGAAGGTGCTTTTCAGCACATTGTCATTAGTGAATCCCTCTGTCATGAGGAAGGTGCTCTTAAGCACAGTCACATGGTGAAACCCTCTGTTAAAGAGGAAGGTGCTCTTCAGCACATTGTTATGGTGAATCCCTCTGTCATGAGGAAGGTGCTCCTAAGCACAGTTTCAGGTTAATCCATCTATTAAGAGGAAGACAACTTTGTTTGTTTATGAACTGCATCAGAAGCAGTTGGTGAATCCCTCTATGTGAGGAAGATACTTTTGTAACATCAGTGTTGGGGAATCCCTCCATGTGAGGAAGTGTTTGGGTAAGATTGAATGCCCAGCTGTTGAAATTAAAGGGGAGTGTTGAAATCGTAATTTCAACGCAGCGGCAACATCGCCAGAATCCGTTCAGCATACACGCCTGGAACTTCTCGGACCAGCTTTCCGATGAAGAAATAATCCGGCAAGGAGCTCCGAGAAAATATGGAGCTGACACGTGGTTTACCACTGACGTAACGCAACGTAAGTTTCTCGGGAGGTATTGTTAAGTCACATGATGTATTCCGATATTGTTGTCAGCCGTCCGATGGGGCTCTTCGTTCTCCGCCGTTGATCTCCGAAGATGCAGTCAGCCCGCATCAAATCAATGTTTGCGTGGAGTGAAAACTCAAATCTGTTGACCGCCACTCCTACCTGCATACGAGCCTGCAACGATTTAAATGCTTGCGTGGAGTAAAAACAAGTTGGGTTGACCGCAGGTTTTATTAACACATTTAATAAATTGTCATAGTGGTGGATAGAACTCTTAAGTTTCTTTTACGGCATGTAAATTTAATGTTTGTTCTTTGGGAGTCGTAGTTTTTTTTTGCATTATGTTTTAGCGTTAAATACATATATAACAAGGCAAAAATAAAGTGTGCTCTGGGGTTGTTATATGTGGACTATTGTAAAAGGAATAGAGGGGGCAGCGTAGGTTACATATATGGTAAATTGTAAAAATAGTTTTTGCTGCAGCGAAAAAAACTATGTTGACTTGCAAGAAAACTATTGTGATGCACAGACGTGCATAATTGAATGTGAATGTTTTTATGGGTAGACCTCTGTTGATTTTGTAAAGAAAAAAATGCACAGCAGTGCGAAGAAATTACATGGAACAGGTTGTAATGTTTTTGTGAGACATAGTAAAACAGAGGAGTAGCAAAAACCATGTGTGGTTTTGCACAGCAGTGCATAAAGAAAATGGTGGAGCGTTTTTTTGTAAGTCTGTGTAAAAATTTGTTTTACAACAGTAATGTAAAAATGGGTTTTACATTAGTAAACCCAGTTCAGTAAATTCTGAGGAGACAGAGTAATTTTTTATTGGTTGAAATTTTTGTGGTGAATCCCTCTCAGCAAAGAGGATGAAGTTTGTATCAGGCTTTATATTGTAATCAATAGAAATATTTTTATGGCTGTGTAATAGAGTGTTGAGTCATTTTGTTTTTAAGAGGTTTCATTCCTCTGTTGTGTTTATATGTTTGGTTTTGGTATTTCCCCATTGAAAAATACCCAACACAATTGGCTCTTCTTAGAAATTGGCAAAGGCTTAAATAGGTTAGGGTTACCAGAGTAGCTGCAGCACATTTGAAAAAAAAAAATTTCCATGAACGCGGGGCAATAAGATCAGTTATAATTTCAATTTTAGATGTATGTGAAGATGCTACGCTAGTATAGAAAAGATGAAAGGAAATTCTGAACCTCAAAATCTTAAAAGGAGATTTGTGAGAATGTAATAGTATTTTATTACTTCATTTTCAATGAATTGTTGATAAATTTGTTGAAAAGTTGTGCAGGAATCACACCGCTGAAATTGTTATTTTCTATAAACCTGTCATAAGGAACATTGCCGCAATATGTTAGAGATTAATTCTTTTAATTTGAACAAGGCCTGTGAATATTTAATAGATACAAGAAATGCAGAAAACATTTCGGTGAACGATACTGGTTAATTCTTTTAATTGACAATGACAATAATAATGGGAGAGAGTGGAACTTACAACTCTTTAAGGTTTTTGAGTTCAGATAGCCACTCCGGAACGCTACCACTAAGGTTGTTGTTTTGTAGATACCTAAATAATAAGTAAAGTAAATAAGCTGCAATTTCTTTACGTAAAATAATGATGAAAATCAGTTGTGTGAAAATACATAACTAAGAACGTGAACATTTTTTGTTGGGAATTAACTTACAATCGCTCTAAGAATGCTAAATTGGAGAAATTCGGCAACGATCCCATTAGATGATTATTGTCAAGTGACCTGGCAATTTCAACACTAGGAACCAGTGAATGCTCTTTTCCACCATAGTATTCAGATTATAGACAAATCGTGTTAGGCGTTGTCTACTTACGTCACAAATTTGATGGGACTGCTAAATTTTTGCTGGGTAAAAGAAATTTCAAATTTTAAGAAATCAGAATGCAGTCTTTAAATTATTTTTTAAATGGTGGAAATGGATTAACATTATTAAGAATTTTGGACACTCAAAATCTTAAAATTTACAAATATAATTTAAATTTTCAAAAATTTATATAAAATCAATTTTCATTCTGTGAATTTAAATTTTCAAAAATTTATATAAAATCAATTTTCATTATTTTCTAAACTAATTTGTGTTATATTTTTAATTGTGGAAATGGATTAGCATTATTAAAAATCCTGGACACCCAAAATCTTAGAATTTACAAATATAACTCAAATTTTCAAAAATTTCTACAAAATCAGTTTTCATTATTTTCTAAACTAATTTGTGTTGCTTTAGACTAGGCTAAACATATTTTTTGCATTCTTGTAAGGGTTACATAAAGTATAGAGCCATAAACGAAGAATTTTGTTTACATGTTAATTAATGCTGTCAACTGTCCAATATCCGCAGGTATAGATCCCGTGAGATTCCTTCCCGACAAATTCCTGATAACATTAGATATATCATAAGTTATAACAATTTCGGAACAGTGAGCTCAATTTGAGTAACTCTAAACAAACCAATAAAACAAGTAAACTTACAATTCCGAAATTCTTATGTCGGAAGAGCTGTTGTCACAGCTAATTCCTTCCCAGTGGATCAAATAGCAAGGATCGGATATCCAATTTATTATGCCAAATTTACTTTTGATGGCGATAAGGGCTTCAACTGCAGCTTGAAAAGAACTTGATTAAACATTGAAGTATAATTTCAGTAATATATATGGGTAATGGGGAGTTTGGTTAGGGCACTTACCATCTTTCGAATATGTTGGCGGTTGCGTATCGATCACCCAGTAATACTCAAAAGCGTTGATTATAGGTGCAAGGGTAGAGCTATTGGCCTTGTCTAGCACAAATGTGAAGTTAGATGTCGAAATATCATTAGTTTGGAAAGCAAGCTCTACAGCAGAGTAATTTAGCACCAACGAAACGATGTCAGGCGTTCGATATACGTCATTTATCTTGACAGAAAAGGATCTGGATTCGGGCTTATTTAGTGTCTCGATCTCTGCAAAATGCAGTAACAACATTGTTTTCTTCCCTGGGACCGAACCTAAATGAAATCGAATTTTATTGGATTCCGAGCTGTTTACAACCCACGCCGTTTTCAGGACAGCATATGGAGGAAAATCATCGGTATTGTCGGATGAAATGGGATGTGTGGTAGTTACAGCCACCACAAGATTTTTATTAACGGGAGGAGGTGGTGGTGTCCAGATGCGGTCGAAGTTGTCGCCAGGATACCTGCGAAATACACATATAATCAGCTGAATAATTTAAATATTACAAACGCATTAATGTATCAAAATTGGCCTTCACAAATCTATCTCCTTTCGGTACTATCGGTGTGAAGCGTTTCGCTTAAATCCCGTAACCTTTATTAACCATTATAAGAAAACCACGACATAAAACCACAAGTATCGGCTATAAGTGGTAAACTGTGTTAAATTTGGGCATGTCAGCTCTCTCTGTGAAAGGTTTTGTTTAAATCTCATAACTCCTTGGAACTATTACAAAAAATACCACGAAATTAAAGCACAGTACTCGGTTATAAGAACTGAATAACACTTTCGGACTATTATAAAATATACCACCAAATTAAAGCACAGAATTTAGAACAAAGTTGTAGGAACTGAGCATTGATTTTGAAATAGTATTGATGTTTTCTGAAAAAAATAACCCAGGAACACACCCAAAATTGATATCCTTCAATTTTTCCCAACATAATGCGAAATATAGTCACACGACTCAGTCGAAAATGACAATTAGATGTCCCTCGGTAAAACATGTAAAAATTCAAATTGTTCACCTTATTACTGTCGAACCACCAACATTCCGTCTTCGTGTTAAACGCAAGAGTGTTCCTGGTTTAGCCGCTGCATGATACATGCCGACTTTAAGAGTCCTCAACTCGATAGCGTTGATAAAGGGATCATCAGTGTCAGATGTTCTGATGAAGCAGATATGCAGCACTTTGCCAGAACTAACGAATACATATTCGTAATGATATACATCTGCATCTGTATCTGTGAATGATACGTTCTCCGAAGCCAACAAACCGAGCGTCTCAATATAGAAAGTGAAGCTTGGCCATTGTTGGAATCCACTATAATTTCCAAGGGCAAACCATAGTCTTAAGCATAGCTACCAAATACGCCCGTATCGGAGAAATAAATACGGAAATTCGACAATTCGATTCGAACATCGAATAATTAGATGAAAAATCGATTCAGTTTATTGCAGGGATTTACAGAAAATTCACGGTTTATAGCAGGGATTTGTTAATTTGCGTTCTTTAGAATAGTAAGGACAGTAATCTTTAAGCACGAAATAGATAGTTGCCTAATGGCAAGTGGGAAATGGAAAGGTTGCGAGATTGTAGGAAGGAAATGGAAACAAATTTTGAGTAAGTAAGAAATGGAAATAAATTTTTAGAAAAAAAATTTCAGTTTTCACTTTAAAGGGTTTAAAAAACTGAGATAATAAAAAAGTAAATTTTATAATAATTAATTGATTTTCTAAATATAATATATTTATATTAATAGAAATCTTATAAAAATATTTTTGAACTTTTTGATTTTTGAATATGTATTAATTATAAAAGATTTTAGATAAAATTTGAAATTAATGATTTTTGAATATGTATTAATTATAAAAGATTTTAGATAAAATTTGAAATTAAAAAAAGGTAGTTTTGAGTTTAGAATATTTAATTTTTAAATAAATATTAATTATAAAAAAAAATTAGATAAGATTGGAAAGTAAGAGGGAAGTTTTGAATTTTGAAAAGAAAAGATATTTTGGAGATAAGACAAATGTGATTATAGTTTTGATAAGTAAACTGTAGTTTTAAAATTGTTTATATTGATTAAAATTATTTAAATTTCAAAATGAATAGGAAAAAATTGATAAGATATTATTGTTACAAGAAAAAGAATATATATATTTAAATGTTTAAGATATCTATTCTCGAATTTTTTCCGAATTGAAAATTTTCCAGTCGAATTTTTATCGTATCGTATCGAATTTGAATCCGAATTCGAATTCGAACTTGGTAACTATGGTCTTAAGAGGTATGGCACATCTGGAACCACAAACAACTGATAACAAGATTTGTTGAGAGGCTTTCGGAAAACCCGTATAGTGTGCAAGTAAGAACCGTAAGCTTTTTCAGAGACGTCCATTATCTCAGCCGTGTTACCCATGTCTATGTAATGAGCATCCCCGACCCATGTTGTAAGGTCTTTGGGTGTGCGATGCATTTGGGTGCCGGGCGGCCCGGGCGCGGGCTTGGGTGTGCGACGAGCTGAAGCGCAAGGGCAATTGTGCGATGGGTGCGCGGGTGAACGGCGAGCTGGCGCACACGATAGGTGCAGGCGCAGGTGAACAGCGAGCTGGTGCATACGACGGACGCGCACGGGGGACAGGCACGCTGAGGCACACGACGAGCGCGCGCGGGTGGACAGGGGAGTTGGAGCACACGCGGGTGGAGCGATAGACTTGCGACAAAACGAAGTGACAAATGATTTGCGATCGGAGTTTTATACCCGATAAAGCGTTGGGCGAGATGTGGGGAGGCCGACCCATGATGGAGGGCGGGCCGACCTATTTTGCAAGGCTTTTAGGGGTGTGTAAACGGAGGATGGGCGGTCGGCTGGGCAGCCCCGCCCACACACTACGAAGTGTATATATATAATGTATTTGGGAGGCATTTGGCAAGCAAGCATTCGACAGCAACTTCGCACAAGAAGTGCGCAGATCTAGTGCGCAGTTTGGACAAGGAGAAGAGCGCATAGCTCATGCGCTTAAGACTTGGTTTGTGCACGGAGGTAGCTCGCACTTGGAGTTGGGCGAAGGTGTTGGGCAAGGTGTGCCCGTGGGTCGGTTGAGGCGTGCACGACGATTGTGCAAGTGCCGGTTTGTGCCAAGTCTTGGCGTGGGTGTCTTGGTGGCTCGGGTGAGCGCCCGCCCATCGTGCAAGGTGTGCACGAAGGTGAACGGAGGTTTGCCTTGATTGTAAAATTGGCTAAGTATGAAACTTGGATTTCCAAGTATACTTGTAAAAGCTTGTAAACATTGAAGATTGATTAATATATATATTTCGGGCAGACTCATTGTTCAGGGAGTTGCCCCTCCCTTTATACTGTGCAATTGTGTTCTTGTTATAATTGTTGTTGATAATGAATGAGTATGGGTGTTCATTGGTATAAAGGCTAAACATAATAATACTTGGTTGCGAAACACAAACTAAGTAGGAGAAAGTGAATTAGGCGTAGTCCACGAACATAAGTATTGGTGAAAAGAAAGTGTTCGGTGGTGCCGCACCTCGCTAAGAGCGGTCGGAAGACCACCGCTGGCTTGGGGGCGTGACAGTTGGTATCAGAGCTCGGTTTAGAGTTGGTATCAGAGCAGGGTTGCTCGTGACAAAGTGCAGATATTGACGCTGATTCAAGGTTGAAGAAGCTTGACAGAGGGTGTTTGAGCAGGGTTGCTTGTGACAGGTACTTGCAGGTGAAGGAAGTTGTTTCACATACAAGTGGAACTAGAGCTGGTTCATGGTTGCAGAATACTTGGTAAATATGGGGGAGGCTGAAAAGGCAAAGATGGTGGATGAACCTATGATAGGTGAGTCTAGCCATGATGCAATTGAAGTCTTCCGGTACAAGGTGTTGGAACAGATGGGTCGATGGAGTTCTAACTGGGTTTCGATGAAGGCTGAGAACATGAAGATTCGAAAATGCTATTCGGAACTAAGGAGGGAACTTGAAGAACTCAAGAGCCAATGCGGAAGTATGAGAGATGTTGAACTCAAGGAACTTGATGAGGAGATCCGACAAAGTGGCCTTGGTCTTCAAGAGCTCTTTGATGAAAGGGTCTGGTTGAGGAAGGAAAGCGCGAGGGTGGAAGTCGAAATCAAGCAAGTTGAGGAGGAGATAAAGAAGAAGCTTCTTGGTAAGAAGATCGTTGTGATTGAGCAGGAAGAGCTCGACTACATTGACAGGTTGGGAACTCACTACCGAGACAATCCAAAGGATATCTGGAATTTTATTTCTATGAACTTAGTCAGTGGACACTTGGTTGGTGCACTTGAGCAGGATGCGATGGAGGACAAGCTTGAAGGAAGTCAAGCTGGACCAGGATCGAATTGCTTAGAAGAACCAAGCAAGGAGGTGAAGTACCTTAGGAGGAAGGTCAAGTTGGAGCATGAGCTAATTGACACTTCTGAGGCCGAATTCTTGAAGAAGGTTGATGATGTGAGACACAAGATAACGTCGACAGAAGGAGGTGATTCCTTGAAGCTGAATTTTGTGCAAGTGATCGTGAAGGGCAAAAGATTTGCAGCTTTGGTGGATACGGGAGCTACTCATAGCTTCTTAAGCAAGAAAGCAACAAAGTCTTTTGGGAAGAAAGCAAAGATGGAGAGGGAATGGAGTGTTTTCAAAGCAGTCAACTCTACCATGAAAGCTATTGATGGTGTGATGGAAAACACTCAGGTGAAAGTAGGATCGTGGTTTGGAAAGTTGGACTTGAGGATCGTGGACATGGATGATCATTCTATGGTGCTGGGGCAAGACTTCATGAGGCTCGCACAAGCCATACCAATGGTGGACCGAGACATTCTCTTGATCACAGCTGAGGGAAGAACCATGATGGTATCGATGAATAAGAGGAGTTGCTTGGGGTATAGACCAAGGATGACTTCTATGACTTTGTATCCCAAAGATCCAAATGTGAAGCATGAGGATGTGGAGCAAAGAGGACTTGGGAGTGTGACTCAAAAAATGAAGGAAAGGAAGCCGATTAACATCATTGCACGAGCTGGCAAGAATGATGAAGTGAGTGAGAAGGCTATCTCATAAACATGGAGACACTTGATAGGAGCATCTTCTACTGATGATCTTCACAATGGAGTTGCAAATGAAGGGAGTCCGAGTATTACTTCAGAGGCAGTGGTTGATGATGATCATGGAGGTAGAGATCCTGCTGGTATAGTGGACTTTTGCAGATATGCTATGGGCATATATGACTTTCAGTTGACAAAGGACAAGCTAGGTGAGCTTGGGTGTACATGTGAGGAGATTGGAGCTGTGCATAGATACTTGAGGACACAACATCAATCTGACACATCGGTGGATGAGAGTCAGGGAGGAAACTTCCTGGCCCTCCTTTCTCTATAAACAACCTTGGAGAAGGGTTGGTGTGGAGGCCTTAGTAGGGAGGAACCACACCAACTTTACAAGGGGCCTTGGAAAGAGGCTTCTTTATGACAGATTGCAGACTTGGGTGCAAATGACCAGATGTTGGGATGGAGTCTACATGGGTTGGACATCATGGACAACTAGAGTCATGGACATCAGGTTGGAGACATGGAGCATGGCAGTTATGCAGGAACATGAAGCAAGTGCATCTGTAGAGGTGTCATTCATGGACATTCTATGGGGAGTGTCGAAGCAAAGGATGTTGTGTAGATGTTGCTATGACATGGAGATGTATGAGCTAGTGGAGAGGTTGTACACTCTTGTGCAACAAGACCATGGTTTGAACATATTGTAGATGGGATTGAGAAACAGATTCTTGATGAGTTCGAGATGTAGTAGAAGTCAGGGAAAGACTTGTGGTGGCATAAGGATGTGAATTCTTGTGATTTGGGCATATGGTTGGACTGATCACCCGACTAGTTCGAGTCATGAGGGGTACCAATGCATGGAGAGATGTTGTTGTTGAGTCGACATGTTGGCACATATGTGTTGGCATGGTAAAACATTTGATGAAAGACTACATGGAGGGAGGACACATGATGAGCTTGGTGACAGTTGGTTGTTGAGGCGAGACATGGTGGAGATGGAGTTCTACATATGTTGCAGGGATGTTTGCTGCATGTGGAGGGGTTGACACCATGGATATTGATGATTTTGGTGGATGGCTACCAAGATGATATGTTGTCGAGGACAACAATGATTTCAAGTGGAGGAGGATGTAAGGTCCTCAGGTGTGCAAGGCGTTTGGGCACCAGGTGGACCGGGCCTGGGCGCGGGTGTGCAACGAGCTAGAGCACACGGGCGGTTGTGCAACAGGCATGCGGGTGAACGGAGAGCTGGTGCACACGACGGTTGCAGGCGCAGGTGAATAGCGAGCTGGCGCACACGACGGGCGCACGTGGGCGGACAGGCGAGCTGAGGCGCACGACGGCCGCGCGTGGGTGGAGCGACAGACTTGCGATAAAACAAAGTGACAAATGATTTGCGATCAGAGTTTTATACTTGATAAAGCGTTGGGAGAGATGCGAGGAGGCCGACCCATGATGGAGGGCGAGCCAACCTATTTTGCAAGGCATTTAGGGGTGTGTAAATGGAGGATGGGTGGTCGGCTGGGCAGCCCCGCCCACACACTACAAAGTGTATATATACAATGCGTTTGGGAGGCATTTGGCAAGCAAGCATTCGACAGCGACTTCGCACAAGAAGTGCGCAGATCTAGTGCGTAGCTTGGACAAGGAGAAGAGTGCATAGCTCATGCGCTTAAGACTTGGTTAATGCACGGTGATAACTCGCACTTGGAGTTGGGCGAAGGTGTTGGGCAAGGTGTGCCCGTGGGTCGGTTGAAGCATGCACGACGATCATGCAAGTGCCCGTTTGTGCCAAGTTTTAGTGTGGGTGTCTTGTTGGCTCAGGTGAGCGCCCGCCCATCATGCAAGGTGTGCATGAAGGTAAACGAAGGTTTGCCTTGATTGTAAAATTGGCTAAGTATGAAACTTGGATTTCCAAGTATACTTGTAAAAACTTGTAAACATTGAAGATTGATTAATATATATATTTCGGGCAGACTCATTGTTCAGGGAGTTACCCCTCCCTTTATACTGTGCAATTGTGTTCTTGTTATAATTGCTGTTGATAATGAATGAGTATGGGTGTTCATTGGTATAAAGGCTAAACATAATAATACTTGGTTGCGAAACACAAACTAAGTAGGAGAAAGTGAATTAGGCATAGTCCACGAACATAAGTATTGGTGAAAAGAAAATGTTCGATGATATCACACCTCACTAAGAGCGGTTGGAAGACTACCGCCAGCTTAGAAGCGTGACACATATTATGCTGTTGTGGGTTGTATTCATTTCCCCTCCGCAAGTGATACTCAAAAATCCCTCTATAAGATTACAAAACAATTAAATAAACAAAATACTTTGAACCAATAAGAAAAATAAATGAAAGAGTAGCGCTTAAAAACCCAGCACAATTCTTAAAGAGTATTCAAAAGTCATTTATTAAACTCAAGTAGCACCTGGTTGAGAAAGAGCATTAACAACTAATAAAAACGAGCTAAAGGCGATCCAGCGGGCCCATTCGCCATCACGAATTTTGTCCATGCTCACAGGGATTTTAAAAAGTTCAAATGACAGATTGGAAACAAGGGCTTTAGACAGATGGCCACTAATTCATAGAAGACGAAAGTGTAGCCGAATAAGTTCAATTTACATCCGAAAGCTGAGTATGTTCTCAGAGTGCCGGAACGCCACTTTCTTTGATATTAAATAAGTTAAGTGCAAAATTTTCGTAGTCAACACGATTAAAAATTACGCGTAGTCTGACGCGGCGAAATTTCGCACGGGCAACCATTGAAAGTTCACAGAAGGGACTGCTGACAACGCGGTGGCTTGAGGGTCAAATCAAGACAACTACCGCTAAAAACCCTGTGGCTATGAGGGTCAAGTCAAGACAACGACCACTGACAACGTCGTTGACTAGCCACATGAGAGAAAAGACTACTGGAGTCTGGGTCTCTTTGCAACAAAACATTTTTTTATTATTAATGTCCCATGTAAGAAGTGTGAAGAAATAGGCCTAGCTTGATGGAAAGAGCTAACCAGCCATATATTGGGTATTTAATGCCCTCAGAGCAGCACGCGACTTAACGCGATAACACGGGAGCGGGCAAATTCGGCATTAAATAATATTTGCCAGCTCCCGTGTTATCGGGCTAAGTTGCGTGCTGCTCTGAGGGCATTAAATACCCAATATATGGCTAGATTCATCCCTATAACTAGTTTATATAGCAAGATCATGCTATATATAAATTTGAAGATATCAGAAAGATAAAATCATGCAAGGTTGATAATAGACAATGTATGGAATTCAGAGATGGTGCAACTAGATACTAATAGACAGGAATACATAGATACTAATAGACAGGAATACATAGAGAAGGTTCATCTGATAATGAAAAAAAGAGATATGTCTGGGTGAGTAGATTTATCTTGGTAGTGGTAGCACCCTAGCCTTTATGCAAGTGTCTCCTATCTTGATCTCGATGTGTAAACCATCCAAGGTGTCCAGAATGCCTTTCTTGGAGAGACTGTAAGCAGCTTGATTGAACTCCCTACTAATATGTTGAATCGAGGAGTGATGTAGTGAACTTTAGAGTGTTGTGATTTGTTGTAGCTAGCCTTAAAGTGTGGGCTTGTATATGGCAGGACATAATCAATAATAATCTTCAAGTCTCCAATATATGAATAGAAAGACCTATATTCACTTATATGTTATAATCAATGATAATCTTATGTCTCCGAATATATGAATAAAAAAGACCTATATTCACTTATATGTCACAACGCAGTTATCCAAATTGCCCCATTTTTTGAATTTAACCTGCAGGATTACATCATATGATTGAGATGGATTTATTTCAGCTGGTCCAAAAGCTCAAGTAGTGTAATAGGATTTACTATATTGATTTCATGTTTTACTTAATACATGACGGTGATCGTCAAAACCATATCCAAAAACTCAGTTAGTGTAATAAATTTATACTGATTAATTAATTTTTTCTCAAAATAAAAGTTGAAGATTATCCAGCCAAATAGACGAAACCGTTGTTTTACAGAAGTGCTTTACTAAATATCACAATATATTGTAAAAGGATGTTCCGAAGGCATTAAAAAATTAAAAGGTTACATCTACTAATTTTGAAGAGTGATTTACCAGATATCACAATGTATTGGAATACGGGTGTTGGAAAGACATTAAAAATTAAAATCTTATATTTGTATTTAGAGCTTATTCATATTATATTTTAATTGTGAATTGCTCCTCATCGATAAGAATCATATTTCTAATTTTGAGAATGGTTTATTTTATTATTTATTTTAAAGTTTTTGTGAGTAAAAATGATTGTCTTGGTTTTTAAGTAATGAAGTTGATTTTCAAGAATTATGTAGATAATTTTTAAGTTAATGTTTGGTTAAGAAATTTATTCAACTAAACAATTGTGTGATTAAAATAAAATTTTTATCTTCCAAATAATGTATGATATATTTATATGTGTAATTAATGTAATATAATATATAAATTTAATGTATAATTTATTTTTCAAATATATTAATATTAAAATTAATATGTTTAAAAAATGATTAATGAAAATAGATGCTCACTTCTAAATATCAAGTCATTAAGTTACCCGTTCATTGAGTGGGTAGGAAAACTATTTAGATGCATTAATCCTTACTATCAAAACTAAATATGATATCCGTCCCATTAAACATCAATACAATGGTCCTTTGCCTGGTAGTCCATCCACATATATGGCAAGAGCTAACCAGCCTGCCATAGGGCATTAAATGCCCGTATGGAGGCCCCCTTTACCATGCATGCCCATTCCTTTCATACCCGCATCCATCGTTTCTCCGGCAGCAGGACGGCCCATTGCATCATAATTTTTCTGGGAACGGGTGACCCACCACCTCCGAGCTGGCACCCGCTGTGCTGGGCAGGATTTTCAAACAAGCGCTCGCGCCAAAGAGCCATTTGCTCCATTCGCGCTCCCGTCGAGTTTCCTCTGCAACCCTTCTCGAGCACACACCGCTCCCGCAAGCGTTGCTGGCTCACCCACGCAGGTCCACCCATGGTGCATATTCCCGGCTGGCTGTGCGTCCCCTAGCGTAAGGTAAATTAACCTTTGTGCCAATTTTTTATCAATGTTGTATGTGGCATCCCCATATTGCCAATGCCTGTAAATCCTCGATTTATTCCATGTAGTTACAAAACATGGCAATCTCAAAATAAATTTTGGCATACAGGGTCTTATTTTACATGACCATGGGCATAATATTTAAGATAAATGATCTCCTTATAAGAAAATCTGAATTCTTATGCTGTTTCTCCGAAAACTACATTTGAAGGTATCGAAATTCTGTGCTCTTAGCTGGCAATTTAAGATTCTCTCAGCCTTTTTAATTTGGTGATTAAGACTAAATCCCATCCGCAGTAGTTTACATGTACTCAAGAATAAAATTGTTGACAGCGTTTAAGGCCAGAGTTTAGAAAATTTTGGTTGCATTAATCATAGAACAGTCAGACATGCTTTTCCTTTCCTGTACAACTATTACAATCTGGGTGGAGTAATATCCACTGTTCTGAATGTGTAACTTTTTCTGATAAAAGAATTGAACATATTAATTTTAGGACACCAAAACAGATCATTGCAGTGTTTCTGCAGGGTAACCATACAAATAAATTGTTAGCAGATCACAATGACCATTGTTTCATATCCTCTGCCACAGAGTAACTGTACAAATAAAATGAAAATATCAATATAAGGAGAGGATGGAGGAAAAAGTTAATTCTTCCTCTGGGATTTCAAATTAGTAATGATGTATCACGACCAAGGAGTAATGTGATACCCATTAGAAATGAGATGGCTCTGGATAGACTTATGCTGTAGCAATTTTGGATGAAGCATAGCATAGCATTGGGACAACAAGGCATCTGGGATAATATCATTAACAAATAATTGGTTGTAGGAGAAGTAAGAGTCAGCTCTATTTGATAATAGCTGCGGCATTGACGAACACTAGAGGAGATTTCAAGATGATGGAAGTGAAACGTGAGAAAGGATATTGTACAAAGCATTATGAAATGCCTCATGGTTTCCTTAAAGGTTTAGAATCCAGATGGTGACACCAGTGTGGAATGCAAAACTGAATGCTCTGGCAAAGCTAAATGGAAATGATTCTGTAATGAATTGTTCATCAAAATATTTGTACCAGGCCATGGCATAGTTCTGGATGCCAGAAAAACTTTGAAAATTTTGGTCTAATCTTTAGATGTAAGATCTAAATATGGCCAACTAAAAATTAGATTAGGTACAGGAACCATAACTAGAAAGGAGCAGATATTAATCTTCAATGTGTGGCAGCTCTTTGAAGCCATGGAAATAGGAGATTTGGAACCAGTGCACTCTACCCAAGGAATGGAAGAAGCTGACAGCTGTAACATCTTTTATTTTTCTGATGTATTTCAAGGTTTTACTAATACTAGGAAGCTTTTACAGGATTTATACTTGTGTGAACTGTTGGAAATCTTTGTTAGCAGTCTTTTGTAAGCTGGGAATTTTAGACATGGAGCTGGAATGCCTAGCTTATCTAGAATTTCAAAGAACAATGTACTTCTGTTGTTATGTAGGGTAACTGTTTATATATATTCAATTAAAACATTTTTATTTTACAATCATTTAACAATTAATTTATAACCAATCAACTATTAAATTAATACAAAACATCAATACTTTATAATAAAAACATGATATGACCATTAAACTAACATTCAAGAATCTCATGAGGCCACAAAAAAACACCCCTTACAATGTGTAGAACTACAACACCCACAGATCAGTAGAGCTCCTCATCAAATATCCAAGATTATTGCCATGCACATTCCAGACCCATGTAAATACACAAAAACAAATTCTCCATGCCTTTCTCAAACAGTGAATCGAACTTTCTTATTAAAAGAGTTTTATATTTTAATTCCCTCAATACAAATACTAAGCATGCCTTGGGGGACTTTCTGGTGATCATTAAGCAGTGATAAAACTTGCAATAGTTGTTTTCCAAGCTACAGCAACTGAAGTTGTTTCCCACATCACAGAAACTCCTTTATGACACTGGCACAAAACTATATTGTCATAAGCTTTATTAAGTATGCATTTAAGTTCCTCTTTTACAACTAGTTGAGAAATGCCTTTGTCACTCAATTAAAATATTGCTCATAGTTAAATGCTATCAGATCTAAAGTAACAGCCAAGGAGTGTGCCCTCCTGGCTGGCATAACTCAAGTAAATAATGACTTTCCAGCAGGTCACCCTAATGTAACTCCTCATTGAGCGTGCCCTTCATGTAATCAGTAAAGTTAACTCCCTCATGAACCTCTAACGCTGGTTGTAACTATTTATACCAGTAGGACTGCAGATCCAAAAATAATTGAAATAACCATCTCAAGTACTGTGCCTTCCTCTGCTGTCATAAATGAATGTGGACAGGCCCAAAAGTAGCATCAAATCAGCACCTTTCCTCTATTGTTAAGTTATTCCTGTTGCTGGTTATAACTCCCATCACAAGCACACCCAATTTCTTGTTGTAGATACTGTGTTTGGGCTTCAAAGGAGTGCCCCATGTCTTGATATATCTCCTCAAAAGAACACTCGAACTTCTGAACATAACCCACAGCCACATACTTTTACTGCAGTGCCCTATCTTATGCAAATCTGCCCTGGAAACAATGGGAAACATGCAGGAATGTGGCACAAATGTCCATGATTGAAGTGGCGACAAATCGACTTTGATTTAACTTGAAAGATATTATCATGAAAGGTATTATGTCACTCGTATTAATTGTAAGAGCAGAATGAAAAATTATTTTCAATTTCTTCAACTCATCCTAATCTTTCTTGTTATTGATTTTAGAGACACTGGCAATTATCTTCTTAAATAATTAGTTTGATCATGGTCCTAAGATTCATGGGATTTATATTAGAAGAGGGCACATCCATAAAATAACTAGTTATCATTGTTTAGGATCTCTTTGATGAATCAGAGGCGTCCCAAAACATGTATGAGCCCTTACTATAGCATATATTTGATAGAAAAGTACATAATCCTCTAATTTAAAATGACCATACTCAAAAAGTTCTCTCTCTTCTTGCAAAATAGTATACCATCTAATACATTGTTTGGAGACAGAGTTTAGTCCAATTCCTAGCCTGTCCATTTTTTGGTTGGCAATGGCTAGGAGGCCAAAAATTTTGGCTCAAACAAAGGGTGTTAGAGCTAGCAATCTACACCTTTATATTGAAGAGGCAAGGATTCTCGGCCCAAGGCCAGGTCCTGAGTTTGATCCCTAGTCTGCCCAATTTTCAAATACATCAAGGAGTTATCTCATGTTGCAAATCAAAGAGATATCAGATAAGGACCAAATATTCCACTTTATGATTATTGAAATCAATGACACATAATGAACTGTCAAGACAAGGAGTTAAGACTCTTACAATAGCTACCATGGAAGCAGATAAACTCCTAGATTCCAAGAGTGAAGCTAAGGGTGGACTAAGGGGTAATTATGAGTATGCCAATACTATAGATGTAGCAAAAAGAGAAGAAGTTGCACCATGTTGGATCTGCGTGAAAGAGAAATATGCAAAGAATTGCATGTTCACACAGAGGATGGATTCCATTGAGCAAGTGGACAACCCATTGGTGGGAGTGATGTAGGTTTTGAGTATTATCGTGGAGTCAAGTTTGGTAACAACACAAAATGAGGATGTGATGAAACTAAGCTTTGTGCAGGAAAATATCAACAAAGGGCCAGTTCTTGTAATATTGGACAGTGGTTCGATGCATAAATTCATGAAGGAAGATGCAACAAGGAGACTCAGGTTGCATATTCAGTCAATCTCTTCATTTTCAAGGTATTCAATTTCAATAAGAAGAAGGTTATGTTCAAGCTCTATACAAGGTTCATATTCGAAGTATCAACTCTTTAGTTGGTCCGAGCTGCCAATTAGTTAATTGTCCATTTTCCAATGTGTAATATCACTGGTCCGAGTTATTCATAGTTTTTCCAATCTGAATGTTATGATCCTTCACAAAACATTGACCACAGGAATTTCCCAAGGCTATAGCAGGTCTGAGTTTCAACGAGTCTCTAGTCTTCACAACAAATCTGAGCTCTTCAATAGGAAACTGATCACATGAATTGAGGTTAACATCTAAGCTTATATACTTTCCACTGTCTGAGATATGTCACATTTCTACAATTCCACAGTCCAAGCTTGATTAGGACTATTCGAGGGTATCACAGTGGCTTATCAGAGCTTCTATTTCTCTTGCCAATCCAGGTTTCTCATGCTGATTTTGATCCTGAGATTCAGGCCTATAAAACTGATTTCTCTCAAGGTTATGAGCTTCACATATATTATTGAAATTCTATATCCGAGCTTCTAACAAGTCCTAGTTTGAAAGGAGCATAATAGTATTTTCTCAAAAAAGTATTCGCTTTTATCTCCTCGGCTTGTGTCATGCTTGTATCCCTCTTATCTGTCTTCTTGTGATGTTCTTCATTGAGGTTGATGGGAGGAATGACTAGTTCCAGCTTATATTTATACTAGTTTTTTACCTTTAATGAAATGACACGTCACTTGGCCAAGGAACATGAGCCTACATAATTCATTTTACCAATACTATTTTTTTTAATTTATAAATTCAATTTCTCTCAATCTAAGAGGAGTTAGAAAGCGAGTAATAGCTCATTCGAAAGGGGAAAGTGTCCTCTACAAGATGGTGTCATTTTCATCCTTAACTAAGATCAATATTCCATCAGTAAAATTATAGTTTGTGAACTGTAATCATTGTTTTATCTGTGGATTTTATCATTATGTTTTCGACAATGTTTAGGGCTTCCATATTTTTAATCTTTTAGGCAATTTTGAAAGATGAGCGTTTCTTCACTTGTGTTCTTTATTTATTAGGATTAGGGCATCTTCAAAGGCATCATGGGCATGTAGGGCTTCATTGATATATGCGTACATTGCATCATTCTAGGGCAAACCATGTACCTAAGAAAATTCACTTCATACTAGGTTAGAGTTTGTCATTATTATGCATCAATGTTCCTAGGAGGGTTTCATGGTATGAGCTTCTTCATCTCACATTAGATCATGCATCAACTATTTCCGGCTTGTCATCATATAGATATGGATATAGCTAGGGTTTGCATCAAAAATGACTTGTACTTCTTAAATGCTGTGAAAACCAACAAAACAGATGTAAATAACCCTATTTTGTTACTTTCACTTATTCCCATGGCATCCATCCAAGTGGAATTCAAGACAGTATTAAAGAGGAGGCATCTGAAACTTGAAATTAAAATGAAATTCAAATGGAGCTACAATAATCTTGGTTGAACCACTAGTAGGTTAAGAATAATTAGTTCACCTCAAATATAATGTATATAATTGAACACATGAATTCAGTTATAACATGAGTAGACATTTAAGGTAAATGATATTACAAAACGGAAAAAAAGAGTACATTAATGGGTTCTCTAGTGAAAGAACCACGGTATTAGAATCCCAAGAAAAATGACAACCATAGTGTATGCACATAGTCGAGACCTATACTGATGCTGATCAATGTTTTCCAATGGAATGAACAGTGATCCTAAATCATCTCTGGCACCTACATCTACACTTGAGATTGCTCCAACCATTAGATCAGTAGACATTTTATGGATCTTCGCAAGGTGCTTTATCATAAAAGAATTAAATCGAGCACTCCAGATTTTTGCCTCTGTAGAGGGGCTTCAAATTGTCTGCGCGAACATTGTAGATGCCTTCCATGTGATTACAGATTAAATCTGAGTTTGGCAATACTGTTATGTAATTCACCCCGTTGTGTTTTGCCTCTTTTAACCCTACAACAAGTGTAATGTAGTCTGCTTCGTTATTGGTTGTCTTTCCCTGCACTACCCATATTCTACAAACCACATGATTTTTTGCCCCATTGTGAAGGACAAATTTTAGAGATGCTTGACCAATATTTGGGCGACATGATACTTCAATGCACAGTGTCCACTTTTCCACCATTTCGTGAGCTTAGAAGCACTGCATAGTGACAAAAACAAAATAGATTCATGTTAGAATACTTTAATATGATAAAATATCCTGATTGAAATTGATTTATTTTTATTCTACCTCAAGTTTGAATGCACATCCTTGAAAAATAACACAAAATCAAATATCAGTGATAAGACTTTGGGCATAAAGAGAGCATTTTTATTTTTCTATTAGCATAAAGAGTTAATAATGCATGCATGCTCATGAAAATGAGGATGTAGCATGACAAGAAGAAATGAACCATTTAAGACAAACCTTGTCATGCTATCAAGGATTCTAAGGATTTCAAAATATCATCTTTTAGTAAGATTGACTAAAGAAACCCTGGAAAATGGTTTTTCCTGTTACATTTTCAAAAACATTGCTATATCCAGCGATTCTGATTGCAGTTGACTGTTAGTGTTTTCCAGAGCTACTGCTCACATCTTGAAAGAGGGATTGCATTGGGTGGAGGGTTCCAAATAGAGAGAACACTCCTATGCTTATCCAGATCTCCATCAACAAGAGGCAATATCCAGGAAGTCATTTGCCTCATTTCCATGACAAACATCTCAGGCAACATCTCTATCAACAAGAGGCAACTTTATGAAGACAAGGAAGTAAGCTTGATTATTTACTTAACATAGCTTTTCTATCAATGGAGTAGGATTCAACGGGGACTACATGGAAGTCAAACTACTCACCTCGCTGCTGTTCTAGCATCAAGATATTCATTGTGTCTCGAGCTATTGTTGAAATTTATAACATTGGGGATTCATATTTGTAATCATGCTTGATTTTTTATGGTCATCCATGCCTGTAAGACAGTTCTAATGGTCATCTTTCATGTGGGTTGGTTTTGTTCTGTCATTTTGAAGTTCACCATAGACCACATGTTGCCTTTTTGCAGATAATACCCTCATAGCAAAAAACTACTTAGACCATTGGTGAAAAGTTAACTAGATGCAATTATGTAATGCAGGTAGATCTGCAGGTCCCTGCAAAATGGAATATGCAGTGGGCATAATAAGTCCTCCACAATGCACGTTTACTTAGCAGATTTCTCATTACTCTCTCACAAATGCACTCCCAGCCTTTGGACTCTCTGCAGTAGCAACCTTCCGTCTCTTGTTTTCTGCAACAGGCTTAAAGTAGCGTTCCTATTGGAAAACACAATCCATCCATTTGAAGGCATTCGAGCCTTCATTTTTACATCGTATCAGTGCATATTCTGACCATGCTTCCATTACAGTGGTGGTAGCAACATTAGCAACATTAACATCAATTTCTCCTTTTATCTTTTTTTTGGATGAGTGAGCATCTATGGTTGGAAGTATGTCCAACTCATACAAGTCTGCTGCAGCTTTTTGGAGGTGATGCTTTCAGCTTATGAAGCTACAAGCTGTCAATGTTGCTCAAGGAAAATGGGTCATGGAGCATTGCAAGTAGTACTAAGCCCAAGCCTTTACCACCACAAGATGTTGTAGAAACTGAAAGGTTAAGAAGTGAAAAGCCCATGCAACTACTGTATTGAATATTGAAAATTCGATTGTAGCTCAAGTAAAAGGGCAAAAGAAGCATATGACAAATTGAAAACTTTCTATGAGAACAAAGATTGGCCCGTTAATTTTTCAAGTAAAAATGCTAGCAGAGAGCATGTTAGCAGATGTCATTGAGCAACTAGTAGATGCTGGGATGAAAAGTTCACCTTAAACTGTTTTGGTGTCCTGAAATTAATGTGTTCAATTCTTGTATCGGAAAAAGTTACACATTCAGAACAATGGATATTACCCCACCCAGATTGTAATAGTTGTACAAGAAAGGAAAAACATGTCTGACTGTTCTATGATTAATGCAACCCAAATTTTCTAAACTCTATCCTTAAACGTTGTCATAGTTGTACAAGAAAGGAAAAGCATGTCTGACTGTTCTATGATTAATGCAACCCAAATTTTCTAAACTCTAGCCTTAAACGCTGTCAACAATTTTATTCTTGAGTACATGTAAACTACTGCGGATGGGATTTAGTCTTAATCACCAAATTAAAAACGCTGAGAGAATCTTAAATTGCCAGCTAGGAGCATAGAATTTCGATACCTTCAAATGTAGTTTTCGGAGAAACAACATAAGAATTCAGATTTGCTTATAAGGAGATCATTTATCTTAAATATTATGCCCATGGTCATGTCAAATAAGACCCTATATGCCAAAATTTATTTTGAGGTTGCCATGTTTTGTAACTACATGGAATAAATCGAGGATTTACAGGCATTGGAAATCTGGGGATGCCACATACAACAGTGATAAGAAATTGGCACAAAGGTTAATTTACCTTACGCCGGGGGACGCACAGCCAGCTGGGAATATGCACTGTGGGCGGACCTGCATGGGTGAGCCAACAACACTTTCGGAGCAGTGTGTGCTCGAGAGGGGTTGCAGAGGAAACTCGACAGGAGCGCGAATGGAGCAAATGGCTCTTTGGCGCGAGCTCTTATTTGAAAATCCTGCCCAGCACAGCGGGTGTCATCTCAGAGGTGGTGGGTCACTCGTTATCGGAAAAATTATGATGCGATGGGTCGTCCCGCTGCCCAAGAAACGATGGATGCGGGTATGAAAGGAATGGGCATGCAAGGTAAAGGGGCCTTCCATACAAGCATTTAATGCCCTATGGCAGGCTGGTTAGCTCTTGCCCACATATATAACCCCACAACATGTTCATACCATGTGGGTAGTCAACTGTGTAAGCATTGTCATCGCTCTGATCAATTGTTCATATGATAGTGCTTTGCCTTGTCATCCATCTATGTTGCTCCTGTCCATTCATCTACTCTCACACACGTTTGAATGTTTAGTTTAACAGATATCGGGACCTACTTCCATCTCGTCGCCGCCATCGTTTTCATACTTATGCTCCTGTTCCTCATGACTTTTGCCTTCACAGAGACATGCAAGGGCCGGATACAGGTGGTACCAGGTGGAGGATGGACACGACATTTGGGAAATCGTAACAAATAATTGGTTTGTTAATGGGCTTTAAATAAGTTGGGTTGTCTGGGTTGTATATGGACAGGATATTTTGGAAATCACAATAAATAATTTATTTGTTAATAAGCATTTTGGGAATCTTAACAAATAATTGATTTGTTAATGGCATTAAATATTGTATAAATTTATTTTCAGATAATTGACGTGTTAATTAGCATGCTAAAATCTCACCGTGAGCATATATAGCCCAAGCTATTTATTTTCAGCTATTAGAAACTATTAGGTTGAAGAGCCGTGTTAAGAATAAAAATCACTGAAGAAAGGTAAGAGCTGCATTATTCTTCGATGGCAATATTTATAGTTATTGACCTGAATGCAACCATTGTTTTGAACCAGTTTTAAGAGAAGGAAGGTGTCCAGTAATTGTTGTTGATGGCGTTAATGTCTTCCTTCTAGATACCCATTCCCTTTCCCTTTTCTTACAGAGACGAAGAAAGAGTCGGAAAATTCTTCACTATACATGAAGCATTGACCTACTTTATATATATATATATGTGTGGTGGTGGTGGTCCACGGCCGTCGACAATAAAGTCGTAAGTCTTCTAGAATGTCGGAAAATGTTGTGTATCGCAGGATTTTCATGGCGTGAAGAAATCATCATAAGACCGTGAAAAGGGAAATCAGCAGGAATTCATGACATAGGAAATTATGGCGATGATTGTACTGAAATGTTTCATTATTTAAATATGAAATTGAAAGGAAGAAGAACCCTAGTGGCCTTGGGATATGCTATCTATGCAGGAATAATTTTGAGGACAATGAGAACTTATTTTTATATTGTCATAGATTTGTTAGTTTTTGGAAACATTTCACAAACAAGAGACAGATTCCATTCACCTAATTTAGTACAGTTGAAGAGTGTTTAAAATGGTGGAGCACTAAGAGTAAAAGCAGGAGAATGCTTACTTTGGTGGAATCATTGATTTTTGGTCACAACAGAGGGGGGGAAAACTTAATCTATGAATCCATAGAATAGTGGGTGGTTTTAGAATAGAATGAGAATACCAAGAAAAGTAAAAGAAGAAGACACAGAAGGGGAGAGTTCAGTTCTCAAACTATTGGGTGGGATTTTTTGACGGAGCAGCTCAAGGAGGTAGGTGTGGGAGTGGCTTTTTCTTAAAATTGACAGAAGAGCAGGAATTCTAGAGTCACTGGTATGGGGGAGAAGGAACAAGTATGAAAGCAGACGTTGTAGCTTTATGGGGTCTATTATGGTTTATCAAGTTCTTGGATATCCCTACAATACAAATTTTTGGGGATTCCAAATATATAATAGAACATGTTAATGGGAAGAAAAGCATTCACCAAACTTCACTATAAAGTTCGTTGAGACGTATAAAATGTATTTGGATTTCGTTTCAGAATTCTTCCATTCAGCATGTCAACATGGCACATAACAAATCAACGGATGAATTATCGAAAAAGGGCATGCACATCATGATGAAAATGGGAGTAGAGGAGACAAAAGTTGAAAATCTAAAAGTGTAGGGATAGATCACTGAAGCAAATCCTCATAGCATATAAGTCCATATTAAATTTTTGTCTCTTTTTGTTTTATTTTTTGTATAAATTTTGTAGCTAATTTTGTATAGAAATCATATAAGAAAAGAGTACATTAAGTATGCCATCTTCAGAAATGTAAAAGATCTGATCCACTTATTAGACTTTGTGTAAACTACAAAAATGGATGAGAGCAAATAGTACCATTATGTCCTAATTTTTAGACAATAGTACTAATGGATGTAAGCAGAGAAGCTTTTTCCAAGGCAGTTTATCAAACTGTGTATGTCTCAAGGTTTATGAGGACAATTTATCCATCATAAAAATGTAAAATTTTATCCATAATATTAAAACAGACGGTTTTTATCCTGCTGGAAAAAAATAAATAAATAAATTGAAAAATTTAGTTGTTTAAATTATATCTAGATAATTTCAAAACAAAAATTTAGAATTCAATATATATATATATATATATATATATATATATATATATATATATATATATATATATATATATAATAATTAATTTTTCTTTTTTTAATTTCAAAAAATCAATAAAAGCATTCATTTATTAATTTATAAAATTATATTAAAATTAGAACTTTTAATTATTTAAATTGTATTTAAATAATTTATAAATTAAAATTTTATTTAGAAAAATATAATCATACAAATTTAGGAATTGAAAATTAGAATCATTTCAATTGTATTTGAAATTCAATATTTTAAGGAGTTTGAGAAATACAACAAGTGTAATAATTGAAAATCATGAAATTTTCCATTTGTAAGCATCTGAAGAAGAATCAACTAAAAGCACTCATTAAATTACCCTAGGAAATAAAAACCCTCATATTTCTCCGCACCAAATGTCCTCTCTTCACGATTGCGAAGTATAACTTAGAAAATTGTACAGGTTCAAAATTACCACCACAAGGTAAAATAAAAGTGATTTAGCGGGGTCTTCCACACTCATCATCGTCGTTATTACTGACAACTTTCAAGAAAATTGCAACATGACAAAAACTTCCACTGTATCTGATTTCATTTTTTGGTGCACTTGGAAACTTTAATTATTTAGTAAAACATTCAGAGTGTAAGTCATTTATATTTATTCATTAAACTTTGTAATTATTAATTTAAATGGTTTAACCAAAATATTAACATCATAAATCATTTACATTATTGATTTTTTCTTCGGCGGGTTAGAATATAAATTATAAGTTTGATTTTTGACATTATTTTTTTAATTCAAAATTCATAATAGGTTTATTTTTAAGTTTTATGATAAATTTAAACTAGTGCAATCATATTGTTTTATGATAAATTTAAACTAGTGCAATCATATAAAATAAATAAATGATAAATATAAATAAGTATTAATATATCATAAAAATAAAATATTTATTTCTTTATTATTGTTATTATTATTATTAAAAAGATTTCTTATATAAGTTAAACATATATATAAAAAAAATAACAATATTTTTTACCATAAAGATTTATCTTTACTTTCTGTTATAAGACTATAGACCAATACCATGGTTTATCAATCCTACATACCCAAAAAATCAAAACTTATTTCATATAATACGTGTTCATATCACAAGTTTTTCCTAATCAATAAATTTAATTAAAAAAACAAAAAGACATAACTACTTTACATATAGATCTATCTCTAATTTATATATATTATTAAAAATATTATATAATATTCTATGAAAATTAAATCACTACTAATAATTATTAATAATTATTATTTTTTTTAAATCCATTCCAAAATATACATATCTATCAACATAATAACATTTTTCTTTAAAATCTCATAACTAATTTATACATTAATTTAATTAATTTTTATATCTCTACTTACCTAACAATATCATATTCAAATAATTAGTAAAAATAAAATGATAGAGATGTTCATTGTTGAATTAAAAATATATTATTTTAATTATAATATTTTTTTATCAAAATTAGTGTTATATATGAAATTAAAAAAATAACTATAATAATCCTTTACTTCAACTTTATATTTATATTTATATCTAAAAATTCTATATTTTAAAAACTAGCATGATGTACTTTTAAATAAATTTAGTCTTCTTAAGTTTGTTTTTGCTACTAGTCTTCCTACGTTTGATTGTGTGAATCAAGATATAACGCTAATTAATATTTTAACAGTTTTCGATCAGTTGTAACAGTTGTAACTCTTTCGACTTTAGTTAATAGAATTATATATTTTAAAATGTGAAAAATATACTCTTCACATTAAATTTAGCCTCATTAAATTTGATTGGGTTAGTTAACTATTATGATATTTGAAAATTAATGGAAGATGTGAGCACTAGAGACGGGAGTATAGTCAGACACTGTCGAGGGAACAGGGGGCATTACAGATACTATCTACTCCATACGTATGCGATGGATTCTTTTTTTGATAAGGGCCCACTGATGGGGAGACCGCATAGATGGAGTGAGGATCTACCCACGGTAAGGTTAATGGCACACCAAAAGGAGGTGGACCAATATCAATATCAAAGGACGAATAAGAGCCGTTATAAGACATAGAACCTACAGAGGTGGATATGTAATTGATAGTGGAAGGCTTCAGCGCTTGATTACACCTCCTCGTCATATGGAATCTAAACTATGTCCTTTTAAGGGACATCCTGTTTTCTACTGTTCACATTGGTTAACGAAGGAACAACCGGAACTGTATCCAAGGGGCTTACCTTCTGTATCGGTAGTGGACCGCTTCCTCCAACAAGGGTTGTACCAGCATGTAGATCCTGGACCACAGAAGCCATCTCCTGCACCTTGACAATGGGGTGGTGTGTCGAGTCGGCTGATGGGTGCGAGGCTTCTTCGTTAGTGGCGTCTTGGTAAATAGCTAAACCAACTGTGTAACCCCTTCTTTTACCCCCTGACCGGTCCATGAGTCTTTGACCGTCGTAACTATTTGTGGCATTGGGAAAGTCGACTTTGATGGACTGACGCCACCGGAGGTTTGGCCTTTCCCTGAGATTGGGCTGGGCTGTGGTCGATGTTCTACCTCTTTCCTCTTATTCGGGCGAATTAGGCCAAGCTCTCTTCCTGGGGTGGCGCCTAGCGGTATGAGTACCTCATAAAACTCACCCTCATATGTCGGTTGCAGCGTCTTCTTTGGGGACAAGAACACGGGTCCTTGTGCTGCGGCCATGGTTTTCATACCAATCCCGCTTTTTACGCTCTTCCTCTCCTCTCCCTAATGGTCGAGCACCTAAAGGTCCTTATCAGTCGAGCCCCCTGTCGGGTCCTTGCACTCGGAAGCGCAAGACCTCCGGACCTTCACTGCCTTCTCATTTAGTATGAAGGGCAGAGGGCTAACCTCTATCCGGTTTCCGCCTTCCATGATAGGTCGGATATAGCAGCTATCTCTTGTCACCTCGAACTGGAGCCGCTGCTTATAATGGTTTATGATATGTCGGGGGACCCGGACTTGCTCTTGAGTGACTTCAATTATTCTGTCATACCATTAACTGACTGATTTGTCATTGAATTCCACGTTATCTATATCTTTCTGCAACCTCCAGGGTGCATATGCTGCGGAAACAACGCCACCTCGTTCTGGGGCAAGTTTTGATTTACCGCCTTGTTCGGTAAGATTACTCCCTAGGGTTAGGATTTCGAAGATTGAGAGGCTCGACCAAACACCACGGTAGAATAACACGACCACGCCTTCATGTTCCACGTATTATAATGGCGGGTATACGGCCAGGCCTATTGAAATTCAGACCTCTATTGTGATCCAGCAAACACCAAATGTTTTTGTGGCTCGGTAACATGTCCAGCATGAGTCCTGGGAAGATCCTTCAGTAACTTAAGTCCGTGGTAAGTTGTTACATCCAGCAGCATAAGAGTCCTTGTTAACATGGAGCTTTATTTCCCATTGGGGTTCCACATCTGATACGGCCACCATGAAGTTCCACTACCGAGAGGGTAGGATAGGACATAAACGTGGTTCCAAAACGAAGAGCGATAGTGCCTTATGAGGTTTCACAACCACATAGGGGTTGACACTATCAGGATCCCGCATGAATGAGGCCATGGTAATAAGTCCATCATCGAGCGGTTACCATCCAGCATGAGAGTCCTGCTGGGAGAGATCCATAGAGCAGAGCCGTAAGTGAAGCTAGTCCCCTGAACTCTAGCAAAGTAATGTGTCCGTGTAATTCCTAAGATTATATACGAGCTCGCATGGAGACGTTTACCTTGTCCTTGGGTTGCCAGTAATCATCATATTAAAGAGGGTAGGTGATCTACTTAGCACCCACCCATGGTTTACTCCACAGGGAGAGTCGTGATACACGTTCACCATATGGTCCCATTAATATGTGATATTGCATGCATACGTTCAACTTGTCCATGTTCTATTTATTATTTATTCCATTCAAATCATCATAGCTCCGTGAAAGCCCTATAGTTAGGCCTCTATATATAGTTGTCCATTCATCTCATTAGTCCATGTAAATAAGCTTTTAGAAACTAGCTTATTATATCACTTAGTTCCATGGACACACTATGCCCCGCCTTAAACCTACTGTTCTATAAACCTACTGTTATATGGTAGGCCATGCCAGGTGTAATGCCAGTAGTCGATCCAAGTTAGAACATAGATATTTGCATCGATACGTCCTTGCCATTGTTGTAATAATTTGTCATCTATGCCCTAACCTTTCACCGGCCTCTATGAATAAGACAGTCCTACAGGAAGGAGGATGTGCATCTCTAGCTCTCCATATACCGCTACATAGGGGAATGTTTCTTCTACCTGGACTGGATGGATGGAATACCCGGTTCAGAGCAAGCACAAATATGAAAGTTTATATCTTATAGGTTATGAATGCCCCTACACCCAGGCCCACTTAAGCCAATAGTAAAGAGAAGAAAATACCCATTTCACAACCTGAATCCAGACCATTTCATTGGTGGAGCCGTAGCAGAGACAGCTAGCTCAACAGGCCTTCACAACTCTATCTAAGTCGTCCCTGTAAGCCGACTCGCTTCTGCTGAGAGGCAGGGATATGCTGTCAATTGCTTTGCTTTTAGGTCATGTTAGCTAGGTCTGGTATGGCACCGAAACCATGACAGTATGAGATTCCACCACTACACTATCAGGTGAAGTGAGTTAGGCCGATAGCAAGTGAGCCATATCCCCTAGGCTTAAAGGTTTAGCGTGGATGCAGCTCTAACTCTTTTGGCGAAAGGAAGGAGGAGGATAGAGGAGACTCCTCCCTCAGGAAGGGTAATAATCCAATGGGAACTAATCGACGCCCATTCCATCGAATGGATTCATCCCCACTACCACCATAAAGGTCATTGCCGGTAAGCCAATAGCCACCAGTAGTGTATAATCGCCAGTCACATTGTGGATCTTGCCATACCATACAGCCTTGCATATCTACGTTGAACTTGACTCGCATCTATACGTTTCATTTTTAGATTGTAAAAAGTTCCATTTCAATAGAGGTAAGTGTGATCCTTAACACCTTAATAAGAATGGCAAAATAGAGTGCATCAAAGGAAACCTGTACAATGGAACAATAGAGCCGAGCGTACCCTGGACGGAACACAGTTCCCCCTACTAGGATAGGTGATCATTAGCACCCATCCCACATTACTCCCTAAGTAAGTACACAATAAATAAGGACCTCTACAGATAGCAGGAGGGGGAGACTTACAACATGTTTCCCGAAAGGGGAAGGGGAACCCTATATGGGAGAAAAAGCAGCTGCTATATCCGGTAGCCTAGCTCTACTCTCTGTGCTTAGCCTCTATGTAGTGCGAGTTCAAAAGGTCTTCCATTTTTTGAAAAAGAGAATAAGCTTCTTTAGCGGCTAGACCTACTACACAACCTATTACTATACAATATTGTCATGGAGACGACCCTTCGGTTACTTTCCTCGTAACCTCGGTAAAGGGGTTACCTTGTCCCATTTTATTAATAGGTGGGGGATCCTTAGTCGAGAGGACCGATGATAAGTTAACCCTCTCAAAAAGCAAATAAGCTAGGTTGTTAGTTAGCAGTTGAAAATTGTTAAAAGATATAAAAATATCAACAAAAGGCCCATGTCCATGCTACACAAATTGTCTGTGTGTTTCTCTTATGACTTTTAACTCGTCTTGTATTATTTCATTCATGATCCTTAAAAATTTTCAAAAGATCACATTGCTATTTACCACTGTTCTTGTTGGTTTATGCCATTTTCTTGTTTTAATCCAACATATTTTACTTAAGAAAATCCAACCCATGTCATGCAATTGAAAATAATGTAGAGATCACTCAATAACATTTAAAACCATTTTATCTTGAAAATCAAGCAAGTGTGGTCCATAAGCACCACAATGAAAATGCTTGTTTACATTAAAAAACCACACCTCACTTCAGTTTTAAAATAATTGCCCCAAAATTTATATAACCTACTGTGTATATGACTAGTAAAAACATGAAAGAGTTGTGCATTTTAGGGCTCACAAGACATTTAGAGTGAATATCAAGTCAAGCACATTTAATCTAAACTCGTAATATATAAAAAAAAGTCTCTCGATTGACATTCATCACTAGTTGATTTAGATAAATTCATTTGTCACTCAAACATAAGTACGTTAGGCGAAATATTTGTAATCATTGGAAAATTTCGTTCTTCACAACATTGTACACACTAGTGCAAAGTTTGTTGAACCATAATTACAATCCATTGCACAAAGATGAAAACCATGCAATTTAAATAGAAATATCATTATTGTAAGATGAGACATATATTACAACCATGCAATTTAAATAGAAATATCATTATTGTGAGATGAGACATATATTACATATGATAGAATTTCGACAAACATATATGAAAAGTTTTTGCTACTGAGTATATATATTAAATTTGATAAAATGGATTTTGTGAACTAAACACAAGATGGTATAAACTATAACATAAATTTATTTTACTAAACTATAACATACATTTATTTTACTGTCTATGTCAATTGCAAATTTAGAGAATATTTTGAAGATCAAATGAAAGCTAAAAATGCTCAATATAAATGAGACAAATTTAGAAATTGAAGCCACATATTGGCATCAAGTTTCAACAATAAAGATAGAAAAAAAATTTGGCTAAGAAAATGTCAAATTTATATTCCATTTTAATATCACAACAGAACAGACGAAAAGATAATTTCATGTACTTATCATCCTTACCATATTTACAACAACATGAAAATCCAAGGCAACAATAACATTAGCTGTTGGAAGAGAATGTCTCCTTATTACAGGAGTTCCCTTCTCCTGAACATCTGGACTCGACCTTGGAGAATGACCACAAAGCTTTTCTTTTTCTGTCTCAGTAGTAGTCATGTAACTTGGAATCGATGGACTCCCTTGAGAAACATGTTCAATATGTTCAATTTTAATAGATCCAAATGAACAGCATCTTCAGGTAGGACTTATTCTCTACCGCGGGGGTCTTGACCTCACTCTGGGAGGTCAGGTGTACACTTCCATGCTTGGTGGGTGTAAAGTATCCATTTTGAACAGAAGAATTTATCCTTTGCTGCAATGAGGCATCCTCTCATGAAATGCTTTCAAATGGACTTGTTGAAACACTTTCATCCTATCGCTCCGAGATCGAAAAACCAAAATATCACCAGCAAGAGCAAGAAGTCGATCTAGTTTACTTCTATATTCCACCTCGTATATGATAGTGAGAACCATTCCATATTATGTCGATAGTAGAGAAAGCTTCGATTCATGGAAGAGTGAGAACTCAAATATTGAAGGTCTTATTTTCACTTGATCTCATTCTACAGGGCTCCTCCCTCTCGGGATGTTATTGAGGTTTTCAAGTGGTATGGATTCCAACTTTGGACCAATTTTGCTTTTATGCATTAAAGTAGGGTTCAGTAGTAGGTGCCACCGAGACAAAGATACACATAAATGAAAGAATGAAGTGAAAAAAATGGATGAAGTGCAACCATGCCCTGGTAGGTGGGGAGATACAACAACTGCAACCAAATTCGTAGGGGGATATAATGAATCGACCTCTTAGGTGCTACCAAATGAAATCCTTTTTTGAAACATCACTACCAAACCTTCTGTTTAATAAGGAGAGTTTCAACCCTCTCTAATTACTTATGCCAGTATAGCAAGACTCAAGGTATTTGCGCAACATGACCGCACTGTAGAGAGGAAAAGAGGACCATTGTTGAGATTCGATTTACATTTGACTTATTTGAGATTTAATGATCTTTCTGCTTTTTCTAACAAAATCACAGATACCGAAAGAAATTCGTAAAATAAAATAAATTTTTAAAAATAAAATAAAAGAAATTTGCATGTACGAAAAGACTTAAATAATAATCCTACATGTAAAAAAATCATAGATACAAACCAGTTGAAATGAGTTTAAATACTATACGCAAGACACGAACATAAACAATGAGGTTTCAAACATCTTTCATAAATGAAAGAGATCCCTGAAGCAAGTAAAGGCAGAAAGATCATGAAATCTCAAATAAGTCAAATTTCATGGCATCAACATCAAGATCAAAGCCAGATTTCAAGGCACGTGCATCACCTTTGTTGAGAAGTTACCTGGAATGTGTTGGAAGAATACTGATGTGTGAGAAATAGAAGGCAGAAAACCTTGTTGAGCTACAGATCTGATCAAAGGACCCCAGGTTACAAAATTATTTGGGTAGTTCTTTCAACAACGACGGTTTTGCACCTCACAACCCAGAGCCATGGACAACGATCTCTTCTAGATGCTTCAAATTTCTATGGACTTCAAAATATTTGAGAGCAGGAAAAAAAATCGTAACTCCAACAACTACGATGATATCTACAATATGTGGATGGTTCTAATAAAGATCAACAAGTTGAAAGGTTGTACAAATCAATCAAGATTCAGTTGACAATTAAAGAAGTGGGATCTAAAGATGGAAAAAATTTCAATCGCCTAAAATTGGATCTGACGATTCAGAGAGGTGTAGGGTGGAAATTGGGGGAGTTAGTAGTTACACGAAAGAAATTTGAGAAAAAGGCTTAGAATTTTAAAATATCATAGTTTTATTTGTGTGTTTGTCTTCATTGCTAAAGCTAAAATCAATGGGAAAATGTGTGCCCCTACACTAAAAATTATATTATTTTTTGGCAATTAGGAGAGCTTTAGAGATACATCCAACAAAGTGCTCTTGATCAGTAGTAATAGTAAAAAATAAATATCAAATAATAATATTTAATAAAATATTGATTAAAAAAATCATAATAATAATGGTCATGTGTGAAAAGCCAAGCATACATTAATCCAAACATGGTGTATGGATAAAATATGTTTATCTTATTTGAAATAAGATAAATTAATATGATATTAATTATTATTTAATCTTCTCACAGACATTAATGTGATAGGTTTTTTTTGGATAGGTGTATTAAGAGGGTTTAATAGGTTCACACATGCATTTGTTATTAGTTCTATAATAATATAGAGTCTTTTACTCAACCAATTATCCAAGTCATTGGATTTAAAATAATAAAATAGAGTAATAAGAACTTTTTTATATTTTGAAGATTTGTTTTGTTATTAACTTATTGGTTATGTTTTTTTTTTTAAAAACATTTTTAAGATAAATTTAAAAGTGAATTTGAAATGGATTGTTAAAATGAAAAAGGTATGTTTTTTTCTTTTTAATAGTAATACTATAATAAAATAAACATCAAATATTAATTTTTAATAAAATGAGCAATTACATCATTAAGTAGATTACTAGAACTTAGGAAATTGCAACCAAACTCCTAAATTCTAGGAACAAATCCTAACTAAGGAGATACGTTACAACTTGTGTAACCATTTCTCCATTAATACAAAATAATATTAATTATTTTCAACTCCACCCCTTAATGGAGAAAGGATTATCCTGAACTCCTAGCATCCCTCTAAACAATTCAAACTTTACATGCCCAAGAGGCTTAGTAAAAATATCAGCCATGTTATCACAAGTTTTACAATATTCAACACATATCTCTTTTGACTATTCTTTCTCTCGAACAAAATGAACCTAAGTGTCGATATGCTTGGTATTTTTATGAAATACTAGATTGTATGCAAGCTTGATGGTACTCTGGTTGTCAGTTTTGATAATAGTTGATTCTTTCTGCTCTTCTCCTGCATCGTTGAGAAGTCTTCTCAACCAGATAGCTTCACATGTGGCTACACACAATGCTTAGTACTCAGCTTCACATGAAGATAGAGCTACAGTGTGCTGCTTTTTGCTGCTCCATGCTATGACCCCAGATCCAATGCTGAATGTGTAACCTGTGGTAGATCTTCGATCATCTAAGTTACCTGCCCAATCGGAATCTGAAAAACCTGCTAGAATAACATCAGAAGTGTCAGTGTACAAAATTCCATAACTACTAGTACCACTAAGATACCTCAACACATTTTTTGCTGCGACCCAGTGACTTTCGAGTGGTTTTGACATGAACTGGCTCAACACACTAACAGAATATGCCAAATCTGGTCTAGTTGTAGTCAGATATATCAAACTTCCCACTAGCTATATGTACATGGTAGCATCCACCTCTTTAGTACCGTCGTCACTGCTCAACTTTAAGTTATGTTGTAATGGTGTTGCTGCTGATCTGCACTGCTCCATTCTGAACCTTTCCAGTAAGCTTCTGGCATACTTTCCTTGAGTAAGAAAAGTTTGTCCAGAGTCTTTCCATACCTCCAATCCCAAGCAATAATGAAGGTTTCTGAGATCTTTCATCTCAAACACTTATAACATCTGTTGTTTGATTTCTTTGATCAGATTATTAGCATTCCCTGTTATGATCATATCATCTACATACAAAGAAATCAAAATAATTTGCCTCTTATTAAACTTGGTATACAGATTTGGATCATTCAAGCTCTTATGAAAGCCATGTTGAACAAAAAATGAGTCAATTTTCTCATACCACAACCTGGGTGCCTGTTTTAAACCATAAAGTGCCTTTTTCAATTTACACACAAGATGTTCCTACCCCTTTTTGACAAAACCTTCAGGCTGTACTAAATAAATTTCTTCCTTCAAGTCTCCATTCAAAAATGCAGACTTAACATCTAGCTGGTGTAGATGTCATTTGTGTTTTGTTGCTAAGGAAATTAGCATTCTAATGGTGTTTAATTTGGCTACAGGAGCAAAGGTGTCATCGAAATCTATTCCCTCTTTCTGTGAGTAACCCTTTGCTACCAGTCTAGCTTTAAGTTTCTCTATACTCCCCTCTGCATTTATTTTTGGTTTATACAGCGGTTTTCATCCTATGGGGGTTTTACCTTCAGGCAATTCAACCAAATCCCAAGTATGGTTTCTGTTTATTGATTCTATTTCCTCATACATTACAGCCCACTATGCATTAGATTTACTTGCTTCCTCATAATTTGCAGGTTCTACAATGTTTAAAATCTTTGACATTAATGCACAGTCTTTCAATTTAGAAGATAATCGAGTCTTCCTACCTGATCTCCTTAGTGGGGGTCTTACCTCAATTCTGTCTATTTCAGCCTTTTCTGGGTTTGCATATTCATTGATTACATTGTCTGTTACTTCTTCTTCTTGTTTCTCCTCCTGCTCTTCATCTTCCTCACTGTTTTCTTCCAATAGTAATGGAATGTGCCAATCACTGTTAGAGTCATTCTTTCATTCTTCAGCCTGTTCATGAAATATGACATCTCTGCTTGCAAAAACCTTGTGAGTCACAGGATTAAATAACTTATATGCCTTGAACTCAGTGCCATATCCAGCAAATCTACATTTCAGGGCTTTAGGATCTAACTTCTTCCTATCTGCCTTAGGTATATGAGCATAAGCTTTTGACCCAAATATTCTTAAGTGACTTATTATTGGTTTGAATCCAAACAATGCTTCAAAAGGGGTTTTAAAGCCTAGACATCTAGTAGGACTCTGTTGTGGCCACCAACAACCCCCCTCCTTCTTTAGTATTAGCAATAAAACTAAACAAGTGGGGACCCTTAGCAAAAAATCCAATTTTTTCTTTTCTTTTCTTTTTTTTGTATTATACTCCTTAAAATATATTGCATCGCACGGAAAGAATAAAATATTTCTTTATGAGCCCAATAAAAACTGTGAAACAACAATGCAAAATTCATCGCATCGCATACATTAAGAAGCGCCCATAAATGAAGATCTTAAGAAATCTCCGACGGCCAATATGCGACGTCGCATATCGCAATATCGCATAAAGCAGCACACAATGATTTAATGACTCGCTGCGATCTGCGATAAACACGACGCTGCGATCTGCGATAAACGCGACGCTGCGATCTGCGATAATCTGATCAGAAAAACTCTGCGATGACACATCTTGATAATGCGATCCGCGATGCTGCGATGCAAGTCGCAGAAATCGCCCATCGCAAATTTTCCTCGGCTCAGCATTCAAGAAAAGTTGTCCGTAAACCAAAATTGGGCACGCGCCTTAAAAGAAATTTAATGTATGTACGCCAAAGTGTTAATGAAGGACAATTTTGTGTTTTTCGATGATCCAGGTGGATATTGGTGGCCACCTGCCAGGTCCACCTGGACCCCCACCATTGTCTTTCTCAGCATTTTCTGTTTCCTTAATTGTAGCATAGTTTACTATTTTTAGCAGTTTTTCGGGTCCTGAACTTCCGGAGCCGTTTTGAGGCCCTAAACGACGTTTTTTTGGAATTCTGGGGTGACCGAGCCCTATGTTTCCTCCCAAAGTGGTAGTACTCGGATAGATCTTTCTAACGAGCTATCGTACGCGTCAAACGGAGATCGTATGCCAAAGTTACGACCCCGGGAAATTGATGTACCAATTTACCCAAACGGGACCCACAATTTGGCGTTTCATCTTCTAGGGTTAGGTTTCGGTATGTGAAGGGTTTTCCATTGTTTCTCAACAATAAATAGGCCTTCGAGCCTCATTGTAATACAATTCAGAACAGTTCAGAGGCATGTAGCCATCACATCTCTTCTCAGAGATAAGCTACCATCGCCCTAGCTAGTTTATTGCCATTTCTGTTTGTAAGCATATGTCAGTATTTTCCATTAATGAAATGAAGTAATATTTCCGTTGCATCTTTGTGTATATGGTTATCTCTGTAATTTTTTGCGTTCTTGTTTAAATCTGGATCATTCGAAGAGTCAGTTCATGATGAGTGGCATTATTTTATACATTCATAGAGTTTAGAGCTTTCGTGTCAATATTCATTATCATTACTCTTTTCCTTTGCGTGAACTGTAGGAATGAAAAGCAGGAAACAACATGAAGCAATGTGCAGGAAACATCTAAGGAAAAAGGGGAAAGCGTCAAAACTCGGAAACAGAGAAGAAATGCCCTCATAAACGGATACCACACGCAATAGAACAACAGATTCCAGAGCATTACTGAACATATGCTAATATCAATAGGTGATTCAACACTCAGGGTTAAAATCTCACAAAAGCAGCATGTTTGCAAAATTCTGAAGCTTATACCCGGTGAAGGAAAAAGCGCTAAAGGCGAAAGACGCACCAGAAAAGCCCAGATCAAAGAACGGAGGCAGAAAGCAAAGTCCCTAACTTTCTTAGTCATTCGCAAGTCTGGAAACCAAGATAGCAAAGGCAGAAGCAATTTAAGGGAAATTTGGGTTATTACCAAATATACGCACAGTAAAATTCACCCAACCAGAGGAAGATTCCCCAAAATATCTTCTAATTTACTAAAAAAGATGGAGCCAGCGCTTTCCATTTCTGTTTTCTCATCTCAAACAAAAGTAGAAGGCAGTCGACCGACTCTTCTCAGGCGAATGTTGAATGCTCACAACATTAAGGAGAAAATGCAGAAATAGTTAGGAATTAGATTCAATTTTTTAGAAATAAGTTTGCTTAGAAAAGGGACGGTCATTTAAACCGTATCCTAAATTTATGTAATTAAGTTATTTAGTTAGCAGTATTTAAACCCTTCTCATGCATTTGGAGAAGGGTCCAGGAATTTGTCAAAAACTTGTCCTCAGAACATGCACTTTTGCACCCTCAGAGGAGGTTTTGGTGAATGAATAGATCAAGGTTTATTGATGTTTGCATTTGATATCTACTACTGATGTTGCACTTCTGTACTCTTGGTAGATATTAGAACAAAGAGAGATAGATCATTGTTACTTGAAGCTTATGAGTAGGACCAGTCATAAATGGTACTTTTATCTCTTGACCATTTCTGCTTATATTCTTAAAGTAATATACAGTTTTAGTTGTTTATATGTTGTTGCATGAATGTTCGAGTTACCATTTGGCACTTTTGTACGGTGGAGCCATTTATTTATGTTTGATGTATGAATAACTTATTATGCAATATATTGTTCACAACTGTTTTTCCTAACTTTTTATGTAAAATGGTTCATGTTAATTGATTTCTGTTCTTATAATAGAGCTCTGAATGATCTTTATTACCAGTTATTATTTGAAATATCTTTAGATCGCATAATAGAGGAAATACACTCCGGATTAGCATAGATTAGATGTGCTGTTTTCATTAGATTACAATAGCATAGAGTTAGTTTAAAAGTTTGAATTATATTAGCTTTAAGTATGCTTAGATTAGCAACATCCAATTCTGCACACACACACCCTTAGATTGGGAAACTGGTCCCATTATCCCCAGTCGGACCCGCTATACCAAACGGATAAGGAGCTGCCAACCAAGGTCCGGACCGGGCGGGTATCCCCCTTGTTGTCGACCCAATTTTCGGGGCTTCAACATATCTGGCACTAGAAGGAGGGCCTGAAATATGAATGGCACCTAAATCAAAATCTAAATACCATTCTGAGAGTAAATCGCCCTCATCAACTCCCCCGACTTCCCTAGTACGTTTAAATCCAGAGTCAGAAGTCGCTCTAGTATCAACCACTGCTACACACCCTAATATTTCAGACCAATCTACCATTGAACCTCCTGAAGTTCAAACTCTGATTCACAAACTTCAGGGATTTTCCATTTCTACTCAGAGGTCTGATAAATCTCAAAGCAGCATGACTTCGCAGTATAATCCTGCTCATCCCCTGACCAGCTTCAAGAGTGAAAAGTTTGGCATCCAGCCAACTGAATTGCCTCTTCCCACCAGGAAAAGAGCGAGGAAATCATCGCAAGAGTCTGACAGTGAGACTCTTTCATCTACATCATCCATTTCAACTACCTCACCGCGAAGTCAGCCACCCACACCTTCATTCCAAACCATCATCCATCCGTCTACCGAAACTCCCACAACCCCTCTTCTTCAATCATTTACGATCATAGTATCTTCATCTTCCCAGTTACAAGGATCATCTTCTGCACTTTCCTCTACTAGCAGCTCAACGATGGCCTAGTCTCCATGGAACAACCCTGGGGCAGTTTTAATGCCGGCACCCTTAAGTCAAATACCAGCCCATCCTGAGAAATGGCTACCCAAATTCAATCTAAAAGCGGGCATGCTAGCAGAAGAACATATAAACAATTTCATCCTTTCTATCAATCTCAACGGAGTTACTAATGAAGACGCTGTCGTTCGGCTTTTTCCCTATACACTGCAAGGGACAGCCGGGTCATGGTACTTTTCATTACCCTCCGGGTCTATCACAAGTTGGGATATTTTCCAGAATCAATTCCTTAACAAGTTTGGTGATGACAGATCAACAGCAACGTTAATCAATGACCTATCTAACCTTAAAGCTGAAGCTAGAGAATCTATCAAAGATTTCAACTTACGGTTCAATAAAATTCTCAACAAAATTCCCATTGCTTCCCAACCTAGCGAAGAAGTACGATGTGAATGGTATATTATTGCCTTGCCATCAAACATAGCAATCTTCGTGGATAGAGAAAATAAGATAACCTTAGTTGAAAACATGACAGAGGCGATAGCAGTAGAGAAACGCGTAATAGCCCTGGAAAAGAGATCCGCGATAGAAGAACGCAAGTCTAAAAAAGTCACCTTCAAGGAAGACCCCAAGAAGAAACAAGCAAAAGATCCTTTCGATTTAGAAGGATTACAGAAAGTTTTAAAGACCATGTCTAATGAGATGGTTGACATAAAAAAACAAGTAGCAGAAACTTCTTCAAAAAAGCCCTACAGAGCTTTTAAAAGAGGTCCTTCAATGGATGTAAAACCACCCAATGCTATTTCAAATGTCGAATCCGAGGAAGAGGAAGAAGAAGAAAGTGCCACTGAAGGGCAGACTGATGACGAAGAAGTTGTGGAATTACAAGGAATGTGGGATTTCATCCTCCCACAAGAAGAAGATCAAGAAGCATTTCCAGTTAGTACACGAAGCAAAAATCAGCTTGATCCTCCCCAAACTACCCCTAAGCAGAAGGGCGCAAGCCCTACAACAAAAGATAAAGTCGCAACAAAGAAAACGACCACTAAAGCGACTCAATCTAGCCCAGTCCAATCAGATCAAACAACTCCATCAAAAACACTGATAGTGTCAGATGAAATGGAATACAATATTATTGATGACATGAAAAAGACTAGGGCTAATATTACCCTTTTCGAATTGAGCAAATTGAAACATCAGCAGAAGATAATGATGAAAGAATTACATGCCGTGCCTATTGCATCTTTGCCTACAGCTGTAGCTTCCCACAACATGGGAAGACCTCCAACCAACGCGATCAATAAGATTGATCCAAATGACATTGCCTTGATTGGAGGAAGATCAAGGTCTCACACTCCCCCTTTTCTTCTCACTTATGAAATTTTCAATAAAAATGTGCACAATTGTTTGGTAGATTCTGGTGCTTCAACGAATATTTTACCCAGATCAATATGTGCCAAGTTAAATGTTCAACCACAAAAAACCGCAGTGCGCATAGTTCAGCTTGATCGATCTCAAGTCGAAGTGATTGGTGAACTTAACCAAGTAACCATAAGATTGTCATCCAACCCAAAGGTATGTCAGATTATTGACATTCTAGTGGCTGATATCCCAGAATTCTATGGCTTAATTCTTAGCAGGGATTGGTCTGAGAAACTCCATGGATACTTTTCAACTGACTGGTCGCACATGTGGTTACCCTACAATGGTAAACCGAATCAAATTAAGGTTGAACGAGAGTTACACCAGAAGTACATAGTAACAGAATTAGAGGGAGAAAATGAAGCAGTAGCGTATAATAGCAGCATCATATGCAATTACTCGGTAGATTCTTTTCTCGGCAATTTCAATGCTCATACATCACCTTACTTAGAAAATTCAGTTTTGTCCCAAGTCGAAATTTTTTCCCAAACTGATAGTTCAAAATGTGTTAATTTTCTAGATAAACCTATAAATACATCTTTGTTTTGGAAGTTATATTTTGATGGCTCTAAATCTAACGAAGGAGCAGGAGCAGGATGCGTTCTGATTAGTCCAGAAGGAGATAAAACCATGCTCACATGCAGACTCGAATTCGATTGCACAAACAATACAGCAGAATACGAGGCCTTGGTGCAAGGCCTGTACAAAGCAATCGGGTTGAACGTCAAGTATCTTCAAGTTTTCGGAGACTCTGAGATCGTTGTCAAAAAGGTACGTAACACTATACATTGCCTATCAGGTCATTTAAAACACTATCAATCTTTAGTACAAGGTCTGACTAAGCATTTTATAGCATTCAATATTTCATCAATCCCGAGACTCCAAAACGCAAGTGCAGACCTTTTGGCTAACGTAGCCTCTAAGCTTATTCCCTCCGAATATTTTAGTCCAGATAGATTCTCAATAGAATTAATCTTTAGACCGTCCATCCCTGACAACATTACAAATTGGAGAGTATTCAATGATGATCCTGATATTGTAAATTTTCTCACTTCTGAAGGATCCTACTCCAATCAAATAATTGACGAAGACCATCACAATCGACAAATACAACAAAATGGCACTGATAATGCTATACCTAAATCGGTGGTTAAGTTAGAAGACTTATACGATTTGAAAAATCGGTTTAAAAGGTCTACCAATTCAAAGCTCTACAGTCCAACTCTGAACTACGAAATAGTAAACCTAGGAGCCGATGATAAACCACAAAACGTTAACCTAGGCCTTGGCCTAGTCCCTGAAGAAAGACTAGCGTATATTCGTCTTTTGAGACAATATAAAAATGTTTTTGCCTGGAATTATGATGAATTAAAGACATACGACACTTCTATCATTCACCACACTATTCCTATGATCGATAACGAAAAGCCTGTCCAACAAAAACTGAGAAAGATCCACCCCAATTTAGAAAATCAGATAAAAACTGAGCTAAATAAGTTATTAAAAGCCAGAATAATTTTCCCCGTCAGACATTCCAAATGGGTCTCCAATATGGTACCCGTTAGAAAGAAAAACAGAGATATTAGAATCTGTATCGATTTTCGGAATCTTAACAAAGCCTGTCAAAAGGACAATTTTCCTCTTCCACCTATGGAACAAATACTACAGGCAATAGCAGGCTCAGAACTGATGTCTTTCTTGGATGGATTTTTAGGATATAATCAAGTGCTGGTACATCCCGACGATCAATTGAAAACCACATTCAGAACTAAATGGGGCACATATGAATATCAGAAGATGCCATTTGGTTTGATTAATGCTGGCGCTACATTTCAGAGAGCCATGGACATTGCATTCAAGGGATTAGTCAATAAATCTATAGTAATTTCTTTGGATGATATAAAAGTGTACTCCAAGAAGCGAAGCGACCACCTCAAAGACTTAAAACAAATCTTTCAACGATGTTTAAGGTATGGAATATCACTTAACCCAAAGAAATCTTTTTTCGCATTAAGTGAAGGGAAACTTCTAGGATTCATAGTGTCAAAATCTGGTATTCACATTGATCCTGACAGAATCAAAGAAATTTCTGAAATATCCCTACCTCATAATAAAAAAGCCATGCAATCTTTCCTTGGTCAAATCAATTTTGTAAAGAGGTTTGTTCCAGATTTTTCACGAATTGTGTCTCCTTTGCAAACCATGATTAAAAAGAATTCAAATTTTAAATGGGGTCAAGATGAACATGAAGCATTCAATCTGATCAAACAAGCTATTATTAATGCTCCATCTTTAGCAACCCCGAATTTTTTAGAATCGTTTATTTTATACACATTTTCCTCAGAGAAATCATATGCTGCGATTCTAATTCAAGCAAATCAAGAGAGAGCGGAAGCTGCAATTGCGTTTTTTAGCTCAAATTTACAAGGTGCTGAACTCAATTATTCAGACGTGGAGAAATAGGCCTATGCTGTTTTCAAAGCGGTCAAATATTTCAGACCTTTCTTACTTAAAACCCATACTAAGGTCATAGTACCGTTTCCAGCGGTAAAAAATCTTCTAGTACAGAAGGACGTGGGTGAGAAAAGATCCAATTGGGTCACTGCTTTACATGAGTATGACCTTGAGATCAAACCAGCAAACATTGTAAGAGGTCAAGGCTTCTGCAAAATGTTGGCTGGAGCATCGCAAATTTCTGAAAATTCATCTGAAGAGGTACAAATGTATGAGGTAAGCCCAAACGATGCAGAATCATTGTACGCTGATATCATTTATTATCTTAAGAACGGGTATGCTCCATCACACCTGGATCACACTAAGAAAAGAGCTCTAACATTGAAAGCTAAATAATATCAGCTCATAAATGATATTATTTTTAGAAAAAATTATGATTATGTTCTTCTTAGATGTCTTGAAAAAACTGAAGCCGAAAAAGTCTTGCAGGAACTACACGATGGACCAGCAGGCGGACACTACGCTGGAGATGCTACTGCACATAAAATCTTACGTGCAGGATATTACTGGCCTACTCTGTTCAAAGACTCACACAGTTACGTGAGGAAATGTCAAGTCTGCCAAACTACTGCTGGAAGACAAAAGAAGCCATCCATGCCACTACAGCCGGTAAACATCGAACAACCGTTCAGTCAATGGGGCTTGGACATAATAGGTGAGATCGTTCCTCACTCTTCCAAGCAGCATAGATACATCCTCACAGCGACAGATTATTTTACTAAATGGGTAGAAGCAGTTCCTCTCAAGACAGCTAATTCTGAAAATATCATTGAATTCATAGATCAATTTATAATCACTAGGTTTGGATTGCCATCGGCTTTAATGTTTGATAATGCATCATATTTTTCTGGAAATGCAATGACTGAGTTTGCACTTAAAAGAGGGTTCAAACTGAAATATTCAGCCAATTATTATCCGCAAGGTAATGGGTTAGCTGAGTCAACAAATAAAAACCTAATCAGGATTATTAAAAGAACAGTTGACCAGAACCAGAAGAATTGGCATAAGGCTTTGGTAAATGCTTTATGGGCAGATAGAATAACAAAGAAAGATTCAATCGGCACTTCTCCCTTTAATTTAGTTTATGGGAAAGAAGTGGTTCTTCCGACTCATTTAGTCATTCCTTCTTTGTCTTTAGTACAATACATTGATGAAGTTCCTACTTCCTCCATACAACTAAGACAAATGGAAATAATTAAGTTAGAAGAACAACAAGAACAAGCTAAGAAAACCCATGCTCATCATCAAGCACTAATAAAATCCTCTTTTGACTCAAACTTAATGACCAGAATTTTATTTCGGGAGATTTAGTTTTAAAATGGGATAAAGCTCATGAAGAAAAGGGCAAACATACAAAATTTTAAAAGATGTGGCTTGGTCCTTTTCAGATTGTTGAAGTCATAGGTCCATCAACGTTTGTTCTACAGGATTTAGCAGGTAGAAGGGATTCCTTGCCTGTTAATGGACAAATTCTCAAAATATACTTTCCATAGAAGATCATTCTTCTATTTTGTAAAATAGTTTTATTTCTTTTCTTTTCTTTTTCATAATAAAACTAGTTGTAAATGGTTACTATAGGTATTCACGGAAAAGATACCAATTCTCTTTCAGATTTTGAGCTTTCGCTTGTATAAGTAGCAAAATTTTTGAAAATCTGATTTTTATTATTGACAGATACAGTTAAAAACTTTAGCCTAGATATGATGCTAGTTTCAACTTCAAAAGAATTTTGATGAAAGCAACCTTTAGCGAAGAAATTGTTTTATATCAGCACAATGAAAGGTATCAATAGCAAAATAAGAATTCTCTGTAAAACTGCTGTTTTCAAACTCTATTATTGTCGTCCAGAGCTTTCTTAAGGAAAAAAAATGACTTCCTCCCTGCAAAAGAAAATCGCAGCATTCAGAGGAACAATCCAAGAAACACTATATCTTAAAGAATAAGAGGTCTCATCACGAGCCGGCTTATTATGATCACAGATACTATAACTTGCTGACTTTGTCAATACTGTCCACCAAAACAGGGCAACGACTCAAGATTGTTGCAATCAAAAGACAAGGGGTCTCATCACCAACCAACTTGTTCAGCAAAAGTGTAAATCAAGTGAATGACTGTGTCATAATTTGGCTACCAAACCAAGACATTGTTCTTTAAGAATAAAAAAGGGAAAAAGTGTCAAAATGGGTTTTTCTTTGAAAATTGTAGATCACCTTAAGCAGGATAAAGGATCATTGCTGGGTAACAGGTAACCCTGTCGAGGCTATGGACGCCTGCTGGCAGCAGAGGCTCTACCTACGACAAACGAGCATACTTAAAACTGGTATACAGAGAAGACTTTATTTTATCCTTGCAAGACTGAGTAATGGCTGATGTAAATACAAGGACAAGCCTGAGGAAGCAAACAATTAGAATAGAAAGAGGTTGAAACAAAACATCATTGATAGGATAAGGCATAATGTACTCTATCTGTCCATAACAAAATTTAGATTTATGAAAATTTTTCTGTTTTGGAAGTTTGAAAAAATTCAATAGAAAAGCAGAGATAACTGGTTCTTCCAAGTGAATCGCCATTGTTGTGGCCACCAACAACCCCCCTCCTTCTTTAGTATTAGCAATAAGACTAAACAAGTGGGGACCCTTAGCAAAAAATCCAATTTTTTTTGTATTATACTCCTTAAAATATATCGCATCGCACGGAGAGAATAAAACATTTCTTTATGAGCCCAATAAAAAACTGCGAAACAACGATGCGAAATTCATCGCATCGCATACATTAAGAAGCGCCCATAAATGAAGATCTTAAGAAATCTCCGACGGCCGATATGCGACGTCGCATATCACAATATCGCATAAAGCAGCACACAATGATTTAATGACTCGCCGCGATCTGCGATCTGCGATAAACGTGACACTGCGATCTGCGATAATCTGATCAGAAAAACTTTGCGATGACAAATCTTGATAATGCGATCCGCGATGCTGTGATGCAAGTCGCAGAAATCGCCCATCGCAAATTTTCCTCGGCTCAGCATTCAAGAAAAGCTATCCGTAAACCAAAATTAGGCGCGCACCTTAAAAGAAATTTAATGTATGTACGCCAAAGTGTTAATGAAGGACAGTTTTGTGTTTTTCGAAGAGTCAGTTCATGATGAGTGGCATTATTTTATACATTCATAGAGTTTAGAGCTTTCGTGTCAATATTCATTATCATTACTCTTTTCCTTTGCGTGAACTGCAGGAATGAAAAGCAGGAAACAACATGAAGCAATGTGCGGGAAACATCTAAGGAAAAAGGGGAAAGTGTCAAAACTCGGAAACAGAGAAGAAATGCCCTCATAAATGGATACCACATGCAACAGAACAGCAGATTCCAGAGCATTACTGAACAGATGCTAATATCAATAGGTGATTCAACACTCAGGGTTAAAAGCTCACAAAAGCAGCGTGTTTGCAAAATTCTGAAGCTTATACTCGGTGAAGGAAAAAGCGCTAAAGGCGAAAGACGCACTAGAAAAGCCCAGATCAAAGAACGGAGGCAGTTTTCATTGCGCGATTAGCACCTAGCGCTAAGAAAAATGTTCAGAAAGCAAAGTCCCTAACTTGCTTAGTCATTCGCAAGTCCGGAAACCAAGATAGCAAAGGCAGAAGCAATTTAAGGGGAATTTGGGTTATTACCAAATATACGCGCAGTAAAATTCACCCAACCAGAGGAAGATTCCCCAAAATATCTTCTAATTTACTAAAAAAATGGTTCCAGCGCTTTCCATTTCTGTTTGCTCATCTCAAACAAAAGCAGAAGGTAGCCGGCCAACTCTTCTCAGGCGAATGTTGAATGCTCACAACATTAAGGAGCAAATGCAGAAATAGTTAGGAATTAGATTCAATTTTTTAGAAATAAGTTTGCTTAGAAAAGGGACGGTCATTTAAACCGTATCCTAAATTTATGTAATTAAGTTATTTAGTTAGCAGTATTTAAACCCTTCTCATGCATTTGGAGAAGGGTCCAGGAATTTGTCAAAAACTTGTCCTCAGAACATGCACTTTTGCACCCTCAGAGGAGGTTTTGGTGAATGAATGGATCAAGGTTTATTGATGTTTGCATTTGATATCTGCTACTGATGTTGCACTTCTGTACTCTTGGTAGATATTAGAACAAAGAGAGATAGATCATTGTTACTTGAAGCTTATGAGTAGGACCAGTCATAAATGGTACTTTTATCTCTTGACCATTTCTGCTTATATTCTTAAAGTAATATACAGTTTTAGTTGTTTATATGTTATTGCATGAATGCTTGAGTTACCATTTGGCACTTTTGTATGGTGGAGCCATTTATTTATGTTTGATGTATGAATAACTTATTATGCGATATACTGTTCACAATTGTTTTGCCTAACTTTTTATGTAAAATGGTTCATCTTAATTGATTTATGTTCTTATAATAGCTGAATGATCTTTATTACCAGTTATTATTTGAAATCTCTTTAGATCGCATAATAGAGGAAATACACCCCGGGTTAGCATAGATTAGATGTGATGTTTTCATTAGATTACAATAGCATAGAGTTAGTTTAAAAGTTTGAATTAGATTAGCTTTAAGTATTCTTAGATCAGCAACATCCAATTCTGCACACACACACCCTTAGATTGGGAAACTGGTCCCATTATCCCCAGTCGGACCCGCTATACCAAACGGATAAGGAGCTGCCAGCCAAGGTCCGGACCGGGCGGGTATCCCCCTTGTTGTCGACCCAATTTTCGGGGCTTCAACAGAATCTTATTCTTTAAATACACAGTGGTGTTAATAACTTATGCCCAAAGACCATTTGATAGACCCTTACCTTGAAGCATGCTCCTTGCGCACTCCACAAGAGTTCTGTTCTTCCGTTCCGCCACTCCATTCTGCTGTGGAGTGTGGGGCACTGTAAACTGTTGCACAATCCCATGATGCTTGCAGAAATCCATGAACTCTCCCAACCTGTATTATCCCCCTATATCTGAGCGGAGAATTTTTATCCTTTTTCCTATCTCGTTTTCTACCATGGATTTAAACTCTTTAAAATACTGAAAAAGCTTGACTCTTTTTACTCAGAAAATATATCCATGAAAATCTAGTGCAATCATCTGTAAATAAGAGAAAGTAATATGCTCCTCCTAATGACCTGGTTTGCATAGGTCCACAGATGTCTGTATGCACCAGTTCTAAAATTTCCCTTTCCTTTCTATTAACATGCAAAGGGAACTCTTCTATATGCATTTTCCCTAATGCACATCCATCACAATCCAGCTTAAAATTATGGAAAACAGGGAGTCCATCGACCATACCTTTTCTCTGAAGTAGGATGAGGTCTTGCAGATTAAGATGGCCGAATCTCTGATGCCAGAGATTTTCGGCTGTCGATCCAGCTGCAACCATTGCTTGCTGTGGCATACTCTTCACATCTAGTCTGTACAAGTTCCCCACGCACACTCCTGTTGCAACTGTTTCCATCTGGCTATCCTTAATGACATAGTTAGTCTTAAATAATTGAACTTGCATGTCCTGATCAGTAATCATTGAGACAGAGACCAAATTTTTCTTAATTCCTGGAACATACAATACATTTTTAAGGTGTCTAATGTCTCCGCTAGGTAATTTTACAGGAATGTCACCATATCCTTTGATCTCATGTCCACTATCATCTCCTAAATAGATTTTCGACCCACATGAAGTTTCTTCAAGAAATTCAAACCCATCCTTCTTACCAGTCATAGGTGAGGATGCACCCGAGTCAACATACCATATGTCGTCCTCATCTCCCTTTGAAGCTGAAAGGGCACGATCGGCTATAAATCGTCAAAGTTCGTGGCTATGATCCTCTTCTTCCTTAACAAAGTAACCCTTATGTTTTCTCTGTTTGTTTTTTCCTTCATCTCCCTGCCTCTTATAACAATCTTTAATCTCATGTCCAGGTTTTCCACAGTAAAAACATTTTTTGATGGGAAAATTATTAGCAGATATACCTTTGAACGGTCTCTTCTGAAATGTATTAGCTCCTTTCTGCTGCTGCTGCTGCGGTTGCTGATGCTTCTTCCCTCTATACTGTCTCCTTTTTGCCATCAGGGCAAGGTCATTGCTCTGTGATTTCAAATTTTGTCGTCGCTCTTCTTCTTGCATCAGAATCCCTATCAGCGCTTCAAATGAAGGGACTTTCTCCCTTGCTGACAGCCCTGTGATAAACATCTGGTAATCATCAGTCATTCCATTCAACGTGATCGTGACCAGATCTGAATCAGAAACTTTCTCTCCAATATCTCCCAATCTGTCCTTCAGGTATTTGACACTAACAATGAATCCAGTAGTGGACTCATCCATCTTCAATGCGAACAAATTGCCTTTGAGTGATAAGACATGGTTTGTATTCTGCGTCTGGTATAGGTTTTTGATCATCGTCCAAATGTCAGTGGCTAATTTATAGTCTATAATATGTGGGATAACATTTTCCTTAACAGACATCTTCAATATGACCTTTGCTTTTGTCTCCCTTTTATCCCAATCTTGTTCTTGTGTGGCTGATCCTGATCTCAGCTCATTTCCTATAACGATCGACCACACATTTTCACTTTCAAGTAAAGTCTGCATCTTGAATTTCCAGTTGGTGAACTTCGATCCATCGAGTTTGCCAGACTCGTGGAGATACGATTCTATACTGTTATTCATATTGGATTGATAAAATTTCTAATCCTCTGATGAATAAATCTATCCAACTGTACACTTTTAGGACACACTAAAAAAAAGAATCACCACATACCAGATCTGAACCTCTGGTTTGACGAGAAAAAAAAAATTGTATCTTCAATGAGCCACCATCGGGCAAGTCCGATCTGCTGCCACCACACAGATCTGGAACTCCAATGCGCCACCACCGGGTAAATCCGATCTGCTACCACCGAACAGATGTAGAACTCCAATGCGCCACCACCGGGCAAATCCGATATGCTGCCACCGAGTAGATCAGGAACTCAAATGCGCCACCACTGGGCAATTCCGATCTGCTACCATCGAGTAAATCATGAAATCTAATGCGCCACCACCAGGCTACTCCGATCTGCTGCCACCGAATATATCCGGAATTTCAAAGTGCCACCACCGGGCAACTCCGATCTGCAAAAAATTGCAGATTTTTCAAAGAGAGAGAGGTTGGCGCTTCTCGACGGCTAAGGATCCGCGCCAGAAAAAAATCGACACATCTTATGGAATTGGCGCAATTAATCCTTTCTTTTCCATGCCAAGTGGCACATCTATTCCTTAATAAACCGCGCCAGCTCTTCCTTTCGCTAAAAAATGGCGCGACTGTTCGCGACTAAACCGCGCCAACCCTTTCTTGCGCTCATAGATGATCAATCATCTGAGATCTATGCTTCAAGTGTTACTGCAGTCCACCTAATTCTACAAATGCTTCTAATACTCCACCACCACTACAGTTCTGTAATCAATGATGCATCCTAAAAAAAAATAAGGCTATCCCTACTCTGTGCTCCGATACCAAGATAAAAATCAGACTTGAATTGAAAAAGAAGGAGTTGCAGCTCACAGGTGAGTACTGCACCTGGAGACTGCACTCAAACAAAGAGATCTCTCTCTGTACACTCTACTTCATCAAATGAGCAATTATAGCATTAAGTACATTACTAGAACTCAAGAAGTTGCAACCAAACTCCTGAACTCTAGGAACTAATCCTAACTAAGGAGATACGTTACAACTTGTGTAACCATTTCTCCATTAATACAAAATAATATTAACTATTTTCAACTAATATGTTTATCTAGTTTGAAATAACATAAATTAATATGATATTAATTATTATTAATTTTCTAACCAACATTAATGTGATAGGTTTTTTTTGGATAGGTGTATTAAGAGGGTTTAATAGGTTCTCACATGCATTTGTTATTAGTTGTATAATAATATAGAGTCTTTTAATCAACCAATTATCCAAGTCATTGTTTTGTCATCAACTTATTAGTTATGATTTTTTCATGTTTAAACTTATTAGTTATGATTTTTTCATGTTTAAAGTTTTTTTTTTAAGATAAATTTAGAAGCAAATTGGGAATGGTTACATTTTTCAAATGAAAGAGTTATTTTTTTCCCGGATGTTTGTGACTAACCAACAAAGTATTGGTTAAGAAATGATTATCTTTGTGAATAACCAAAAAAGAATCGGCTAAGAAATGATTAGAACGGAATTAAGTGTTCTTACATCTTGGGACATTTTGTTGGTTTCCAATATAACTTAATTAGAGGGTGAAAACAACTAGGTTAGATGAGATTAATTTACAACCATATACAAAATCAAATACAAGACCACTCATATATCCCACAAATAAAATAATGTAGTCATTTGAACTTGAAAAATTATATCAATAATACTTTATGATTTTAGATCTTCTCTTCGTTTTTTTTTTAATTCCCAAAAAAGAAAATAAACCAACCTATTTTTTAAAACATTTTTGTCCATGCTATTTTGATAATCGCTTTATACCATAGCTAAAACTATTATAAAAATTGAAAATTCATTTTTATACTATTTTTATTTTTCATAGAAAAAGAGAAAAACTGTCTCATTTTTTGTTTTATGAAAGCGTATTGATCATCATTAACCTCATATTTGATTATATATTAGTGATTTGTGGATAAGGCACAAATTTATGTTTATTGAATAAATAAATATATATTATAAAATAACATTTAAACTTTTTGATTATCCATTAGTGATTTGTGGATAAGACACAAATTTATGTTTATTAAATGAATAAACACATATTATACAATAACATTTAAAAAAGATTTATAGGTAAAAATAAGTAAATATATTTTACGATTGCAGAAATAAAATGGTTGAAGATATTAGTGTCAGGTAACTCGAAAATTAATGTATATTAATAGTAAGAAAGTATCATGAGAGTGCTTATGACTTGTAGTGTTAAGGGTCGTCCCAAGAAAGTGAGTTGTTTTTAGTGAGATTTTTTAGAAGTTTTTCTAGTGGGGTTTTCTGGTCTAATTTCTCTAAAATCTACGAGGAATTTATTGAAATCACAAACTTGATGGATAATCCTATACAATTGAAGTTCCCTCGGGTTTTTCAGGGGTTTGAATCCATATATATAGTCAAAAAACCAATTTAAATAACACAAGTAAAGATTTGACATCAAATTTTTCCGTTGGATTCTGGCACCAGAAAATCCAAAAACTCACACTAAAGACAACTCCCTAAATAAATTATGAGATCTTCGATTTCCTATTTCAAGGATATTAAACCTGCAAGATTGGAGACAATGGCAATGACGTTCAATCAGAATGAATGTTGTGACATATGATGTTAAAATGTCATTTTCCGCATTGGTTTGACCTGGAGTTTTTACAAACACGTTTTTGACGCGGCATTTCACTTACTGGTTCCTTTTTTGTTTGAATATAGAGTATGAATCTAAAGAGTCAAAATAACGATTTATTTAAGCTATTTTTCAAGATCGTAGAATTATTTAAAATCGAATAATACCTTTACAAATACCATCATAGAATTTTGACTAGAACCTTAAATAAAACATGTTTGGGAAAAAATAAATCGTTTTATAATATGATTAGCCAACTTCTTATGATGTATTCTTCTCTTGTAAATAACAAACTTCTCTATATAGAAAAAATTAAATGCACAAGATGGAGCTCCGGGCGATGGCAGAATCCTAACTGAACCATGGGTAGAATACCATGGCGGTTCTGAACCTGGCGCCTAACAACTGGCAGCCTGAACCAAGCCCTCAAGGCTCACCAGAACGGAACCATCGTTACCTCCTTCCTTCGCGGTTTACCTGAGACCTCAGCGGCTGAGACTCCCGTGCCCCTGACAGTCGTTACTCTGTTTATTGTCGGTTCCAAGGATATGGACGGGGCGGACAAACCAGCGGACTCTCATCCCCACGAGGTCAACAGACCTCTTCATCGCACTGTGTCAAGCCCGGGACCTTTCACTACTCCTCAGCGACCTCTTTCATCCTCCACATCCACACAGGGCCAACCAACAACATATGTGCCCCATCCCTCCATCGTGCACATCGATGAAGTTCCTGGGCTGGACTACCCCCCACTATCCCCTGCGACCCTATACCTGTTAGGCTCTTGTTTGCAACCCTCACCCTCCTTTGACGCGCCTCTCCCCTAGCTCCCCCACATCTCTGCCCCGCCTGGCTTTATGCCCATCCATGGTACCCCTCTTCCCGAAACCATACCCGTTACAAACCCTCATATCCCCGGTGGCCCTTCGAACCCTAGTGGCTCTAACCCTAACCCTAGCATCCCCATCTGCTTGGGATGTTTCAGTTCCCTACCCCTAAATCCACCCCATCCACCTCACAGACAGTGAACCAAGGCATTCGTGGACTACTCAAAGACTACCTAACGACCAGACATACAGATAATAAAAAAAAGGCCGGTGTCTAAGGGCTAGAGACAAAGATATAAATCTTGCTCTGGGTGAAAATCTATTGATGGGAAAAGTTGATGAGACCGCCAAGAAGGTCCTGGTCGGTTGTGTCTGTGGACAAAACTACACTGTCGAGTGGCTTCGGCTCTGGATAGAGGAAATCTGGGGTTCCTTACTAAAAGACTTGTCCATCATCCATATACTGGCGAGGGGATGGTTTGCCCTACGATTTCACTAGGAGGAATATACGAATTAGATCCTATGCAGGTTCTGGCACATAGAACTGGCGCTTGTGCTGCTGAAGCGATGGGATCCACTGTTCGATCCAGAGAGAGAACAGCTAGGGGCAGGACCAATCTGGGTTCAATTGTCATGCCTTCCACTATAATACTGGACCCATACTATCTTCAAGTGAATTGGGAATGCTCTGGGCACTTATCTGGATCATGATCAATCTTTTGAATCGACGGGGATCATGACCATGGCTCGAATTTTGGTACACCTGGACACTCGGGCAGGGCTGGAGGAGAAGATCACACTGCACTGTCGTCACTTTGTGCACAGGAAAAACGTTGACTATGAAGGTGTGCCATTCCGGTGCAGACGCTACCACAAGGTCGAACATCTTTACAAAGATTGTCCTTTGCTCTCGTCTATAAATCCAGCGGCTAAGGGCTCAATGCATAGACAATCTTAAGAACCGATGGTGGATGTTCTACCCTTATATCTAGATTGCACAAAGGAAGATGTGGGGAACACTGTTTAGACCTCCAATGCCTCCCAGATGTCACCTCCATCTCCTCCTAAGACCAGATCCTGATCTGCGACAGTAGAAGCTCCTTCATCGAGTACTAACACTTCCCCTTGTTCCTCTCCTCTGCATTTTAATCAATTATCTATATCTATGGATTCATCTGCACTTTCCCCTTATTTAATTACTACCCCCATTACATGTTCGATTGAGCCTCTGATACCAACTTTCACCACTTCCCCATCGATTATATCTGGTTTGGATGGGCCTCCACTGACTTCTACACCCACTCTCTCGGGCTCCCATGCCTACAATCTCCGCCCCCAAAGGCAAACCACTGTCGATGTGTTGGGATTGGGTATCACACCCTACCCTTCCGACCATAAGCCCACTAGAGGGCGACCATGCAAATTACCTAAAGCCATTAAAATTGCAGGGGATGATGTTGCCCAGGGTCGACAAAATACCATTGATTGGGTGCTTAGAGCAGCAGACATGATCCGAATTGGATCCATGAAAATTTCAAAGTTCTATGACTGTATCAAATCATGATAGACTTCAAAAACTTGTGAACAATGAGCTATCAAGAAGACCTCTAGACAGTGGCAGTTTGTAGTTAGCAAGGAATAACAAGGACCTCGGTCAACGCGCGCTGACCGAGGCCTGTGGAGACTGCGCCAGATGAAAATTAGCAGTTAGGAAGTCCGGATCAGAAAATGGAGGCCGTTTCTGATGCGTGATTAGCGTCAATCACGCATCGCTAGGCAAAACCCCTCGAAATGGAAAGGCCCTGAGCACTCAGTCACAAGGGAAGCCAAAAAACTGTGGGAAAAGCGCTAAAGTGAAAGGCGGGTCCCGTGCTCCAAAACCGATGGAATATCAGAGGCATTTTGGGTGGTAATTGGAATTGTCAGGAGACCTAGCGATACTATATAGCGAACGACACGTGTCTGGCGGATGAGAGAGAAAAGCACCTCTCATCACGAGCTAACATCCGAGCAAGTCAACCACACAATAAGAGCGAACATCGTAGGATCTAGGGGCTCCAAATCTAATGGTGGAGATTGCGCCCAATGGAAAACCGGATTTGATCTGAGAAATAAGCTTCAGCACATAAAGGTTGAAGTCTGATTGGACCGTTGAGTTGGCGGATGAATCATTACACAGAGTAATCGAAATACTGAACCATTTGAGGAAGAGCTGGTGCAGTTCATGAAAGGACAAGTGGCCACTTCCCTGTGAGATGTTACACAGTGGCAATGATGCAAAGGTAGGGAATTCCAAGTGAACAACAGCAGGCGATCTGAAGAGGCGGAAGATGAAGCAAATAGTCAAGGACGTATTGGCTTTAAGCCATGAACAAACATAGAACAAAAGCGAGCACGGTAAGAAGAAGAGGACAGAGACAGAAGAGATAGAAGTAGACGCAAAGAGCCAAGCTGACCTACAGAGGTAAGGCAGCATTGAGCAGACAGAAGGCTTGAGAGGTTCAAGCAATCCCTGAGAGGATATTGTCAAGAACTGAGTACTAAATTGGATTCAACCCATTAAGACTAGTGAGGTCGAGACTTGGTAAGGAAGAGTCTGTGCACTCTAATGGCTTGGGGAATCCAAGTACCACTCTACTAAGCATTATCTATTTTCAGGAGACTCAAATTGAACTCCTCATTCTAAAAACTCTACTTAAAGACACAATAAAAGAATGCCACCACTGAAAGCTGGACCGGAGATGCAGCCTAGGAGGATTGGGTGAAATCCTTATTAATTTGTCGTGTTCTTGTATTTGCTTACTGTGTTTCTCTTGCTATTTTCTAGTGTCTATGTATTTTTCAATCTTATCGTTCCGTTGCCTAAGATAACATAGACACACACCAGCACATGAGTCTGTAAAACCTTCATTCATTAATTCATTAACTGGGATCACTAACGAGTGATTTTCAGATCAAGCGTTATCAGAGCACTAGGCTGTTAAGGTTAGACAAGCTTGTGTTGAATTTAGTTGTTGAATGCTAACTAGATCAAAGCTCAAATTACGAGAAGGAGAGTTGGTTGAAACTAATCCTGAAATTGGGAGAGTCTATCCTCGAAAGACAATGTCAGAGGAAGGTTCTGTGGGGCTAGACCCTCAATTCATAGATAGTTTTGTAGCCATAAGGTCCATGGTAGAGGAAATGTATAAGGACTTTAGAAAACATAAACATGAAGATTCATCAGGCTCCAAACAATACAAAGGAGAAGATGAATCTCTCCTCCATGACCACTCAAAAGGCAAAGGGAAAGAAGATAGCTTTCTCACACCTCCTAATAGCCATGAACATAAAAGGAAGGCATCTTTAATTAAACTAGATGTCAAATTTGATTTACCTATATATGATGGAGAGTTGAATGCAGAAAATCTAGACAATTGGATTAGAAAAGTTGATGTTTATTGTAGAGTGTAGAGTATTGATTCAGAAAAGAGCAAGATTCAGTTGGCAAGCCTACGCCTTGGAGGCACTACCATGGTTTGGTGGGAAGGCAAGACCCAAGTTGACATGAAGAGACATGATAAGACCATTTTTGTCTGGAGTGAATTTGTTTTTGCAATCAAAAAGTAGTTCTATCCATTGGCCTACATGCTGCAAGCCATGATGAGCTGGAAAACTCTTCGATAGTTGAAAGGGAAAAGTGTATAATGTTACACCGAAGAATTTAGAAAGAGATAATTGATTCTAGGAATCTCATTAGACTCACCTGAGACTTTGTTGAGATACATCGGTGGTCTACACAACTACATGAGGCACACTATCCTCATGTTTAATCCCACCAGTATAGATGAGGTATTTGTTCATGCTACTCATCTAGAAGCTAGAGGAAAGAATGGAAGTCCAGAAGTTGGGGGATCGTCCCAACCCACTGCAAGCAAGAATGGGGAGAAGAGAAAACAGAAATGGAAAGCAAGGAAGGCTAACATTGCATAGAAGAGAAAGTCTTCGTGCACTTACTGTAAGAAGGATGGGCATGATGAGCATTGTTGGATCCTGCATCCGGAGCTGAGACCTAACTAGTTCGAGGGCAAGAAGAAGAATATCGTTGCAGCTATTCAAAAAGATTTGGGGTCAGACACAGGAGATGAAACAACTATTGTAGCCACAGGTATAAAAGGTTGTCTGCTTTAGAGAATGCTGAAATCAAGAAGCAAGTGCAGGAGTTGCTTGAGAAAGGGTTCATCAGACCTAGCACATCACCATGTGGGTCACCAATCATTTTGGTGAGAAGGAAATATGGCTCGTGGATAATGTGCATTGATTACGGAGCACTGAATAAAATAACAATCAAAAATTGTTTCCTCTTCCTCGCATAGATGATCTTTTAGATCAATTGAAAGGAGCTGATTATTTTTCCAAGTTAGACTTGCATAGTGGATATTACCAGGTTAGAGTTGCAGAACAAGATGCATGGAAGACTGCTTTCAAGACAAAGCAAGGATTGTATGAGTGGCTGGTTATTCCTTTTGGCTTAACTAATGCTCCTACTACTTTCATGAGACTAATGAATGATGTACTCAGACCTTTTCTTGATGATTTTGTTATTGTGTATCTGGATGACATTCTGATATTTAGCAAAACATGGGAAAAACATTTAAAGCATGTTATGCAGACACTAGATGTTTTGAAAAGAGAAAAAAATTATGTTAAACTCACAAAATGTGAATTTGGTAAAACATCTCTGAATTATTTGGGACACATAGTAGGGGGTGGTGAATTGAAGATAGATCCCTCTAAGGTGGCAGTTATTGTAAACTAGCGTAAACCCAAATCTGCTACCGAAGTTAGGAGCTTCTTAGGAGCAGCACAATATTGGAGAAATTTTATTTCTAACTTCTCGTTAATTGCAGTTCCCTTACATGCTTTAATAGGATTGAACAAGGTGTTTTAGTGGGGAGGCAAACAGCAAAAAGCCTTCGACACCTTGAAAGAAAATATTAGTACAACACCTGTACTAGCACTACCTGATCTTCAAAGACCATTTGAGATCCAAATGGATGCCAGTGACTATGGCATGGGTGCAGTGTTGAAACAGCACGGTAAACCCATATGTTATCATTCTGAGACATTTAATTCTATAGTAGTTAACTATCCTACATATGATAAAGAATTGTATGCATTAGTACAGAGTGTGAAAAAGTGGAAACCTTACTTAATGGGCAAAGAGACAGTAATACATATTGATCATCAACCATTTCAATATCTACACTCCCAAACTAAGTTGCATCAATCAAGACACTATAGGTGGATGGGTTTTCTACAAAAATTTCATTTAGTCATCAGATATAAAAAGGGCATACTCAATAAAGTTGCAGATATGTTATCTAGACACATTATAAATGCATCTACTATACTTAAGCATAATTCTGTGTTACACGAGAGCTACATTGAACAATATGCTCAAGATATAGACTTTAAAGATGTATATGCAACTTTAAGTCAAGGCAAATGAATAGAAGAATTGGATTATCGTGTAAAGGACTGACTCCTATATCATTGTGGGAAGCTATGCATTCCACAAACTGAAAGAGTAAAGATAATTTGAGAAGCACACACTTCTCTATTATCAGGTTACTTTGGCGTAAGTAAAAAAGTTGCACAGTTGCAAAGCTTTTGTTATTGGCCAAAAATGAATGAGACAGCTTCTAGATATGTAAGAGGGTGTACTATGTGTGCTAAAAGCAAGCCCAGCAATAGAAAACTAGGCTTGTACACTCCATTATCAGTTCCTTCTCACCCTTGGGAAAGTGTTTCCATGGATTTTGTTGGAGGACTGCCTAAATCTATGAAAGGTCATGATTATTTGTATGTTGTTGTGGATAGGTTCAGCAAAATGTGTATTTTGATACCTTGTAATAAATAGATTACAGCTGAACAAACTGCAAAACTGTTCTTTCAACATGTACGGGTTTATTTTGGATTACCCACTTCCATTGTATCTGATCAAGACACCCAATTTGTGGGGAAGTTTTGGTCAATTCTGTGGGAACTAATGGACACCAAACTAAAGAAAAGCACAACTTTTCATCCACAAACAAATGGCCAGACCGAAGTAGCCAACATGACAGTGATCCAGTTGCTCAGAGGATATTGCAACAAGCATCCTAAGCTTTGGGATGAACATTTGGGTAATGTACATCATGCTTACAACAGATCAAAACATTCTTCTAAACAGAGATCTCCTTTTGAGACCTGTTTTGGTTTCACAACAAGGCCCCCTTTGGATTTTTTCTTTGGTAAAGACACCATAGTTGAGGGACACAGTGATGTGGACAGGGAAACTAGGTACATTGAAAAAATCCAAGAGATCCACCATGCAGTATAGGAACAACTGGAAAGGAGCCAAGCCAAATACAAGGCAAGGCATGACAAGCATCGGATGGAGCATAGTTTCCAAGTTGGTGACCAATTCTGGCTATATATCAGCAAGGACAAGATGCAAGGTGAAGGTAAAAAGCTAAAGCCTATCAGGTATGGACCTTTCAAGATACTTGAGAAATTGGTGATAATTCTTTTCGCCTTGATCTACCAGCTTACATGCACATCTACTCAGTTGCAAATGCAAATTGCTTGAGATTATTTGAACCTTCACTAATTGAGGATCCCAAAGAGCAGATTCAATTGCCTTCTATTGATGACCTATTACCTGAATATCTTAATGAATTCCAGGAAGACACAGCTCTGGACAGGAAGGTGAGGACGACGCACAGGGGAGATGTTGAGTACCTCAGCATTGGGCTCAAGGGTTCAAAGCCAAGTAGTGCAAAATGGATAGAGATTGGATAAGTGAGACAATTGTACCCTCACTTAGTCGATGCTTGAAAACCAACTTTTGGTGGTCCAAAAGATTTTTCAATTGGAAGGTCATGGTCTGAATTGGATCCATGAAAATTTCAAAGTTCTGTGACTATATCAAATCATGACAGACTTCAAAAGCTTGTGAACAATGAGCTATCAGGAAGAGCTCTAGACAGTGCCAGTTTGTAGCCAGCAAGGAACGACGAGGACCTCGATCAAAGCACATTGACTGAGGCCCATGGAGACCGCGCAAGACGCAAACTAGCAATTAGGAAGTCCAAATCAGAAAACGAAGGTCGTTTCTAAGCACTAATAAAGCATCGTTGGGCAAAACCCCTCGAAATGGAAAGGCCACGAGCGCTGAGTCATAAGGGAAGCCAGAAAACTATGGGAAAAGCGCTAAAGCGAAAGGTAGGTCCCACACTCCAAAACCGACGGAATATCGGAGGCGTTTTGGGTGGTAAGCGGAATTGTCAGGAGACCCAGTGATGCCATACAGTGAACAACACGTGTCTGGCAAATGAGAGAGAAAACTGCCTCTCATCGCAGGTTAACATCTAAGCAAGTCAACCACAATACTGTAGGATCTGGGGGCTCTAGATCTAACAGTGGAGATTGCACCCAATGGAAAACCGAATTTGACGGGAGAAATAAGCTTCGACACATAAAGGTTGAAGTCCGATTGGACCATTGAGTTGGTGGATGAATCATTACATAGAGTAACCGAAATACCGAACTGTTTGAGGAAGAGCTGGCGCAATTTGTGAAAGGCAAGTGGCCACTTCCATGTGAGACATTACAGAGTGGTGATGACGCAGAGGTAGGGAATTCCAAGCGAACAGTAGCAGGCGATCTGAAGAGGCAGAAGAGGAAGCGAACAATCAAGGACATATTGGCTTTAAGCCATGAATGAATAGAGAACAAAAGCGAGCACGGTAAGAAGAAGAGGACAGAGACAGAAGAGATAGAAGCAGATGCAGAGAGCCGAGCTGACCTGTAGAGCTAAGGCAGCATCGAGCAGACAGAAGGCTTGAGAGGTTCAAGCAATCCCTGAGAGGATATCTGTTAGGAACTGAGTACCAAATTGGACTCAACCCATTAAGACCAGTGAGGTCGAGACTTGGTAAGGAAGAGTCTGTGCACTCTAGTGGCTTGGGGAATCCAAGTACCACCCTACTAAGCATTATCTGTTTCAAGAGACTCAAATTGAGCTCCTCATTGTAAAAACTCTGCTTAAAGACACAATAAAAGAAGGCCACCATTGAAAGCTAGACCAAAGACGTAGCCCAGGAGGATTGGGTGAACTCCTTATTAATTTGTTGTGTTCTTGTATTTTCTTACTGTGTTTCTCTTATTGTTTTCTAGTGTCTGTGTATTTTGCAATCTTATCGATCTGTTGCCTAAGATAACATAGACACACACCAGCACATGAGTCTATAATACCTTCATTCATTAATTCATTAACTGGGATCACTCACGAGTGATTTTCAGATCAAGACACCCTTGCCAAGGTTCCTCGATGAAATGGCTATCCTTGAATTGCAGGCGCTTGGCTAGCCCCCCCAAAAAATTGGCCCTCAAGAGACTCTTGAGTAGCGAACCCTGTGATATTATCTTCCTACAAGAGACCTTGGGGTCTTCCAAATTGATCATTAAAGCCCTTCTGGGTATCATGCCTGGATGGCACTTTCAAGCTCTTGACATTATAGGGAGGTCTGGGGGACTTGCCCTTGGGATCAACCCTCGAACCATCAGGGTGATTTCCTCATGGGGAGGTCATGGTTTTCTTGGTATGGACCTCTTCTCAGCTGCTTTGGGGAAACATATTCGTATAATAAACATATACGCCCCCAATCAAAATCGACTGGACTTCTGGCAGCGGTTTCTGGACAACCTGATGATCACTCCCTCAACCATATTGGGGGTGACCTTAATGTTTCCATTGGATATGAAGAATCCTGGGGTCATCACTCACAACTTGATACACTCTCAGATCAGCTGAGCACTCTGCTGGATTAGCACAACCTCATTGGCATTCCTATGAACAAAAAGATGCCTACTTGGCATAATAGAAGGACTGGTGAGTCAGCCCTGGGGAGAAGACTTGACCGCTACCTTATCCATGAAGACCTTCTGGTTACTCTCATAAACTACAGACAATGGGTGGGCTCTGGTGGCATATCAGATCACTCACCTATATACTTGGAATTGGCAGGATCCATAACCAAACCAAGAGCTCCATTCAAGTTTAATTCATCATGGTTAAAGGAACCAGACTACCTCAAGATGGTCTCTGACTTCTGGAAATCCCATCCCCTTTCAAGTGAGCAGAGGAAAGCTGTAGGTTTCTGCAATAACTTGTACAACCTCAAGCAGCTTTCCATTGATTGGGCCAAAAGGAAAAAAGCTAGGGAGGATCTTGCCATATTTACCTTAGAAACCTAGATAGCCCTACTAACGAATGAACAAGGCAGGGGCTTTAACTCCATGGAGTCAAAATTGCAACTAGTAGAACTGGAATCCCAGATATCTAAGATCCTACTTGCCCGGGAGGAAAACTGGAGACTCAAAAGTCGGGCCATCTGGTTATAGGCTAGGGATGGCAACACCAAATTCTTCCACAAATTTTCCAATGGAAGAAAAGCCAGCAACACGATTTGGCAGATACCCTTGGATCAGGGATTGATGGAAAATAACCACTCTCATTTGTCTCAGTTGGGCACTGCTCATTTCAATCAGTTGTTCAAATCCCCTCCAGGGGCTACACTAGCTGATATTATCTGCATTGCAGGGTACTTTCCCTGATTCGTGGAACCTGAAAGGCTGGATGAGCTCAATAAACCTGTCTCTATGGGGGAACTGGAGAGCACTTTGAAATGGTTCAAAAGAGATAAAAGTCTAGGGCCAGATGGATGGCCAATGGAGTTCTACCTCACCTTCTTTGACATCATTGGACTTGACCTTCTAGCTGTAGTTGAAGAAAGCCATATCCTGGGCAGAATGCATGAGCCTATAAACTCCACCTTCATAGCCCTCATCCCAAAACTAGACTCTCCTTTGTCCTTTAATGATTTTAGACCTATATCCCTCTGCAACTGCCTCTATAAAATCATAGCTAAGATCATAGCTAATCGTATCAAACCCATCCTATAAGATCATATCTCCCCGGAACAGTTTGTCTTTTTACAAAACCGTCAAATTCATGAGGCCATTGGCATGACACAAGAGGCTCTCCACTCTATCAAGCTAAATAATCTCAAAGGAATGATGCTAATAATTGATCTCTCAAAGAAATTTGATCGGGTCAACTGGCTATATCTCCAGATGTTACTCACTCATCTAGGCTTCCCCCTAGAATTCATCTGATGGATCATGTGTTGTATTACTTCGGTTTCCTTTGCAATTTTAATTAATGGATCTACCTCTCACTCCTTTCGAGCTGAGAGAGGACTCAAACAAGGATGCCCCCTATCCCCCCTACTATTCCTATTGGTCATGGAAGGACTCAGCAGAAAGATTGCCTTGGAAAAGAGTGAAGGGTGTCTCAAGGGACTCAAAATAACAGACCAATGCACACTGACTCACCTCCTTTTTGTTGATGACATCCTCATATTTCTAGATGGGGGCATACAGGACATAAATACCTTCACAGGGATACTGAGGTTATTCAGCTCTGCCACAGGGATGGAGATTAATCAGGTTAAATCCACCATCTCCCTATCAAGATGTACTCAACAAGAAACCAGTCTTGCTCTTCAAAACTTCCCTTTTCAATTTCAGTCCCTGAAGGATGGATTGAAGTATCTGGGATTTAGGATAAAATCAGATGGATACAAAATAGCAGACTGGACTTGGTTGATCACAAAGATAGAAAGAAGATTAAATATATGGAGCCACAGACTACTATCTAGGGTTGGCAGATTGGTGCTTATTAAATCTGTCCTCGAAGCCACACCGATTTATTGGATGTCCCTGGCCTGGATCGCACAAGGAATAATACAAAGGATGCAGAGAATATGTTGTTATTTATTATGGAAAAGGAATAAAGAGGGAAAACTATATGCTTGGGTCAAATGGAGCAGCATTGCTATCCCCAAAAAATGGGGTGGGTGGGGATTAAAAAACCTATCTGCCTTCGCCCAGGCTCTTGCAGCCAAACTGGGATGGCTTCTCTTGAAGTAAAGGAGCCTTTGGTCATAAGTGATCATTTACAAATACATTTGGCTGATACCAGTGCAGGATTGGCTAAGACAATCAGTTTGGAACAAGAAGGGTATTTCTGTCATCTGGAGGGCAGTGTTAAATACCCTCCCCACTATTAGAAGGGGACTCACATGGAGGATTGGCAATGGTGGGTCTGCTCGTATTGGGATAGACCCTTGGATTGGTTTTGGAAACTCTCACTTACTCCCACCGGACTTGATTGTCAACCTGAACCAAAAGGATATCTTCTACATAACACATATAGGGGACCCCCAAAACACATATGTATATCAGCAAGCTTGGTTATCAGGGATGACATTAGATATCCCTGCTCAGTGGCACTTGGAGTGGGGGACCTATTTGAGAGCCTTATCAGAATCTCATGTTAGATTAAGGTACATGCCTGATGAGCTGCTCTGGGGACTAGCACAAAATGGAACCTACTCCCCAAAGGAGGGATACATAAAAATTCATGATAGACACAAACTTGATGTACTGAAAAGCTGGTGGCGGAATATCTGGAAGTTACAGGGTCCTCCACGCTCCCGATTACTAATGTGGAATATCATTGCGGACAAAATTCCAACTGGAATAAACCTAAGGAAACGGGCATTCCCGGGACCTACATGGTGTGTTCTCTACAAAAACGAGGAGGAAACTACCAATCACCTATTCCTTACTTGTCCAACTTCTCAGCATGTCTAGGCACAAGTCCTTCAGATTCTCAAGATAGCTTATTCATGGACCGAGGATGACATGCATTCAACTTGGAACAACTGGTGGGACAATGCAATGCCCCCAAAAACCCAAAACTTGCCTCTGTCAATGTCCTGGCACATTCGGATTTGTAGAAACTATTGGCATTATGACACAAGCTTAGCACTATGGCACAAGTATTGTCCTTGATGGCAACTTACTCAGAAAATGACTCAGATGACAGTTCAGGTTCACAGGCTCTTAGAATAAAGGAAAAGGAGGTATACGTAGGTTCCCATTGACCAAGCCGCGTATACACGCAGATTCACTGACTAGAAGGTGTGTATGCATATAGACACACTTTCATGCACAGAAAATCGCGTACAGTTTGGAAAACTTGGTTTTTGGTCCTTGGTATTTGGACCTATGGTTTTGGACCATGGTATCTCGTCCAAAGTGTTGAACCCAGGTATTTGGACCCAGGTATTGGTTCTAAGTGGTTTTGGACCATGGTATTGAGTAAGGCCTAAGACTATAAAAGGGGAAGGAGATCATTAGGCAAAGGCACTCAAGCATTGAATATCTTATGAAGAGTAAGATCTAGAATACTGGTCATTGGGTTATGGTGCATAGTTGGATCTGAATCAAGGTGGAACCTGAGAGCTAGAAGAAGGATAAGTTCTATTGATGGGTCAAGATCTTAAGGTTTGAAGATAAGTATCTTTGTGTGATTTTGATCTTTTATATTTTGCACATGACTTGATCTGTAAATCTGATGATCTGGGTATAACTAATGTCTGAAGAGTTGAAAAGGTTAAATTATCTTTTATAGATTTGTAAGCAGGTTCAGCATAGCAAAGGCGCGTATACATGCTGGTTCGATAATTCAAAACAATGTATACACGGGTTTACCTTAATATAATAGCGTATGCACACAGGTTCTACATATTGAAGTAACATACATATCATAAAATATGTTTTAGCTACTTCTGTTTATTGCTGCAGTGTTCTAGGTTTAAGATTGGTTTCTGGTTATTGTTACTATGTTCTGGTTACAACATTCAGAGAAGTGATTGTTTGAATCAGTTTTTGGTTGGTGAAAAGGAGATTGGTTGATGTAGATATATTTGATGTTTGATTGATGTCATTGATGGATCCAGTCTGAAAATTTATGAAATGTGATCCCTGGAAGAAAAGAGAAGGTTGTAGCCTTCTGTAGGTCAGTACCTACGTACTAGTACATTAGCTAGTACAAGAGCTAAGGGGGTTGTAGCTCCCTTCCAGGAGAAGCTAGAGAACGAAAAAAGGTTGTAGCCTTCTGCAGGTAGAAGCCTTTGTACTGGTATAAGACTGCACCAAACATATATATTGTAAAAAGAAGTTTCTTATTAAAAGAAGATAGAGACGAATTTCAGTAGGTGGTTTTCACCCACATTGGGTTTCCACCTTATATCTTCTGTTTATGTGTGTGATGATCTATTCTGTTTTACTGCACCTGTTTACTTTCTTAAGGTTAATAAAGTTCTGATGCACTGATTAAAGATCAACATTTAATGAATCATAAGTTTACTAATATACGCTGGTCGCTTTAGACACAGTTGTCTATATACGCGGTTTCCCATAACTAAAGTAGCGTATACAAATCTGATTGTGAAATGAAAATTAATTGATTTGATAATACTGATTCATGACCCCCCCCTCTCAGTATTATTTCCAACAATTGGTATCAGAGCAGGTCCTTCAGAAGAAGCTTGATCGCTTGAAAGAAGATCTATCATCATGAGCAACTACGAAAAAGAGGCATCTATCAGGCCACCAATCTTTGATGGGAGCAACTTTGTCTATTGGAAGGTAAGAATCACAGCCTATCTTCAATCTATTGGTACAGAAGTTTGGGATATCGTGGAAATAGGATACACATTTCCATCAGCAACTCCTACAGATACAGATGGTAAGAAACAATATGAAACAAATGCAAAGGCTGTCAATACTCTATTAGGGAGTTTATCTCAATCAGAATTCGTCAAGGTTATGCAACTCAAAAATGCAAAAGAAATATGGGACAAGATCATTCTGAGCTATGAAGGAGACGATCAAGTAAAACGTGCAAAACTACAAACTCTCAAAATTCAATATGAAAATCTCAGAATGGACAATGATGAAAGTGTGGATAATTATTTCTTACGTATAGATGAGATTGTTAATCGTATGAAAAACTTGGGTGAAGAAATAAAAGAAGTTACTTTGGTTGACAAAATGTTAAGATCCTTGTCTTCTAAGTTTGAATAAAAAGTTTCTGCCATAGAATAAAAGAAGGATCTACAGAGCATTACCATGTCACAGCTGCACAGAATCCTAACTGCTTTTCAAATGAGAAAAGGGGGACCATCCAATAGGAGAGAAGCTACATTCAAAGCTTCAGGAAAAGAAGATTACAATGAGTCAGGACATATGTCGGAAGGAGAGGAAGAACCAAACTTTGTCAAGAACCTTCAACGTGGTTCTGGAAGATTCAGAGGTAATCTACCTTTCAAATGCTTTGCTTGTGGAAGAGTCAGTCACTATGCAGCCAAGTGTCCTCATAAAGCCAAGCTTGACAAAGGTAAGGAACCAATTAGATGGAACAAAAAACATAATGTAAGTAAGAAGAGCTATTATACTCATGAAGACAGTGATGGATTTTCAATTAGTGATGAAGACGAATAATGTAATGATTATAGACTTTTGATGGCTTTTGAAGATGATGATTTCTTGGATGCTATAGATGAAGATGATCTCTATGACGAAATTTCTAAACTTAAAATCTGTTTAGAAGAAAAGAGTATGATCATAGATACTATGACATTCCAACTTGCTAAAAGGGAAAAACACAATGAAAAGTTAGAATGTGAAATTGTGGGACTTAGAAAAGATATTGAGAAAACTAAAGCTCTTAATCTTAGATTTTCTAAAGGATCTGAAACTTCAGATGAGATTATCAAAGTGCAGTGTTCTCCTCTAATCAAGACAGGTCTCAGATATTCTGAAGAAGCATCTCAAGCACAGAATCCATCCACCTCCAAAAGTTATCTTGATGCAGCAAGGAGAAGTGAATAGGTTGACAATCAACAGCAAAAATCAGATCACCAGGTAAATCAGGGTCAATCTACTTCAAGCATGAACAAAGATCACTAAGTAAATCAGGGGCAATCTACTTCATCGATGAACAGAAGCTACAACTAACCGCAGGTAAATCATTCTCAATTTGCCTCAAGAATAAATGCCTATTGAAACTACAATCACCGAGATGGTAGGTTTGATAATTGAAGGAATTTCTTCAATGGCCAATGTTTCTTTTGTCATAACTTTGGACACAAAGCAGCTCAATGTGTGGCCTACAAGACCATCATGACCAGAGAAGCACGAAATCAAGAGAAAGTGACTAGAATCATGAAAAGAACCTACAATAACTTTTCTCCTCTTGAAAATGGAATAGAATGTTCTATTTGTAACAACTTCAGTCATAAAGATTCTGAATGCAGGAGTAGGTTTCAACAAACAACACAGAAGGAGAAAGCTTCATTGAGTCCCATAATATGGAGAAAGAAAGAACTGCAACCAGAAAGATGTGGTATAGCCTTATATGTGGAAGGATAGGAAAACCAGTGGTACATCGACAATGGATGCTCGAAACATATGACAAGTGATAAAGAAAAACTTCAACCATATAGTGCTTTAGAAAAGGAGAGGAAGGTCTCATTTGGAAATGACACCCCTGCACTCATAAAAGGTAAAGGTTCTGCTCTTTTGAAAGAAAAGGTCAAAGCTGGAAATGTCATGTATGTTGATGGCTTAAAGCATAATCTATTGAGTGTCAGTCAAATGTCTGATCAAGGAAATGAGGTAATATTTTGATCAAATGGATGTATTGTCTGTGAGCTTGATACAGGAGAAACAATGATCAAAGGCATAAGAACTCCTAATAATTTATACATACTCAAGGGAGGACAACAACAATGCTATCTAAGCAAGAATGATGAACATTGGCTATGGCACAGAAGATTGGGACATCTAAGCTTCTCTTAGATGAGGAAAGCATGCAAATATCAAGCGGTTCATGATCTCCCTAACATCAGAATTCCAGACAGTACAATATGAAAATCATGTCAGTTTGGTAAGAAAACCAAAACTGATTTTCCTGAGAAGGAAGGATCAGCTAGTAAGCCACTTGAACTTGTCCATATTGATGTATGTGGTCCATCCAGGAAAAGGTCACCTCGAGGAGAAGAATACTTCATATTATTCATAGACGACTTTTCCAGGATGTATTGGATAGGACTCCTGAAGCATAAAGATAAAGCTTTCGAAAAGTGCAAAGCATTCAAAGCCTTGGTTGAAAACGAGTCAGATTGCAGAATCAAATGCCTCAGGTCTGAGCGAGGAGGGGAATTTATCTCGAATGAATTCTTCGATTTTTGTGAAGAACATGGAATAAGAAGGGAATTCTCTACTGCAAGGACTCCTCAGCAAAATGGAGTAGTAGAAAGGATGAACACAATGGTTCAACAAATGGCTCATGCTATGCTTGATGAGTTTGGAACTCCTGCAACCTTTTGGGGTGAAGCTACATTTGCTGCCGTTACTATTCTCAACAAGACAAACATCCGGGGAAACAACACTCAGACTCCTCATGAACTTTGGTATGGTAAGACTGTTATAGATATTTTTGTGCCTTACAACAATAAGCATGAAATGTCCATAATCCAAGGGATCCGAAGTCTGTAAACATGTTGTTCCTACCCCTAGGGGAACAAGGCCAAAAAACCACAGCAATTCACAGAAGTTCTCCACCAGAAACTGCTCAAAAACAAGTCAATTCAGGATCAATTCAGAAGCTCCACTAGCTGCCTACGTTGAAATGCAGAGCTTACACTGGCTAGTTGCATTGCAACGCAGGTAGAAGCACTACCAGGGTGCACTGAGCGGGAAATGACAAATGTTAGGGTCTCTTGTGAAAGGTGTCAAGACTGTGGAAGCTTCCAGAATCTTCCTCCATGACACTTGCCTTGATGATTTCGACTAAGTGATGAGTAAGAGGCTCTTAGCCTCCAAGTGGAAGTAAGAACTGACAGAGAGAGAGGACACTAGTCAGATCACAAGCTGACTCATCTTCACTCCAAACATCTATATATAGATCTCTTCTCCATGGGAACTAGAGGCTGGAATTTTGTTATTGCAAAGAATTGTTGTTGGTTTGAGACTGGAATCATTGGGTGCTTAATGCTTTGAAGGAAGGTGAAGATAGGAATTTCATTTGCTGGGAAGGAGATGCTGGATTGGACCTCTATTGGTTGTATCTCCTCCTGAACCTTGTTATTCATCAATAAAGCTATCTTGGTTTCTCCTATATGCTGATGTGTCTTTGATGTATGATTGCATTAGTGTATTTGGTTTATTTCTAATCCTGAACTAGTTATGAATATGAATCTATGTCTTTGTGTAGTGTTCTTCTCTTGTGATCTTGCAGGAACCTGTTGAAGCTGGGCGAGAAAGAAGACAAGTAGCTGGGAACTCCCAAAGAGAAGAGAAACCAGATCGAGGGACAAACGGAAGACGCCAGTAAGTCCATCTACTTCTCTTCATTCTCATTTCATAAAGGAAGAATACTAGAATAGCTGTCTTTGTTTGTTGCTAAGGCATTGTCACACCTTAGGTGGATAGGATCGTCCTGCACAGGAATTTTTCCCCACAACAAATTGGCGACTCCACTGGGGAGATTTGTTTAGTCATTTTATTTGTGTTTCTATCATTGGTTATTTCATAGACTCAACAGAAACAATCGAACTGCATCTGCTATTCTCAGATGCAAAGTAGACAGCTGCTGCTTTGATCCAATCACTGGATTTGTTTATGATCTGAATGATTGACTCACAAATGATTTGATGATCCTTTGTGATAGATCTTAGCCCTTCTTCAAAGCATCCCTTTGATTGCACCTTGCTTGTTGCTTTGATTTGGCCTGAAACTGTAGATTAAATAGCAAACCGTGACCCAGTACCCAGAGGAAAACTCTCGTTTCTTCAGCCCAGGCTCTGTGAAGAGACTCTGCATTTCAACGCAGTTCCCGTGAAGGCTACCTGCGTTGAAATTCAGTTTTCCTGTTATACAGGTGCGCTGATCCAGTTTTTCCTTGTGCAGCTGGGGTTCTCTGCTCTGTTTTGCCTTGTTTTGATCTCTGATTTTTGTAGCCTGTAACCAGCATAGGTACCAGTCTGATAACCCCTTTTCTCTGCTTAAATTCTGCCTCCTTTTGTACAAAAGACTGTGAGTGTTTTTATGTGTTTGTGGTGTCATTTACAGTTTCCTTTTGCAAGAGTGAAATAGTCATCCTGTAGCCCTTGATTCAGATCTATTGATTGTGATCTTAGGAGAGAGTTCGTTGGCTGTTTACAGTTGGTTATACATTCATTTTTGCTTTTGGTTTGAGTTTGTCTCTTTTAAGTGTCAAAACAAGTAGTTCATTTCGGAAATCGTTAAGTGTTGTAATCTCTTCTACCCTTTCTGATTTCGGAAAAGTAAACTTGTTTGTATTGGTCATTTAAAAGCAAATTCAAAGTTGTACAAAAAGCTTTCTTTTTAGGCATCAATATTAAGAAAGCGGAAAACAAACACCTGCATTGTGCATTTGCATCTTGATAGTTTGCATGTTTGATTTAGGAAAAGTGCATTTTAGAGTGTGCTGATTGCTCTCTGAGAAAAGATGGTGTCTTTCTTTTCCCTTTGTAGCTAGGATTTTCATTGTTGAAAAAGAGATAAAATTTGCTTATCATCTTTTAGATTGCATTTAGGAAGTTGTCTATACATCTTGTGGTGAACCTCAAAAGCCAAACTTCTAAGAAAGATCAACATAAAATAAACTGAATGAACTTAATAACGCTTTGTAACGTAACGCACAACATAGAGGTCTAGGATAGAGACGTGCTCCGGCGTCGTAAAACCTGGTATCTGTTGGCCTCGCTGATGGTGGGTGATTCCTCCTGAGGGACCAAAAGTGCCAGTACGGATTGTGCTCCCACGTACCATCGCGTATATATTGGGAGACCCCTATAGGCTTAAAACCTTTATCCTTAGGAAGCTGTGTCGACCGCCCTACTGATCGCAATGCACCGAACACAGCATTCGGGAAGATTGACTACCGTACCGTAAAACGTATTCTACAGTTTTGTGATTGGTTTGGCACACCCTCTACCTAGATCTCCAGAGCAATCTTTTGGACTTTTTCAGACTCTATAACGGAAAAAGTCCATCCGAGCATTTGTCACTTCGGGCTCATTAAAACATCGAAGGCGACTAGAGTCATCTTTAGCTTCTTCTCGACTCTTTAAAACTAAAAAAGCAAGTTGTGTCTAAAGCGTCATTAAAATTTATTTTAACGGAATAATCAATCACCCTTATTCCCGCGTTGATCTTTCAGTTGAGAAAATGGAGCCCTCCAACCAAGGAATTCCCATTGGTGGAAATCTTAGTCCCTTCTCCTCTTGGGGAGATGTTGGAGCGCCCCATATGGCCACATTGTTGCTTCCAGGACTGACAATAGGCTTGCCTGTCTGGCTCTTCTCAACTAATGTTGTTCAAAACACCACTACTCCTGAACAATCGAATCAGCAGTTAGACCAGTCCAGAGCTGCCCACCAGCCTTCTACTTCCTATAACTCTTCCTCTCCTCCTTCCTCTTCGCATGATGGAGCTGGCAAAGCCAAAAGCCAAGCTCCTAAGGAGAAGAAGGAGAAGAATAAGAAAGAGAAGAAGAAGAAGAAGCCAAAAGCGACTGGGGGCAAGCGAATGGCGTCTAATGAAAATCCACACACTGTACTGACTAGACCTAAATCGCCATGTGTCATATGCAAGGGAGACCACTTTCACAGAGATTGTCCCTGCATCCTCGGATACTAAGGGACTGGTCTCCCCGCTTGCACAATTCGGTTGCGTCAACCTCTGATAGCCATGTTGACAGCACACCATCAACTGGTGAAAGTGAAGCCACAGGACAGAGAGGGAAAGCTAGATTTCCCTGCAAACTGTGTGAAGGCAACCATGCCATCCACCGTTGTCCCTTCTTAGATGAGGTTAAGAGAGTTTTGGAAGATCGCCCGATTTTACGAGCGCAACTTCCTCCTGGATATCAAAAACTCCTGCCAAGTCCTTCACCAGTTGAAAATCCGGCTGGCCCGCCTAGGTGGTCAGCCGAAGCACCTATCATTGAGGATGAATCGTCTAAATCCATACCTGACGAAAGTCAAAAGGTTGAGGCAGCAGTTGACCCGGTTTTGCCTTCAGAGGCTCTATCCTCGAATGATACCATCATAGAAGAGAATGAAGACGACACCGTCCAAATTCTCTTCATCAACACAGACTCCGACGAACAAGGGGGCAATGTGCCCATTCCTTTATCACAGGAAGGAACTTCGTCAAGGTCATACCCGGCCGTATATTCGGTCCCACCACCAAGCAACCTAGTTGTGTCCTTCGACTGGAACCAACTAGGCAGACCCGGGTTGCCAGCAACCATACCATTCAGAATTATCGTCCAAATATACAGAATGGTAATGGCTGGCACTATCATTGATGAGGGGGCATCTGTGAGTATCCTTTCCTCTATTGCTTGGAAAGCGCTTGGTTCGCCAGCGCTTTTTCCTGAAATGAGAAATCTGACAGGCTTCGAAAAAGGAACCAGTCGACCTTTAGGGATCCTCCCCAATGTGCCCATAACATTGAAAGGGAAGACCGTTCAAATGAACGTGATGGTCGTTCAAGGACCCTTGGATTATAACCTACTCATTGGACGAGACTATATATATTGCATGAGAGCCATAATCTCATCACTCTTTAGAGTAATGTGTTTTCCGCATGAAGGAAGAATGGTCAAGCTCATGGACCAACTTTCGTTCCACGGATCCCGCATCGCAAATAGTCATATACCATCCCTAAATGGTCCCTTCACTCAAGAAATGTCTCAACCCACGGTCCGTCCTCCTGATGAGCGCGAGTAATCTGGGAGGATATGACAGGAACCCAAGGGGCATGCGTCCTGGTCTACTTCGGCAGGAAAACTTTGGGTATAAAGTAGGTTTCCGCGGGAGAATATGACTAGTCTGTACCCCGTCCGTCTAGGAAGAGGGGTTATTCTAGAATAGGACTCTCTTGTCAAAGTTATGTGTTTGGCGCCAAAGTCATTCACCTTTGTCTATCTCGGTAGACACCGCCGAAGAAGTGTTTTGTTTGGAAGGCAAACGAAACTATCTTTGGGTAGCCTGAAAGAGGTAGGCCTCTCTCGGTAAAACAATTGTTTTGGCGGAGGAGAAGTAGAGGTAACCTTGAAACTTTGTTTTATACCTGGGGGCATGCAAACCTTTTGGAGTGCAAGCAAGGGCGGCTATTTATTTTTAAAATTTTTAGGTCCTCCCTTTAAACCCGTAGGTCTAACCCTTTAAACTCGTAGGATTAGTCGTTTCCGAACATGCATAACGAAAGGATCTGGAGCAAAGCTTTGTAAGATGAAGCTCCATAAAAAATAGAATCTTAATGAGACATTCTTACCTTATGACTGGATAATTGAGCAGTTTTAGCATACAGTTCATGCTCATTAAAAAATAAATGCAAGATCCAAGCAGTTTTAGTGCATAGTTCATGCTCGTTAAAAAATAAACATAAGATCGAGCAAATGTTTCCACCTGTGTTTAAGCTCGTTAAAAAATGAACTATTCCGGTAGATAACCGCGGTGAACGTAATATCATCAGCCATTGAAGCCTTGGTCGTGTTTGCCCGCCACCTCCACTTTTTCCATTAGCCGATCATTCACCTCCATATGATTGTTTACCCATTTTAAGGAACAGCTGCGAAGAGTGATTTCACTAGCCATCCTTGTGACACTCCCGTGACTTGGAAATTCCAATCCTTCCCTGGAATCAGCTGCTACCCCTTTTATCACTCGTTCCTCAAAAGACGAGTCTTCTTTAAGCTCTTTTCATCTGACTCGTAAAATATGAAAAGGTTGCCGAGTTTTGGCCTTCCAGCTCATTCAAGTGACCGGAAGAGCTATCCCTCCTCTAGATTTTAATCTTTTTGGACCTGAGGGATTATTGCACAAAAAGATCGAGCGCTTGTTTTATTCAGCTCGTTAAAAAAGATCGAAAATTCATCCCTTCTGTATTGTTTTATACTTTTTCGGACTTAAGGGATTAGATGACGAAAAAGGACCTTTGGAGTTAACTTTATGTACCTTTTCAAACTCTCTAAAAATGAAAAGGACCGAGTTATCCTTGTCGTTAGACTCGTTAAATGCATTAAGTAGCGACAAACTTGTCTTTAGACGAGAACGAGTTTCCCTATCGCTAGGCTCGTTAAAACATAGCGATGGGCTTGCCCGAAGGGCAGGTTATAGAACAAGCATATGTTATCCTCCTCAAGCTTGATAAAAATAAAGAGGTACTGGTCAGCAATGACTGGGGAAAAATCGGGAGAAACTCGAGAAAACTTTGATGGTAGCAAGTCGCTCTTGAACATGACACTTTTCCTCCGTACCACAATCGGGTTGGGTTGTTTCATTCACCGGTCACATCACCATGGTCTCGCCATACCATCCATATTTGGGGTAATGCTACCGATCCATCGCATCAGTGTCGCCATATGTTCAAGAGAAGCCGTTCAGAGAAGTCACCTGTGTCCCATCCACTACCATACATTATACTCTTTCATGACCGCCACCCTGAATTATATATCACCGGATCGTTTTCACCTCCATCAAAATCATTAGCTCCGTTCCGTGTCATTGATGTGGGATTCATTAAGGCCCTCCTTTGACGGATCGCTTCTTGTCGACATCAGCTCATTATCCAAGAAGTTGATCTAGGAACACCCCCCTCAGTACTTTGAAGCTTGCATGCCTCAATGGCAAGTTTCTCACTTCCGGCGATAGGTATACATCAATGACCTTCGACTGAAAGATTTTGCATGGTGTTCGACGCCAAGTCCTCTATTCACACCACGTGAATTGTACTGCAGTACCTTGAGGGTCATCATCACTATCGGTGATTCCTCTCGCACTTGTTAACAGTTTACATCATTGACTGGTAATCAAGCGATGTCTTTCCATGTTCGACTTCAGAGCAATTCTCACATGGATCGACTTGTACTTAGAGTGAAGATCAAACGAGATTGAAGACCCCGGATCTAGTTTCATCCATCCGGGCTATGATATATATTCAGAAAATAAAGATATGAAAATGTACAGCTTGGCAGCACAGATAATCATCCTACCAAAAGGATGATGGCTCTTTCAGAATCATCAGTCTATCATCAGACGATTTTCTGTTATATGTACATGAAAATGAATTTATAAAGCTGAGCATGGGAATGCCCGCTTCAGCTAGATCATGAAAAAAGTATGAAAATAATGTATTGTATTGTATTGTATTACAGGTCTCCTCCCAGCATTGAATGAACTTCGGATCCTCCTAATAAAGCATTTCACCCGATAAACGGCCTCATACTTTAGGGGGCAACTGTTATAGACATTTTTGTGCCTTACAACAATAAGCATGAAATGTCCATAATCCAAGGGATCCAAAGTCCCTAAACATGTTGTTCCTACCCCTAGGGGAACAAGGCCAACAAACCACAGCAATTCACAGAAGTTCTCCACCAGAAACTGCTCAAAAACAAGTCAATTCAGGATCAATTCAGAAGCTCCACTAGCTGCCTGCGTTGAAATGCAGAGCTTACACTGGCTAGTTGCATTGCAACGCAGGTAGAAGCACTACCAGGGTGCGCTGAGTGGGAAATGACAAATGTCAGGGTCTCTTGTGAAAGGTGTCAAGACTGTGGAAGCTTCCAGAATCTTCCTCCATGACACTTTCCTTGATGAGTTCGACTAAGTGATGAGTAAGAGGCTCTTAGCCTCCAAGTGGAAGTAAGAACTGACAGAGAGAGAGGACACTAGTCAGATCACAAGCTTACTTATCTTCACTCCAAACATCTATATATAGATCTCTTCTCCATGGGATCTAGAGGCTGGAATTTTGTTATTGCAAAGAATTGTTGTTGGTTTGAGACTGGAATCATTGGGTGCTTAATGCTTTGAAGGAAGGTGAAGATAGGAATTTCATTTGCTGGGAAGGAGATGCTGGATTGGACCTCTATTGGTTGTATCTCTTCCTGAACCTTGTTATTCATCAATAAAGCTATCTTGGTTTCTCCTATATGCTGATGTGTCTTTGATGTATGATTGCATTAGTGTATTTGGTTTATTTCTAATCCTGAACTAGTTATGAATATGAATCTATGTCTTTGTGTAGTGTTCTTCTCTTGTGATCTTGCAGGAACCTGTTGAAGCTGGGCGAGCAAGAAGACAAGTAGCTGGGAACTCCCAAAGAGAAGAGAAACCGGATCGAGGGAAAAACGGAAGACACCGGTAAGTCCATCTACTTCTCTTCATTCTCATTTCATAAAGGAAGAATACTAGAATAGTTGTCTTTGTTTGTTGCTAAGGCACTGTCACACCTTAGGTGGATAGGATTGTCATGCATAGGAATTTTTCCCCACAACAAAGACTCCTACAGTAAAATACTTCAAAACTTTTGGAAGCAAATGTTACATCAAAAGAACTGTTGAAAACCTTGGCAAGTTTCAACAAAGAGAAGATGAAGGCATTCTCCTTGGTTAATCTTCCCACAACAAAGGATATAAGTATTACAATAAAAGACTTGGAAAAATTGTTGAAAGTATTGATGTAGTGGTTGATGAAGAAGAAAATATTCCTAGGCAGGTAAAATTCGAAGATTTCGAAGATGATGAGGACTATCCTTCAACATCAAATCAGACTTATGATGAAGAATAAACCTATGAGGCACAAGAAGAACAGACAAGGGTAGAAGAAAAGACTCCATCCAGGTACATTCATAAGAATCGTCCAGAAACTCAAATTTTGGGGCAGAAAGTGGCAGGTGTACAAACAAGAACAACTATCTCATAAGCTTCAAGCTATCTAGCATTTCTTTCCTCCACTGAACCACGAAATGTAAGTGAAGCATGCAGAGATGAATGATGGGTCAAGGCCATGAATGAAGAAATTGAGCATATTGAAAAGAGTAATACTTGGGAGTTGGTTCCTAGACCGAATGATAAGAATGTCATAGGGACAAAATGGATATTAAAAAACAAGCTGAATGAAAATTGAGATGTTATTAGAAACAAGGCCAGACTTGTTTGTAAAGGGTATGCTCAATAAGAAGGTATAGACTTTGAAGAAACTTTTTCACCGGTTGCAAGACTTGAAGCCATAAGAATGTTCCTTGCTCTTTCTAGCTTTTAGAAGTTCAAAGTATTTCAAATGGATGTGAAATTTTCCTTTTTAAATGGAGACTTAGAAGAAGAAGTGTATATTGAGCAACCAAATGGATTCATCCTTGGAAATGATCCAAAACTTGTATGCAGACTTAAGAAGGCACTCTATGGTATTAAACAGGCTCCAAGGGCTTGGTATTATCATCTGGACAAATACCTCCATCAACAAAGTTTTTCAAAAGGATCAGTAGATAGCAATCTATATATAAAAATTGATAATGATAAATTGCTAATACTTGTTGTGTATGTTGATGATATCATCTTTGGTAGCAATGAAGAAGCCATGAGTCAAAACTTTGCTTTGGTGATGCAAAAAGAATTTGAAATGTCCTTGCTTGGTGAACTAACATGTTTTCTTGGTTTACAAGTCCAACAAAATAAAGATGGTATCTTTTTATCACAAACCAAGTACCTCAAGCAGATCTTGAAGACATATGGCATGGAAGATTCGAAAACAGTATGTACCCCTATGGTAACAGGATGCAGCCTCAGTGAAAATGATTATTCAGCAGCAATACATCAACCAACCTATAGATCCATGATTGGTAGTCTGATCTATCTGACATGTACCTAACCAGACATCATGCATGTAGTGGGAATAGTTGGAAGATTCCAGGAAAATCCAGAAGAAGCACACCTTCAGGCAGTTAAAAGGATTTTCAAATGTCTTAAAGGAACACAAAGTTATGGCTTATGGTATCCTAGAGATATAGATCTCATACTTCATGCATATACAGATGCAGATTGGGCAGGAAGCGTGGATGACAGAAAAATCACTAGTGGTGGTGCATTCTTTACGGGTTCCATATTGGTATCTTGGTTCAACAAGAAACAAAGTTTAATTGTTTTATCTACAGCTAAAGTGGAATATGTGGCTACTACATCTTGCTGCACACAGCTCCTTTGGATGATGCAAACTTTGCAAGATTTTCAAATCACTTGTACTCCACCTATCTCCATTTTATGTGATAATACAAGTGCAATCACAAAGAATCATGTCATGCATTCAAATACCAAGCACATACCTATCAAATATCATTTTCTCCGAGAACAAGTGCTTGAACAAAAGGTCAAATTGGAGTATGTTCCCTCCAAGGAACAAGTTGCTGATATACTCACCAAACCACTGCGTAGGGAGACATTTGAATACCTGAGATAGAAGCTAAGAGTAGTTGATGCATCATCTTGTTGTTGAAACTTGTCTGTTTCAGAGAAAAGTGGTTGTACGCGAGTTTCATGTGGAGCATCCGCATACATACGCTGGTTTCCGTGGATACAATTGCGTATATGTTGATTTGAAGACAACAGTGGGCTAGACTCAGGATGAAAAGAGTTTGATATGGGTCTGACAGAGACCATTTGGCACAGGTTCAGGGGGAGCATATACTTCTAATAATTCATTGTTGGCATTATATTAGAAGACCTTGGTACAACTTCACAGTTGCTTTTGATTCAAGTGGAACAGGTGTAGAGGGTGATCATGGTTGATGGTCTGAATGGTGATTGATAGATGTTGTTGATGACTATCATAGTCTTGTCTTAGATATTTGGTCTCTATGTCATGTATTTCTTTTATTATCAAGGTCATGTAACGACCTATTTTGGTTCCCCACTATGCCTGGGATGGATGATGTAATATTCTTGTTGTATCATGTATAAATTTTTGGTATATCCCCATGTGGTTGGGTGGATGAGTCAATATTGGTATATCCCCACTTGGTTGGGAGATGTATGTATGTATGAGCCTTTGGTGATAGGAAGGTCATTTATGATGTATAAAGTCATGTTTCTTCTTATAGAACATCTTCTTGCAGAACTTGCTTACAGTCAGGGGGAGCATGGACAGCACAGCAGAGCAGAGATTTCAGCATGTACTCAGGGGGAGCATAACCCTTTTCCCTTGATGACAAAGGGGAAGAGTGACTTGGGGCTGCCATCAAGTCCAAAGGGGGAGATTGTTGGAATTGTGACACAGGCTTGGACTATAGCACAAGTATTGTCCTTGATGGCAACTCACTCAGCAAATCACTCAGATGACAGTTCAGGCTCATAGACTCTTAGAATAAAGGAAAAGGAGGTATATGCAGGTTCCTGTAAACCAAGCCATGTATAAATGCGGATTCACAAACTAGAAGGCACGTATGCGTATACACGCACTTTCATGCACATAAAAGCGCATACAGTTTGGAAAACTTGGATTTTGGTCCTTGGTATTTGGACCTATGGTTTTGGACCATGGTATCTTGCCCGAAGTGTTGAACCTGGGTATTTGGACCCAGGTATTGGTTCTAAGTGGTTTTGGACCATGGTATTGAGTAAGGCCTAAGACTATAAAAGGGGAACGAGATCACTAGGCAAAGCACTCAAGCATTGAATATCTTACGAAGAGCAAGCTCTAGAATACTGGTCATTGGGTTATGGTGCATAGCTGGATCTGAATCAAGGAGGAACCTGAGCGCTAGAAGAAGGATAAGTTCTATTGATGGGTCAAGATCTTAAGGCTTGAAGAGAAGTACCTTTGTGTGATTTTGATCTTTTATATTTGGCGCATGACTTGATCTGTAAATCTGATGATCTGGGTATAACTAATGGTTGAATAGTTGAAAAGGGTAAATTATCTTTTACAGATTTGTACGCAAGTTCAGCATAGCAAAGCCGCGTATACACAATGGTTCGGTAATTCAAAATAGCATATACACAAGTTTGCCTTAATATAACAGCGTATGCACTCAGGTTCTACATATTGAAGTAGCATATGTCTCATAAAATATGTTTTAGCTACTTCTGTTTATTATTGCAGTGTTCTAGGTTTAGGATTGGTTTCTGGTTATTGTTACTATTTTCTGGTTACAACATTTAGAGAAGTGATTGTTTGAATCATTTTTTGGTTGGTGAAAAGGAGATTGGTCGATGCAGATATATTTTATGTTTGATTGATGTCACTGATGGATCCAATCTAAAATTTTATGAAACGTGATCCCTGGAAGAAAAGAGAAGGTTGTAGCCTTCTATAGGTCAGCACCTACGTACTAGTACATCAGCTAGTACAAGAGCTAAGGGGGTTGTAGCTCCCTTCCAGGAGAAGCTGGAGAATGAGAGAAGGTTGTAGCCTTCTGCAGGTAGAAGCCTACGTACTGGTATAAGACTGCACTAGTACAGATATATTGTAAAAATAATTTTCTTATTAAAAGAAGATAGAGAAGAATTGCAACAAGTGGTTTTCACCCACATTGGGTTTCCACCTTATATCTTGTGTTTATGTGTGTGATGATCTGTTCTGTTTTAATGTACCTGTTTACTGTTCTTAAGGTTAATAAAGTTCTAATGCATTGAGTAAATGTCAACATTTAATGAATCATAAGTTTACTGATATACGCTGGTTGCTTTAGACACAGTTGCGTATATATGCAGTTTCCCATAACTGAAGTAGCGTATACAAATCTGATTGTGAAATGAAAATTAATTGATTTGATAATACTGATTCACACCCCCCCCCCCCCTCAGTATTATTTCCAATAGAAACAACATTATTTTTCAAGGGAAACAACTTGTATGGGCTCAGATTATTCCAAAGATTTGTAAAAGCTACCTTGAAATCCCAGAGGAGACACAGGTCACCCGGACAAGGCACATTACACCTGAAGTCATAGATAGAGGGAAACCCTGGGCCTATTTCGATGGTGCAGCCCAAGATCAAGGTTGCAGTGGAGGCATCATTCTTCACATATCCGAATCACACTACTACCATATCAACCTGGGGCTGGGAAATGGCACTAACAACTTTGCGGAACTCATGACCCTCTGCCACCTGTTACATTTCGCTACATACAAAAACTGTAGACAACTACACATATTTGGGGACTCTACGATGGTCATAAATTGGTTCAATTGCACTACTACATGCCATGATTATTCGCTCAGAACAATACTGGATGATGTTTTATTTTTAAAATCACAATTTGATCTTGTTTCTTGCACTCATATCTACATGGAACGTAATGCAGCCGCAGACAGGTTATCGAAAGAGGCAACAAATCATCCTTGAGGAGAATGGTTTATCAGAGAGCACACCCCAACACAGGTCTATCAGTACTACCATAGACCATATATAGACCATGAACTACAGAGGGTAGACTGGCCCTAGTTACAACACTTTTTGTTAATATTTATGAACAATTTTTTTTGGATATGTAAATATATTAGTATATGAACTTTATCAATATACCCAAACAGGGGTTCTTTGTAAGTTTTTATTAGTTTTGCAACACTTCATAGATGACTAAGGTCTCTTTACTGCATATGCCAAGGGCATCTACAATATGTAATTTTCTTGATAATGAAAATTACGATTTTTCTTTCTGGTAAAAAAAGATTAGCAAACTTCTTATTTATCTATTTACTAGCACAATTACATTAATAAATTTGGTCGATAAATACCTATAGGCGTATATCAACCAGATTTATATGAAAATTAGTATATAATACTGTCCACTTTTATATATATCAAATGTACATTATTGTACATTAACTATACAAATGTATTTAAATGTTAATCTATATATTAATGTATTTAAATGCACATTATTGTGCATTAATGCACTTTAGTGTGTGTACATTATTGTTATGCACACTAATGTATATTAACTAAAGTTCATTGATCTATAGTAATGTTTATTAATGTAATGTATAATCCCTTCGGTTTTTACTATTAATCGCTTGGGTTTCTAAGCAACCACATTAATAAATGTGGTTGCTAATTATCAACCCTTAGGAATATTGTTAAACACTTGGACTAAAAAACTAAAAGAATCGATATAAACCCAACACAATAATAAACCCAAGGGGTTAATGCTAAAACCACAAGGGATTATCAACCCAATGGAATTAATTACAAATCCTTTGAATAATATTATACGTTGTGAATATGAACCTTAGATTAATAAACCCAAGGAATTGATATTATAAACCAAAGTTTTGTAATATACCTAATGGGTGAATACTAAAACCCCAAGGGATTTTAAACCTGAGGGAACAATATTAATCCAATGCATAATAAACCCAAGGGAATAATAAACACAAACAATAAAAATTATAAACCCAAGGTATACAAACCCTAAGATAAATATTACAAACCCTAAAATAAAATATTCACACAATACCTATCACAATGCGACCTTTGACCATGGTTGACTATGCTTGACAATGAGTGTTTTTCATATCGATACAATCTTTGGCACAATGGTTCATTGGACCATGGTTTACTATGGTTGATTTTCACAAAGCGATATTTGGCCATCGTTGACCTTGGTCAGATATGGTTTTGCATGGATGACCATGATTCATATTATAACTACAAGGGAATAATAAACCCAAGGGATTGATATTATAAACCCTACAGAATAATAAACCCAAGAGATTACTACTATAATCCATTGGGATTATGAACCCAAGGGAATAATCCTTAGGGAATAATATTAAACCCTAGAGATATGAACACTTAGATCGAAAGGGATTGATATTATAAACCCAAGGGAAAAATAAACACAACAGATAATAAACCAAAGGGATTGATATTATGAACCCAAGGGATAAAAATTATAAACCCTAAGATAAATATTATAACCTTAAAATATACATGATTGACCATGTTTGACCATGGTTCATTTCCATATGGAGACAATCTTTGTCATAATGCGATGTTAGCGCATGGTTTTCCATGCTTCATTGATTTTCATATCAACACAATCTTTGTCACAACATGGCAATGCACCATGGTTGAACATGTTTGATTTTCATATTATGACAATCTTTGTCACAATGTGACATTTTACCATGGTCGACCATGGCTGGCCATCATTGATGTTGGACCATGGTTAAACATGCTTGATCATTGTTTATTTTCATGTCGTGACAATCTTTGTCACAATGCGACAATCAACCATGGTTGAACATGATTGACCATGGTTGACCGTGATTTATATTATGAACCCAAGGGAATTATAAACCCAAGGGATTAATATTCAAAATCGAAGGGATTATAAACCCAATGGAATAATATTAAACCTTAGGAATATCAACCCTTAGATTAATAAACCCAAGGTATTGATGTTATCAACCCAAGGGGAAAAAATTATCCCTAGCAACACTTTACAACTCATTATGAGGAAGATGTTGTAGTATCCATAAAATGAAACTTTAAATCAAAAAAATAATAATATTAAAGCATAATGCCAAAAATAAAAAAAAAATAAAAAAAAATTGATTCCATTCAATTTGTTATATTGTAATTTTTTATTAATAAAATTACAAATGCTTTTTTCCCAGTTAGAGATCATAATAAGATATCACATTAAAATACATTTAAATAATAATAATTCATATTTCAATATATATATGTTATGAATGGTATGTATACCGTATTAAAAAAATAAATGTAAAAAATAATAAAATATTATATGTATTCTTAGAGTTATAATATAATGATGTCCATTTTATATAAATATAAATAATATTATTAAGAACCATCAAAGATATGTTAGCTCTACAACTACCAAGCTTTTAAAGGAATCAAATTTTTGGAGGTGCAAACATTTCCTCAAGTTTTGAGTCATCTTGATCCCTCTATGCACTTGATATATATGGAGTTATGATGTATAATCTATGTTGGCAATATATATATACACACACACAATTGTGTTATGTTCCTTTTTCCACAAACTGGAAATCATGCAAGGAAGATGGTATGGATTTCATATTTGGTACAAGACACTAAGATCACATACTCAAAGGGAAGTGAAATTCAATATAGAAAGAGAGTGGAAATCAATATGAGTGTCTCAAATAGAAAGTTAAAGGAAAGCACAATGGATCTAAATCAATCAAGAAGAATCAAAAGAAGGAGACATGGCATTATCATGGGAAAATAGGAATTGTGGAGAAAACCTATTTGAAAAAGTGCAACGTGTTGTAGAAGAAGGTTAGAATTCTTGAAAGAAATGCATCAGCTAACCAACCAGTAAATCAATTAAAAAAATTACTTTCCTAGTAGGAACTCAAGTTGTGCATGTGCACACCATGTGGAATGAACATGTAATAAATTTTGGTTGCACTCATATCATAGTGAAGGATGTTTTTTTCTTTCCTCCCTAGATTACATTGTTGAGAAAAATATTTACATAATAGATGATTTTTTATTTTCCATTGCTAGTCATAACTACCTTTCATGCATGGAAAATTCCTAAATGTTTATCATTTTCCTAGCCTTAGCACAAATTTGTTAGCGATCTCTCAATTGGCATAAACTAGTAAAATTATTGAATTTCAGTAAAATCAGCTCATTGTTAAAGATCTAAAGATTTATAAGTCTATTATCGTAGAGATGAGTCTTCACTCAAGGGATATAGACTATATAATTTGTGTGACTTATATTTACCAAATGATAAACTGACTACTGTCATTGCAAAATCAAATGATTGGAGTCGACTTTAGCATGAACAACTCAAACATTTCAATTTTTAAAGTCTAAAGATAATGGCAACATGGAACGTTGTTGTTGTTCTATCAAAGGTTCTTCCACCTAATTGAGTATGTAAAGGATGTGTGTTGAGAAAGCTTCATCAAGGAGATTTTAACTCTGAGCAAGCATAGTATGTTTAGAAACCACTAGAGCTAATGCACAATGACCTTTGTTGCACTAATAAATCTTTATTGGTAAGTTTGAAGTATCATTAGGGGAATTTTGAGGTCTAAAATGGGCCTCCTAAAAAAAATGTACAACCAAAATAAAATTTATAAGAACCAATAGGATTCAAGATGTTGATGTCAACTATGGGGGATGATTCACCATTTTTGGGGTAAAAAAGTAAAAAGATTAAAAAATAATAAAATAATAAAACTACTTTTTCAACCCATATTTTAAACTTATCTCCCCAAGGTTTTAATCAAATTTTGAGTGGGAGTACCCGTTGGATGCTTTAATTCCTCATCCAATGATTACCCATCTTGCATACTTTCGATGGACATTTGTACACAACAAATGAGAAATACATGAAAAAACGTGATTGCAATCACATTTTTCATGTATTTTTCATTTTCGTGTAGTAGGATACATTGAAAGTATGCAACATGGGTAATCCTTGGATGATGAATCAAATTTTTCATCCAACGAGTGTTTTCGCTTGAAATGTGAGTAAACACATAGTGATATAAGTTGAAAATACGAGTTGAAAAATAGGTTTTGTCCATTTCCCTCTAAAATTTGATGATGTAATCTAATCTTATTTTGTGATTTCCACTATTATTTTTTAATTTCCTTACAAGGCCCATTTTAGACCTTAAAATTCCCCTAATGATTTTTACTTTTTTTTTTCTATGATTTTTCAAGATTTACTTAGGTCTATTTCTTCAATAATTAGAGTCGTATCTTTAAAATTTCAAGGAACTTAGAGCAGTGGTAAAAAAGAAATGTAATCGACCTATTAAATTTCTGTGATTTAATAATGGAAGGGTTAAAAGGCTATTGATTATTTGAACTTGTCAAAGAACTCATCATTATGAGGAATGTCATATTTGATGAGAAATATTCTATAACTAAGTGGTTGAACTCTTCTAGAATGTAGTACAATGACCTTTTTGATATCATCGAAGATAATGGATCGACTATTATTTTTCTCAACATTTCAATTTTTCAATCAACTGTTATTCCTAGGATGGTTGGTACTCAAACTCTTCTAACTAAAGCCATAACTTTTCTTAATTTACACTTTGAGGAACATATATATTCCTCAACATTATGTTTAACTCGGTAGGATATTAAAACAATTGACTCACTGGATATAATGTTATTGATGTTCCTTTAGCCTGGAAAACTTGTAGTCACAAGAAGCATACCAATATTGTGTTGATGGCTCATATTTATGAAATTCATGATCTGGAATCCTATGCTTATGCATAAGGGAAATCAAAATGGGAAAAAACTATATAAGCTAAGAAAGATTCTCTTTTGAAGAATCACATTTTGGAGTTAGTCCCTCTAGCACAAGGGAAGAATGTCGTAAAGTGTGGATGGGTATGTGAGACCAAATTCACTTCTAAAGGTGTTTTTCAATGTCATAAGGTTTGTTTTGTAACAAAAGGATTCTCACTACAAGAAGACACTGCCTACATTGAAAGCATTTCACATGTTGTGACGTTGAATTTTGTTCAACTGATGTTTTCCCTTATTACCTGTTTTGGATGGAAATTTTATTAAATAGATGTTAGGAGTGACTTCCTTCATGGTGACTTATGGGTGAAAGCATGAAGATGGGTTACACTTTTGGGCCAAATATGGCGATAAAATTTCAAGTTTTTCATCTTTTATCGAATTTAAGCCCTCAAAATTCATATAAGCATTGTGAATTTTAATTCAGAGTAAAAAGAAAAATTGTGGAGAATTATGTTGTTGTCTTAAGAGATATGTGCATGTTCACGTAGCATAACTTAGTCTAAAATGTGTAATTTTAAAGAATATATATATATATATATATATATATATATATATATATATATATATAATCATGATCTACATAGAGAGAGCTAAGTTTTCATATTAAAAAAAAATTTTTTATGTAAATTTTTTTATTATTATTTTTTGAAGTTGGCGAAGTAATATTTCAATTGTATTTTGCAAACACATGTGTTCATGTAAGGCTTTTTTCAAATATTGAAATAAATTGAGAAACCAAAAGTACCCTTTTCAAGAGGACTCGTAAACAAAGATAGTGGTATTTTTTGAAACTTTTTCATTGTGTATATTTTATGATATTGATTTTCTATTCAACCTCTTTAAAACGGTTCAAAAAATTTCAAGAATTGTGTTTAAAGGAAATTAGATGAAAAATATCATATGAATTTGAAAATGTCAAAATCATATGCCATTGGATAGAGGATTCCTTCATGAATCAAACGGGATCAACTCCGCCACCTAAGGAAAAATTTAGCCCTAATTTCTCTAGGGTACAAAATGGTGTTATAGGAAATTTTGCAGAAGGGATGTTGTAATTATGGATTTTAGGACTTAACAAGCTTGATCAAGCAGTTAAAACACTTGATCGAGCACTTTATTTCAAAATTCAAATAGCTCAATCAAGCCCTTACCGTGGTTAAATAAAGGCTCAATCCATCTTTAAAGCTCAATCTAGCCTATAGCTCGAACTAACTTGAAGGCTAGATCTATCTTATATCTAGATCTAGCATATAGCTTGATCTAGCTTTAAGGCTTGATCAAACAGCTTTTTTTAATTCTATGCCTAGGTTGTATTTGCCGGAAATTTCAAAAACATGGCTCGATCGAGCTCCCGACTAACCTCGGGTTACATTTATTAACCCCTCAAACAACTCGATCAAGCGCTTAAAAAATACTTGATCGAGTGCTTAAATGGCTTGACCGAGCCATATTTTTTCCCACCCAAACGTACCATCTCTAGCCAAAAAGTGTAACCCAGCTCCATCCTTTCACCCTTATCTAAAGAAAATTACAGGGAGCAACGTACTAGTTTTGTGGTAGAATATAATTATATTTATTGACTACATAAGTCAGTATGTGTTTTCAAGTAGGCACCCAAAGATTGGTATGGTAAGATTGGCTGATCCTTTATCAATCTTGGGTTAAAATGATGTGAATCTAACGACATTATTTATGTATGACATATTAATGATGATACTTTGATTGTTTTTTACTATGTTGGTGACTTGATTATAACTAGAAATTTCATTACTCAAGTTCTTAGACTGAAGAATTGAATTCCTCACACCTTTGAAATGACTAATCTTGGCCTTTTGAATTTATTTCTTGGTATTCAAGTCTTGTCTTTGCATGTTTGTCCTTTTATATATCAATCTAAATATGTATTGGACTTTCTAAAATAAATCAAGAAAAATGAATGTAAACCATGTGCTACACCTTTGATTTTGGTATCAAGTTGACTAAACAATGTCGCTCTTTGAAATTTGATGCCACCTTTTATCAATAGCTATTTGGTAGTGTTATATATTAAAATCATACTAGAAATAACATTTTTGTTGTTGTTAATGTGGTTTCCTAACTCATGTAGGATCTATGAGAACACTAGAAAGATAGGATCTATAAAGAACTATTATTTTGGCATCACATACTTTAAAAGTTTAGACTCATTAATCAACATTAGTTATTCCAAATGGTTAGACAACGTTGATGATAAAAATCTAATTCTAACTATGTGTTTTGTGTCAGTGTTGAAAACATGATTTGGTCATGCAAGAAATAATGTATAGTCTCTCTTTCAGTTGTAGAAGAATAATGTTTGTCAATTTAATTGTCCTAAATTTATTACATAAATTATCGACTGATGTTGGTAAACTTGTGAAGTGTAAGTGCACTATACATTCTAGAAGCCTCTTTTATTCATTTAGTTTATTGATGTGATGATTGAGTTTTTGGAGATTACTTCTAAGGATGCTTATATTTTTATGTCCCTAATAAAGTAAATGGATTCAATCTTATGACTAAATTCTTAATCTTGATGAAATTAATAAAAACTCAAAGTAGAATCTAATTATCCAATCTAATTTTAGTTGTTAAAAGCATAATTATTCTAACTAATGTCCTAACAGTCTTTTGCATAAAAATGGAATTGAATTCTATTGATGAAAACCACACATCTTTTCTCTCATACTTCTAAAATGGAATTTTCAAGAAATGAAAACTTATAAAGAAATTAATATTTATGCTAGAAAGAAATCAACCATAACTAATCACTCAAATTGTTGAAAAGGAAATCACGCATAACCTGTAATGAAATCACTCAAAGACTTGCAATCAAATCATTGATATTCTGAAAGGAAACTGCTCATAAACTGAAATGAAACTTATGAAGAAGTCTATAAAAACTATTATGCATTTAACACTTCAAGAGAAAAGACTTAAAAAAATAAAAATGAATCTAAAACGTGTTAGAAAATACATCAAATGATAAAAAGGGAAGCTACAACAACTATGTCAAATGATGAAGGAAACATGTAAAACTGGCTAATTCAAACACATAAATAAAAACATAGAAATGGACCTTCACTGTTTGCAGGGGCCCTCCACAAACATGAGGTTTCAAAACGATACAGAGCTAATAAGATACGCATCAAAACCCTCAAAATCATTTCTTTAATTAAGAGGATGAAAACATATTTTTAACATGTCACTGTTGCATTCAAAAATTACACACCCCTCCTTTGCTTCAATGGAGTGTTTATATAGGGGTTACAATGTAACTTCATCGAGATTCATATGGCTAAATATAAGAACTGAATAAACACCTATTTTCCATGAATTTTACAAATAACAGTCCATTCCAACCTATGTTTTCTTGACTAGGCATTTATTGACACATGGGTGCACTATTTGCTCACACAACCTACAAACATAGGGCTCCAAAGAACCTCAAATATCTCCCAAATGGTAATTAATTTAGGAAAACTACTCATGGAGAACTTAATTGTCCCTACTCTGAACAAAACCCATGTTTTTTTTTTGGCTGTGATTCGCTTTCGTTTTCTTATAAAACGCATTTGAAGTTGACTGGTAAAAAATGCTACAATGTTCCCTTGATCTTTGCCTGGAAGTCCACATGTGTGAGCTAGGTGGAATTTGACCAATACAAATACATATTGGAGCTTCTAGAAATAATTTTCAAGTGTTAGATTTCATTCTAGAGTGGCGCTACTACCTCAACCATGGAGGTAGCTACCGAAACTTGACAAATTTGCAACTTGTTAAACTGTGATTAGTTAAAACAATACAAAATTCTTCTTAATCTACTAAAAATAAAGGAAAACTATGTTAATTAACCACTTAGACATACAGAGACACATTTTGAAGAATTATGGTAAAAATGGTGGCAAGTGAGTGAAATGGTGCAATGGATGGTTGGAAATAATGGCTTAATGAATGGCAAAGTCAATTAAAAATGATGACAAATCAGTGACCCAACATCTCCCCCACACTGAGATCTTTGCATGTCCGCATGAAAATTGAGTCCCAAAAATGAACTCATATACCTCTTTTCTTTATCTACACAAGGTTGTCATATTTCATTCTTGGAGAGTGTTGCTTTAAAAGATGTTGATTAATCTTATCAATGAATTTCTTCTTATATCACCTGTCGTTTCTCCTTCTAACATTATGAGAGAATGAAACCTTGATAATTGTTTTACTGCTTGCATAAAATAAAGTTTTTTTTTTAACACTTTACTAAAGTCCACACCAAGCCTCATTTCCATGGAATAAAGCTAATTTCCAACACTCCCTTCTTTGATGCCTAAATCTGAAAGTTGAATGTTTCAATGGAAAATGAAACATCAAAGAAAATAAAATATGAATGCACACCATGTAAAATACAACTCCCAAGAAGTAGCTTCTCCCAAAATATACTATTTTTGTATTTTCCTTCTTTTGTATTCATATTAGAATCCACGTCACCCAATTGTGTTGCAATTAGACCATAAAGTGTCCAAGAAATGGAGTTGAACCAATAAAACCATCTCCACCATACAAGATTTTTCAAGCAAGGGGCAATGAACCCACAAAAGATATTCCAAGAGGAATAAAAGGTTGATGAAATGATGGAATCATTGTGGTAACTTGGATTAATAACCACTGACATCATCCCAAAGTAGGTGAAGTAGAGGAAAGTAAAAAATATGAAGAAGAGGAACCATACATTTTTGGCAAATGTCCACTCAAGAGAAATCATGGAGCAAACTGAAATTGATTTGCATTAGTAAAAATGAGTAACAACTTACCACATCCAAGGCTTAACTCAATACTTTGCAATGTGAATCATGTTCATTACAATATTTTTGGAGGTGTGCCTCAAATCCTTCTTTATGCATGTTGAAATAGGGTATCAATGTCCTCTACATGAGCCTTGATGAATATGTGTTGAATATGTAAAGAAAATAAAACATTTTGTGTTGTTGCTAAACTCCTATTGCATTTTCTTTATGATATGAAAACAAACGCCTGCCAATTTTTTTAACTTGTGCTCAACTCTTGTTCTTGTTTGCTCCATATATTCTTGCAAGGTAGCATCCTTGTGATATCATACTCATAGAAGAGAAAACAAATGTGCAGCAATTTATACAAATGTGCAGACCACAAAATCATTATTTTTGATCTCTAGGATTGAACTCACTTTTGTTTTTATGTCTCTCTAGGATACTTCATTTTACTGACATATTGTTGTGCAGAATCCAAAGCACTTTGAGGATCCCTTTTTTTTGTTAAAATATTTGTGAGTTGAAATTACTATACATGCCTTAACTAATTCCATCTTTTGCCTAGTAGAGGAATAAAAACATATCAACTTTCATTTACCTTTCTTGTCTTCAACATATAATTTGGGAAGGTAGGATCAGAGTGTCATAATGATAGGCATTGAGATATATTGCATAAGATATGTCACAAAAGTGATGGCCACTAACCATTGCCTTCATTCTTTGACAAGAACATATCATCAATTAGCTTCTACTCCAAACCCTTCAAATTTTGATTTAAACCTATTTGTTAAGCACATCATATTCAAATTTCCAAAATCTAATAGATTGATATCAGATTTCAAACTCAAGGACTGCAAGACATTCATTATGAATTCTACTATGGATCATTTTCATGCCAAGCTTGCATACTCATGAAATTTGTATCATGACTTTTGAATATATTGCACACTCTTTTATTTTTATTTTTTATGACAAAGCTTGTGGATGGAGCATGAATTTGGTGTGAGGGATAGATCAATGATTAAAAATATGGTTGAGTGGTTAAGTCAATAATGAAAAAGATTTTTTTTAAGGGCTAGGTTAATGATGGAGAAGATGGATTGCATGAATTGAAGTGGTTATTTATCATATTTCCCTAAATCTTTAATAAACTAAAAAAACCTATGCAAGTTTTTACCTCAAGTTCACCTTTTAAGGAACTTGAAATGCTGGAGTAGGAGTTGTAGATGTTTGAATAAATCCATTCTTCCGGCAAATAGATTCTTGAATCTTGGGATTTGGAAAACTCTGAAAATGACTTTTCATGCCATCCAATATTGCACAAAAACATATGCCACAAACTCATTTTAAGACCAAATTGAGTGCTTCAAAAGAGAAATGGTGTATTTTTACCTTTTTTAATGCCTCATGCCTTCAGAATACCATTTTTATGAAAAAATATGCTAATGTGCAAAAATACTGAAATATGGCCTAATCTGTCCACAACGGTGAAAATTGAAAATCCACCTTAAAATCTCACTGAAAAGTCGTGGAAAATTGCATTTTTGGGGAATTTTTCCTATGCTTTACTCAATTTACCATATTCCGAGAAAATCCAAAAGCTCAGAATTTTTTATTTCCGCTCCAATCTCTTGAATATTTGTGCCAAAACTTCCTCTGGAACAAGATACTACAACAAAAACGGGTTGTTACAATAATAGCTATAGAAACTACAACTTTTTGTCATTGCTGCATAAAATGTCAATTTTTGTAGAGAGTTGTTTTCCCTTAGCTTGAACTATTGATTTGGATTGTGTACTGCATACTGAATTAGAAACAATGAAACATAATGCATATTGACTGAAATAGGCCCAATTTTATTGTTTTGCTTGAAAATGAAACGAATGAAAAGGCACTGTAATGGTGCCATCATGGTGCTATTGGAAAACAAGATGAACATGCTGCTACAAGAAACCAATAAAATATACTACTGCAAGTTATTGTTGATTCCATAAAACCATTAGTCTTCATCCAAAACCAAAAATCATGGTACAATTCTTACCATGTGAATGAATGTGTGGAAGTCGATCATGGAAAGAAATCATTGGATTACCGATCATTAATTAAAATCGTTAACAAATGAGAGAAAACTCACCGATAATGTAAATGAGTGTCAAGGTACTTGAATGCATATTGACAAGGACAAATGAATGTGTTGAAGTTGAGTAACTTGCAAGATCTGTCAATCAAGAGACAGTGTTGTATTCCCATTGTTGTCAACGTGGAGGCTTTCCATTGGTGTATGCAAGTTCCAAGGCACTCCAAATCATCTCTGATATTGATCCTAGAAAAGGTGTTGAGGTTGATGGGACAAAATCTGTTGGAAGGTGGGCCTTAAGGAATCCCAAATCAGCCAGCTTGAGCATAGAACCAAAAATGATTTGAGGACCATAATAAAAGATTGAAAACATCATAAAATTGCAGAACTTATTGTGAAATTTTCTCGCCAGTTACCTGGTTTTCAAGAAAATGTCATGTCTAATTGCGTTAATAAGTTGGTTTTCAAAATAGGACTTATTTTTCTCTTTACTTTTTTTTTTTATATATGTCCTACTCTACTTGAAAAATAAATATTTTTCAAGTATATGAATACTTCAAATGGAACCATGTGTGTAACAAGATGATAGATAAACTCATATGCAGGTTTGATATATACTCTTTGATATGTACTAGTGTTTGAGAGACCAACTGTCTTGATTGAGATGATGTCAGAAGATAATGAAGAATGGAATATTGGGATCCAATGACTGTTTTGAACCAAGATTCAATGTAATCTTGTCTTCCTTGGCTTTCTGCTATCATGCCATGCAAGTATTTAGAGATGTGATTCCCATTCATAGAATTTGGTGATATGCATGCATGAAACTTTTCAATCTCAGGTTCCAACAACTTCTCTTTATTGACATGCATCCATGATTCTTGGACCTTATTTGAATCTTCATCTTCTGGTTGTTGTTCTTCAATGGAAACTAGAGAATAATTTTGCAATACCTCAAAATTGTAAGTGGATTGAGGTGTTTTAATGTTGGGGATATGAAATGGTTGTGCAGGTAGTGGAGTGGGAATAGATCTTTGGGGTTCTTGTCTAGTTGGTAATGAGAAAGTTTGAATTGAGGTCGATTGATGGTGAAATTGATGTTGTGGTGGAGGTGAATGGTATGGATAACATTGATATTGGTATTGAGGATAGTGAGGGAAAGATTGAGGATATGGTGGATTTCCTCTGTAAGGCTCTTCCCATCCCTGTTTCCACGATTGGTTTTGAGGTTGGGATTAATATGGACAAGGTTTCTAAGGAAAGGGTGTTCTCCAATTACTTTTTGATTGTTGTGCATAACCCTGAAATTGAGAATTAAGATCTTGCACCATACAAGGTTGATGAGGGTACCATGGTCTTCTTGGAGCTATATAACAAGATTGTTCCAGTGTTTGATTTTCTCCTTGGTAAACTGCCTTTAACCCTAGTAATGATGGACAATCTTTAGTAGTATGTGATCTTGCATAGATTTCACAAATTTTAATGTTATCAAGTGGAAATTCATGCAAAGCATGTTTCTCTCTATATTTAGGGAAAAATATAAATGAAGAAAAATTCTCAATTTTTTGTTTTTTTTTAGCATTCTTAGCATATCAATTTGTTCATTTAAATTACCAAGAATGTCTAATAAATTGTTAACTTCAGTTTGAACCAATCCTCATGTCGATTTACTTACTCTTGTTGTAAATGGATCTTGAGGGGATATTACATACCTTTATTTTCCTCTTGATATGTTCTTGCATAGTTCACAAATCCCTTGAAATGAAAATTTATAGACATCTCATTTTCCCACCAGGTTAAGAAGACCAATCCATTCATCATTTATAGCATTTAGTAGGAGATTTCTTAATGTGTCTAATCCTAAATTATGCAATTTAGATCTTTTGATATTATAAGTAAATCTCTCCACTAAATCTTCTAGGCTTTCATTCTCTTTTTGGTTCATCTTAAAGACTTCATTTCTAAGGTCATGGTGTATGAAATAATCTTTATATTTTTCCAAAAATACTCTTTTCATACCATCCCATGTCCTTATAGAATTTGTTCCTAAAGTCATGAACCATCTAAGAGCTTTATCCTTCAATGTTGCCAGAAACAAATTTAGTTTTTGAATGTGTAATGAGTAGCCATAAGATCTACAAATTATTTCAAATTCAAAAAGAAAGGTTTCTAGGTCTCTGATCTCATACCTTTGAAGTTAGGAAGTACGGATGGAGGGATGTTCTTCATATGAACATTGATATCAGTTTCTTGAATGGGAAAATCAAAAGGATCTTCCTCATTATCATCATCTTCAGTCATTTCTTCTACCTCCTTTGTCACCTCTTCTTCTACCTGCAAAACTAGGAATTCATGATGTGGATGTGTGGCTCTTACTGCACCACGTGATATAGTGGGGGTGGTAGGTGATTGAATATATATATTTTTTAAGAAAGAAAAAGGCTCCTATTTACACCTCCCCGGAAACGGTGCCAAAATGTTTGTCAATTTAATTGTCTTAAATTGCTTACATAAATTATAGACCGGAGTTGGTAAACTTGTGAAGTGTAAGTGCACTATATATGCTAGAAGCCTCTTTTATTCATTTAGTTTATTGATGTGATGATTGAGTTTTTGGAGATTACTTCTAAGGATGCTTATATTTTTATGTCCCTAATAAAGTGAATGGATTCAATCTTATGACTAAATTCTTAATCTTGATGAAATTAATAAAAACTCAAAGTAGAATATAATTATCCAATCTAATGTTAGTTGTTAAAAGCAAAATTATTCTAACTAATGTCCTAAAAGTCTTTTGCATAAAAATGGAATTGAATTCTATTGATGAAAACCACACATCTTTTCTCTCATACTTCTAAAATGGAATTTTTAAGAAATGAAAACTTGTAAAGAAATTACTCTTTATGCTAGAAAGAAATCACCCATAACTAATCACTCAAATTTCTAAAAAGGAAATCACTCATAACTGGCAATAAAAATTACTCTAATTGTTGAAAAGGAAACCATGCATAACCTATAATGAAATCACTCAAAGACTTGCAATCAAATCATTGATATTCTGAAAGGAAACTGCTCATAAACTCAAATGAAACTTATGAAGAAGTCTATAAAAATTATTCTGCATTTAACGCTTCAAGAGAAAAGACTTAGAAAATAAAAATGATTCTACAGCATATGAGAAACTACATCAAATGATAAAAAGGAAAGCTATAGCATCTATGTCAAAATGATGAAGGAAACATGTAAAACTGGTTAATTCAAACACAAAAATAAAAACATAGAAATGGGCATTCACTATTTGCAGGGGACCTCCACAAACAGGAGGTTTCAAAGCGCTACACAGCCAATCAACTATGCATCCAAATCCTCAAAAGCATTTCTTTAATTAAAAGGATGAAAACAGAGTTTTAACATGTCACTGTTGCATTCATAAATTACACACCCTCCCTTTGCTTCAATGGAGTGTTTATATACGGGTTACAATGTAACTTCATGGAGATTCATATGGATAAATATCAGAACTAAATGGAAACCTAGTTTCCATGGATTTGATGAATCACAGTCCATTCCAACCACTTTTTTCTTGACTGGGTGTTTATTGACACATGGGTGCACTATTTTCTCATGCAACCTTCAAAATACGGCTCCAAAGAACCTCAATATCTCCCAAATGGTAATGAATTCAGTAAAACGTCTCATAAATAGCTTACTTGGGCCCGTTCTGAACAAAACCCATGTTTTGTTTTTTCCTAGGATTCACTTTCATTTTCTCAGAAAACGTGTTTGAAGTTTACTAGTCAAAACTGTTGCGATTTTCCCTTCATCTTTTCCTAGAGGAAACCTAGGACCTCTAGTTTTGTTTTAAAGGCGGGTTGTTGAGCCTTAAATCATTTGGTTATTGAATTAAATTTAACTAAAAAGAAGGGAAAAGGCCATGCTGCCTTGGGAAAAATTTACAAGGCATAGAGGAAAAATTTTATGAAGGCTTGATTGTGCTGACATCAAGGAGAGTGGAAGGAAAATCAACGTACATGAGAAACAAGAAAAATGGGAATTAATTCAGCAAAAAAAAAAGGCAAGATGGTGAGCTATGTTGTTGAGCTCTAAGGAGAGAAATAAACTAGCTAAAGACATTATTGAAACTTATAGAGCATAAGGATTACAAATAGGGTTTTAGTTTGTCATGGGAGTGAAGGTATGGTGACCTGACGTATTATGTTCAATGATAGAAATTTTTAAATATTGCCTCTGGAGGCACTCCACCTCATTCAAGCTTTGGAATTTGGGTTGGGGGTGACAACAAAAAGTAATAGTGGCTATATCTTGTCTATGGGTGGGTGGAGAGTTATAATCCCACTCTCAGTTAGAACACTTAAGTATTGTTAAGATAAGTGCTTTTATTCCTATTACTTGGAAATAAGTGTAGGCGTATACTTGTTGAAATGATGTTATGAGTGCATTAGACATGTCTACAACTACCATTATGTAGAGTAGACTAATGTTCTATGTTAATGCTTGAAGGAGCTAAGATAGTGCATGAGATAAATAGTTAAGCACAAATTTATTAGCATGAGCACTTCTTTCTTATTGCAGAATGTTCGTTATGTGGGTTGCATGTGACCCAAACTTAAACAAAAACACAACAAATTACACATATAACCATATATATAGAAATGCAGCATAAATAACACTTCATTTCATTAATATCATAATACTGAAATATGCTTACAAACAAAATGGAAATAAACTAGCTCAGGCGATGGTAGCTTATTTCTGAGAAGAGATGTGGTGACTACATGCCTCTGAATTGTGTTACAATGAGGCTCAAAGGCCTATTTATTATTGAGAAATAATGGAAAACCATAAACATCCAAAAACCTAACCCTAGGAGATGAAGCACCAAAATTATGGGCCTCATTTGGGTAAACTGGTAAATCAACTTCCCGAGGTCGTAACTTTGGCATATGATCTCCGTTTGGCTATCATAATACCCCGTTTCTAATATCTCAAAGAGAACGCCAAAGACGAAGGGTCAAGTTAGTTTGGGACATTTTCAGTCTCTCCGTTTTCCCTTAAAACATTGTTTAGGGCCTCAAATCGGCTCTGGAAGTTCAGGACCTGAAAAAATGCTAAAAATAGTAAATTATGCCACAATTAAGGAAACTGAAAAACTGAAAGAGTCAGTGTTGGGGGTCCAAGTGGAATAGGTGGGTGGCCACCAATATCCACCTAGATTATTCCTCCCCCTTTAGGAAGAAATGTTCCCCATTCCATTGAGTGCCTACATGAGATGAGGAAACTTCTGTTGAACTTGTTCCCTAGTGAGCCACTTGCCTTAGTGACATAGTTGGATCTTTTGCTAGCAAGTGTTCTTTATTTGTGTGTCGATGATGTGATCAGTTGTGGCATGTTCCATGCTGTCCGAGTTTAGCTCTATTGGTGTGAGTTTTTTTGCAACGTCGGATGTGTCCAACAATGGTGGAAAGTAAGGCTGAAGGTGGTCTACATTGAACATTGGGTGCATACCAAGGAATAGTGGAATGCTAAAACCAAAGGAATTGTCCCATACAACCTTGGTGATGGTGTATGACCCATATCGGAGTGGGTGAAGCTTTTAGTGGGGTCCAACGAGGCACTCCTTCTGCAAATGTAGCCAAACATTGTTTCCCACTTGGAACTTGTGTGACACCCAATGCTAATCATGGCACTGCCTGTACTTAGCATTGGCTCTGTCCAATATATCATGGATATGTTGGCGGAATCTGTGTTGAATGCGCTCAATGAAGTTGTTAGCCATGTCGGCTTCGGACTGGACATGAGCCGAACTTACCTGAGTAGCTGCAAATGGTATGGCCACATTAATGGGACATAATAGCTAAAATCCCAACCCTACCTAAAGAGGCTATGACTCATTGAGCTGTGGAGAGATTTTTTGTAGCTATGCTAGACATAGGGAATGCTTTCATCCCATGTGCATGGATGCTTCAAGTTGTACATGCGTAGAATGTGTATGATCATCCTATTGACAACTTCTGTTTGGCTATTAGTTTGGGGATGGAAATCCATGAACTTAGTGAGTTTGGTATCCAACATTGACAAGAGACTTGAGAAAAATTCACTTAGGAATTTGTTGTCCCGATTAGAGACAATGGACTATGGGATCCCAAAGTGTACCCACACTTACCCAAAGAAGAGCTTGATACTCTTCTTGAAGGATGCCATAATGGCGATCTTAGAGAATCTCTCAACGACCACGAAAATGCAGTCATTTCCGTGCTTTGTAGTAGGAATGCCCGACATGTGATCCATGGAGATGGATTCCCAAGGTCGACTAGGAGTAGGTAGAGGATTATATAGGCCTTTATTCTTGATGGTTGGTTTGGTAATGAAGCAGGAAGTGCAAGATTTAATGTACCTTCAAACATCCTGACAAAGTTCAGCCAATAAAAATACTTCTGCAGTACCGCCATTGTTTTCTCTACTTCGAAATGTCTAGCGACCCAACTGTAGTGCTCCTCCCAAATCATCTTGGCTCCCTCACTTGAAGGAACACAGATGTGTTGCAGGTGGCATAATCGTGCATCCTGGAGGTGAAAATTTTGAACTTTCTTACCTTCCAAGATTTTCTGGTATGTGATACGAAATTCAAGATTGCTCTCATAAGGATGTGGCCACCCCAAAGTATCATTCCCACAGGAGTCAAGCATAGTGATCAACGCCATCACTGGTGGTCAGCTGAGGCGTTTTGAAACATTATTTTTTTTTCCCTTCTTGTATTTAATGTTCAAATGGAATTTTTGCAGGTATGTGGACCATTTCTGATGGCGATCATTCTACAACTTCGCTTGTGTCTGTATGAACTACAGGGGTCGGTGGTCTCTGTGGATGATTGTTTCCTTACCCATAATGTCATTCTTCCATTGATGGCAGGCCTACACAATGGAATACATTTCTTTGCCGTAAGTGGGATAATTTCAGACTGTGTCTGAAAGTGTCTCACTATGGTAAGCCATTGGATGCCCCTATTGAGTAAGAACTACACCAATATCATAGTCGGAGGCGTTTGTCTCAATATCAAATGGTTGTTGTGGGTCTCATAATGTGATCGCTAGTGCAAAGTAGAGGCAATGCTTCAACTCGGAAAATGCCTTTTGCTGGGTTTCGTACCAAAAAAAATGATTTCGCTCCACCCTTAGTGACTTGATCCAAAAGCCAAGTGATATGAGATAACCCCAACACGAGCCTACAGTAGAAATTGGTAGCACCCAGAAATCTATGAAGCTATGTCTGCATCTATTTGGACCTCAAATATGGGAATGTCAAAGTTAACTTGTACCTTAAAAGGAGTGGTGCCTCCAGAGTGGCTGCTGGATGAAGATGTGTCGCTTGTGGGTAGTCTTTGAAGGATCTGGGCAAAGTTATCTATCATCATGTTCTGTTGTCGCTCAAGGGCCTCCTTGAGAAATATTTTGAAAGGAGCTCCTTCCCCCCTCATATTTCTTTTCTTCTACCATGGGAGGACGTCAGGGTTTGTGAGGCTGGTCTTGTAAAGGTTCAACCAGATCAAGCCCTAACTCCTTATACTTTGTAACAACCCTAGTGAAAATTCCATGTAAAAATATATAAATACCATGGATGATGGGACACATATTCCAAGCTGAATGGTGGGCAAGACATCCTAGGGGGTGTTCATTTGGTTGTTTATGGCCAAAGAAATTGGCAAAGGCAATGGCTAAGGCATTAAAGAGGCAAAGAGGTATTTTGACACATTCATTTATGAAAATAATGGAAATTATGACAAGAGGAAGGTAAAAGGTCACAGGTTGCATGTGAGGAGGAAAATGAAGGAAAATAATGGAAATTATGAGAAAAATGAGGTGAAAGATCATAGGTTGCATGTGAGAGGAGAATGAAGGAAACTAATGGAAAATGAAGAAAATAAATGCCTCATTAATAAAAGGGCTTATAAGGATCAGTGGGCAAGACTTGGTCAGTTTAGTTTTGGAGCTCTCTCATTATTGTCTCCCTCTCATACTCTTGGACACCTAGAGTTTTTCTTGGAGTACTTTGGCATTTGAGAAAGAAAGGAAAAGAAGGCAAGAGGAAGCAAAGATCAAGCAGGGAAAGGTAGGATCAAGCAGCTACAACAAGCTTCATTGTAGGTATCAACTTGCATGTGTATTTACATTACTAGATTTGGCATGCATGAGACTGTATGTGTTTCTTTTCTACCATGGCATGGGTTTTTCCAGGTGTGATAGTATTTTCAACCTAGCCTTTCCATTTCCTAATAGCTTTGATGAGATGGGTTCTCTCATGTGTTTGGTGGTGGATGGCCGGATTGGATTCAAAGCTGAGTGGGGTGGATCTCCGATTTGACAAACACATCGTGGTAGTGGTCCCTGAACCAAATTGAGGATGCACGAAGCCACTAGCCTAATGACCCCTGAACTGGACTGTGGGTTGTGATAAGGACAGATTATGTGCCTCGGTGGGCCTAGGAATCCTTGCCAGCGAATGGCGGGATATATGGTAACGCCAAGAGGTGGATTTTCTCTCTGTTGGGCCTACTGATTCCAAGATGGATTGCATGGTAAAGCCTGGAGAGTATGTCGTAGAGTAGGGCCTACTGATCCCTGGATCAGACTATGGATGCACAGTAAAGCCTGAGAGACTAGGAGGCACTCAAATTCCTCACAATGTAAGTGAAGAACTCCAGTGGCATCCACATTGACTGGTGTTTTTTAATGTGTTCTATGAGTCCCACATTCATGCTTGGAATATGGCACGAGGGTGATTAGCTGAAGAGATATTTGGCTCATCCAATATATGGTCGGGTGGAACGTGGTAGTCCCATCACCAGTTGGTTCATTGCATTTATTAATGAAAAATTCATTCCCTTGATTTTCATGTGAATATATATATATATATATATATATATATATATATATATATATATATATATATATATATATATACATATATATATATATATATATATACATATATATATATATATATATATATATATATATATGGATTTTGATGGCTGATATGTTTATTGTATTTATGTTCCTATTATGTTGTTTATATGCACATTTACCTCGGCGGTTGTTACAGAGTGGTATCAGAGCATGGTTCAAACACTTGGACTGGATGGGCTCTATCATAGGTAAAATGAAGAATAAAGGTTAATTTTTAGACCTTTCTGTCATATTTGTTATAAATTTTTTTTTGTGGAATATTAGAAGTCGATTTTTTTTCCATACTGAAGGTAAATCCCATTGATAATGTGGTAAAAATTTCAGATATTGGTTCACAATACTTTAGGAATTATGATCTAAGGAAGATGACCTTCCTTAATGCACCTTTAAATAGGTCACGTTGGAAATTCTGCAATAACTTTTCTTCTATAGGCTTTTAGAAGTTGAAAAATCGTCCACATTGAGGGGAAATACCAATGATCGTGTGGTAGAAATTTCAGATATTGGTTCACAATATTTTAGGAGATATGAGCAGAGGGAATCGAGCCTTCTGAAGGCTCCTAAACTCAGGTCTCAAACAGGTCACGCTGACATTTTTGTTATAACTTTTATTCTGGGCACTTTCAAGAGTTGAAATGTTTTCCACAATGAGAAGACATCCCACTTATGTTGTGATAAAAATTTCAGACATTTATTCGCTATATTTTAGGAGATATGACCAGTGGAAGTCGAGATTTCTAAATACTCCTAGAATTCTGCATCAAATAAGATTGTGTTGGTATTTTTGTTATAACTTTTCATCTATGAAATCTCAGAACTTGAAACTTCAACTATAGTGAGGGATAATACCACTGATCATATGGTTTAGTTTCCATAACTTGTACTAGTACAGTTTAGGATCTATGCATTGAATCATTCACTATATTAGTTTGCATGCAACGTGTTCGATGAAATGATTAAATAATTCAATGATTAATTGCATACAAACTGTTTGATAAAATGCCCCATTGAGTATGTTGTTTATGGTTGGGGATAGTATTGATGTGTAATAGTATTGTTGTAGTTGATATATTCTTACTTGTATGCAAATAGTTTGCTATATTACTTTTCATGTAAAGTGTTTGAAGAAATGCTTACATGCAAATGTAATAGTATAATAGTTGTTTGTGGAAAATGTGAAAGTATGGTAATTGTTTGAAGAAAATGTTATTTTTTCTTGGATGGGATAGTATTGTACTATGATAATATGGATGTAGCTGATCTATTCCTATTTTCATGCAAATAATTTGAAGAGTTGCATGTAGGGAATTTGAAAGGTTGCATGCAAGGAATTTGAAAAGTTGCATGTAAGGAAATGGAAAATGTTGGGTTGTGTTATATTCTTTCCACATAGTTAATAGGGGGTTTGAAGGGCACCCGTAGCCCCACTTTATGGGGTCTGGGGCAGCGCCCCTAAAAATTTTGTTTTTGGACCCTATGTTAGGTTGGGCAGACCCACCTATGGTTTTGTGCATGATTTTCGCACATTTTTTTTGGACGCGATGGTTTTCGGTCCATGGTATTGGATGCTTCGGCATGTATAAATATGTATTGTAACATTGAAAGGAACATAATGAAAAATCAAACTGGTAGTCCCGGTTTTGGGATCCGGGGGAAAATCTCTGTGTATATGTGTTTTATGTGTTATGACCTCGCATTGTTTATCTTCTCTGTTTTAGAATTCGTATGCAGGTAATTTCTGTACGGGGTTAAAACCTACAGTTGGCATCAGAGTTGTTTTGGCTTCAAGGGGACACCTTTGTTTCTGATGGGTTTCGCTCGGGCCTATGGTAGACCCTATTCAGTGGGAGATCTGCGAGATCGATTTTGGTGGTTAAAGAAGATGGCGAGCAGTGAAAAGATAGATATTGAGAAATTTAATGGTCAGATTTTTGAGTTGTGGGAACTCAAGATGGAGGATCTGTTGGTGGATAAAGACCAGTGGATCGTGGTAGACTAGGTACTAGACCAACGAGAGTGTCCGATGAAGAATGGAAGAAGTTGGATCGAAAGGCAAAGAGCACAATACAATTGTGTGTCTCAGATTCAACATTGCTGAATGTATCAGGGGAAGCTACGGTGAAGGCTTTGTGGGACAAGTTAGGGACTTTGTACTAATCTAAGTCTCTGGTGAATAAAATATTCCTACGGAAAAAGTTGTATAACTTGAGGATGAAATATGGAGACTCGGTGACAAAGCATCTAAATGCATTTAATACTGTGGTAAGTCAGTTAGCATCTGTTGATATTAAAATTTCAAATGAAGATAAGTGCATCAATTTGTTGTGTTCTCTACCAGATTCGTGGGATAGTCTAGTTATTGCAATAGGTAACAATGCAATTACCTTGCATTTTGATGAAATAGTCTCATCCTTGCTGACGGAGGAGATGAGACGGAAAAATATGGAGAGACAAAATGGTGATGCCTTGTCTGTATGAGGGCGAACCCAGAAAAGAAACAAAAATAAGTCAATGAGTGAGAGATCTAAATCTAAGGGAAGATCTAAACTCCAGGAAAACTTGTAAAGGTGGTGTGCTGGAAATGTGGAAAGGAAGGGAACTACAAAAGGGACTGTGAATCTAAAGCTCCTGACAAAGGAAAGGGATCTGATGACACTCCTTCTACAGAGGCGAAAACCACCTCAGATGAAGATGGGGATGTGTACTTGGTTTCTTCAAGTACACATGTAGATCATGAGGCATGGTTGATTGACTCAGGTGCATCCTTTCACTTCACTCCCCATAGAGAGTGGTTCTTGGAGTATGAGAAATATGATGGTGGTGATGTCTTCTTAGGGGATGACAAGAAGGCTAGAATCATTGTTCATGGAAAAGTAAAGTTGAAGTTGCAAGGTGGAATGGTTAAAACGCTTCCAAGTGTTCTACATATTCCTGCATTAGCCAGAAATCTGATTTTTGTTAGAAAGCTGGATGATGCAGGTGTAAAAATAGTGTTCGAGAAGGATACTTGCAAGATGGTTCAGGGAGCACTGGTATTGATGCAGGGAGTTCAAATTGGAACTATGTATATGCTACAAGGTAGCACTGTTATTGATGGGTGCAATAGTTATGTGGTTACTGAAAGTGGAGCAGAAAATCTAGTGGTCTCTGGAGAGAAGACCATGCTGTGGCATCAAAGGCTTGGATATATTGGAGAAAAGGGACTTCGGATACTTCATGGTAAAGGTATGGTAGAAGGTATGAGTAATAGTTCTCCGGATTTTGATTTCTGTGAAAATTGTGTATATGCGAAGCAGAATCGGGTGAGTTTCCCCTCTGGTAGTAAGAGGGCGAAACAGATATTAGAACTTGTGCACAATGATGTTTTTGGACCTATGAAGGTTCCATCACTGGGTAAGTCTGTGTACTATGTATCATTTACAGATGACTTCTCAAGGAATACATGGATATATTTCCTTAAGAAGAAATCTGAAGTCTTTGACAGGTTTAAAGAATTTAAAGCTCTGGTGGAAAACCAGACAAAGAAGAAGATAAAGGTGTTGAGGACAAATAACAGTGGAGAGTTTTGCAGTAAGGAATTTGAATAATTCTGTAAGAAGTGTGGTATAGCACGATATAAGACTACTCCATATACACCTCAGCAAAATGGATTTGCAGAAAGAATGAATAAGACATTGATGGAAAGGGCAAGAAGCATGCTCAGTGGTGCAGGGTTAGGATAGGAATTCTAGGCAGAGGCGATGGATACTGCATGTTACCTGGTCAACAGGTCACCTTCATCAGCGTTGGAGGATAAGACTCCACAAGAGGTATGGACTGGTAAGAAACCCTCTCTTTCACATCTGAGGGTATTTGGATGTGATGCATATGCACATGTTCCAAAGGAGAAATGAACTAAGTTGGTAGTAAATCTGAAAAGTGCATCTTTATTGGGTATAAGGATGGTTTAAAGGGTTATAAGCTTTGGAACCCAGTCACATGGAAGGTTGTGTACAACCGAGATCTGGTGTTTAGAGAGGTGAAAGATGTTATTAAACATGAAGTCCAACAAAAGGAACCTGAGAAGATAGAGTTTGAGCTAAAGGAGGAAGAATCAGACTCTACAGCAGAGGAAGAAGTAGAAGATGAAGAGCCACAAACTCCAGCTGTGACAATATCAGTTCGAGAAATAAGGTAGCCTAAAAGGTATAGTCCATCTGCTTTCTATTCAAATTTTGCTTTATCTATTACTACTGATGATCCCAGAACTGTGAAGGAAGTAGTAGATTAGAGGATGGGAAACTCTAGAAAGAGGCCAAGGTTGATGAAATGGCATCTTTGCACAAAAATGAGGCTTCGGATCTGGTGGAGTTGCCGGATGGAAGGAAACCCATTGGCAGCAAATGGGTGTTCAAAAAGAAGACAAATGAAGAAGGAAAAGTGGAGAAATACAAAGCTCGGTTGGTAGCAAAAGGTTATTCCCAGGTGCCGGGAATTTATTTTGGTGACATTTTTTCTCTTGTTGCCAAGGTAACTTCTATTAGATTACTTTTATCTGTTACTGCTGCTTTTGATTTTGAGGTAGAACAGATGGATGTGAAGACAACATTTCTTCATGGGGATCTGGAAGAGGAAATCTACATGAAACAACCTTAAGGCTTTGCAGCAAAGGGTAAGAAAGAACTGGTATACAAGTTAAAGAAGTCTCTGTATGGGTTAAAATAGTCACCAAGGATGTGGTATCAGAAATTTGATACATTTACACAGGGACTTGGCTTCACCAGATGCAAAGAAAATCACTGTGTGTATTTTAAATTAATTGGTGACCGTGTTATTTATCTGGTCTTATATGTGGATGATATGTTTCTGGTTGGAAATGACAAAGAAATTATCCAGGATTTGAAGACCCAATTGTCCTCCAAATTCGACATGAAAGATCTTGGTGCTGCAAACTATATTTTGGGCATGGAAATTAAAAGAGATCGGGCAAAGAGGAAGCTCTAGTTAAACTAGAGGAAGTATGTCGAGACAATACTGCAGAGTTTTAATATGCATGATAGTAAACCGGTGAAGGTTCCCATTCCTGTAGGTGTGAGGTTATCTGCTAAAAAATTTCCCAAGACACAAGAAGAGGAAGATGACATGTCTCGTGTTCCATATGCAAGTGCAGTCGGTAGCCTGATGTATGCAATGGTTTGTACTAGACCAGACATTGCATATGCAGTGGGAGTATTGAGCAGGTTTATGTGGAAAGGAGCATTGGATAGCAGTGAAGTGGGTTTTCAGGTATTTGCGTGGCACTAGTGATTATGGTTTGTGCTACCAAGGAAGACCAGGATTGTATAGAGTGTTGGATATTCGTGGCTTTGTCGATGCAGACTAGGCTGGAGATCTGGATCAAAGAAGATCTACAAGTGAGTATGTGTTGACCTATTTGGAGGTGCAGTTAGTTGGATGAGTAAGAAATAATTTGTAGTGGCACTATCAACTACAAAGGCAGAATACATGGCAACCACTCATGCAAGCAAGGAAGCAGTTTGGTTGTAGAGGTTGTGTTCAAATATGGGGTTAGTACAGGAAGCTATAAGGATAGACTATGACAGCCAAAGTGCAATTTTCTTGGCAAAGAACCCTTCATATCATTCAAAGACAAATCACATTGATGTTCAGTATCACTTTGTGAGGGATGTGATAGAAGACAAAAAAGTGTTGCTGGTAAAGGTGGACACTTTGAAGAATACTGCAGATGCATTGACAAAATCTGTGAGCTCTAAGAAGTTCTCTTGGTGTAGAGAGACAATGGGCATTTCAGGGCTAGGAAAATGACTAAGCTCTCTTGTGGCCCCCTGTGAAAATAAAACAACAAGTGGGAGAATGTTGGGTTGTGTTATATTCTTTCCACGTAGTTAACAAGGGGTTTGAAGGGCACCCGTAACCCCACTTTATGGGGTCCCAGGCAGCACCCTAGAAAATTTTGGTTTTGGACCCTATGTTAGGTTGGGTAGACCCACCTATGGTTTTTTGCATGATTTTCGCACATGTTTTTTGGACGCGATGGTTTTCGGTCCATGGTATTGGATGCTTCGAAATGTATAAATATGTATTGTAACATTGAAAGGAACATAATGAAAAATCAATCTCGTAGTCCTGGTTTTGGGATCCAGGGGAAAATCTCTGTGTATATGTGTTTTATGTGTTATGATCTCGCATTGTTTATTTTCTGTGTTTTAGAATTCGTATGCAAGTAATTTCTATACGAGGTTAAAACCTATAGAAAAGTGGCATGTTTTTAGTTATGATGTTACAAGTGGAATAAGTGCAATATTTTTGACTTAGTCTCATACAAATGTATGAGAAATAAAAATCAATTTCTTTTCAAGTAGGGATAAATTTAATAGAGATTTGGAGATCCCATTTTCATAAATGGACGTTGGAGATCAGCCCATTATAGTAGCTTCCTCCTTCTGCCTTAGTGTGTACCATGGGTAGTAAGGGGGTATGCTTATAGGTTGTTAGTATTGTTGAATGTTGATTTCAAATTAATAGACATGATGTCTTGATTTTTTGAACATGCAATTGACTGTGTATGAAATATATGTCGCTTACATGTTGATTTCATGATACCTACTTACATCCTTGTATGTTTGGTTACACTTTTGAATATTTCGATTACATGCATTAGTCTTGTAGATTGATTACAAGGATTAATCGCTTATGTTTGACTACATGCATTTATGCATAGGTGTAGTCCATTTGGCATTGCTTATGCATATTGTTGGTTGCATGTGGAAATGTGTACAATGGAGTAATGGTTGTTGTTATGCATGTATGGTCATGGTTATGATTATGCATGTATAGTAGGTCAAACATGCCTTGTGAAGTCATTGTATGTAATTTAGGTCATCATGATTCTATTGTTTGCTATGATGCTAATGAGCTAGTTGAGATAGAGCAGGAGATACAGATCATCATAATGAGGTTGCAACATTGGACTTTGGGGTAAGAGAAGATCATCATACATGAATTGTATGTTTGGCATGCAGGTATGTAATTTAAGGATTTTTATATGCGATAGGTTTATGAACATGTATTTGATGTTATGGTTACATTCATGATAGATGTTAGATAATCAGCATGGTTATATGCACATGTGTCATATAGTCAAGAATGATAGTAACCTATAGTTGTATGCATTTCTATTGTTGTTTTATATTAGATAACATGATGATTATGCTATATGTTGCTGATGAGTATGTTATAGGTTAACTTGTTGATTGTTATATGACAATTAGCTTGATGATTCGGTTTATGTTGTTGATGAGCATGATATATAGATTATTATTGCTATGTGATATTAACTTGACGATTAGAGTTATTTCATTGATATATTGATGTCATAATTTGGATTGGTCATATGTGTGACGGTTATGTTCATTGCATTGAAGATCTTCATGTTATATGTATTGTGCTAACATGGTTTGGCCTATGCAGATGGCTATGGTTGCAATATTCAGGTATGAGTCGACATATTCGTGATATGATGTCATACTAATCTAGATTGACCATACATATGTGATTATTATGCATGAATGACATATGCTTATGAGCTTGTAATATGAACAAGTTAGTTCGTTACTATTATGGATATCATGATTTATGTTGACATGTTGTAAAGTTATAGCTTGCTAACTAGATTGATTATGCAAACAAGATAGCCTCCCCCTAAGGTACACTAAGGTATGAGTTTGCTTATGTATTATACTTGGTGTTTCATAGTTGAGTACGTCATCTATTTGGTATTTCAATGTTCGGTGCCTATTATGTCGTCTAATTGATTTATTTAACATGGTATGTTTGTGAGTTGGTTGAATGTTTGATGAATTGCATAATATGAGTATGTGCTCCAATGGTCTTGTATTAAGATGATGGTACTAATACATATGTGTTAAGATAGTTGATAGGTACTTGAGTGTAGTAGGTGATAATTTTAGTATTATGCCTAATGACTGTGAGTTGACTATGGATTATAAAATGATTGTTTGTAAAAGTTGATTTCAAATTGATAAATATGATTGTCTTGATATTTTGAACATGTGGTTGACATCTGTGAGCATGATGCAGGGAGTTGCATGGCAAGAGAGGTTGCCATGAAATCTTGAAGAAGGCTTGGGTTGAGCTTTCCCTGGGAACCATGGGAATTGAGTCATGTGTTTGTTGTTAGTCTTGTGCTTTTGGTAATTTATGAATTGTTGAGCTTGATTTTCGACTTTGTTTATGTCTAGTATATGGCCATACCACTTTGTTTGCGGAGTCATGTTGTTATTGGATTTTATGGTCTTCTTCTTGTTTGTTTCTTGTCCTTCCTTTTACATTTTGAGTCTTGGGAATTGGTTGGGAAAGAGGAAAGTTATTGTAGCTAGAGGAGAGCTATGTGGTACCCAAGAGGTGATGTAAGACTCAGATGGAGCTTGGTGTATGAGTAAGTGTTACACAATATTTTTTCACCGACCCCGCATCCCCTGATCCTGGATAGAGTCAGTCCTTGAATGACATTTGCTCTTTGTCATATACCAAAATATGTGTCAAAATCTTCCATATTACTCAATAATATTGCCTAAGCTCATTAATCCTGAAGTTGACCCATTTTCTCCCATGTTTCAAAATCGTTGCAGGTCATCAGTATCATGCCTGCAATGATAGCCCAGAATGAACTAACACCTCGCGATGTCATCTCTAAGTCTCAGTGTTTGGCCTGTGATGACCCAAATATGGAAAATTAGTTCAAACAAAATGCTTCTTGGTGGTTCTCGAGCTGGTTGTTGGGTCAAAGAAGTTTGCCTCTCCTCATTTGAGATGGTGGTTCCGCCTTTTGAGTAACCTCCCATCAAGATAAGCTTCCTCTCCCCTCATTTATGGAGGATCCTCCGCTTTTAAAAGCATCCTCCATTGCTATGATCGACTAGCTGGTAGTTAGCTAGTTCTCGGTTTGTTGGATTGATAGCTTACAGTTTGGATTGTTGATAGCCTAGCAATAGCTTGTGAGATATGAGAATAGCCTTTCATGTTGTGGATTGATAGTGTGAAATGGTTTTGTAAGAACGAAGACTTGTTGTGATTGCCTTAGTTTCATGATTTTGGGTAAGAAAGAGTCATCAGTATTTATGGGAGACCTTTGAGAGTGAATTCTTATGGAGACATACTGATCGGACCCTTCAAGGAAGCTTGCGACATCAAGGCATGGTTGTAAGCTTTACTGTTGTTTATATTAATACAATCAATAGTTATTTCCTATATCATGTATGACATGTATGTTGATAGCTTATGGTTCCTTGACTCTATAAGTAGATAGTTCATTGTTGTGCTCTATTATGTGTTTTGTCATTTTCATATGTTGTTTCAAGTGAATCATTCATTAAGGAGAAGAAAGCGATAACTGAAGCGACGTGACGAAGACTTCATCAAACACCGGTATAAGGTAGGCCTCTTCAATGATAACTATTTAAGGAATTAGCTATTGTCTTTGTCTTGCTGTGACTAGACCCACTCTAGGGCTAGAGGGGTTGTCTCTGTCCACAAAGGGAACTTACCTGCATCACAAGTTGGCGAATCCACTGGGGAGCATTTGTGTGTTGTCTCTTGATTTTTCTCTTGTTGTTTTCGATTGAATTACATAGTGTCTCTTTGTTTGGGACTGAACCATCAATGATTTGGATCACTTGAGTAGATCTGATAGTCCACCTCACTGTCTCAGTGATAAGCCTAGTGTCTTTCCATTGTTTTTGCCTTGTTTTCCCTCTTTATTGAGATCGTCGTTGTTTAATTCCTAATAGCTGCAACAAATTGCTCCTATTCTCTTTACCCTCGTTGTACATCACTGATATCTCATCATACAGTTGCGACGATTCCTGAAATCGGACCGTCGTTGAGAATAGGTGTACCCTTGCAACGATGTCACTCAATTGATTGTGTTGTGCTTGCAACGATTAGCGATCGTATCATGTTGTCAGTGTTTCCCTGCAACGATTCCTATAGGGTTAACTTTTATAGCCCTCCCTCCTAGATTGTCCTGGTGTAGCTTGTCCTTTGTTGTTTCTTTCACCTTGTTAAGCTTGTTCTAATTGTGTTTACTGAGGCATGTCCTTCTTGGTTCCATTTGCATGAAATTTGGATTTTTCGACTGTGTGACCTAGGTCTTTTAAGGTTCCGTCAAGAATTCATGGGTTTTGGGTTGCTTGTCCTTTCAAGTTTCTGAACTACATCCAAAAGAGTCTTGCTGATTTGTTTGAAGTTGTTCTCTTGCTACTTGCCCATCTTCCTGGTTGATCCGTAGTGATTGGTCATCAAACTAGATTGTTGTGTTGATTTGATTTCCATTCACTATTGAAGCATAGATTACATTTGCCTTTTGATTAGTCAGGTTGTGCATTAGCTTGTTTTTTATTCATTCCAAAAATAAAAAACAATTGCACTCATATAGTATACAAAAATGAAAGCATGTTTGCATTAGTAGATTCTTTATGATTAGGAATTGAAAAGCGAAATTCAAATCTTTCATTTTTTGTCATAGTAGTTGCGAGATAAGCGGAAATCGATGCATTGTGTTTCCTATTGATTGGATTACTTGCTTGCACTACTGTTCTTGCATTTGATTGTTATTGTCTTCATTCGCTTGGAAATGAACTCCTTACCCTCATTTAGGTAGTCGTTCATCGAAGGGAATGGTTTTTTACTCATTGTAGTTGCATACTAGATATTTTTGAAATACATGCGCTAAGGCCTTGAAATCGAAACTTAGCTCAAGATTAACTATTAAAATCTATTGAATGAACATAAAAACACATTGGAACTTAACACTCATATCTAGAATTCTAGGCTAGAGACGTGCTCCGGTGTCATTAAACCTATTGGTTGTCGTTTTCACTGAGTTTCGGTGATTCCTCCTTTTTGATTCGATAAGTGCTAGTATGGACTTGTGCTCCTCGTACTGTCAAGTATACGGTGGGAGACCCCATTAGGTTGAATTCCTTTTACCCTGAGGAAGTCGAGTCTAATGCTTTACAGATTGTAATGCACTAAACACAGCATTCGGGAAGATTGACTGTCGTACAGGAAGTCCTTGGTCATTTCTCTTTCATTTATCCCCAAGGTGTATATTGCAATTTTACGATTTGTCTAGTAAACACTCTTGTCTAGAGTGCCGAGAGTAATCACTTTCGTTCCTTTTCGACTCTTTAAAAGTAAAATTATCATCTGAGCACTTGTCCTTTCAGGCTCATTAAACTTTGAAAGTGATAGAATTACCTTTCGTCTTTTTCTCGACTCTTAAAATATGAAAAGGCAAAGTTTTGTTTCAATGTTGTAAAATTAACTACCCACGAAATATTCTTGGTTGCAGTTAGTGTTTCTTTCAAAGTAACTTCCAATGGCAACATTTCCATAGTCTACTAATCAAGGTCTCCCCCCGGAGGGGAATCTTGGTCCTTCTTTTGGAAATGTTGGTGCTCCTTATATGGCAATGTTGTCCCTGCCTAGGTTAACCATTGGCCTACCTATTTGGTTGTTTTCAACCTCGGTGGTCCTGAGCATCCTGACTCATGTTCCACCATCTCCTTCATTTGAATCACATCACGATGATTCTAGGGTTGACCCTTCATCTTCTTCCCCTACTTCTTCACCCTCCTCTTCTACTTCACCTAGTGAAAGTTCCAAATCTAGTAACCAGGAGGCTAAGAAGAAGAAGACGAAGACGAAGAAGAAGAAGTTAGATAAGCGAGAGGCCAACCATGCGACTATTGCTCTAAGTGCACCTCTGGTAGAAAAACCTTCTGATCCTCCATGGAAGGTCAAATTTCCTTGTAAGTTGTGCAAGGGTGACCATTTCCTTCAAGATTGTCCTGGTATTCCCAGGATCTTAGAAGTATGGTATCGAGATATGATTCGACCGTCCTTATCAATCTCTAAATATCATGTCAATGTTACACCTTCAGCTAGAAGTGGTAAGAAGAAAGGGAAGATTAGATTCCCCTGTAGGTTATGTGAAGGCGAACATCTTCTTCACCTTTGTCCTCTCATGGATAAAGCTTCCAAAGTTTTGGAAAACCTGGCAGTTCCTCAACCCCAACTTCCTGTTGGTTATCATAGGCTTTCTTCTAACCCTCCCCAGATTGGTAAAGAGATTGACTTGGATTCGTCTCTTGCCCATCCTGCTCTTCTTGAGCCTGACTATGTTATGTTTGTTCCTGACCAACCATTGGTCGAAGAGAGTGTCGGCTTGGTTTTGCCACCAATTGTTCATTCTGTTCTAAAAGAGCATAATGATCATGCTACTCATGTTCTTCTTGTCTCTTCAAATTCTCATGAATCAAAGGATGGCCCTCCTATCCTAGCTGCTACGGAGAGTCCTTCTTCTATTCTTGCAGAGCATGGGGGCAATCATATGATACCCCCACCAAGATGTTCTATCGTTTCCTTCAATTGGAGTCATTTGACTACTTTCCACCTCCCATCTTATGTGCCTTTCCAGATCACCGTACATGCCTCTAATATCGCAGTACCTGGAAATTTATTGGATGAAGGTGCATCTGTTAGCCTCATGTCTTCCACTACTTAGCAAGCTTTGGGCTCCCCACAGCTTGTGCCTATCACCCAAAATCTGTTGGCTTTCGACAGACGAACTAGTCAACCCTTAGGGATCCTTTCGAAGTTCCCTATTACTTTGGAAGGTAAAATCGTCTATATATACGTGATGGTCATCCAAGGTGTGTTAGATTTCAATCTTCTCCTTGGACGGAACTATATTTATGTCATGGGAGCTCTAGTTTCTTTGCTTTTCTTTGTGGTTTGTTTTCCACATGATGGAAAAATTGTGACTCTTGATCAATTGTCATTCATTAGTCACCAAATACCTCCTTTGCAACCATCGTCCCCTATCAGCTTTTGTTTGCAAGCAGTACCTTCCATGCAACAAGTCAATTATATGGCTACCCATTCTATCTCTGCATCTGTTGATTACCATGCAGATGGTCTCGTACATCATGTACTGGGGGCATTGGAACCTGATCTGTCGTTGGTGCCCCATGACATGTATTCCTCCTAGAGCATGGTTCTTCCATCTAGTGAAGACCTCTTGGGAGTCATGTTCTCGTATGGTCCATGAAAAAGAGTGCCATGGATAGTTCTTTTCTTGTGTCAACCTCGTTAAAAAATGAAACAAGGAGTACCAAGGATAGTTTGTTCCTGTGTCAACCTCGTTAAAAAATGAAACAAGGGGTGATGAGCATAGTTTTTGTCTTGTGTCAAGCTCCTTAAAAAATGAAACAAGGGTCGTGAGGATAGTTCATGATCTTGTGTCAACCTCATTAAAAAATGAAACAAGAAGTACGGAGCATAGTTCCTTTTCTTATGTCAAGCTCGTTAAAAAAATGAATCAAGGCGTCTTAAGGAGAGTTATTTGATATTGTATCAACCTCGTTAAAAAATGAAACCAATGTCTTGAGGATAGTTCTTTCACTGTGTCAACCTCATTAAAAAATGAAACAACTCCCTTTTCCCAATCGAGTCTTTGATGGAGATCTTATAAAATCCCAGTCGAGTATTTCCTGGATCTCGAAAGTGAACCTTCATTACATCCACCTAGTTGAATGCAATGAAGCTTGGGGGGCATGTGCCTCGATTGAATTTGATTGAATTATTATGTTGGGGGCATGTGAGACTTATTCAAGCATAGTTTTTCATTTCAAGCTTGTGTAAACATGAAACCGAATCCAAGCAGAGTTCTCCATTGTTTGAGCTTGTGTAAAAATGAACACATGCTCTGATGTACCTTGTTAGCTTGGTGTGTAAGCGATTTCTCTCTTATTTTGTCCTTTTGCCTATTATGCAGATGTCAGAAACCCTCATGTTCTAAGGTTGTCTTTACAGTTTCGTTGATTAGAAAGGAATTTTGATTTCATCACGTATCAACACATTCCTAGAAGACTAAATATATTAATTGATGCATTAGTGAACCATATATTAGATAGACATTTGTGCAATTTATAAAAATCATAAGCAAGAATTCAAACACAATAAGTAGATACAGTAAAACATAGATAGGTATATATCATGTGTTGTGCACCGTGGCACCCAAAATATATATATATATATATATATATATATATATATATATATATATATATATATATATATATATATATATATATATATATATATATATATATATCTATATATATATCTATATATATATATATATATATATATATATATATATATATATATATATATATATATATATATATATATATATATATATATATATGTCCCAAAAATATATGTATGTTCAGTTACTTCGCGAGACACATGTCTCTCAAAATCTGCGTAAAAAGAAACCTAGAAGTCTATTATGCATTATGCTCTCTGTAGCAGACTACTGCCTAGACCATGCATCTAAGCAGTCGGTGCATCTTGTTTGACACCCCCGTATGTCGCTGGTACTTCCTGGGAATCTCCTCGAATCTTGCATAGTCTGGGATTCCCTCAGTTAAGCCCTCTAGGTTACGGGCTATCTCGTCCTCGGCCTCTCCACCCAGAGGCAGTAAGTCAATCTCCCTGTCAACCCTCTGGGCGATAGGAGATAGACCTATGAGTCTCTCAAGTCCAACATCTGCAAAGATTGAACATAATAATTAGGACATATATATTAAAAAATTACAAAAGCTTTGTCGGTCAAACTAAGTATCTTACCTCTTTTGTCCCACTATTCTCTAGGAGGAAGCAGCATGTCTAGATCACCCCTGAAGTCCATCCCAGCCTACGACCAATCCTCAACTATAACTTGTTGATGGTTCATCCACTCAACAAATTCTAGACCCCATGATACAAGCTGGCCACCACCTCCTCGCGACATCACGAGAGCCCAACGAGTAATCCGTGTCTGTCGTGGTCCTGGCCATCCCACCGTTATGTCCTGTCTCTAGAGGATTTGTACTCATTCCAGCATGAGCAGTACTAAGATTGAACCATAGACAAACTGTTTCGTCTCGTCCTGATGGCACTTGGTCAGTTGTCTCTTCATATTGAGAGACATGGCCTCTGCCCAGTTAAACATGGTAGGATTCAAACAGTGTTGGGCTAACCATAGTTGAGTCTTGGTCGCCTCACGCTAGGCCTAGGAGCTAGTTGCACTGGTAATGTTGAACAACAATACCCATAGTGACAAATCACTAACAGTGACAATCTGTAGCTTTCCACTTGTTAGTGATTTCTGTGCTCCTGGGGGGCACACTCTTGCAATAAGTGTGTCCAAAGAGTCTCCAGTAACCCGAGTTCCCACCATGTGAGGCATCTCCCCTCTCTATGACAACCCAGTCAAAAATTAGATATCTGTGGCATCGAACTCAATTTCTTGCCCACGGATTATGAATTTTCCTTCTGTCGGATTCCATGCTCGGATCAAGTACTCTAAGAGATCCAATTGTGCTCTCAGAAGTGGTGTCAGGAAGAATTTTAACAACCCACAGTTTTGCAGGATGTTTAGACAATGAGGATCTACCACTCCCATCACATCATCATTGTCATGAGTACATTCTTGCCATACGAAAGCCATTTCTTGTCCCTGCATGCACAAACATACCTTTGTCAAATGCCATCCATCCATTTTCATCCTTTGAAACTGATTATAAATGAAAATATTTTGGTTCCAACGCTCGTCGCAACTGTTTTTAAAACAACTGCGACGAGCTGATTTTCACAGTGTAAAAAATTTCGGGTCATCGCAGGTGTACATCAATCTCTTGCGATGATCCCATTTTTGCACAGTGTAAATTTCTCAGTCATCGCAATCCTGAGAGGGAAACTTGCGACGACTGAGGCAGATTTTTAATCCAAAAAATCGCTCTAAACCACGGTTCAAAACATGAAATTGAATCCTATTTTGGCATAAAAACATAGGTAAGGCTATGGCATTTACCTGGAAGTAGTGTGACGAGCAATGGATCCCTGAGCCTCCTGGAATCAGTCGCCAAATTTCATGAGGTATGCAATGGTAGAAGTTTTTTTTACCATAGTAAAAACACAAGTAAATCGATTTTTTACCATAGTGTTCCTTTTATAACCTTTTTTTCAAAACTTAGGGTTTTCATTAGGGTTTTGAATTAGGGTTTTGATCTATATTCACATATTTTTGTGAGACAGATCTTATGCTTGAGTTTTCTTGTGCAGCGACAGGTGTTTTGAACACTAGCGATGATCGATCCATGAATTATATACTCAGTAAATACCAAAAAGTCCTTTCTGAGTCAACTTTAAGCTCTTTTCTGACTCTTGAAACGTGAAAAGATTGTCGAGCCCTTGTCGTTTCGAGCTCGTTAATGGTTGCAAAATGTCATGTATCCAGTAAGTTTTTTACTTTTTTGGATTGGAGGCACTATTTACGAAAATTACTCCTTGACTGAAATGGTCAAGCGGTTCTCTCAAGTATCGTTTTCTACCTTTTTGGGCTCGAGAGACACAAACATATGAAAAGGGCCCATATGGAGTTTTATTTTCCATGTTTTTTTCAAACTCTCTAAATATGAAAAAGACTCTGAGTTTTGCCTATGTCGGACTCGTTAAACATTGACGAAATTGGACTCGTCGCCATGATGAGACCCGAACTTCTCCTCCCTAGGGCTCGTTAAAATTTCACTGGGTTGGATTTTTCCGAAGGACAAACTTATATTACAAGCATATGCCATCCCCTTCAAGCTTGTGTTTCAAAAATAATTGGGGTATTCGCCAACGATGGTGGGCGAAAATTTGGAAATATTCTGTTGATTATCTACGGCAGTTTGTCGCTCTTGAACATCGACACTTTTTTGCTTCTCGTTGGGTTTGGGATATCCTCACATCATCATTGGCCTTCCGGGATTTGGGTTCTTCATTTTTCCTCATTCCATTCGATCCCTGTTGTCTCTGCATGACCTTTGATCCATTGGTACCAAAATGCTGTTGCATTCCAGAGTTGTGTCGCCAATATGTTCAAGATCTTAATACTTTTGCCTTTTGTACCCTTACATCCTCCTCTGATTCTCTATTTCATCCATCTTCATCTTGTTCCTTTGTCTCGCATCATTGGTGTGGGAAATATTATGGCCCTCCTACAATGGATTGCTTTTTGTCGACATCAACTCATTATCCAGGAAGTTTATCTAGAGATTCCTTTCGGGTACCTTGGAGCTTGCATGCCTCAATGGAAAGTTCTTCGCATTCGACAACAAGGTTGCATCATTGGTATTCGATCGGGTGATTTCACAAGTGTTCGACTCCAGATCATTCTTCGCACTTTGTGTATTGTACTAGCAATACCTTGAGAACCATTGACATTACTGCTGGTCTCTCTCGCGCTTGTTAACGATTCACATCATTGGCGGGTAATAAAACAATTTTCTAGTATGCTCAACTTCAACACATTTATTCGCATATTAGAAATTATACGATGGACGGGTCGGGATTCAAGACCCTGGGCTCAAATTACACAAGTCCAGGTTGCTTGGATTATTTATACGGCCATAGACCAGTTCTATTTGTCTTTTGGATGGCTACACCCATACCACAACTATGTGTACTTCTTTCATTATCAGTGATATCAATTGTAATTGTGTCTGCAGGTTCTCCGTGATGGTGTTCTGGTTCAGTTATGGTTTCGTAAAGCATTTCACCCCTCCCACGCTTTCGGCCTTCATGCTTTAGGGGGAATCTATTACACAGCATCTTGTCACTGGCCCCGCATCCCCTGATCCTGGATAGAGTCAGTCCCTAAAAGAAATCTTCTCTTTGTCATATACCAAAATATGTGTCCAAATCTTCCATATTACTCAAGAAGATTGCCTAAGCTCATTAATCTTGAAGCTGACCCCTTTTCTCCCATGTTTCAAAATCATCGCAAGTCATTAGCATCATGCCTGCGATGATAGCCCGGAATGAACCAACACCTCGCAATGTCGTCTCTAAGTCTCAGTGTTTGACCCATGACGACCCAGATATGGAGAATTAGTTCAAACAGAATACTTCTAGGTGGTTCTGGAGCTGGTTGTTGGGTCAAAGAAGTTCACCTCTCCTCATTTGAGATGGTGGTTCCACCTTTTGAGTAACCTCCCATCAAGATAAGCTTCCTCTCCCCTCATTTATGGAGGCTCCTCCTCTTATAAAAGCATCCTCCATGGCTATGATCGGCTGGCTGGTAGTTAGCTAGTTCTTGGTTTGTTGGATTGATAGCTTATAGTTTGGATTGCTAATAGCCTAGCAATAGCTTGTGAGGTATGAGAATAGCCTTTCATGTTGTGGATTGATAGTGTGAAATAGTTTTGTAAGAAGGAAGCCTTGTTGTGATTGCTTTAGTTTCATACTTGTGCTTTTGGGTAAGAGAGAGTCATCAGTCTTTTTGGGAGACCTTTGAAAGTGAATGTTTATGGAGACATATTGATCAGACCCTTCAAGGAAGCTTGTGATGTCAAGGCATGGTTGTAAGCTTTACTGTTGTTTATATTAATACAATCAATAGTTATTTCCTATATCATGTATGAAATGTATGTTGATATCTTATGGTTCCTTGACTCTATAAGTAGATAGTTCGTTGTTGTGCTCTATTATCTGTTTTGTCATTTTCATATGTTGTTTGAGGTGAATCATTCATTAAGGAGAAGAAAGCGATAACTGAAGAGATGTGACGAAGACTTCATCAAACACCGGTATAAGGTAGGCCTCTTCAACGATAATTATTTAAGGAATTAGCTATTGTCTTTGTCTTGTTGTGACTAGACCCACTCTAGGGCTAGAAGGGTCATCTTTGTCAACAGAGGGAACTTACCTACATCACAGTAAGCGCAGTGGAAGGTAAGACTATGACAGTCATTTGGACTGGTTGGGTCCATTGTGCTAAATGGACAGTAGCAGCACAGACACAAGAAATGTAACCAGAAAAGGTAAAGTAAATGGATTAGTGGTGTCATATGCTTTGGATATGTTGGGAACTATTTCTATCAATGCTTGTGCATAAATAAGGAAGTTCTCTTAACCTAGACCTTATGTTATCTGGTAATTATTTTATGATCATGATTATGTTGAAGTTTATATATATGTATACATGTATGTATGTATGTCGTTGTCTGACATGATCATGATTGTTTTATGCTAACGTTTATATATGTATGTATGTATCCATGTATCTATGTTACTATCTAACAGGGTTGTTAGGGATCATTCTTGTGGAGGAATGATTGCTTATGCAGGAGAAAAACATGAAGAGGTTCCTGGTCTTACGAGGAATCAATTGAGAAGAATAGTCATGACAAATATACAAGGTCAGTATCATGTGGATATGATTTGATATTGTATACTTGTATTATGCCTATGTCTATGTTATAATAGGTAATGTTGAAGGATACATCAACAAAGTGAAAGCAATGTGATCTGCGGCATGATAAGATAAGCATGAATGAGATACCGGAAGCAATGTTTCTTGGTAAGGACAATATGGTTTTGGATGTGTGGTACTACTGTTATGCATATGTTGTATATGTTGTACATGTTGCATATATAATGTGTGAACTTGTGGTGTTGTGTATACATAGCATGTGTACATGTTATTTATGCAATGTTATGTACATGATGGTACAAATAGGGTTGTGCGAATATTGCATATGGGGTGTTGTATACATATTGTACTATCTTCATTATGTATATGCGGTGTGTGTGCATATGGTGCCATGTACATGTTGGATATGTGGTATTGTGTACATATTATATTGTGTGCATGATGAATATGCATTGTTTTGTGCATATGGTGTTATGCACATGTTGGATATGCAGTGTTGTGTACAGATGGTATTGTGTACATGTTGTACATATGGTACTGGTGTACGTGTGGTATTGTGTGTATGTAATCCATGTTGTGTTATGGGAATTTGGTATTATGTATGTGCATCATGTAGTCATGTCATTGCATCATTTGTATTCATTGTGTTGTAATTTGTGTAGGTACATATATTGGGTGGTATTGCACATTGGGTATAGATGGATGCACTATGTTGTACACTGGTTGTAGGTGTATGTGTTGTATGTCAGGTGTAGGTGCATGTATTGCATGGTGTTGTGTGTCAGGTGTGGTTGTATGTGTGTGATGCACACTATGTGTATGTGCACCTGGTAGAGGAGAAGGCACTGGGTATTTGTTGGGTGTGGCAACCAATCCGGTCTCTATACAAAAGAACAAAGGTAGAACTAAGGATTGAGGAACGGATAAGTATCATCATTTTATTTTAGTTTTATTATGCATATGATTTATGACTATGGTATATGATGATTATATGGGATTTATGATTTTGGTTTATGATGGTTACATGTGATTTATGATCTATGATCATTGTGCTTGAGCTAACCTGATGTGATATGTTTATATATGTTGATTTGGTCAAATATGTTAGTTTGACGTGTTGTTACAAGAAGCGAACATGATTGCAAATGTACCTTTTTGGTGAGATACCAATGAGGTATGATGTGAATTTATTTCAATTTATTTTGAATCTAATGGAAGTTATGTTCTTGTTACAGGAAGCATGAACAAACCCAAATGGGTGGTTGAAATCAACTGGAATAATTAGCAGTAGCAGCAAAGGAGTTGAAACATGCAGCAGTGTGCTGGTAAAGCACTTCAGGAGCAGGGCCATTGTGGGACATTGGTACCCAATAGTGTCCATTGATTTCCATGAGCATGATATGACCGGTATGATGCGTTAAGGCAGGTATATGCCTTGGTTTTTGTGTCTTCTGATGCAAGGAAGCTTTGCGAGGGGATGGACTACCCATGATGGGGGTGCCAGCAGAACTTGGAAGGTGAGTGACTGCACGGAAGGGGTGACCGTATTCCTGAGGGACTGTGTAGTAGAGAAGGGAAGGTCACAAATGGATTTGTTTTGGTCACTAGCATTGCCAGATGGAATCAGATGCACATTGGGAGTGCGCCCTGGAACAATGAGTCGATAATTATTCGTTGAGTGGACAAGTGGTGTGAGATTATAGCGCTGGACATTGGACGCATATTTGACTTTGTGGTGGATTATGGACTTCCTGGGAAGGAGGTGCACCCTGGTATTACTTTGAGGGTGGAGGTGTGAGCCTCTGGATTCTCTTGTTGTAGATGCATGCATTGTATTATTTTAATTGTTGGTTGAGAAAATGTGCATATGTGAATGTGTGTATATGTTGTTATTGTAAATACTGAAATGGCCTGTGTTATAAAGCTCCATGGGCAGTATGTTTTGTTTTTAGTAGTCATGTAGTTATAGGTGTCATTGAACATCGAGGACGGTGTTCCTTCAAGGGGGAGGGTTCTGTAACAGCCCAAGTGCAAATTCCATGTAAAAATATATAAATACCACGGATGATGGGACACGTATTCCAAGTTGAATGGTGGGCAAGACATCCTAGGGGCTGTTCATTTGGTTGTTTATGGCTAAGGAAATTGGCAAAGGCAATGGCAAAGGCATTAAAGAGGGAAAGAGGTATTTTGGCACATTTATTTATGAAAATAATGGAAATTAGAAGAAAAGGAAGGTAAAAGGTCATAGGTTGCATGTGAGGAGGAAAATGAAGGAAAATAATGGAAATTAGGAGAAAAATGAGGTGAAAGGTCATAGGTTGCATGTGAGGAGGAAAATGAAGGAAACTAATGGAAAATGAAGAAAATAGAGGCCTCATTAATAAAAAGGCCTATGGGGATCAGTGGGCAAGACTTGGTTAGTTCATTTTTGGAGCTCTCTCATACTCTTTGACACTTAGAGTTTTTCTTGGAGCACTTTGGCATTGGAGCAAGAAAGGCAAAGAAAGCAAGAGGAAGTAAAGATCAAGTAGGGAAAGGTAGGATCAAGTAGCTACAACAGGCTTCATTGCAGGTATCAACTTGCATGTGTATTTTCCTTGCTAAATTTGGAATGCATGAGATTTCATGTGTTTCTTTTATACCATGGCATGGGTTTTGCCAAGTGTGATAGTATTTTCAACCTAGCCTTGCCATTTCCTGATATCTTTGATGAGATGGGTTCTCTCATGCGTTTTGTGGGGGATGGCCAGATTGGATTCAAAGCTGAGTGGGGTGGATCTCTGAATTGAAAAACACATGGTGGTAGTGGTCCCTGAACCAGACTGAGGATGCACGAAGCCACTGGCCTAGTAACCCCTGAACCAGACTGTGGGTTGCGGTAAAGCCAGATTGTGTGCCTCAGTGGGCCTAGGAATCCTTGCCGGTGAATGGCGGGATATACGGTAAAGTAAAGAGGTGGATTTTCTCTCCGTTGGGCCTAGTGATTCTGGGATGGAATGCATGGTAAAGCCTGGAGAGTATGTCTCAGTGTAGGGCCTAGTGATCCTTGGATCAGACTGTGGATGCATGGTAAATCCTGAGAGACTAGGAGGCACTCAAATTCCTCACGATGTAGGCAGAGAACTCCGGTGGCATCCACATTGATTGGTGTTTTTTGATCTGTTCTATGAGTCCCACATTCATGCTTGGAATATGGCACATGGGTGATTATCTAAGGAGAGACTTGGCTCAGCCAATCTATGGTTGGGTGGAACGTGGTAGTCCCATCACCGGTTGGTTCATTGCATTTATTAATGAAAAATTCATTACCTTGATTTTCATGTGAAAATGTACTGATATATATATGGATTTGGATGGCTGATATGTTTATTGTATTTATGTTCATATTATGTTGTTTATATGCACATTTACCTTGGAGGGTGTTACATACTGTGACCTCATTGGGGACATGCAAAGAAAAATAGAGAAAGAGTAGACCCCTCTCATACCACTAATCCAAGATTAAACAGGGATGCAACAAATTACACATATAACCATAAATACCAAAATGCAGCAGAAATAACACTTCATTTCATGAATATCAGAATACTGAAATATGATTACAAACAAAATGGAAATCAACTAGCTCAGGCAATGGTAGCTTATCTCAGAGAAGAGATGTGGTGGCTACATGCCTCTAAACTGCATTACAATGAGGCTCAAAGGCCTATTTATTATTGAAAAACAATGGAAAACTCTAAACATCCAAAAACATAACCCTAGAAGATGAAGTACCTAAATTGTGGGCCCCGTATGGGTAAACTGGTACATCAACATCCTAGGGTCGTAACTATGGCATAAGATCTCCATTTGGCTATCATAATATCTAGTTTTGAAGATCTCGAAGAGAAGGCCAAAAACATACTAGTAAGCTACATTGGACGTTTTCAGTCTGTTCGTTTTCTCTAAGAATGTTGTTTAGGGCCTCAAAATGACTCTGGAAGTTGAGGACCCGAAAAATGCCAAAAATAGTAAATTGTGCCACAATTAAGGAAATTGAAAGAGACATCATTGGGGGTCCAAGTGGAATAGGCAGGTGGCCACCAATATCCACCTAGATCATCATGTTTGCATTTCATCATTATGTTACAATGTAGCAATATGAAGCATTTCCTTGTCTACTATTATAGACCTATATGTGGGTCTTCTCTAAGTCTTATTAATGTAGAATATAGTGTTGAGTTGACACATTCATTTTATTTAGATCTCATACCAACATATCTATATTTTTTGCTATGTAAGGCATGGACTCATTACTTGGCACACCTAAATTTATATTCCTACACTTCACATAAGATTTCACCTCTATTACACATTCTTTTCTATGAACTTCACATGGTTGAGATCCATATCTATCGTTATGTTTCTGCCCATGATGTAAGAGAAAATTTATGCATAGGTATGTGTGCATACAGTCATTGAGTGGTTACAACACATGTCAGGTAGAACTACAACATCTAGTGTGAGTATTGGGGGCTCTTTAGGAGTCACAAAGCCTACGACAGAGTGTGTTTGATAAAAAATGGTGTAGTTATGCCTAGGATTCCCTTTCCCTAGAAAGGGAGTATTCATAAGTCCATTATCTTATCCACCATACCCCTATATATAAGATAGATGCTTAAATTCAGACTCGAAGGGAAGAATCCTCGTTTCCTTAAGGAATTCCAATCTTCTTGTGGTCCTTTTGGCACCATGTGCTTCATGGTGAATATTATAAGCTTGTGGTACCCAGTTGGTCCTTGATGGAGACCTACAAAATTCTAGGTCATGATTTATCGAATATCAGGAGGATCCAGAGGATCTAGGGGATCATAAAACCTTAAGAGACACAATTGGAAAGTCTTTGTTCTGAATGGGCAAGTCCTTGATCAATGCTTTTTGATACAAGCACTATGAATTGAGAGAAATGAAGCTGTGTTGTAAGCTCAGGAAGGGTAACACTAGTAGGTGATTAAGTGAACTTTAATGGCCATGCTAGGTCTCTAGTGCTAGTCTACTCATATAAAGAACCACTGTATCCGAGCCATGTTAGAATTTCTTTGAGAATGATCACAGTTGAGGAAGGGAGTGAGCTTTATGAAAACCACCATATCAAAGATTAGGCATATTTCTCCAGATTTTGTAAGACCTCCCTAATTGAGACATGGAAGAGTTCTGCAATGAGCGGTGTCATTGCGAATCGAGGCTTAAGTCCAAGCTTATTACCTTAATTATGGGAAATTTATCCAAAGGGTCTGACAGGAGCCCCTTCACGGAAGCCATGGATTTGTTATCTAGATTTTTCCTTATCACAATTGGGAGAATGGAGGGATGACATGTCACAAAGGTCCCATCCCGGAGGTGCAAAGAGGAGAATTTGAGGAGAGCGTTAGGATGGTGGGACTACAATGCTATGTCCTAGAGGTGCAAATATGAGCAACTGAGGAGAGCGTTGCGATGATGGGACTGGGATGATGTGTCTCAAAGCTCTCATACCGGAGGTGCAAAGAGGAGTAGTTGAGGAGAGTGTTGGGATGATGGGACCGGGATGACTTGTCCCAGAGGCATAAAGGGGAGTATGATGGGATCAAGATGATGTGGTGGGCCGGTACCTGGGAGGAGGCCGGAGGAATGGGCCCACTTTTCATCATGTGCATGTTATCATAAACCTATAAGTAGTATGGGAAACCTGATATTGCCTTTTCTGACACCCCCTGTAGTGGTTTCAAAAAAGGTGATAGCAGGTGTCGAAGTCGATCCCAGCTTTATATCTAGAGATTGGTGGTTTAGATAAACCAATTTATCTAACATCCCTACCCTTTTTAAGCCCCGTGCATGTTGACCCATCGAAATTTTCTTGATCTGGAGCACGGATAATCATGGTCATTAATTGCATGATTTTTACAAGAGGTGTAACTGTGGTGGGGTCCCGAAGACAAGAGAGGACCACTACTGATCTGAATTGGATAATTATATTGTTTTTTATCCACATCGATGCATTTCGAGTGGAAAAAGCGGAGGAATCATCTCACAGGACTCTTTTTTCCAGCAGGACCCAGTTTGGTGAAATGGGGTCTCAAACCTTCTCAGAGCATTTTGAGGCATCAATTGACATTTTTTGGGGTAAAACTCTGCCACTTGAGTGTGATACCTTTTCATGCTATTCTACACACAAAGATATTTAGAATGACACAAGAAGCACATCAATCGAAGCCTGTATGCAAAATTTATGCCACTTAGACATTGACCTTCTTGTTTTCACACCTATAGTTCAGGAGGATGCTATGTCAACCCCCATTATTTATGGAAAAGGCATTAGACACGTATTTGTGATGTAAAAGGCTCTAGAAGAGTTTATATTTTAACTCTAGTTAGCAGTTGATTTAGTCAAAATTAACCACTAGTAGGCTATCGGGTTGTGTTATAACTGGGCCACTAGGAGGAAGAGGCATTCCATTCTTTCGAGACCATTTTATTCCGTAGCTGAGAAAAGATAGCCAAGAGACATAGGATGTAGAGAACACATAGAGGATCTATGCATTGTAGAATCCCACGGGCCACATAAATTACTTCCTTGTAACTAAAGCCATATTTATAGACAGAGAAAGAGAACAAAGCGGCCTCACCTTCGAGTTGGATTTTCTCCCAAAAGGGTTTCCCAAAGAGCATATATTGTGTCTTGTGTGTTTGTGTGTGCTTATTTTGTTGTTATTTATTTTTCTGCATAATTTCATTCGCATGCTTACACTAATTACAGTTAAATCCACAAATATTAAAGTTTAATAAATTGTAATAATGTTGAATTTTTAGAGTTTTAATATAATATTATTAGATTTGTTATGACGAACTGTCCAAATAAGCATCAAATAGGCTGACATAAAGGTTGCCAATAGAGTGGTCATGAATGTGTGTGTGTGTGTGTTTGTATCAGTGGAAGAACCATTCATAAATAATTAAAATATAGTGAAAGCTCTGAACCATTGTGCTCAGATGTAAAAGGGTAAGCCATAAACTTAATTAAATCAATTCAAATCCTAGACAAGGAGAATTTACACAAAAGATAAAAGATGAAAAAAAAAATTATCCCATTCTTCTAATGGTATAAGAGGAATTGGATTAGCAGTAACCATCCCACTGGGATAAGTGGGGGATGTTACTTCAAGATGAAACCTGCCGAAATTTAATCCTCTCATCTTCTCTACAACCAATTCAAGATAATATTTTCACTTGTCTATTGCTACACTTATTATCAACTCACTAATATCTTTATTAATCCATTGGTTGAAACCTAGTTTGTTAAGATATGTGGTATGCTTAGGCTTTAAGAAGCTACAATTTTTGGGTAGTTGTGTCATGTAGATGTAGTTTCACTTTTTAAGCCTCAACAATATTATGTTTATGGGAGATAATTGGAACCTAATGTTATGCTAGATCATCACACCTTTGGAGCTCCTTTAGAGGTAGTCAAGTGGTTGAATAGTGGAGTAATCAACTAAGTGGTTGATAGGTTGGTTGAATAATTAGCTGAATGTTTGATAGGTTGGTTGAGTAATCAACTAAATGGAAATTGATCAAGTACTTTCTTAGAAAAACTATTAACTAATTGGTCAAAGGAATCAAACGAGTGACCTGACAAACATAGGTGGTTGACTAGCCAATGAAAAATGAGTTGAATAGAACAATCAAGTAGTTGCAAAATAACATGGATTTCATAGTATTGAAACTGTCAAGACCCATTTGTGGAATGAATCTTTCATAATTCATGGAAGTTGGTAAGATTTAGACACTATAAATAAAGGACCCTATGAGTCTAATATGCGTCATGAATTAGTGTTTTATTATCATGAATTGTGATGTTCTGATCATAATGCACTATGCTTAAGTGTTGTAATAGTGTCTATAGAAGTTTTATTTATCTTTTTCATTTTCATTCAGATTCAATTAACTATTCTCTACTCTCATTTTTTCATTCGATTCCCAACAAGAGATAGAGAGAGGAACAAAGAGAGAGCGGGGCAGGTTGGAGGGTTAGGGAAAAGAGGAAGAGAGATGGGGGATAAAGAGAATTGGGAAGGATAATGAGAGAAGGATAAAATAACGTTTACACATTATAATGCATGCATGTAATTTAACTTCATGCAAATTTCTTAAACTCACACACACTATAAACATGCACAAATTATTTTAAGATGCATGCATTAGTAAATTCAAAAAGAGCTTCACAAGATCACATTTTTCTAATTACATGATGGATAAGGTGGTTGACTTGACTTTAGGATCAAATTCACCTGAAAGGATCACAATAATAGAACTAGTGACCTCCCGTTAGTAATGTTCCTTAACTTGTCCAGTTAAGCTCCCTCAAGGCTAACATAAAAGTAATTAAAAACAAAATCTTATATTTACAAAGTAAAAATTCTGGTGTGTAATTCATTCAATTCTTAATATAAAATTGATATGCAACATTTAAAATATATTATTGATAATAAAGAAATTCAATATAGAACATTTATAAAATATTTCAAAACAAGAAATTAAGTAATATTGACTTATATTTAAAAATACATTGATTAAAAAAAAATCATTTTAATGTGGAAAATATTGGTAATATATCTATATATATTGAAAAAAATAAACTTTTATGGTTTGATAAAGTAACTGAAAAAAATATTTTTTATGGTTAGAAAATTTCAACTAATGTCACTATTCTACATTTTGGCCCTCTTACAAATAGTTATATTTTTATTAGTTTCTTTTAAAATGCAACAAATATTTATTGTAATTGCAACTTTAAGTTGTGTAGTGTGCATAATTCAAGTGTACAATGGAATTTTCAAGGCATCAAATCCATTTATGCATTTAAAAATGATATTTAAACAAAGAAAAAATACAAATGGTGTGTAGATCCATCTTAACAATGGAACATGGATCTAACATGTTCCTAGAAGATCAAATCTCTTGTTTAAATATTCTTTCCAAGATTTTCACTCTGAAATAAATGTGTATCTCAAGAGATTTGATTCATGCTAAATTCATAGTTCAAATAAAACTATAATGGTAAATTAATAGGAGGAAGAACATGCTCTTTTGGAAATATTTCCAATCTTTAATTAAAACTTATTGTTTAACAATTTTATTATACTATTTACTCATCACTATAGATTGAGAGATTAAAGCTATATATTCAATATAATTTTATTATACTATTTACTCTATCATAGAGATTGAGAGATTAAAGCTATATATTCAATATAGAAAGGATATACATCCATTCAATAGGTCAGTGGATTTTTTTTCTCCAATTTTTAATTAAAATTTAATGTTTAACAATTTTATTATACTATTTACTCTATCACTAGCGATTGAGGGATTAAAGTTATATATTCAATATAGAAAGGATATACATCTTTTCAATGGGTAAGTGCAGTTTTTTTCCTTATTTATACATTATTGGAAGTGGAGATTTTTTTTCTTATATTATTCCTCATAAAGACGAGAAAGAACAATTTTATATCTATTTTTAAGTGAAGTTTTGAAATATTTCAAATGAAAAAACTTAATACAAAATAATTAAGAGGCCATACAAAAGATATAGGTTTGTAAAATTTTCAAATAAAACTGGAACATTTAAAAAAAAACTCGATACAAACTAAAAAAAATATGATACAAACTCCAAAGCGACGGAGATGTTACTAGCACAACTTGGGTAAGTGCGTTCATGTTAAAGATGCTGGATATTTAGACAAAGTAATAAAATATTTAAATGGATGGAGAAATTGGAAAGTTCTGGTTGTAGAGTTTGTGAAGAATCATATATTCAGCTTGTGGAAATTCCTCACTTTTAACTGCAACGATATTTTTTTTTATCGCTACTTTTATGCAAGTGTATTGTTCTGTCTATAATTGCAAAAATTGTACAAGGCAATAAAGTTAAGCACCATAATCTTGACCACTGTTGATATTGAAACCTCACAGTAGTGAAATGCAAGACTGCTATTTCTAATTTTTTTTTTGTTGATTCATTCTCCATGTTTGGTTGTGGATTGATTTGGGCATCGCTGCAATCCTAAAAATGGGGTCATGTCCTCTCATATTGCGGGGTTGTATGTGATTAATTAGAACTTATTTCTACAACATTCCTTCGCTCAATACAATTTTGTATTAAGTTATTTGAAATAAAAAAGGAGAGGAACTCATAGCAGTGCAGCAGAAGCGTGGTGCAAAATTACATTGCATGGAGGAGTATTTCCAGCGGCTGGTCTTCGTCAGCAACCTCTTTATATTTTCTTTTGGTAGCTATGCATTAGAATTCCATTGTTCGAATTTCGACGAGGATCTGTTAGAAGAGTTGTTTCTCCTTTCGTGTGGGAGCGTAATGATTGGGTGCTTCATATTTGAATGTGTAGTAGCGTATTGGTATCGATGTGTATTTGATCAAGTGTGACTTTGCTTTGTTGGGCGTTGCATTCCAAGTTAGGATGAGGCATGGAGGAGCATGCATAACATTCATGGGTCCATAAAGGAAAATTAAACAGTTTTAGAGAGAACTGAAATAACTAAGGTGAAAGAATCGAAGGACAGAAGCCACAGAAAAATATGAAACGTGTCCGAAAGAAAAACCCATACTAGAGGATCAGAATGTAGAACTGGACTATATTAAAGAAGAATTTGAAGAAATAGATGAAATTTGGGAATGTTTAATGTCCATTCTGCCATGTCTTTTAGGTATGAATTGTGAATCTTGTATAAATGAAAAATTTGGGAATGTTTAATGTCCATTGCGCCATGTTTTTTAGGTATGAATTGTGAATCTTGTATAAATGAAATGGTAGAATTACTTTTTTCAACTAATTATTCTATCATGTTCCAGAGGAATTTGTTAAATTACATGTTAAGAGGAAAGGAGTAATTGCATTATATCTTATTATATTAACGAGGGATGAAAATATTCTTTCAAGCATTTTAAATGAATTTGGTGAAGTAAAAAGTGCAAAAGTATTTTGGGTTATTCTAGAGATGAAGTATGGTGCGAGGGAGAGAAAGATGTCTTAAGAGTCACCAGAAGAAATTGTAGAGAGAGTTATAGAAAAAGAGAGTGAAAGAATTGAAGAACTTAAAGTGAAATATGATAATCAACAACCTTCAAGAGAAAGTTGGTTACAAATTTGGCAGGAAAAGAAACTTGTACATGGTTTGTTAAGTGGAAGAGTAACTCTGCTTGCAGATCAATTTGATGAGCCAGATGAAATTGAATACAAAGATTTGGTAGAGGAAGACAAAGTTGGAAAGAACTCAAATGTGAAATTGAATACAAAAATTTGGTAGAGGAAGACAAAGTTGGAAAGAACTCAAATCAGGATTATGTAATGAATCTCGTGAATGTTTTTGAGTGTGCAACTATAGGTAGCAGCCAGGAAGAAGTAACAGAAAAAGAAGAATATAACTTAGTTGTAATGTCTATCTATAATAAAGACTTGGACTTTGTTGAAAACAACATGAATGATCAATTGAACAATACATAAAAACTCTCAATGATGGAAGTAAACATGATGAAAAAAGAGTTGAAATGAATTGACATCATCCTAGTTGTAACAAGGAGAAATATCTAATGCTTGTGATCAAGAAAACATTTCATCAATATATTATAGCAAAAAAGTCAAAATGAAATATTTGAATCATGTTTGGAAGCCTAGCTAATACTTAAACTAACAAGCAATTTAACATATAAGTAGTGATTGAGGCGAAGTGTCAAAATAATAATCATAACCCCTGTTCATGCGACAGAGAACATTGTTTTATAGTCTATGATGAACTACTGGTCGGCAATATAAGTAAGAAATAAAACACAGTCGACAAATTCACTATTGAATCTCGAGCTCTCTTCGTGTATAAATTACTGCGTTTGGAAATTAAGTGATCAAGATTTTCGTGTTCAATTTTATCTCTGATATCTCAGAGCTCGTCCACTACCTCAGTGATGCTAGGCATGTACGACAGTTGATCCTGCACACATCTAATTGCTAGTTGGCAACGCACATGATGGATTACATGTTGTAATTGTCACCAAATCTTTTATCTATAGTTCTTGCTATTTTTCCAGGACTATCCACATGTGGTTTAAACAATGAAATAATTACTGTTAGTATGTACAACAAGCCATGCACAAAACTGCGGAGCTTAGATTTTGGTTATTTAATTTTGAATGATTAAGTTCCTCACCCATCTAATGAGGTTTATTTCCTCTTCAGGTAGGCTTGAATCTATGGGTTCTCTACCACATGTGATTTCAAACAATACCACTCCAAAGCTATACACATCACTCTTCTCCGTTAAAGTTTGATTGATGAAATACCTACAAATGCCCCCACAGAGAATTAGACAAACAAGCGCGATGGAAAAAAAACTATGTTGCACAAGTTTCTGGAACTTGGGAACGTTGGGAACTTGGGTACGGGTGTCTGGAACGGCTAGAGGTTTCCCCAAATTTTCCAGGAAACGGCTAATTGGGAGCGGTAATATATATATATATATATATATATATATATATATATATATATATATATATATATATCACAATATTTCAAATATTAAAATTAATTTAAAATTTTAATTCATTATATGAATATCAAATTCAAAAATGAAAATTTGAAAATGCAAATGATTCAAGAGACTCTTTTGAATTTAAGAAACATAGTGAAAATAAAAGAACTCATCATATTAATATTCATATTGCTAGCATGCCCAATGTAGTACATAGTAAAACAAAAATGACAGATGCCCAAAGTGGCAAAGTAATACATGGTCCAAAAATGCTCAATGGCCAAAACAGAACATTAAAGACTAAAGCTGAACATGATCATAAAGTGAAATCTTCAACATCAAGATTATCCATATAACCTTGAGCCTCGCTAGGCACTCCAACTTCATCATCACCATCATCAATATCAAGATCGCCTGCAATGCTACCTAAAGGTATGCCAACTAAACCTGCATCTGGTGAAGGATTATCCTCATCATCATCAATCTGAGAAGCCTCCTCGGCATCAACATCCCATCTTGCTGCAGGGCCATCCAAATATTCAGGTAGCTTCCTTGAGCAAAGTCGAAGACTACTATGCATATAAACCAATTTCTCTGCTCTCTTAGAGGTAAGCCTATTCCTCTTAACAGAGTGAATGAAACTATAAGTAGACCAATTCCTTTCAGCTGTTGATGAACTAGAAACTTGAGATAGCAAGCGTAAGGCAAGATTTCGAAGATCTTGGGCTTTCCCCCCATACATTCTCCACCATCCAATGGGATTCCTTTGTGCATAAATGTTTATGTCCACCTTTGCATCTTGAGAGAATTTGGAAGGGTTTAAGGTAGCAAAATCAATAAATTGTTCCCGCATTACAGTTGCTTCATTAGGTGTATAGATTTTGCATATGGCATCAAGAAAGCCTTGTTTCACTTCTTCATCATCAATGGGTAGAACTCTGTTTGGTCTCTCCATATACCACTTTGGATTAAGGGCATAAGCAGCCATGTGAAGAGAGGTATTGAGTTTGATCCATCTCTTCCCTATTATCTTATGAATTTCATTGAAGAACTCCAAAGAGGGGTTTCTATCCCGAATGATGTGCCTTATCTTGCCTACCATGCTATCAATACATTCATAAACTTCTCCAAGGGTGGGGGAATCAGAATCTGCATACCTAATCAACTCCACAATTGGAGCTGTGAAAGAAACAACATATTTACAATCAGACCACCAATCATCATTGAGAAGTTGCTCTCTTATCTTCTTTGCCTGCATTGATTTAGATTCAGACCACGCATTCCACTCTTGGGAAACAACGGTGGCTTGTAAGGATGCATGCACCTCAACCATACGTTGAAGAAGAATGAAGTATGTAGCATATCTTGTTTCTGCAGGTTTCAAAAACCTCTTCCTTGAGTACATCTTATAGATTGCTAAAGAGGCATGGTGGTTGCAAATGTACATTTGTGCATCTCTTGCATCTAAAATTAGTTTTGCAATCCAAGAAATTTTGCCAATATCTTTGAGGACATTATTCAAGGCATGTACACAACAAGGAGTCCAAAAGATATGCCTATATCGACTTTGGACCATCAAACCCGCTGCTTTGCAAACAGGCGCTGCATCTGTGATTACATGTACTACATTTGAAGGACCAAGCTCATCAATTGCTTCTTTCAATACTTCAAACATGAAGGTAGCATCCTTTAGTTTCCCACTACAATCAACTGCTCTTAAAAAATAGGGCCCAGCTGGAGATGTAACAATAATATTCAACAATGGCCTTTGTTGAATGTCTGTCCAACCATCCATAACTATTGAACATCCTGAATAAATCCAAGATTGTTTAAGGGGGCCCATAAGCCCCTGCATTCTTGTCACCCCTTTATCTAACAATGATGTCCTCATTTTGTTGTAATTTGGAGGTGCATATCCTAGCCCAGCAGCGATGATTTTTCGCACCATTTCTTTGTAATGTGGAGAACGGGTAGCATTAAATGAAATTCCATTTGCCATAAAAAAATCGGCAATAGCATCATCAGCCTCATCCCTATGTACTACATTGTAGATTTTAGAAATTTGTTCCTGAGCAAAACTAGCGGGCCTCTTACTCCTCTCAGAAGTAGACCCCCCCACAGACTTAAATTGGTTTGATGCATTTTCATTAATTGAATCTTCCATATCATGGGAAGAAGATCTTGGTACTTTAAAATTACAATCATTTTCCAAGTTCATTGCATTGGATCCTAGGGAAGCCATATGAAGCTTTGTCAACTCCATCCTTTTCAAAACAGTACATGTACAACCCTTTACACCATCACCGGATAGGGATAGAAGATGATGCCACACCCTAGTGTAGCTTCCTTTAAACACATGGTTACACAATGTGCACATCCATTCTTCACAACCACCACTATTCTTTTTCTTGTTTTTAGTAATTTTCTTCACAAACTTTAACAAGGGTTTCTTGGGGTTTGTGCTTTGTTGGACTTCACCACTTGGAATTGGAGGAAGAGGAGAAATTTCATATTCACTTGTTGGTATTGAACTACCACCCTCCATGATTTTCCTGATTAATACAAGAGACAAAAAAACACATTATAAACAAAATTTACAATGAGAAATCAAAAAATAACTTGTACTTACATACAAAGACACAAATTTACCTGTCAAGTTCTACTTATGAATCAAAATTTGAACCAACAATAAGGATTAACAAAAAGAACACACTAAGGTTTACATATCTACCTTTGTGGATAATGACTACTATCTATGTGGATAATGCCAATAAAACAAAATAGAAAAACTTTGATGTTTTGCATTTAATTATAAAAAAGAAGCATTGACATAAAAAAAAAAATGAAATAAATTAGCATAAACTAATCTTTTCTCTAACTTTTAAGTGGTTAAGGGCTTACACCCAAGTACTTTTTATTTCTTTTCATACTTACTAGGAACAACTATGTAAGGTAATTTTTTACCATTATTAATATATCTACAACAACATATCATCTAATGAGATGAGAAGAAGTCCAAGACAACAGAAAAATAGATTGAGCATTTTTTTTTGCAGATCTTCAATACGAGGTCCCATGAGTGAGTGTGCCTAAGGTTCTATATTGTCAAATTTTACTCCCATTTTCTTTGCACATCACCAAAGATCTTAGGGAACTACAATTTACAAATTTAATGGCTTCTTGTATTTTAATATTTAACTTAATTACAGTACTATTTTGAAATTTGATGTATAGAAGCTAAATTGAAAATAAAAATGAAGTTAAATACATGAATTTTCTTTATTATTAAAAATGTGCCATCTAATTAAAAATAGTTATCCAAGTTAAAAATAAATAAATCAAATTGAAAATAAAAATGAGTTAAATACTTGAATTTTATTTATTATTAAAAATCTACAATCTAAATAAAAATAGCTATCCAAGTTTAAAAGCCTAAGGGAATTGCAATTTGCAAATTTAATTACTTCTTGTATTAAGTATTTAACTTAATAAGTTAATTACATTGAAGACTATTTTGCAATTTGATGTATAGAAGCGAAATTGAAATTAAAAATGAAGTTAAATACTTGAATTTTCTTTATTATTAAAAATGTACCATCTAAATAAAAATAAATATCCAAGTTAAAAATAAATAATTCAAATTAAAAATAAAAATGAGTTAAATAATTGAATTTTCTTTATTATTAAAAATCTACGACCTAAATAAAATAGCTATGTAAGTTAAAAATAAATAAATCAAATTATCTTATAACATCAAAGTTGAGGTCATATCATGATAGTCTTACCTCCATTTTAATAAAAGCACCTAGAATGCTTAAACAAAAACTATACGGAGCATTTTTATATGTGAAAGAACAAATTAGGTATATTATTCCACTTCTGCCTTCCAAACCTTTAAAAATTCTTGAGAAGAAATTTATCTAAAGGTTAAAGTTTATGTGAAAAGATGAGTTAAAAAATTAAACACTATGTAAGTTAATTTTGCACCATTACTAATATTAAATATATGATTAATATCCAATCCCACTAAAGAAGAAGTGTAAATTAAAAATAAAAATAAAAAATTGTCATAGTTAAAACATTTTGTTTGTGTTTTTTTTGTCAAGAGAGAAACTCATTTTAATATAAAATTTATAAAATACAAATAAAAGTGTAGAGAATGATTAAATATCTTAAAATACTAAGCAAAAAAGTATTACAATTTCAAAATTGTTAACATATTGAAATATTTAATCCCTCTTATTTATATTTCTTCATGCTACTAAAAATATATACCTTCTTATTTATATTTTTTATGTCAACATATGTTACCAGAAAGACTAAAAGATATTAATAACAAAATTTTAATTTGGACAATATAAACTATAAACAAAATATGTGTTTATGTTGATGAACATATTATATATAATATAACAATTAATTTCTGCATGCTAGCAATATTTTGTGTATTTTTTCTATGTTGATCATTAACTTGTCAAGAGAAACTCATCTTAATCTAAACTTTAAAAAATGCAAATAAAAATGTAGAATATGATTAAATATATTAAAATACTAAAAAAAATATTACAATTTTAAAACAATTAACATATTCAAATATTTAATTCCTCTTATTTATATTTCTTCATGCAACTAAAAAAATATACCTTCTTATTTATATTTTTTTATGTTAACATATGTTACCAAAAAGCCAAAAAAATATAATAAAAAGACCGTTGCCATAGCAAAAAGATATATGTGTTGACATATGTTATCAAAAATAAGCGTTGACATATGCCTCCTATGTTACCAAAAAAATATAATATTTACGTGAACCTGTACTAAAATTATATTAATATAAGTTACAGAAAAAGAATTTGCAGATATTTATTGCATTGAATCCATGAACATATTTGAATATTTACGTGAACCTGTACTAAAATTACATTAATATAAGTTACAGAAAAAGAATTTGCAGATATTTATTGCATTGTATCCATACATATTTGAGTAAAATGTTTCATCGTACATGTAAACATATGTAAACGTTTAAGACATGATCTCTCCGCTTTCCAAACAACTTGAATATGTACAAAAACAAAAATAAAATAGGCTTGATTTGTTTTTTTACCTGAACTTATGAAAACGAAACAAGTAGTTTATTGCTGAAGGGCAGCGCTCCAACTCTCAACACACTTAGCTCTGAACACACTCAGCTCTCCGCTCTCAACGCACTTAGCTCTCCCCTCTCAACGCCAAACAACAACTAAAGCTCTCAGTGAAAAGAGCTGTAGCAACCAGCATATATGGAAAAACTGAAGGGTTTTTTTTGGCGCCAAAAACATTCCCGCCCATTCATATCCACAGAAACTGGTGGAAAGACGAATAGTGCATCGTCTATTAATAACAAGTGCGTATTTCTCTCTCTCATCATACAGTGTGTAACAGCAACTGCGTTTTTCTTTGGGGTTTACGTATTTTTGACTTGCCATATTGAATTCAATTACTAAATTTTGCAATTTCGTGGGTGAATTCAAAGGGAAAATTATTAAATTAGTGAATTACGCTGGTAGTTTCCACCGAAACTATACAAGAAACTAGCTGTCAATTCCAATTTGCACATGGGAACGCTGGAGCGTTACAAATTTAACCCTGACCAGTTCCGGAAACCGTCCAAAGTTTCTTTTGCCGTTCCCACAGAAAACGGAACGTTCCTGTGCAGCTCCAAAGTTCCAAGGAGCGTGGGAACCACCGGAACGGGTTTCCTAGCTCTCAGGAACGGTTCCCGTGCAACATAGAAAAAAAACATTGGGGTATTTAAATTCCTCTACATAGAGGATTTGTAAATTGAATGGTAGTAAAATATGTGAGATGTACTCTGAATCAAAGTATCATGTCATTCCTTTAATCGTGGTTGTAACATGAGTAGCCTCACTATTGTCTGTCATCCTTGAAAGACCATAATCGACCAGTTTTCCACTGGAATTACGGTCTAAAAGGATGTTGGTTTTCTTGATGTCCCTGTGAATTATCTTTGGGGTACAACTCATATGGAGGTATTCCAATCCTTCATACATAAATAAAATCATGATCTCATTACATATGAATGAAACTGTATAGAAAAATATCTTTAGATTGGCGAAGTGTTGGCTGAGAATCAAAGGACAGAAGTGGCATCAAAATATGAAATGTTTCCAACAGAAGAACCCATACTTGAGGATCAAATACAGAACTGGAGTAGATTAAAGAATATGAAGAAATAGATTAAATTTAAGAATGCTTAATGTCTTTTGCCATGTTTTTCAGGTATGAATTATGTATCTTAGATAAATGAAATGGTAGAATTACTTTGTTCAGATAATTATTCTATCATGTTCAAGAAGAATTTGTTAATTTCCATGATAAGAGGAAAGGAGCAATTGCGTTATATCTTATTATATCAACTATGGATGAAAATACAATTTCAAGCCTTTTAAATGAATTTTGCGAATTAAAAAGTGCAAAAGTATTTTGAGTTATTCTAGAGATGAAGTATGGTGTGAAGGGGAGCAAGGTGATGTAGTGAATCTCATTAATGTTTTTGAGTGTGTAGATATTTGTAGCAGCCAGAAAGAAGTATTAGAAAAAAAAGAATATAACTCACTTGTAATGCCTATCTACAATAAAGACTCGGACTTTGTTGAAAACAACATGAATGATTAATTGAACAATATTTAAAAACTCTCAATAATGGAAGTGAACCTGTTGAAAAAGGAGTTGAAATGAATTGGCATCATATTAATTGTAACAAGGAGCAATATCTAATGTTCATGATTTGGAGTAAAAAGAAGAAGAAAAAAATTTGGAGCAACAAGTTCAAGAAAACATTTCATCACTATGCTATAATAAAGTTAAAGTGAAATATTTGAGTCATGTTTGTATGCCTAACTAAGACTTAGAACAACAAAGAGTTAGCAAAATCCTCATTAAGGAAAAGCGTCAAAATAATAATCATGACCTATGTTCATGTGACAACGAACATTCATTTAATAGTCGATGATGAACTGCTAATCGGGGATATAGGTAAAAAAATAAATGTTAGTCAACAAATTCACTATTGAATCTCCAGCTCTCTTCATGTATAAATTACTGCGTTTGGAAATTAAGTGATCAAAATTTTCGGGTTCGATTTTATCTCTGATATCTCAGAGCTCCACCACTACCTCAGTGATACTAGGCCTATACGACAGTTAATCCTGCGCACATATAATTGCTAGTTTGGCAATGTGCATGTTTAAATTGTCCCTCAATCTTTTGTCCAGAATTCTTACTATTTTGCGAGGACTCTCCACATGTGGTTTCACCTATGAAATAATTATTGTTAGTATGTACAACAAGACATGCACAAAACTGTGGAGCTTAGCTTTTGCTTATTTAATTTTAAAGGATTAAGATCCTCACCCATCTAATGAGGTTTATTTCCTTTTCAGGTAGTCTTGAATCTATGCGTTGAATCTATGTGCTCTCTACCACATGTGATTTCAAACAATATAACTCCTAAGATATACACAACACTCTTCTCTGTCAAATTTTGATTGATGAAATACCTGCGAAATCCCCACAAATAATTAGATAAACAACACAATGGAAACAAAAACATTGGGTAATTAAATTCCTCTGCATAGAGAATACATAAATTTACTGGTAGTTATATGTGATATGTACTTTGAATCAAAGTATCATGTCGTGGTAACATGAGTAGCCTCACTATCATTTGTCATCCTTGAAAGACCATAATCTGTTAGAAATATTTGGCGAATTTAATTTTCGTTTTCGCGGAGGGGAGACGCAGAGAGTTATGCCCTTTCGCAAAGCTACTTTCAAAAAACTAGGTTCACGCACCGGAAGCAGATTTCGCGAAGCTACCTGCGAGGCTAATTTCCCAGACTTGGATTTCACGCACCTCGAAACTATTCATGAGACTTAATGAATACTCACAGAAAAAAATAAGAAGATAGGTTTGGAGCAACACATTAAAACTTAGTATTCATTTCTTAAACATCAAAAATAGGTTTGGAGCAACACATTAAAACTTAGTATTCATTTCTTAAACATCAAAAATACATTTACATGAGACTGCGGCTCATTCACCAAGCAAAAACAAAATTTTACAGAGATTTAAACTTACGCAGAGTAATAGACAGTAAAAAAAAGTAACTATTGTTTTCACGTGCCCACCAAAAATTGCTCCACCATTTTCTCCACATAGACTTGCACTCTTTTCTTAATTCTTACTCTGTAACCCTTACAAAATGACTTTTACATTCATATATAACTCAACATACAATTTTACATTTAATTCATGATAGAGAAAAATTAATTTTGATGTTGTTGTTGAGTGTGATCAGAGTTGCGCAAGTGTTTCTGGAGTGTGGGCAAGGTTGTTGAATTAATGCTTGACCATATCTGTTTACCTAAATACATAAATTATTTAAATGTCTTTGCTGGGTTTCTAAATGGTTCACGTCTAACTTCAAACCTTCTATCTTCATGCTGAGACGCAACTTGCAAAAGTGTCTGACATGTATGGCTACTATCAGGTTGTTTATTGCTCTGGTTGGGATTATTATTTCCAACACTCCCCCTTAATCACAACTGTCGCCATTAACAATTCCCAAACAGTTTCTGAAATAAACAAAATTTTCTCCTGCCAATGGCTTTGTGAAAATATCAGCGAGTTGTTCCTGTGACTTGCGGTGCTACAACACAATTTCATCATTGTTAATCAACTCTCTAATAAAATGTATTTAGCATCAATATGCTTGGTCCTTTTGTGGAGGACAGAATTCTTTGACAATGCAATTGCTGAGGTGTTGTTGCAGAAAATAGTTGTCGCGCCCTCTTGGTCATGACAAAGATCCCTCAACATTCTTCTCATCCAAACTGCCTAACACGTTGTTGTTGTTGCTGCGACATATTCAGCTTCTGCTGTTGACAGTGACACTATTGGCTTCTTCTTTGAGGCCCATGAGATGGCTCCGAAAGCAAAATGAAAAACATATCTTGACGTGCTCTTTCTGTCATCGACACTACCTGCCCAGTCACTGTCAGTGTAACCAACCAGCCTGAAATCATTGGTTGTTGTGTACAAAACACCATACCATTTTGTCCCATTGACATACCTCAAAATCCTTTTCACTACTTTCCAATGTGTCTCCTTGGGTGTCTCCATGAACCTTGACACCAAACTTACTGCATACATTATATCTGGTCTACTGGCAGTCAAATACTTTAGGCTACCTATCATGCTTTTGTATAATGTCAGATTGACATTATTGTTGCAATCTTCTTTGCTTAACTTCAACCCTATGACAGTTGGAGTTGGTGCGGACTTGTTGTTCTGGATTTTAAACCTCTCCAAAATTTCTGCCACATACTTTGCTTGAGAGATAAAAATGCCATTTTTTGTTTGCTTCACTTCTATGCCTAGAAAATATCTTAGCAATCCCAAGTCAGTCATTTCAAACTCACTCTTCATGACTTGTCTAAAATCAGTGATGAGGAAATCATCATTGCCTGTAAAGATCAAATCATCTACATATAAGACAACAATGAGAATCTTACCTTCGCTCTCTTTGATATAGAGAGTAGGCTCACCATCACATTTGTCGAAACCATTGTCCAACAAGTAAGCATCTATCCTGTTGTACCATGTGCGTGGTGCTTGCTTCAATCCATAAAGAGATTTCCTCAACTGATACACTTTGTCTTCTTTACCTTTAATCTCATAACCAGGTGGTTGCACGACATACACTTCCACTTTCAGCACTCCATTCAAGAACGTTGACTTTACGTCCATCTGATACACTGTCCATATATGTTGCGCGATAATCACCACAACTGTGTGCATTGTCTCCTTCCATGCGACTGTCACGAACATCTCCGCGTAATCTCTTCCATGTTGCTGCTTGTATCCTTTGACAACTAGCCTTGCTTTGTGCCTTTCAATATTTCCCTCAATGTTACTTTTGGTCTTATAGACCCACATCACTCCAATAACATGTTTTCCTTTTGGAAGGTTCACTAACTCCCATGTGTCATTCTTTTTTATTGCTTCTATTTCTTCCTCCATTGCCGCAACCCATTTTTCTTCTTTGACTACATCTTCAAAGTGGATTGGGTCATCTACATGACAAAATAATGAAAATAAGGAACTCAGACCTACGCTACTATCAACTTCATCTTGCTCATAAATTTCATTTTAAATTTCTGAATTTTGGCCTTCTTTTGCTTGCTGAAGATGGACTTGATATGTCACTTGGTGTCGTGCTTCACGGTGTGCTTGGAGAAGCACTTGCTTGGCTGCGCAAAACTGTCATATTATTTTTTGATGGCGTTGCTTGCTGCTTGCTTCACTACGCTTGAATAGCAGTAGAGGGAGTCACAATAGAGGAATTACTTGCTGATGTTAATTTCTCTCTGTCCTCATGTGGTATGCATGCTTTGACATTGATTGTCTTTTCTAAACTTCCATCCCATGCTTCTTCTTTTATGAATTGCACATCTCTGCTGATTATGACTTTCTTGGTTAATGGATTGTAGAGTTTGTATGCCTTGGATTCATCGCTGTATCAAAAAAATATGCATTTCTCCCCCTTGCTATCCAACTTCTTTCTCAACTCATCCGGGACATGTGCATAAGCCACACATCCAAAAACTTTCATGTGAGTGACATTTTGATTTCTTCCACTCCATGCCTCTTCAGAAACAATGTTCTGGACACTTTTGGTTGGACATCTATTCAATATATATGTTGCCCAAGCGACAGCTTCAACCCAATAGTCATTTGGCAAATGTTTTGCCTTCAACATACTCCTTGCCATGTTCATAATGGTCCTATTCTTCCTTTTTGCCACACCATTTTGCTGCGGTTTATATCTTGTTGTAAATTGCTTGAGAATTCCATGCTCCCTACAAAAATGAAGGAAATCATTTGAGATGTATTCTCCACCTCTGTCTGTCCTAAAAACTTTGATGAAATGTCCGCTTTGATTTTCAACAAGAGCCTTGTATTGGCGAAAGCACTCAAACACTTCACTTTTCTATTTTAGGAGAAAGACCCATGTCTTCCTTGTGTAGTTATCTATGAAAGTCAATACATAGTGACTGTCACCAATTGATGGTGTTTGCATTGGTCCACATAAGCCTGAGTGGACAATCTATAAAGGTGCCTTTGCCCTCACTGACTTTCCTGCTGGAAATGTCTCTCTATGTTGCTTACCCAAGATACATCCTTCACATATGCTATATGGTTTTTCTATGAGTGGTAAACCCTTCAGCATGCCTTTCCTATGTAGCAAATTCAAACCTCCAAAGTTGAGATGTCCAAATCTCAAGTGTCATAACCAGTTTTCATCTTTTACCTCTGCTTGAAGGTTTACTTGTGTGACAGTTGCCCCTTTTCTTCCATTTTCTTGTGATTTCATAGATAGTTGTGCTTGTGCACCTTCTTTTTGCAAATCTGATATTATTTTCAGGGGAAACATTCTATTGTTTGTCAACTGAACCTTTGCAATCAACTGTCTACTTGGAGGCTTATACAAAATTTTGCACACATCATTTTTGAAGAAGAAATTATAGCATTTCTGCATGAGCTGTCCAACACTCATGAGATTATGTTTCAGACCGCGGACAAAGTAAACGTCAAAGATGTATTTCTTCTCCCCCTTCTTTGTTAGGATATTAACTCTACCTTTTCCCATGACAGAGACTTTGCTAAAGTCCCTAACGTCACTTTAGATTTCACACTTTCATCTAGATCAGAAAAAATTTCTATGTTTCCTGACATGTGGTTGCTACACCCTGAATCGAGATACCATATATCACTCTATTTTTTTGTGCTATATTACAAGCTAAAAACATGTTGTCATGGTTCTGACTTTCTCTTGTGAAATTCACACTTGGTTTGTTACTAATATCATATTTCTTCTTTCTACATTCATTTGCATAATGACCATACTTCTTACAGTAATGACATTGAACTTGAGATTTATTGTACCTCTAACCTTGTGCTTGATTTTGGCTTGGGCCTTGACTTGGATTTTGATTACTACCTCTTCCATTTGAACTTTAAGGGTTGATTCTTCCACCTCTGTGTGGGCTTCTTCCTCTTCCTCTAGCATATGATCTTCCTCTGCCTCGACCTTGACCAAATGATACTTGTGTCTTGAAGGCATGCTCCAATGAGGAGCTTGCTACTCTATTCAGTCTATGTTCATGAGAAATCAGTGATGCATTAAGCTCATCCATTGAGAACTGTGAGAGATCCTTTGTCTCTTCTATGGCCACAACAATGGCCTCAAACCTTGCTAGCAAACTTCTCAAAACTTTCTCAACTATTCTTCTTTCCTCAAGTGTCTCACCATGAGACCTGATTTGAGTAACTAGCCCACTTACATGTGTAAAAAACGAGTCTATATTATTAGACTCTTTCATACAAAGTGTTTCAAAATCTCTTCTCAACATTTGCAGCTTTGTTGTCTTGACTTTTGCCATGCCTTGGTAGGCTGTCTGGAGGGTGTCCCATGCTTGCTTGGACTTTGTTGCTGCTGCAACCCTTGGGAAAATACTTTCATGAACCACTTGAAAAATATAAAAGAAGGTTTTTGAATCCTTCTTCCTGTTGTCCCTTAGCACATCTCTTTCTTGTTGAGATAAGGCATTATATGCTGCTGCATCTGCTGGTTCTTGAAAACCATTCTCCACCAAATCCCAAATATCTTGAAAAGAAAAAAGGGCCTTCATTGTAATAGCTCAATAATCATAATTTTTTCCATTAAACTAAGGTATTTAAGGATTAGTCAAACTTGTGCTTGATGTTGCCATTTCTGAGGGTAAAAAAAAACTTTCTACCCGTTGGTAAATATGCTAAACACAATCCGCACTCAAAACAATTTTCACTGTTAGTAAAAACACTTGTGCTTGATGTTGCCATTTCTGAGCGTAAAAAAAAAAAACTTTCTACCTGTTGGTAAATATGCTAAACACAATCCGCGCTCAAAACAATTTTCATTGTTAGTAAAAACACTTGTTTTTACACTAACAGAGTTTAACCTGCTCTGATACCATGTTAGAAATATTTGGCGAATTTAATTTTTGTTTTCGCAGAGGGGAGACGCAGAGAGTTATGCCCTTTTGCGAAGCTACTTTCGCGAAACTAGGTTTGCCCACCGTGAGGCTAATTTCACAAACTTGGATTTCGCGCACCTCGGAACTATTCCTGAGACTTAATGAATACTCATAGCAAAAGATAACAATATAGGTTTGGAGAAACACACTAAAACTTAGTATTCATTTCTTAAACATGAAAAATACATTTACATGAGACTGTGGCTCGTTCACCAAGAAAAAAAATAAATTTACAGAGCTTTAAACTTACGCGGAGTTACAACAGACATTAAAATAGAGTAACTGATTTTGCAGAGCTTTAAACTTACACAGAGTTACAACAGACATTAAAACAGAGTAACTGATTTTACAGAGCTTTAAACTTAAGCGGAGTTACAACAGACACTAAAACAGAGTAACTGTTGTTTTCACGCCCCAACCAAAAATTGCTCCACCAGTTTCTCCACAGAGACTTGCGCTCTCTTCTTACTTCTTACTCTCTAATCTCTCTACACAGTCTAACCCTTACAAAATGACTTTTACATTCATATATAACTCAACATACAATTTCACATTTAATTCATGACATAGTGAAATTAATTTTGATGTTGTTGTTGAGTGTTATCAAAGTCGCGCAGGTGTTTCTGGAGTGTGAGCAAGGTTGTTGAATTAATGCTTTCCCATATCTGTTTACCTAAGTACATAAATTTTTTAAATGCCTTTGCTGGGTTTCTTTCACGTCTAACTTCAGACCTTCTATCTCAGCGTTCTATCTTCACGCTAAGATGCAACCTACAAAAATTACTGACCTGTATGGCTGCAAAAGTGTCTGACATGTATGGCTACTGTCAGGCTGTTTATTGTGGTGGTTAGGATTATTATTTCCAACACAATTAACTAATTTTCCATTGAAATTGCAATCTAAAAGGATTTTGGTCATCTTGATGTCCTCGTGAATTATCTTCGGGGTGCAACCCGTATGGAGGTATTCCAATCATTCATACATAAACAAGGGAAGCTGCGAGGCAGCAAGTCCCTGCATCAAGTTGAGCCTGAGAATTGGGAATAAACTAGTTACTTGTAATTTGGGAATAAACTAGTTACTTGTCAGCAAGTGTAATTCTGGGCCTGTGAATGCTTTCTTTCTGGAAGGCGGTAAAAATCTCTATGGTAAGCCCCATCCGTTTAGGCAGTGGTCATTATGGATAGAGGTTGGCAGTGCTCTCCTAGTGCAGAGAGCCGACCCCTGGAGATTATCCTTAAATAAGAGACAGAGAAACACTTTTTATGCAGAAGGAAGGTGTTGACTCATACATTGGTTCATGAGGCAGTGTATGCACCTACATTGGTTCATGAGGCAGTGGTCATTATGGATAGAGGTTGGCAGTGCTCTCCTAGTGCAGAGAGCCGACCCCTGGAGATTATCCTTAAATAAGAGACAGAGAAACACTTTTTATGCAGAAGGAAGGTGTTGACTCATACATTGGTTCATTGGTTCATGACCGCCATTCCTGAACCTTGTGTCATCAGTCAATATTAAATCTCCAAAATCATTTACCTTGTTTTGTGTCATTGATGTGGGATACATCAAGGCCCTCCTGCGACAAGTCACTTCTTGTCGACATCAGCACATCATCCAAGAAGTTGACTTAGAAACACCCCTTCAGTACCTTGAGGCTTGCATACGTCAATGGCAGGTTTCTCACTTCTTGCTATAGGTTGACATCACTGGCCTTCAATAGAAAGACTTCGTATGGCGTTCGACATCAAATTATTTATTCACACCTTGCGAAGTGTATTGTAGTACCTTGAGGGTCATTATCATTATCAGTGATTCCTCTCATGTCTGTTAACGACTTACATCATTGGCTGGTAATTAGATGATGTATCTCCATGTTCGACCTCAAATCATCTATTCACATGGTTAGACTTGTACATCGAGTGAATATTGAATGAGATTGAAGACCCTGGATCTAGTTTCATCCATCCGGGCTGCGATATATTTCAGGAGTACTATATCAAATGTACGAATGGCCTTACATTCATGGTCATCCATTCATGGGTCTATATCTATAGACGACTATATTTTTACATGTAATGAAAGTTTATAAGCTGAGCATGGGTATGCCTTCCCTCAGCTAGTTCGTGAGAAAAAATCAAATTATCATGATATTTGTATTGTAACTGATGTAGGTCACCTTCCACTTCGAAACCTTCTCTCCAAATGGTAAAGCATCTCACTCGACATGTTTATTTTCGACTTCATGCTTTAGGGGGCAACTGTTACAAGTCAATTTGGGCACATCAACCCCGACTTCCAGATCAGTACTATTAGGGTCCATCAATCCCTAATTCAGTTGTTTTCATTCCCTAATGAGGTCAACCTACATCATGCTTGCCTCCCAAGAGTTTCCATGACACCATTCATCCAAAAAGTGTCCCTAAGGAGATCAGCGTAGGTAGCCTTCTATCAGGCTGCATTGCAAAGCAGGAATTTCACTTACTGGGTTTGTCGTAGTGCACATAGCCTTTGTTTCACCTGCGCTGAGCGAGTTTCAACTAATTTTTTAAATGAATCCATTGGATTCCTCATCCAATGGATACTTCTGGAAGTTTTCAAGTTGGTTGATCTCGCATTTGGATGAGGAAGAGGATGAATGAACCTTAATCCATTATCCCTTCCTCCATGGAACCACTTCCCAAATTTGGCAGAGCATTCATGAAGGTCATTAATGGCTTAACCTCCTCCATTCAGCTATAAATTGACCAAGCATTCAAACGCTGGTCTAGGTTGGAATTTCTTGAGCTAAGGAGATGTTGTTTGAATGATATTAGTAAGAGTATTGTAATGATGTCGAATTGTTTCTTCACGGGGAGAGAAGGGATCGAAATTGGAAGGAAGACACTAAATCAAGCATGAACATTCATGGGTTGTAATCTTTCCTTTTATCAATAAAGAATTCAAAGCTTTTTCCATTCGTGTTATTATATTATGTATATCATATTCTGGATTCTATGATATGTTTAATTAACAGATCTTTATTGTATGCTTTGATTGGTTTCTATCTCGGCTTGTGTGCAGGTACTTTCTAAGCGGGTTAAGTACGGAAAGGAGCAGCAGGATCGATCAAGGGAGAGAGGGAGCAAGCAAAAGCTATAGGTTGGTTTCTTTTCTTACCTCTCTTATCTGTTGATTAAAGAAAAGGTAGCGAATTACTTTGTCTGTTGTTTCTAGACTAGCTACTAAGTCTAGAGGGTTAGGCATTTGTTAAAACACTAAATTTGCCCAAAATAAGAGGTTAAAATGTGTTGAAGGATGGTAAAATGGGCCTTAAATTGTACCTATTTGGGAGGCCCATCATCAAGCTGAGGAAAAATATGCCAAAATCTCCTATAAAAATAATTTGGTTATAAAATAGCCTAAGGGTTTGGTCTAATGGGCCTAAGAGAGGGTGATGTTGCATATGCCATGGTAGCAAAACAATTAGTAGGGCGCAATGATGTGGTAGGGCCTGAGAAGAAGTGACCTTCAACGTGGGACTCTCATGATAATGGGGAAAGTCACGTGGGACTCTCGTGAGCACCATGTGGAATTCATGCTGACATGGCAAGGTTCAAAGGCGTTAAGCTTTGAATGGCCATAAATTTTGATTTGTAAGTCAGATTGGGGAAAATTTATATCATTGGAAAGCTCTCGATGAGTTGGAAATGACGTGACATTAGTTTTTAGATTAAAGGAAGTTGGAAATTGATGAATTTTGGGACCCCATTTCCATGAAAGGACTATGGATGTTGGGTTAAATGAAATTAACACCTTTTTTTGCCCAAGGATCGTCCAAGGGGGTGGTTGGGAGTGTTATAGAGTGGTACCATAGCAGAAGGTTCAACATTGGACCTCTGCAGATGAGTTGGCGCTTTAGCACATTGCGATATTATTTTGGGACCTATTTCATAATATAGTATCTAGACATGAATGTTTCTATGTGTTGTTTATAACCATTGAATTAAATAGATTTTATTCTTATTATAATTATGTTTTAATAACTTAATTTTTTTTTTAAAAGTGTACTAAATTTACAACTTGATGTTTCATATCTTATTATAACCATGTGTTGTGGTAGGATTACCAAGGCTATAATGAATGACTTTATTGATATTTATGGTGGCATAACAATTATGTGTGTATGATAGCACATAAGTGCACACTAAGGAACAATAAAGAAGAAGGGAATTAAAAATATAATGGTGGAGTATAACACTGATAGGTCACAACTTGGGCATGAGGAAGAATCATTGAGAAGAGAGGAGAGGCAGGGTCTCCTCACTGGATGGATACATTGAGAATTTTAAACGCTGAGTTAAGAAGTTATAAGGATGACATTGAGAGGCTTTTCGAAGTTCAATTGAAACAAGTTGAATTAAATGCAGTTATACCATGAAGCCTACTAGATTTGTAGAGACAGAAGCAACATGAGAGAGGAGCCAGTTACAAGTTCAAGAATAGTTCATCAGGACATGGAAGACAGGATTTGAGGAACAATGGTGTAGAAGGCAATAGATCTAGGAAGAGGCACAGATAGTCAACCGAGGATACCGTGAAGGGAGGTACTTCACTAAGTACTCCAGAAAGGAGGACAAGTGACCATGGTTAGAAATATGGTACTACTACTAGAAAATACCATCATTGGAGAAGAAAATGATTAAGAGGTATATTACTGGGTTTCCACAAACATTAAAAGACATGATATATTTTTGTCGAGAAACAAACTCTTGAGAAGGATATTAGAAAAATGAAGTATTTCTACGAGAAATCCAAGCTTACGTTAGAGTATAGGGATGATTTGAAAGAAAAATTAAGCCTCGGATTCAAAGGAAATAAACATCGAATTGCAATGAAGTGAGCTACAGAAAAGAAATGGAGTTCAACTACTACTAAAAAAGACGATTTCTATAGAGGTTTACTAATGTTGGGAGAAATCAATTCACTCAAAATATGAGAGAGGAGGTGCAGGGCTATGGAGGGTAACAATTGAAATGTTGGACCTATGGTGAGAAATTAAGGAATAGGGACTACCCCCAATGCAAGAATGATGGCTTGAGGCTATAAAACTCACAAGAAGTAGAGACATACATAGATGTTTCTTAGAGAATGCCTAAAATTTATGTTGTGGTGGGTGAAATATAGGATTATCATCACACATTGATTATTGAAATGGAAGGTACGATTAAAAATAAGAGAATTTTATTTTAATTAATGTTGGTTCAATCTTTAGTTACATAATTCTGTCGATGGTTGAAAAATGTGCATTGAAGAAAGCAGTGCATGTAAAATCTTGGCTATTTCAATTGGCCATAGGGATAAAGAGATGAGTTAATCATAAATTGAAGTTGAGCCCCTTTGTGTTGAGTGACATGCCAACAACAACCAATTTTAATATATTTCCATTGGGATGTTGCAATGCCCTTATTAGAATAGACTAGTTGACCCTTCATAGGACCAAGTTCGAATTTTTTGAGATATCAATTGAATACCTTAGTGAGGGTGGTGAAAAAATGATGTTGTAGGAAAATAAAAAAACCATATCAATTTAACTAATAATAGTGATGCAAGCCATGCGATGTAGCCAGAAACAGTGTAATTTATTTGTTTTTCAAATAACAAATGGTTGAGGGAGAAATAACAGTAGTAGCTTATTGGAATACCTAATTCTAAAGCAGTTTGAGGATTTTTTCCTGAGGAAATCCTAGGATTTTCATTGGACAAGGAAGTTGATTTCTTAATTGAATTAATTATTGAGAAAATGCCAACATCCAAAACCTATTATTAAATGAATACTCTAGAGATGATAGATTTGAAGCTACAAGCTAAAGAAAGGTTAGACAAAGGTTATATTAGGCTAAGTGTGTCGCCTTGGGGAGCGCCAATCTTATTTGTGAAGAGAAAGGATGAAAAACTCAAACAGTTCATAGGCTACAAGTATCTTAATAAATCCCCATTGATATCCCTTACCATAAACTAATGATTTGTTTGATCGATTACGAGGAGGAAAAATCTTTTCAAATATTGATTTGAGATCTGAGTATCGCCGTGTGCACATTAAGGAGGAGGATATTTATAAAAACACATTTAGGACTACGATTGGTCATTATGAATTTGTGGCTGTACCCTTTGAGCTTAAGAATCCTCCTATGACATTCATGTGTCGAATGAACAATATTCTTAGCCCTTATTTAGAAAAAAATATGATTATTTTTCATTGATGACATATTGGTTTATTCAAAAACAAAGAGGAGCATGAAAAGGATCTAGCTATAGTGCTACAATTGTTAAGAGAGAAATGTTTCTATGAAAAAATTAGCAAGTGTGATTTATTTCAATCTTAGATCCACTATTTAGGACTATAGTCTCAGACGAAGATGTGGAATTTGAACAAAATAAGGTTAAATTAATTATGGAATGGCTAACACCAAGAAATGGGGATGAAACTAGATCAGTTATGGGGTTGGAAGGTTGATTACGGAGGTTCATGAAGAACTTCTCTAAGATTGATTGCCCAATCACAACATTTCAAAGAAAAGGAAACAAATTTCAGTGGAAAGTTGAATATGATAAAATCTTTGAGAAATTGGAGAAGTTACTTATGTATGCACCATTGCTAAGAATAATATACCGAGACAAATAGTTTTCGATATGCACAAATACCTACAAAGAAGGACTTGGTGGATTTTCTACGCAGGAAGGTTAGGTGGTCTGTTATGACTCTAGAAAGTTGAATGAGCATGCGAAAAATTATATGACTCATGATTTGGAATCAACAACAATTATTCATGCATTGAATATGTGGAGGCATTATATCCTTGGGATAAAATTCATGTTGTTGATATATCATGGAGGGATGATGTATTTTTTCGATCAACCTAAGTTAAATGCTAGATAGGGTTGGTGGCTAGACTTCATTAGTGAATTCAAATTTGAAATAAAATATATAAAGGGAAAGGATAATAAGGTTGTTGAATTCTTCAGTAGGAGGTTTCATGCATCACATGTAGCAATTGTGAGTTTGTGTGGGATAGACCTCCAATAAAGAATTAAATTGGTTGAGTAGCAAGAAAAGTAGTACCAACAAATAAAAGAGACCTTGCAGTAAGAGCCGAAAGAAGAGACAAGTAAGAACTTCTCTCTCACCAAGGACATACTGGTGAGATTTAAAAATAGAATATACATACCTTGTGAAACAACTTGAAGAAGCTCATATTAAAATGAATTCCACAATAAAACTTATTCCAGCCACCCAAGATATCAAAAGATGTTAATAACCATGAAAAGGTTGTATTATTGGCTTGGTATGAAAAGAGAGGTGGATGATTATATCTCAAAATTCATAGTGTCAATAAGTGAAGGTGGAGTGAAAGCATCCATTGAGATTGCTACAACAAATCCCCATTCGAGAATGGAAGTAGAAGGAGATTTCCATGGATTTTATCTTAGGTTTTCCAAGGAGAGCCAAACAACACGATGTTACCATGGTCATCATAGACAAGTTGAGAAACACCACTCATTTATGGCTATCAAATCCACTTATTGAGCAAGTGATATTGCCAAGTTTCATAAAATAGATAGTGAAGTTACATGGGGTACCCAAGTAAATTATCTCATAAGAGATGCATAAATCACTTCAATTTTTTGGAAAGGATTATTTGTTGGTATGGGAATAGAATTAGTTTTTAGTACAACATACCATCCACAAACATATGGGTAGACAAAGAGGAAAAACAAAGCGTTGGAGGACATGCTTAGTAGTATGTCATGCATCATCCAAGGAAGTGGAAAGAGTTTCTTCCACTAGTGGATTTTTCTCATAAAAATGGATACAAAGAATCCTTGCGGATGAGTCCATTTGAGGCTCTTTATGGGAGAAAATGAAACACTCCCATTAGCTAGAGTGATCCAATGAATAAGGTCCATATTGGGCTTGATATGCTAGGAGATATGGAATATAAAATGGTGACCATCAGGCATAACTTAAATTTGGCTCAAGATAGGAAGAAAAGCTATTTGGACCAATGTTGAGTCCACAAACAATTTTAAGTAGGAGAAAATATTTACCTACAAGTCAGAGCCAAGAAACACTCTTTGAAAATGGGGTCATGTGCCAAGTTGGAACCAAAGTTTTGTGGGGCATTTATGGTTTTATAAAGAATAGGGTCAGTGGTATATAGATTGGTATTATTGCCAATAATAAAGGTTCATAATATTTTCCATGTTTCTTTACTTAAAAATTATGTGAAAGATGTTAATCATGTGATTGATTGTTTGGTGCTATAGGTAGAAATAGAAGGATAGTTCTAGCTATAACCTCTATGCATTCGAGATTAGAGGTTTCTCATGCAATCAAATCAATTAATTGAGCAAGTCCAGGTGTAGTGGAGGCACTTTGGACCCAAGGGAGCCACATGGGAGATGGATGATCAAATGTAGGTGTCATACCCATCTTTGTTTGTTGGTTAAGTAAATGTAGATGTGAGTATAATTAAATATGTGGAGATGTGTATATAAAGCTATCATTAGACATTTTATACTTGGTTTGAAGCATGTTTGTAATCGTGTTTAGGTATAGAACACTGAGGATGTTGTTCCTCCAAGGGGGTGGGGTGGTTAAAATCCCTCTTGTAAATATTTATGAAATGCTTTTTTGTAAATAAATTTTGGAAATCTAGACACAATCATGTTGCTAAGAAAATGGACACAGGTTCTGCTAGCTTGAGGAGGAAATTGCTTGGGAAAATTGGGTAAAATGCTCATTAATGAGAGTCATGGATTGGTTGGTCAGATTTTATGAAGCTAGATAATATTAATAATTGTTTTGAGGAAGAGCATAAGCTTCCTTAATGGAGGAAAAACCCATACCCCTCTACCCTATCTTGTGGACCATGTTTGGGAAAGTAAACAAGAAAGGGAGTAATAACATTGATAAGTGGAGGATGAGGAAATTTGAGTGCTTGAAAATCTTGGGGAAAAGGAGGAAGCATTTCAAAGAGGATTTGAGGAATTGTTGTGGAGAAATTGGAAGGAAACAACACATGCCATATCTAAGGAAGAGTGATATAGACAGTGACAAGGGAACAATGTTAGGAAATAAGACAAGTTTATCAGATAGTTTATGTGTGCCTTGGGGAACTTATAACGCATTTCCATAGCATGGGAGCAAGAAAAAAATTCCATTGGCTAGGGCTAGTCCATCGATGCATGCAATAATAGTGTGGAGAAGAATAATTACTTAGGTGACGGAGAAAGTCTTTGGTTTATTAGTTTTGGGTGGAGGCCCCACATCATTTAGATTCCTAGGTTGTAGAGGTATCCTCTAAGTTTTATCATTGGAATATGACTTGTAGTTGGTTACAATGTGCTATGGATTCCCAGGTTAGGGTGGAGACACTGGAGGAAACATTTCCCAGTTATGTGGGTGGATATGGTATAATCTCTAGATCACTTATATTAGCTGGTGGGTGGAGATGGTGTAGTCTCTGGATTCCTTGTCTTAGTTAAATCTATTGTGTTATTTACTTTAATCACTCTCCTTAGTATCTAAACCTATATTTGTGGTGGTCATCTGCAAGAAAGGTTGTAGTGCAACCAATCTAAGGTTGGGTGGCGAGTTGAAGTCCCAATCTGAGTTGAAAATCTTCTAACTACAAGATAGTTTGGATACTTATGTACATGTTGTGTTGATGAATGGATGAATGTTCATGGCTATGGTGAGAAAGCAATGTATTCTTTGTTGTCACCAATTAGTTCTGTAATGAATGGAGGGGGTTGCTCATGACATTATCACTAAAGATAGGCCAAGGCAAGATGACATGGATTCCTGTGGTCAGGCTCCACCATAAAATGCCTATTGAGGTCCTAAATTTCCATTTTTTACAACCTTTTATCATCACCTCCATCTTTTTCATACATAATTTTGCTACATTTCCAAACTTTAAGGTCATCTAGGACATGCTTAGACATAATAAAAGACATCATTCATTCATAGCTTATAATCTATAGTTTCTTTGTGAAAATGAATTAAAACATTACTATGGCTACCAAAAAGTGCATATTTTTGTTGCGCTGAGAGGCGCTCTACAACCCAGTATGGGGCTAGATCTCACATAAAAATGTAAACAAGTAAACATGTAAAAACGTAAACATATAAACGTAAATGTAACTCCAGATCTATCAAGCGCTGAGAGGGATCAAATCTCTCGAGGTGCAAAACTATTTTTTGCACCTCCCTCTCAACTAGGGAAGATATACCCATTCCTATAAAGGAATGTACCCAAGCTCCCTCTTATCCAGGGACTTGTTCAAGCTCCCTCTTAACTAGGGACTTGTTTCCAACAACTTTTTTCTCTTTGGTGGAGATCATGGGACCTTTAGCTGCTTGTATATCTTCTCCTTTCGATGTCATGAATTTCATCTTCATCATTTTGGAGCCTTCATCTTTTCTTTGTAGGGCATCGACCATCCATCACTTTCCTTCATGAACCATGTTAGCCATGTCATCCTTTTCTTCACCAGAAAGTGATATTTTATTCCACGTCTGTCTTTTGTTCATACAAATTCCTCTTCAAAGTCATGTTTCCCTTAGGATATTCATCCAACCCCATGAGTGCTAGTTGTAGGTGACATCTACAACTCTCTTTCGATAGGCCTATATCAATCCATCCAGATGTCGTTCAAAAATTTAAAAAATGAACATCAAATCAAAGTTACCTTTTTTGTTGGCCTTTCATCATGCTGTCTTGCTTGCAACATCAACATCCTACACATTCATAAGCACATCTCCAAGACTTTCAATGTCAAGAATATCCTTTATTTACATATATTATAAGGGTCTTCATGCCTTCTCTATGGAGATGTCATGGCCAATTCTTCTAGTCATCGGATGTTGATTTCCTTTTTTATGTGAACATAGTTTCATCTTTCACATTCTCTTATTTCTTTCTTCACATATTTCTCCCAAAGAACTTCCATCCATAGTTCCTTCATCTTTGTCAACCACCTCATATTCCATATGAGAACATATTATGTTGATTTCATATTTTCAATATGTAAATGGTGTCTTCATGCATCTTTCCAAAGGAAGATATCCCTTTTCCCTGAGCATTCTCATGATGTAGAGAATTTACCCATGCAACCATATGACAACATGACTCAATCAAAAAAATTCATACATACCTCTTTCCTTCTTTTGGTCATCTATGCTTCCTTCAACGACTTCCTTTCCTTGCTTGAAAGTTCTTCAATTATGTTGCATTCCTCTGTCACCATACCATCATCCTTCTTAAGCTATGAATCCCATACAAGATGGAATTCTTAGCGAGACACTTGCTTCTCCCAAGAGAGGTGAACCTTCTAAGGAATATTCCAACAGAGGATTTTGATTATTCTCAATCGAAAAATGTTTCTTTCTAATTATGATGATGTATGAATTCTATGCTAGATGAATTTATTCTACACATAAGAAGTACTTATGCTTTCAATGAGGTTACTAAGAGCTACTTCCTTTCTATGATGATTGCTATAGACTCCTACTTCAGCTATATTTCAAGCTTCTTATAATGATGTCCAGAGATTCTTTCTTCAATAGAATGCTATTATGATTCCATCCCCTGAATGATGCATCCTATCATGCTTATAATGTTTCCTACCATGATAGCTATATTTTACAAACCTGAAAAATCACTAAGTAAAGAATATTATCTCAGTCATAGTAGAGATATTTCACTTCTTCCTTATTTGATTTCTTCTTCTCAGGTTCTTCCACTTCTTCGATGATATGGGCTTCATTTCTTTTCTTGTTGTCCTCCTTGAAGTTTGGAAAATATCCCTTGTAGTTCCCATATTCTTGACAACCATAGCATTAGATATTTGACATATTCTTCTTCTTCTTCCCAAAATTTCCTTTTCTCTTACCTATGGTAGCAAATGCTTGAACTTGTCCATTTGATCCCATGTTACTTTTTTCCTTCAACCTGGTTTCTTCAATCTTACATAATGGAGCTGCCTTATTTCCATAGATGTTTGATATGAAGTTTCCCCATTCTTATGGTAGTGCTTTGAGCACCACAATGGTCATTTCCTTATCGGACATTATTTCCCCCAACTCTTGCAATTGGTCTCGTATTTCTGACACCCTCATAAAGTATGAGGGTATTCCTTATTCCTTTGATATCATCATTTTGTAGAGCTCGGTACTCAATGATATCACTTCTCATGTAGTGCTTACGAAGAATAATTCTACCTGTTTTTCATAGATGTCTTTTGACTTCTCTAATTTTACTATATATGTAATGAGAGAATCCTTGATTGGTTCTATAATGATCATTTGGGCCCTTATTTACCCTGTCATGTATTTTTCTAGAGCATGAAATTATTTTTTTGGTGGTTCAATAATTAAACTGTTAACATGACCAATGACTTCATTTTCTATGAGGATCAAATATGTCCTCTTCTTTGATGCAAGATATTTTGCTACCCCAACCGATTTGTTTCTCTCCTTGCAAATTAAGTCATGTTAATAGATTCAGAAATATATATAAAGATACTTAGTTGTGAAGATACTCCTTGATGAAAATATCGTCAACTTGATGCCTTCCTGATTTTGATGATGACGTTGATAATAGAATATGTCTTCTTGATGAAGATGTCTTCCTTCAGAAGTGATCCTTGGCTCAAAGAGAGGGAGATCACCTTGATTTCTTTATGATGACGATAATGCCTTATCCTTGCTTCCTTCGATGATAGAGTAGGATGTAGTGGATTTCCCAAGGTGCTTCAAATGTAGAGTCTTCCTTTAATTGAGTGGATGTTGGGTCCTTGAGGTCTTGTTTTCCTTGTTCAATATGTAGGCTTCCTAAGAATGTTTTTAATTGAAAAGCCCTTCCTTGAATGAGTTAGGGTTTTGAGGTCTTATTTGATGCTCCTAAGTTACTTCCTTCAATATGATGAGAGGGTTAGTCCTTCTTGATGATTGATTCTATTGATGTTTCTTAGATGATCCTCTTGTGCTTTGTCCCTTGAGTTTCCTTCTTTAAGCTGCTTTTCCTTGTCTTCTCACCTTAATTCTAGTACCTATTAAGAAATATAGGGAAGCTAGCAGTAGGTGATTTCTCTTCTTTGAAAACTTCTTGTGATGTATTTTTACTTTACTTGACTTAACTTCTTCTTTCTCTTATTATTATTGGTTTTATCTATCATCAAACAACTACTAAATCATAAAGAACAATGAAACAACAAGACAAAAAATGTAGGCTATCAGCCAAGGCCAAAACCTCTCCAATTGAGAGGAAAACCCACCAGAATTCTTCTCTTATTATATAAGTTCAATTGATGACTTCCAAGACCTATGACCCTTAACCAAGACCCTCTAAGACCATGTAAATTTCGACCTCTAGCAAATTCTTCTGCCCAACAAATTCCTCTTGCAAATTTGATACTTCGACTTGCAAAGGAGACCTTTGTTGACCAAAAATTTGGCCCTTAATGATGATTGTAATTCGGTACTTGCTACTGCAGAAAGATGCCCTAATCCACTTCTCACGTTTGAGAAAGATAGCCCAGAAAGAATCCAAAAAAATCAATTTTCTTTTCTCCTTCTTATCATCCTCTTCTTCGCACCTTTCTCTTTCTTGTGATTGAACTTGACTGAGCGAAGTTAGTGTCTCAAGTGAGGTCGAAGTCTCCCTTATATGTAAGACTTCCACTAGGTGGAATTTCTCCTTCTAGGTTGATTTTCCCATGTGTGTAGGCGGACTTCTTTTTGCACCATGACAAGGTCTTGGAGGGTCTTTTTAATCTAATATATTTTTTTCTTTACAATATGTAACATACCCAAATGGGTCTTCAATACATGAAAATGACTTAGGTGACTTTTAGACTAAATAACAAGCCATAGAAGTACTTAATGGGTGCTTGACCTAAAAAGAAATTTTCCGTGAGCATGAAACCCATGCCTCAAGAACAACAATAGTTAATTTATTTTTATTTTTACGTTAAATACATAAAATAATGTTTTCATATGTCATTATGGAGACTGAACCTAATTACTTATTTCAACGTCTACTTGGTGACAACGAAAGTCAACTTTGGTTTATTCTCACACATGGTTTCAAGGAAAACAATTTCATTATCAAGTCAGCATGGAATCAAGCAAGCGAGACTTCGATGTAAAATCGATGATGTGTTGATCTAAAATATTCTCATGATTGTCTCTTCTCATAATAGATCATGAGAAGTGCATTTCCTATTTCAATTAGAACATTTATCTTTCAAAAAAAGAACTAGTTTCTCATCTTGCAATTCTTCGAAGTTGTTAGCTATAAATGTTATAAATATATTTGATAGAAAAGACAATAGGAAGTGGTTCTAGTTTGGAATTATTGTTAACGGAAACTCTATTTTAATAATACAATTACTATGTCCTTGACCATATTGAGAATGTGTTAGTGAATTGATTCATTAATCTGATTTGATTCTCACTCACACTCAACAAGAGGCCCCCCTAAAGAGTTGCAAGAAAGTATCATTTTGTTAATTTCGATGTTTCTAAGAAGTATTTCATTCTACATTTTCCTTTTCCTAGTTAGAAATTTAATGCTCTATTTAGTCTTCGTTTATTTCATTGTCAATTTAATAGAATAGGATGAGCACTCAATTAAGTTAATAAACAAAAAAAACATTTCCTTCATTAGTTGCTTGTTTGAATTCCTTCATAAGTTAGTCTCATATTTCTATTTCATGCTTGGATTAACTCTCATTAAGACTAAGCACATCAGTAATTTGTTAAGATTATCCATTCACTCCTTTTCATATTGATACTGTTTCTATTTTGATTTCTTATGTACTCGTAGAATAATGGTTATTTTAATTTGATTATATTAGACATGTTTCCTTTCAAAATAATTAAAATAGAGTTCCTTTACTTGTCCAATAACATGTACTTTCAATTCTATAAAGTAGCATAAATTTTCAATTATGCAAAATAGCATAGACCTTTAATTCTACCAATTAGCATAGTATTTCAATTCTGTTAAATTAGAATAAACTTTTAATTTCAATTTGGTAAAATAGATATTTCAACTCCTGTATTAATGTGCTTTAGTTTCTTGCATTTTAGTTTAGCTGGTTGATATTAAAAAGAACATGTGTGTAACTTGACAAGAGCTATTCTTGAGTAACTAAACCTTACATTTTACCTTTAAACTTAAAATCCATAATAAAAAATAAACCTCCTAGCATATATAATGCACATACTCTTCACAAGAATACGAAACTTGAGTTTGAAAATTTAATGAATTAATTTAACTAACAATTATATTATCCAACAATGTCGAAACCATTATACTCCATCGAAAAAGGGCAGAAGTCTTTATAATAGGGATTTCACATTTTACAAAAGGGATGTACCCTAGTGGTACCCAAACTTGAGGTTAAGGTGGAAGAGTGATTTCGAGCAAGGTTTGATGTAGCGTGTAAGATGAATGCCACGTGGTAGTCACAAATGACCATATTAGAAGTCCAGGTGGCCCAAAACCGAGTGACACGTAGCATCTTTGGATAGGGCTACGATGATGATATGATGTCAGAATGACATCATCTTGGGCTGCCATTAGCATGATGTTATCTCAAAACTATGGGCCTCGGGATTTTAGGAGGATTTGTAGTGCATGTGACTCAGGGAAAACCAAGATTATTAAGGATGGGATGGGAAATAATGTCAACACTTGAAGGAAAAAAATTATGTCACGGGGTCTCAAATCTTGGGTACCCTCACTATAGTAATGGAAGTGGTAGGAGATTGTTATGGTTAATATGGTCATGGGATGGGAATTATCCTTGGCACTAGACATGAAAACATTCATGTCACAAACCTAAGGACCATGGAACCACAAAATAGTTGGCATTGTGCACCATAAAGGAAGAGGTCGAGGTTGAAGGGGGTCAAGATGGGAAGTCGTCTCATCCTTTAATGTGGATTTAAGTGTATCATACTGTAGGTTATTTGGTGAGGTGATGTATGTAGCATGCGAGGGAAAAATATGCCAAAATACCTTATAACAAGAAAGTGGTTGCAAAAAAAGCTAAGGGGTCGATTAGGCGGGCCTAAGTGAGGGTGATGTGGCATATGCCATGATGGTATAACATTTGGTAGGGTACGATGATGTGGAAAGGCTCGAGAAGCCATGGCCTGCCACAATGGACTCCAATACTAATAGGTAAAGGCATGTGGGCCATATCATGAGTGTCATGTTGTAGCCATGCTCACATTTTAAGGTTTAAAAAGTGTTAAGCTTTGAATGGCCATAATATTTTATCCATAAGTCAGATTCAGGAAACAAGTATATCATTGGAAAGCTATCAATGAGCCAAAAACGTTGGTGGCATTAGTTTTTATATTTAAGGAAGTTGGAAATTAAGTAATTTTGGGACCCATTTCCATGACAGGACTATAGAGCTCAGGTATAATGAAAGTAACACCATATGGTACCAAAGGATCCTCCAAGGGGGCGGTGAGGGTGTTACATTAATGGTTAATAACATGTGTTTCATCATTAAGGGTCATAGGTTCAAATATGTAGAGGTTAATATACATGCACATTTGTAAAGAAAATAATAAAATTCTTGCATGGGGAGTGCAACACATCTAGTCCCCTCGAGGCCTTTCTATGGGTACAATGCATATAGACCCAACCTCCAAGGTTATTTTATCAAGATAGGGATATCAAAATTCGTCTTCCATGTTAAACCCTTTTTTTGAGATCACCATCTTCTTCTACTTGTTAAGAGCTTCCCAATGATATAAATTCACCAAATTTTGAGTTGTCGACCCTAAGTTATGGCCTTCAAAATATTTACTCCTATGATAGCCATGTTACCATTTATACCATTGAAACATGGAAAATGTGTGATATTATTTTTGTCACATCCCAGCACCATATGATGCCACATTAACCAACATGTGAGTGAATATGGTAGTCTCATCCCATGTGTCACCACCACATTCAAACACATCTACCAAACTTATAACTCACATCCAAATTCGGGGATTTCTAATAATAGCCTTTTATAAAAAAATTATATCTCTAGTATTATGGATGTCCAAGTATTTCCTATCCATCTGGAAAGTCTAAGACTTTAGAATACATCTAGATCCAAAAAAATCACCTAGCAATGATTAACACCTAGATCCAGGGAAAATTTAGAAGTCTTGGTTAAGATAAAGGCCATAATTTTGGATTCAACATCACTTACCATGACAAGAACCACACTGGATTCCACATTAACTTATTTTCACCTCTATTCCATGCACCCATGCCACATCATCATGCCACAACAACATTCCACATTATCCAAACTTATCTTTTGGGCCATGTAAACAATGACATATCATCTTTCCATATCACTTGTCTACATCAACATTTCATGTCATACCATAGGCTACCCACAAGATCTGGGTTTTTCATATGTGGCTCCATGTGCTCCCCATATGTCCTACCTTATTTGCATCTACGTTCGCTAACTTTGTTTTTCACCTCATTGCAGGATTAAGAGGATTTATAGATTTCAAAATAGCCTACATATCTCTAATACTAAGATTACCATAGGTAGGGTTCATTCGCTTCATCATTCCACCCATTAAGACCCCTTAACATATGTAATTTTACTTTGCATGACATTTAGAGAAATCATAGATATCGATATATCTAGAACGTCTTGAAACTCTCGCTTCATGACTTTAACAAAACCATGGATTCCGCTAGCACCTTAATGAAGAACACTGAAATATCACTTATATGGATTTATAGATCATAGAAGAATCCACTTCCATATTTCCTCCACCCATTTACCTCCTTTTATGATGGCCATTATACATAGCCCATACTAGCCTATGCGACTAGGAGCTGGGGCTTAAATCTTTAATTCTTAAAATTCAATGCCTAAATTTACAAATGATAGACTTCTAATAGGGACTTTCCACCTACTTCCAATGACTAAAATAAATTCTAATAAGCCTTATCAGTTCCAAAATCCTTATGGGAATTTTGAGATCCACATAGGGATACCAAACTCCTTTACTCCACGACCATTAATAAGGTTATTCCTCTGCTCTACACTATCAAAAAACTATACTGTTCACAATCTACCCATATGAATGAAACACCTCACTCTTTTCAACAACCAAAACACATGGATTAAACCTCACTACTGCAAAAAGATTTGCTAATCCATTCTCACGTGTGAGAAAGATAGCCCAGAAATAATCCCAAAAACTCTACTTTATTTTCTCCTTCTTATCTTCCTCTTCTTCGCACCTTTCTCTCTTGTGATTGAACTTGAGTGAGTGAAGTTAGTGTCTCAAGTGAGGTCAAATTCTCCCTTATATATAGGTATTCCACTAGGTCGAATTGCTCCTTCTAGGCTGACTTGTCCATGTGTGTAGGGTGACTTGTTTTTGCACCATGATGAGGTCTTGGAGGTTCTTTTGACTCTAATAAGTTTTTTTCTTTACAATATGTAACATGCCCAAATGGGTCTTCAATACATGAAAATGACTCAATTGACTTGTAGACTAAATAACCAACCCTATAAGCACTCAATGGGTTCTTGACCTAAAAATTAATTATCTGTGAGCATGAAACCCATGCCTCAAGAACAAAAATAATTAATTTATTTTTCTTTTTATGTTAAATACATAAAATCATGTTTTCTTATGTCATTATGGAATCAAGCGAGCAAGACTTGTATTTAAAATCAATGATGTGTTGATCTAAAATATTCTCATGATTTTCTTTTCTCGTAGTATATCATGAGAAGTGGATTTCCTTTTTCAATTAGAATATTTATCAGTCAAACAAAGAACTAGTTTCTAGGCTTGTAATTCTTAGAAGTTTTTAGTTAGAAATGTTATAAATATCTTTGGTAGAAAAGACAATAGGCAGTTGTTCTAGTTTGGAATTATTGTTATCTAAGAGTTTGTTTTAGTAATACAATTACGTTCTTGACTATATTGCGAATGTGTTAGCGGATTGATTCATTAATCTGAGTTAGATATTACTCACACTCAATAAGAGGCCCCCCTAAAGAGTTGCAAGAATGTATCATTTTGTTAATTTCGTTGTTTCTAAGTAGTTATTTCACTCTATATTTTCCTTTTCCTAGTTATAAATTCCATGCTCTATTTATTCTTGGTTTATTTCATTGTCAATTTAATAAAATAGGCTCAACATTCAATTAAGATAATAAACAACAAAAACATTTCCTTCATTAGTTGCTTGTTTGAATTCCTTCACAGCTTAGTCTCGTATTTCTATTTCATGCTTGGATTAACTCTCATTAAGACCACACACATCAATAATTTGTTAAGATTATCCATTCACTCCTTTTCAAGTTGATATTGTTTCTATTTTGATTTCTTATGTACTCATAGAATACTGTTATTTTAATTTGATTATATTAAATATGTTTCCTGTCTAAATCATTAAAATAGAGTTCCTTTACTTGTCCAATAACATAGATTTTCAATTCTACAAAGTGGCATGAATTTTCAAATATGAAAAATAGCATAGACCTTTAATTCTACCAATTAGCGTAGTATTTTAATTCTCCTAAATTAGAATAAACAGTTAATTTCAATTTGGTAAAATACACATTTCAATTCTTAGATTAATGTGCTTTAGTTTATTTCATTTTAGTTTAGTTGGTTGATCTTACAAAAGAACATGTGTGTAACTTGACAAGAGCTAGTCTTGAGTAAATGAACCTTACATTTCACCTTTAAACTTAAAATCCATAATAAAAGATAAACCTCCTAGCATATATAATGCACATACTCTTCACAAGAATATGAACCTTGAGTTTGAAAGTTTAATGAAGTAATTTAACTAAAAATTAAATTACCCAACAATGCCGAAACCATCATACTCCCCCAAAAAAGGGAAAAAGTATTTATAACAAGGAATTCACATTTTACAGAAGTGCTTGTGCCCTAGTGGGACCCTGGCTTGAGGTTAAGGTGGAAGATGGATGTTGAGCAAGGTTCAATGTGGTGAGAAAAAATAATGTCACGTGGTAGTCACAAAAGAATATATTGGAAGTCCAAGTGGCCCAAAACTGAGTGACACATGGCATCTTTAAATAGGGCCACGATGATGATATGATGTCATCATGACATCATCTTGGGCTGAAATTACCATGATGTCATCTCAAGACTATGGGCCTTAGTATTCTAGGAGGATTTGTAGTGTGTGTGACTTAGGGAAGGCCAAAATTAGCAAGGATGGGATGGGAAATAATGTCGACACTTGACGGAAAAAAAATATGTCATGGGGTCTCAAATCTTGGTGCCCCCCACTATAGTAATGGAAGTGGTAGGAGAATGTTACGATTAACAGGGTCAAGGGATTGGAATTATCCTTGGCACTAGACATGAAAACATTCATGTCAAAAACCTAAGGACCATGGAACCACAAAAGAGTTGGTATTGTGCACCATAAGGGAAGAGGTCGAGGTTGAGGGGGGTCAAGATGGGAAGTCCTCCCATCCTTTAATGCAGAGTTAATTCTATCACACTATAGGTTATTTTTTGAGGTGTCATATGTAGCATGCATGGAAATATATGCCAAAATACCTTATAACAAGAAAGTGGTTGCAAAAGAAGCTAAGGGGTCAGTCAGGCCAGCCTAAGTGAGGGTGATGTTGCATATTCCATGGTGGTATAGCAATTGGCAGGTCGCGATGATGTGGCAAGGCCCGCGAAGATGTGGCCTATCACAAGGGACTCAAATGCTAATAGGTAAAGGCATGTGGGCCATATTGTGAGTGTCATGTGGTAGCCATGCTCACATGGAAAGGCTTAAAAAGTGTTAAGCTTTGAATGGCCATAGTTTATTATCAATAAGTCAGATTGAGGAAAATTTATATCATTGAAAAGCTATCGATGAGCCAAACACGAAGGTGGCATTAGGTTTTAGATTTAAGGAAGTTGGAAATTAAGTAATTTTTGGATCCCTTTTCCATGACAGGACTATGTAGGTTAGGTATAATGAAAGTAACACCATCTGGTACCAATGGATCCTCCAAGGGGGTGGTCAGGGGTGTTAGATTAATGGTTAATAACATGTGATTCATCATTAAGGGCCATAGGTCCAAATATGTAGAGGTTAATATACATGCACATTTGTAAAGAAAATAATAAAATTCTTGCATGTAGAGTACAACAAATCTAGTCCCCTCGAGGCCTTTATACGGGTACAATGCATATAGACCCAACCTGCAAGGTTGTTTTATACAGATGGGGATATTAAAATTTCTCTTCCATGTTAAACCCTTTTTTGAGATCATCATCTTCTTCTACATGTCAAGAGATTCCTAATGATATAAATTCACCAAATTTTGAGCTATGGACCCTAAGTTATGGCCTTCAAAATATTTACTCCTATGATAGCCATGTTAGCATTCATACCATTGAAACATAGAAAATGTGTGATATTGTTTTTGTCACATCCCACCACCATATGATGCCACATTAATCAACATGTGAGTGATATATGGTAGTCTCATCCCATGTGTCACCACCACATCCAAACACATCTACCAAACTTATAATTCACATCCAAATTTGGGGATTTCTAATAATACCCTTTTATAAAAAATGTATATCTCTAGTGTTATGGATTTCCAAGTATTTCATATACATCTAGAAAGTGTAAAACCTTAGAATACATCTAGATCCAAAAGATCCAAAAAATCACACAAGAATGATCAACGCCTAGATCCAGGAAAACTTTAGAAGTCTCGGTTAGGAAAAATACCATAATTTTGGATTCCACGTCACTCACCATGATAGGAACCACACTGGATTCTACATTAAATTATTTTCACCTCTATTGAAGAAAAATAACAAAGCCATATAACCATATGCACAACAAATTAACACACAAAAATTAAACTAGCGGAAAAGGCAGAGAGCCATCATGTGGTCTCTCATGCTCATGTAATTCACATTCTCATTATTAATCAATCCAACGTAGAAAGAATGATAATAGTACACATAAATGCATGAGGAAGTTGTCTCAAGATGGTGTGTCTATCTTGAACAAACTTGGTTGAGATATTTTCTCAACAAAACACTAATCTAAGAGAACTAGTTGGAGAGAATCTCTCATCCTAACTAAACTCCCTAGTTTGAGGAACTAACTCCTAATTCTCAAGATTTGATTTATTTAATTATGATATTTGGATTTAGAATTGTTTTATTATGAGATTGAGGCTAACATTCCCCCCCCAATGATAAATCCAAAATAAGAACAAGGAACCCTCTTCCAAGTTCTCAAGTTGATCCTCAAAAACAATTTGCCTGAAAGACCGCCAAAGATGGATGCTGAAGAAACTGCAATATGAAGAGACCATGAGTCAGTTGTATGTCTGATTCATCTCTAAATGTTGCTTGACAACTCCATCATGTGCCAAGCTGCAAAAGGATCCATCTATCCTTTGCTTGCAATCATCATCCTTTGTCCACTGACAAAAGTTGATGAATGCCCACTGGCATATATGATGATGCTGATCACCCACTAGATGAAAAATAACTCACTGTTGCTTTTGAAAATTGCTCACTCCTGACTTTGTTTTCGATCACCCACTCGCGAATTTTTTCATGTCCAAAACTTCTCACTGTAGCTTTATTGTTGATGCCCACTGGCTGATTTGAAGATGCCCACCAACTACTTCACTGATGTTGTCGATACTTTCAGTCTGACAACCACTATCAATTTCATTGACATTTTCCCCCCTTTGTCAGCTGAAAGGAGAGACAATCATCTGCACTTGATTTTTGAACTCCCCCCTGCAGGTGTAGGAGAGTTTCACTAGTGTACTCCCGCTTTCAACTGCATGAGAGTACCATCTTCATTTTTACTGTTGGTTGCAATATGTGTGAGTGAATTCGATTGTAAAACTTGTACAATCTTTTGGCTGTGGATGACCATTCCCAGAGATCAATCCATCAATAATTTATCTGGCTGACTATCGTTGGTTGCAAAATTTCTCTGATGTATGATTTGACTTACCGCGATGGCTATAAGGATGGAGATCAAAACATTGATTTTCCTGACAACAGGTTCTTTGACAATGAGAACATTTCGGTTTGTCTTCAACTTGAGTTTGTGTGCATTTATGTTTGTCTGCAACTTTAGTTTGTGTGTGTTGATGTCAGTCTGCAAGTTGCTGAGAACTTACTAAGGTGATTTGTTCAAGTAATCTGGCACTGACGAACTGAATGGGCTTTGAATAATCAGGAATATGTAAGTTGTCATTATCTTTGACATATCCTAAGCCGCGTCGATTTTGATTACTTTGAATTTCTTCCCATGGCTTGGTGATGGGTTGGGAAGAAAGTTAAATTGGAACAACTTCAACACTTAAAGCTGTTTGGATGAATGAATACAAATGATCAGTTGTCTCTGGATTGGTCAAAGACTTGGAAGCAACACACTTCTCTTGCAACTCATTTCTTTGCAGTCGTGACTTTATTTGAAGGAACCCAATCATTTCATGTGCATGTTGAATATGCACTTGAATGCCAGCAAGAGTGGTTTTGTTGATGTGCGCCATGTCACCGGTTGATGATAACATTAAATTGTTAATAATTTGGGACAATTGAATGTGTGTCACCATGTTGCCTTGCTTACTTTGCAGACAAGCTTGCTTGTCGTAGAAGTCGTGCTTGAAAAAATGGCTCACTTGAGTCGATCACTGAAATGACACGCTTGCTTGTACTAGTTGTTGATTACTGATGCTTTTAAGCACTTGCTTGAAATGCTGATTGTATGCTCGCTTGATGACGATCACTTTGCGTGAATGAAACGTTATGAATGCTTTAAGGAACTTTACACAGGCTCACTTGTTGCCAGTTGAACTATTGTACTTGATTTGGTTACTTGACACACTCCCTTGATCTTAGTGCGCTTGCTGTAGACACATGCTTGTTTTGATGCTTACTTGAAGATTAGAGTATACTACAAATCAAACTTTTTTGATGATGATTGTTTGCTTGATTATGTGCTTGAACATGTTTGATTGTTTTATGCGCACTTGAATGAAATACTCACTCTTCCTTGCTTGATTGTTGTTATGAACACGCTTACTTGCTTGATTGTACTTGCTTGAAATAATTGTTGTCTTGAAATGTTGTGTGATTACTGCACTAAGTGATGCACTAAATGTGCTAAAAAAATGATGGGTGTCAAACACTATCGAAAATGCACCCAAATGATAAATTTCCAAGTGACAACTGACTTGACTTAATGTATGCACTATAACAAATCAAATGAGGGTGTCGATTACAACCGAAAATGCACCCGAACAATTCCGTTTAAAACAAAAAGTGTTGTTGATGTCGTTAGGCTTGAAGTGCTTGATTTGTATCTTCCTTAACTTGATGGCGTTTATTAGCTGTTGTGAAATGTTGTTGCAGAATATTACTTTTATCAAGTCGATGATGTGACGCTTTGTGCTTATGAACTTAATTGATTATGGGAGCTTTGATTTCAGGAGCTTGATCGATGACTTGTCTATGTAAAATTTCTTATGTGCATGCAGTTGTTTTGTTTAAGCATAATAAAGAGAGTGTTTTACAAATTCGACTCAAATCATGCAAGAACTTTCATGACACAGAGTGTACTTGATCCCCTTATTCAATTTCAGGTGGATCTAGGACACAATCACCACAAAAAGAGATGTTTTTATTAACCTTCAATATACATTATCATGATAATGTCTTCAGTGAGGCATCTCAAGCATAGACTGAGAACTCCTTGGCGTCAAATTGTCTTCAAAAACTGACTCTAAAATAATGATAATGCCAAGCTCTAGTGTCAAAGTTAACTTTAATATTTGTTTTACCTCTTTCACATCAACCCTCACTTTTCTCACTTGTCATTGTGACTTCTCAATTACAATTTAACTTTGACTTTGACTTTGAAATGAATTTAAGCTACCTCAAAGTAAAATACTACTGTTGGATTTCAACAATAAGTGGCCCTTATGGAAAAAAACATTCTGAAGTTTGAAGAAGGAGGCTCTTTATCTTCAAAATTTTGCTCCAGATATCTGACAATGTTCACGAGATCATCAACTGCAGGAATATAACCTTGTACTGTGGCCTCCTCCAATCCCACGACAGAGAGTTCTTTCTCCACGCTAGGAAACATTTCAAAAAATATAGTCACACCAGAATAGGTTGTGGTGGACTGTAATAGAAATCAGAAGGTGTAGAGAAATAAATAACCAGTCACTTATAATTGGAGATCCTGCAGTAATGGTGGATCTGTGCGTTCTCCCCTTTGCTATTCCGCTTTCTGGAGTTGCGATTCACCCCTCAAAGAAGCTTCCCAGGCACTTCGTTCAACCGACCAAGAGAGGATTTGTATTATTGGTGCAAGATCAAAGCAATAAAATGGATGTTATTTGGCTGTTCTGGTTGATATTCAAGAAGTCTGCGATGGCTTTATTTTATTCTGCTCTGGGATTGTTGGGCAATGCCTTTGACCCAAGCACAAATGATCACATGAAGAAGCTTAATGAAATGGATCCAATTGATCTTGAAATTGTGTTGTTACTCATGAGTAATCTTGTCCAGCCCTGATTTTGAAGCACATAAATTATTTTATCAGTATATGACATGAATCCTGAAGATGCTGAACTTGCTATAGAAAATCAAACAGATGAGTGCGTGGCAGTGCTAGGCACTGTTGCAAAGCAGCCATTGGATATTTGGAACAATGCGACTGCCCTTCAGCACTTAAGCTTGGTGAAGTGCGAGGGGGTTAAAGATATGAAAATACTGTCAAATTTCAAGGGCCTAGAGCACTTGAAGCTTGATCAGTGCCCATTTGTAAATGATGACGGAGATAGGTGGCCATGGAAAAAGAGGAGCTCGGATGCTGCGAAGGGCGCAAGGTCGAAGGTTTGAGATTTAGAAAAATGGCGATGAGCGAGCAGAAGATTATAGAGCTGATTGTCCCAAACTGGTTACCTTAATCACTATACATTGCTATCGGAGACGTCATCTAGTGGATTAGAGGAAATTGACCATGCTTCATTTGTGTGCTTTATGCATGCAGCCATGCAGGCCTGATATGGTCGTGCTGGGAACCTTGAGGATGCAGAGAATTTCATCGAAAGAATGTCATTCAAACCAAATGCTATGATATGGAAGACCTTATTTGGTGCTTGCCGAGTCCATTTCAATATGGAAATAGGAAAACATGCCACGCAACGTATTCTAGCTCTTTGGGATGCGTAACACCCTTTGCCAGGCCTGGAACACCAGCCAAAATTGTTGTGCAACCGCGTCCACCAGTTCACGTATCCACACTCCAAAAGGACGCTGTGACTCCTCAGATCCAGAGGCACGCCTGGCTGCCCTCATGCGGCTCCAAAATAATCCATGATCTCCCTCAAAAGGCTGACTTAGCATCTGGCATCACACACTGGTCAAGTGGCTTAGATCTTTCCATAGTTATGTGGCTCAATGCACAAGACAGTCAAATTGCTCCACCGAAAGAGAATACATAGTGTTTGAATGCACAATCTGTTCCTCAATAGGCTACAACTCTGATACCACATGAAGAAAAATCACAAAGCCATATAACCATATGCACAACAAATTAACACACAAAAATTAAACTGGCGGAAAAGGCAGAGATCCATCATGTGGTCTCTCATGCTCATGTAATTCACATTCTAATTATTAATCAATCAAATGTACAAAGAATGATAATAGTACACATAAATACATGAGGAAGTTGTCTCAAGATAGTGTGTCTATCTTGAACAAACTTGGTTTAGATATTTTCTCAACAAAACGCTAATCTAGGAGAACTAGTTGGAGAGAATCTCTCAATCTAGCTAAACTCCCTAGTTTGAGGAACTAACTCCTAATTCTCAAGACTTGATTTATTTAATTATGATATTTGGATTTAGAATTGTTTTATTTTGAGAGTGAGGCTAACATCTATGCCATGCCAAAATGCCACATCATCATGCCACATGTAATACCACATTCGAAACTTATCTTTTGGGCTTTGTAAACAATGACATATCATCTTTCCACATCACTCATCTACATCAGCGTTCCATGTCCTACCATAGGCTACCTACAAGATCTTGTTTTTTCATATGTGGCTCCATGTGCTCCCCATATATCCTACCTTATTGGCATCTACATTCGTTAACTTTGTTTTTCACCTCATTGCAGGATTAAGAGGACTTATAGATTTCCAAATACCCTAGATATCTCTAATACCAAGGTTACCATAGGTAGGGTTCATTAACTTCATCATTCCACCCACTAAGACCCCTTAACATATGTAATTTTACTTTGCATGAAATTTAGAGAAATCCTAGATGTCGATATATCTAGACCGTCTTGAAACTCTCACTTCATGGCTTTAACAAAATCATGGATTCGCCTAGCACCTTAATGAAGAACACCCAAATATCACTTATATGGATTTTAGATTATAGAAGCATCCACTTCCATATTTCCTCCACCCATTTATCTCCTTTCATGTTGACCATTATACATAGCCCATACCAGCCCATGTGACTAGGAGTTGGGGCTTAAATCTTTAATCCTGAAAATTCAATGCCTAAATTTACAAATTATATATTCTAATAGGGACTTTCCACCTACTTCCAATGAATAAAATAAATTCTAATAAGTGTTATAATTTCCCAAATCCTTATGGGGATGTTGAGATCCACATAGGGATACCAAATTCCTTTACTCCACGACTATTAATAATGTTATTTCTCTACACTGTCAAAAAATCCTACTATTCACAATCTGCCTATATGAGTGAAACACCTCACTCTTTCAACCAAAAAAAAAACATGGCTTAAAATCACTATGAAATGAGCTAAATTCTATCACCATGGCATACTTTCACAGGAAGCACAATCCTTATAAGGAACAAGTGCCTAAATTCCTCCAAGCCTAACTACCCTAAAACAAGGATATGATTTAGTTTTTCAATCATAGAGCTATCCCTTCAAGAATTTTGCACATTCATAATCAGTCTAAATGAACTCAAGGAATAATTGAGCCTCTTCAATATATGTGACTCACTTAAGATTTCTTCAATAAACTCTTTAAAAATTTACATTAGATGTTTTGTGAATATTCTTTCCTTTGAGTTTCCACTTTATAACCAAGTATTTTAATCTTACATATAGCTCCTTATCATTAGTGGGACACTTCTCTCATAAACAGTAGATTCAAAGCTTCACTAACCTATCTAGAGTAGACTAGGCTCCCATGGTTTAGACTCATTAAGGGTCTTACAAAACCAGCTATCCATTCTAGTTTCCTAAGAGCCTGAGCGGTTAATGTACCATATCTTTTTAACATTAAGTAATAAGCCTTTACTTAATGTTTATGGCTATAAAAGGCCTTTGTAAATTATTAAGTTATCCTGATCCCTAGGGCCTATTTTTTTTTATGATTATAAAAAAAAATATTAGTTGCATTCTCAAGTGATCCATTCCATCCTTGCCCATATTTGTGAAGAGCACATCATAATATAACATTAATGATCACTAGGTAGGCAGGTGAATATTAAAAAATCATCACAGATATATTTAGCAATTCATACAATGATAAGGTATCAGTTGAAACAAGATGTTAATTCATTATGAAAAAACACAAGTATACATAATTCATGGACATCATTTCTATTTCATTGAGGTTTAAATTATAGATTTATGGTCCATGAGGGAACTTTTCCAATCAATATCAATAACTACCTACAATTGATGAAGGGTGAGCCAATTTTCACTAAACCATAGGCTCAATTTTCTATTCTATCCTTTGTAGCTAGCCACTCCTAAGCTAGACTTAGTCATCGATCATGGAGTCATGAATGCAACTCACCATCAATTCAAACTCAAAATACTCTTAAAACCCCACTAATCCTAGAGCCTACCCAAATTTAATGGGTGGTTTCTCAGCTATGTTGCACAACAAATACCTTGAAGGAACATTTCTCTCTTACGCTACCAGTGGTGTAATCAGGAAAGAAATTCTCCTTGATCCATTAAAAACTAGAAATTTTTCCCCATATCCCTAATATCTAAGAGGCTACATAGGTTTATGGGTGTTTTTTCAACTACATTCCACAACACAAAGGAAGCCTCTTTGCTACCCCACTAGTTTCTTGGTGAACGTCCCTTTATTAGTGACTATTGCTCTAATAAGCCCTCATAATGCAACTCTACATAACAGATCATGTTTGGGATACATTCCCTTGAATTTGTCAGGCTAGGATCATATCTCTCTCATAATTCATTATGTTTCGATATTTTTTGACAACCTCTTTACTATCTAGTTATGGATACACACAATATCTAGTTGCTTGTTTGTTCTCTAATTGCTTTCCCCCGTTAGATTTTCCCATTCATGCTCAAATCAAAAGCTTCTTGTCAGACCCCCCAGAATTATTTAGATGTACTCTACCCATCCCTTCGATGATAGAGTTGGATATAGGTTCAACTACTTCCATACTTATGGGAGTTGTAGCTCCACTACAAACTCCACCCATATTTATTATTTTCTTAGGAAAAATTTACTATCTTTGATATTCTAAAATATTGGGCTTAGATAAATAATTTATTGGAAGCGATACTTTGATGGTTAGGTTTGTGATAATGTCCCCATTGTTGGATTCCCTCTTCCAAGGCTTCTAATGGTATGTGTCAAGGCTCCACCTCCTCATCAATTGCTATTAAAAATATAATTATGAGTGTTTAGGCCGTTTTAATCCTTTTACATTTACATGTCCATAAAAGCATCATTAACTGATCCAAATTTATGAAGGAACAAAATGAAGTAAAGATATAAACCAAAACATAGAGATACACCAAGAATAGAAATTCAATCCATTAATAACAAAGTGCTAAAAACTATTTACATTGAGAATGGAAATATACTATCTTAGGAAATGGAATCTTATCTCTGAGGAGATATGTGGCAACTACATGCTTTCTAAACTTCGTTACAATGAGGCTTGAAGGCCTATTTATTATTGTGAAACAACGGAAAACCATAAACATCCAAAAACCTATCCCTAGGAGATGAAGCACCAAAAGTTTGTGGGCCCTATTAGCACTCCAAGAAGCTCTCCTAGGTTGTAGCTCGGAGATGCCTGGAAACATATAAATCTTCAATATTGTTCTCTGAACTATTGGAATGGATTGGGGTTTGGATCAAGTTAGATGACTGTTTAAAATCTATTTTCTCTCAAAACATGCATGAACACCCTCAGCTTGACAAGGCTTTCAACCATTAATGCTCAATAGTTTATAGATTCAATGAACGGATGGAGAAACCTGACTGTACCAGCAGATACATACATAAACACATATGAATGGCCAGCTACAAAAAGTAAATGAAGCTTACAAATCTAATTTATCAGCACAAAGATAAGTTGATAGTTATCTGGAATTTGACAGAGAAGAAAACATTAATATCCCACTCAAGTGTAAGCTTAGAACACAGGAAAAGATGGTGATTGAACATATAATAACAAAGGAAGCTTGTATTACTGGAATGAAGATGAGACGCTGAGAGGAGCAGAGTCTCCACAGTCTCCAAAAGTTGAACCCATGATACTTCTAACTTTCAGCCATTTATAGGCTTTTTACAATGCTCTCGGCCTCTCTGAGGTTCGAGGTGTCTTAATCTATCCCCTCTGGCTTCTAACTGCTTGATGCCATGATTAGATAGACATGAGCTAGAGGTCTCTTTTTCTAACAACATAGTAACCAAATTCTTGGTAATTTTGCCGCGCTGTCAGGTAGCTCGCTTGTGCCAGCGATGCTCCATGATCACTTATGTTGGTTCGGCTGCATCACGTTGTGGCTTTCTCCCCTTCCGACCATTTGTCTCTCGGCCTGTGTCTTCTGGCCTCTGTCCTGTAACAGAATGGGTCTTTGGGCCTTTGAAATCCTTTCGAATACCAAAACCGATTGTTTTCTATTTTACACAGAGAAACGCTACAACACTGTGAAATTCCACCAAAAATTTGTTCATTCTGGTGTTAAGAAGTCCTTAAATACGTCTATTCCTCTATCGAGTCCGTCCTCATCACTATCGCAAGTCGCTTCGGCCTTGCTCCTTTGTATTTTAAAAATACGTTAAAAATCGTGAAAATAACGTGAAAATTGGCTCCCTCCGGACTTCAAATATTATATATTTCCCTTCACGAACCCTTTCGGGTCCGGGTCTTATCGCATCGGCATTGTTTCTTTGTATTTCGTTAAATAACGAAATATGTGAAAATACATTAAAAAACGCCTTTCGGCGGATCTCAAAATCTATGCAATAATGTTTATATAGCCATCGGGTCTGGCTAATTGCATCGCATACATGTATGGGTATAGGCTCCGCTCCATAATGTTTCTCCGATTGCGATATCACGATAGCCCCGAGTTGTTGTAAGCACTCTGTTGTGGTTGCTGATTATGATTTGCCAATCAGATCTAGACCATTGATCGGCCAGATCTGACGGCTATTGTGCCTTCACTTGTTTATGCCTCTGATACTCTATTTTTCACTGTTTTTACGTGTTTTTGGCCTCCCGATAGTGTTTCTCCACCATTCTAAGGGCTCTTCTCATGCGATTGTTTTGATCTTTGGCATGATTTTACGAGATTTTGAAGACTTAGAGAGCATATTTGGATCCATTTAGATCAGGACCCGATGCAATTATAGATGCGAGAGTAATATTTTTGAAGTCCAGCTTATGGCCAAAGCGAAGCAAGAGGAGACGTGGCCGTCGGAGCTAAAACAGGGGACATTTCCGCTAAAAATAGTAGCATTGCACCTCAGGGGCTAACACTGGCTCCTTCTGGGGATGAAAGCCTCCCTGTGAGGTTTCAAGAACTGCAGACTACTGCCTTTCCAGTAACAACCAAAAAAACTTATTTCCTAGTGTTCCATTGGGCATGGAGTTTATTTACATAGAAAACAAAAATTGAAAAAACCTATTACAACATTAAGACCTTAAAGCCTCATATGAAGTAAAGTTTCAAAAACCGCCCATTGACTAGGCCATCAAAAACACCTTCCCCCTCCAAATTGTGTAGAATGAAAGTATTGTTCATCTGAACTTGAGCAATGACAAACGGTCCTGTCCATAAGGCATCAAATTTACCATGGTTTCCCTTCTTTTCCTTCAATGCATCCCATTTGAGAACCCAGTCACCAACCTGAAAACTGTCCATTTTTTCCTTTCTATCAAAGGTTTCTTTGATCTTCTTCTGATGAATTCTTGACTTCTCAACTAGTTGTTCTCTAATCTACTGTAATTCAACCAAGTTACTCATTCTCCTCACTATGTCATTCTCTTCATCCTGTTCTTCTTGCAAGAATTTGGCCACAGCGAGAATCAGTAGGATAGGAAAAACAACATCAGCGCCATAAACCAGCTTAAATAGAGAATTTCCTATGGACTTCTTGTTGGTAACTCTATCAACCCATAGTTCAAACTTCAACTTGGAATCCCAGTTCTTTTTGTTGTGCTCCGACAGTTTTTTGATTATCCTTACAAGGCTCTTGTTAGATGATTCTGCCAGGCCATTTCCTTGAGGATAATATGAGGTATAATGTACCAATTGAATGCCCATGGATTCACACATGTCCACCAATTCTTCTGCCCTGAAAGCTGTTGATTATCAATGACTAGTTTGGTTGGACAACCAAATCTAGTGAAAATATTCTCATTTAAGAACTTCATGATAACTTAATGATTAACATTTTTAGTGGGTACGAACTCAATCCATTTGGTGAAATAATTAGTGGCTACCAAGATCCATTTGTGATAGCCACTGGAATGTGGATTGATCTCACCTATGAAGTCCAAGCCCCATTACTAGAAGGGACCATTGACATGTAATAGCTTCAAGGGTAGAGATTTTAGCTGTTGTCTTCCTGCAAACCTCTGACATTTGTCACAAGATTTCACAAAAGAAAACACATCAGAGAACAGATTAGGCCAATAATACCCATCTCTCAGGATCTTGTGGGCTATGGTTTTCCAATAATGATGCCCTCCGCAAATGCTAGAATGGAACTTGTGCGTGGCTTCCGCAAATTGTCCTTTGTCTAGACATCTCAAGAGGATCCCTGATGGGTCTTTCCAATAGAGCAGGTTTTCATTATTGCAGAATTTGGCTTATCTGAGCTTAATGGCCCGGGCTTGAATCAAGCTAAGCCCTGGAGGGACTTCTAGCTTTTGCAAAAAATCGACTACACTAGAATACCATTCACAGGTGGCTAGATTTTCAGCCAAGGACTGAATCTGCTCTCGCTCTTTTGCTGCTTCCTCTATACGCTCACCACCTGAATTTGAACCTATGTAATTGATGTCTAACAAACTGCAATTTTCCTCATCCATAAGCTTAGCCAAGCCCTAGCCTTTGACAAGCTTGGTGGGCTTCACCTCTATGTTGAACTCTATGAATTTTGCAATCCATTTAGCTCTCTTTCCATCAATATCTAGCTGAGTTAGGACGTCTTTTACTGAGGCTGAAGGTACATACGCAACCACTTTGGAATGCAAAATATAAATTCTGAATGCCTTTAAAGATTTTATGAGAGCATAAGCTTGTTTTTCAATAAGGTCATACCTTAGTTCAACGTCCCTCAGAGTTTTGCTGAAAAAGGCCATAGGGTGTTCTACGCCTTCATCATTTTTCTGTAATAGAACTGTTGCAAGTGTATCATAAGAGGCAAAAGAGAAGATATAAAACTCCTTAGTATAATCTGGGCTGATTAGAGTGGGAGCTTCCATGATAGCTTGTTTGATGGCTTCAAAAGAGCTTCTTGCACCATCTATCCATTTTATTTATGATCCTTTCTTTAGCATGGAAGTGATGTGCTTCACTAGCTCTGCGAAGTTTGGAATAAACCTCTTGACAAAGTTAATCTTACCCAGGAAAGATTGAATGTCCCTTTTTGACCTTGGGATGGACAATGTCTGAATTGCTTGAACTCTTGCTAGATCGATCTTCACACCTTCAGCAGAAACAATATGTCCCAACAGTTTGCCTTCTTCTAGAGAAAACTGTGACTTCTTTGGGTTTATAGAAATTCCAAAATGTCTGCACTTTAGAAACACCTTCTTCAAATGCTGCAAATGGTCCTTGTGGCTGATGGAAAAGACTGTTATGTTGTCAAGGTAAATAAGGACAAACTTGTCCTTCTCTCCCACAAAGGCTATGTCCATGGCCCTTTGAAAAGTAGCCCCAACATTCATCAGTCCAAAAGGCATCTTGGAGTACATGAAAGTGCCCCAAGGAGTAGTGAAGGTGTCTTTTCCTGATCTTCTGGATGTACAAAAATGTGATTTTAACTTGAAAATCCATCTAAGAAAGACATGACTCTAGCCCCTGAAACTTTTTGCAGCAAGTGTTAGATCTTAGGCAGGGGGTAGTTGTCTTTTTTAGAGCATTTGTTCAGATTCCTGAAGTCAACACAAAGCCTGATTTCTCCATTCTTCTTTCTTACTACCACAAGGCTAGCTATCCACTTTGAATATCTTAGGGGAACTATGACCTTGGCATCCAACATCTTCTTGATTTCCTTTTCAATCAAAGGCAATAAGAGAGGGCTGATAGGTCTTAATTTCTGCTTAAAAGGGATGGTGTTCTTCTCCAGTGGAATCTTATGCTAGATGATGTTGGTGTCATAGGTCTTAAGATCACTCTACTCCCAAGCAAAAATATCAGCAAATTATTTTATCGGGGTGCAATACTCGGAATTTTGGGCAGAAGACAAGTGAGTAGACAAATTTATGTACTTTGGATGGGCTGGACTCCCTACATTATGTTTATGAACAGTAGACTCATTTTCTTTATTGGTAGTCTTATAAGGTACATCATTATGATCAAACAACTTCTCTAGGGGCACTAATCCTTTGGGTATATGGTTACTAGGTAGCTGAACAATGTTGTCCTGACCAATCTCATCCTTTAGCTTGGACTGGTTGCATTCTTCAATGGTTTCGTTTTCTTGGTCAATGTGCATTTCAGAAAATTCATCAATGACTTGTAAAAACCTATTAATTTCATCATCATCTTAAAAAACTTTCCAGTATTTGACATTTTCAGGCAGAGATGTCTATATTTCACCTGAACTTCATAGGTCAATTTAGGAGGCAAAGGAGGAATAAACGTGCTAGCAGACACAGCAAGGGAATGAACAAGTTGGTTCTTCATTATCGGGATGTAAGAAATGCTAAAAATATTAAAAGAGCCCTTGAGCTTCAATACCTCATCTTTGTATGCTTTCAGCCTTGGATGCTTTGCCTTGAAAGTTTTGTTGACCTACCGAATGATAAGGCCTGCATATCCAAACACCTTCAGACCTTTGATGCCCATTTCTTTAGCAGCGTTTAAGCCCGATATCAAGGCTTCATATTCTGCGATGTTATTTGTGACCTGAAATGTTAACTTGAAAGATAAATGAATGAATTCTTGTGTGGGGGACACAAGGAATACACCTGCCCCCACAGCTTCCTTAGAGCAAGCTCCATCAAAGAACATGCCCCAAATTTGTGGGGCTTCTTCCTCTGTGATCTGGAAAACCGGTTTCTTAAGCTATGTGGAGGCCAACTGGGATTCTTCAATCTAAAGAATACAGGCTCCAAAATCAGTGTTGACAGCATAGATGGGATGATTAGTGGGATTCCTTTCATCACTGATTATATAAGCCAACTGAGCTTCTCTATATAATCTCCTACTCTCACCTCCAAAAACTGGGATAGTAGCATAGGACAAATCATTTTGCAATGTTCCACCTAATCTCTTGATCAAACCTCTGGAAAGAAACATGCCAAACTTGGGGGGTACATCTGCTACCACAATATCTATCATCATGCTCTTCATAGGTAGCTGAGACAAGGTGATGGCTAGGTCTTTGATTAATCCCAAACATTTCACTTTGCTATAGTCAAAAGAAAATAGGTCATGATAAGACTTGGTAATATCAAGACCCAACTCAACCATGACAGCCTTGGGCATTAGGTTATGGCTGGCTCCTATTTCCAGAAGGCAATTGTGAAGGATTTTGTCATGAATAGTCAAAGAGACATAGAATGATGGGGAGCTATCATCACAATTTTCAATCATTTTGCTGAGAACAACAACTGGTTTGTCATCTTGTAGATTTACATAGTCAGTGGAGGTTGGGATGGCTTTAGGCTCAAGTGCCTCGAGGATAGATCTCTTGAAGGACTCATTCTTCACTAGTTCAATCAGAGGTATAGGTATGCTCAGCTTCTGAATTTCTGATTCGAAATTGAAAGGAGAAGAAGACTTGTCAAGGCCTCTTACCTCGTGAGCTGGAGCTTTGAGGATGATGGGATCAACTGCTGGTCATTTATGCTTTTTAGCTTGCTATATTGTAGGGACATCAGCTTTCTGAACAGGATTTTCCTTGACATTATTCATCTTTGACCTTAGATCATATTTGTGTTGATCTTTAGTTTGCAGAACAACTCCACCATCCCACTCTTGGCTGATTTGTTCATTGAATAATGACTTTTCATAGGCAGCTAAGGTAAAAAATGAGGCACTGCTTTTGTCTTCCATACAATGGATCTCATTATCTTCATCAAACTTCTCCTCTTCCATGACTACATTCTGAAAAGGGGTCTTCACCCTTTGGTCTTCATTGGCATATTTGCTTTTTTGCAGAATCTACAACGGCTCATTAGCTCTTCTATATGGATTTGGATTCTAGGAGCAAAGGTATTAGGAACTCTTCCTTTCCCAGGGTGTTACTCAACCTTTTAATTTGGAGATTTTAGAGGCTAATGACTCTATCATCTTGGTCATTTTATCTATCTTGGGTTCTGAAGATGTTGAAGATTTGCCCCTCTGTCTCCTTCTATCAACATTCCCCTTGAGCTTTTATATAGCCATGATGTTTGATTCGACTTCCAAGGCTACGTCCTGCATGTCAGCCAAGGTAGCACATCGTCTCTCCCTCAACAGTAGACAGAAGTCAAAATCAAAGGCACTGGCATAGGTGAGTTTAGCAGAGGTAGTGGTGGGTTTTACTTCAGCTGGTATCTTGCTATACATGCGGTTAAACCTCTTATTAAAATCAGACAACAACTCACCATTTTCCCTCTTTAAGTTCCCAAACTCGGTGTGGTAGTAGAGTAGATCCTTCTTATCCCCCCAATGCTTTAGGAATGCATCATCTAAAGCCTCAATATCTGCTATAGAACTTGGGGTCAATTCTCTGAACCATTTTCTAGCCTCTCCATCTAGACTTTGGACAAAGACTCTCATCCATACATCATCTTCACTAATGTCCAGGTTATCAGCATAGTTATAGAATGATTCAAGATGTTCCTCAGCTGTAACACCTTCAATTCTAGTGAACATAGGCCTATACTTCTGGTATTCTCCAGTAGGCATGGCATTCAAAGGAGTGGGTAGTACCAAAGGTCCATACCTAGCAACTATGATTCTTTCCATTTTGGTAGGTGCTGCAATAGCTGTGGTGGCTATAAGGGTACTGGAAGTTTGAATGATAGAGGGTTGAGGAGTGACTGATAAGACTATATGAGTATGATGGATAGGAGGAAAGGCTTCCTTTGGGCTTACAACGAAAGGAGAACCTAAAGAATAAGGAGCTCTATGAATCTCTGAGATTTTTTCTTCACTGCTAGTATTAGATGCTATACTCTCAACATGTATTTGTTCTATTACAAGATTTTCTTGAAGAGATATATAATATTGTTTAGAACTACCTGAACCTGATGCTCCTTTCTGCAATGCCTTTCTTTCTTTGATGATTTTTTCAGGGTTAGGTACTGGGTCAGCTTGTGGCTTCTGAGGATTTCTCTGAGTATGCCTCACAAACTGAGCCAGAACTATGAAGTGGAGTCGCCAAGAGGTTCGTCCTCTAGTAGAGTTGCCAGATAGATGATTACAACCAAAATAGTGTCCAGACTTTGTCTATCATCAAAGCTGGATCTGTGTCATCCCCTAGGGAAGCTGAGCTTCAATCTCCTATCCCCGACAGCGGCGCCAACTATGTTAGAACTCTAGGAAGCTCTCCTAGGTTGTAGCTTGGAGATGCCTGGAAACATATAAATCTTCAATATCATTCTCTGAACTATTGGAATGGATTGGTGTTTGGATCAAGTTAGATGACTGTTTAAACTCTATTTTCACTCAAAACATGCATGAACACCCTCAGCTTGACAAGGTTTTCAACCACTAATGCTTAATAGTTTATAGATTCAATGAACAGATGGAGAAACATGACTGTACCAGATACATACATAAACACATATGAATGGCTAGCTACAGAAAGTAAATGAAGCTTACAAATCTAATTTATCAATGTAGAGATAAGATGACAATTATCTGGCATTTGACAGAGAAGAAAACATGAATAACCCATTCAAGTGTAAGCTTAGAACAGAGGAAAAGATGGTGATTGAACATATAACAACAAAAGAAGCTTGTATTACTGGAATGAAGATGAGACGCTGAGAGGAGCAGAGTCTCCACAGTCTCCAAAAGTTGAACCCATGATACTTCTAACTTTTAGCCATTTATAGGCTTTGTGCAATGCTCTCGGGCTCTCTGAGGCTTGAGGTGTCTTAATCTATCCTCACTGGCTTCTAACTGCTTGATGCCATGATTAGACAGACATGAGCCAAAGGTCTCTTTTTCTAACAACACAGTAACCAAATTCTTGGTAATTTTGCCACGCTGTCAGGTAGCTCGCTTGTGCCAGCGATGCTGCATGATCACTTCTGCTGGTTCAGCTGCATCGTTCTGTGGATTTTTCTCCTTCCGGCCATCTGTCTCTCAGCCTCTGTCCTGTAACGGAATGGGTCTTCGGGCCTTTGAAATCCTTTCAAATACCAAAAACGATTGTTTTCTATTTTACATAGAGAAACGCTGCAACACTATGAAATTCTGCCAAAAATTTGTTCATTCCAGTCTTCAAAAGTCCTTAAATATGGTCTATTCCTCTATCGGGTCCATCCTCATCGCTATCGCAAGTCGCTTCGGCCTTGCTCCTTTGTATTTTAAAAATACATTAAAAATTGTGAAAATAACATGAAAACTAGCTCCCTCTTGACTTCAAATATTATATATTTCCCTTCACGAACCCTTTCGGGTCCGGGTCTTATCGCATCATTGTTGTTTCTTTGTATTTCGTTAAATAATGAAATATGTGAAAATGCATTAAAAAACACCTTTCGGCGGATCTCAAAATCTATGGAATAATGTTTATATAGCCATCGGGTCCAGCTAATCGCATCGCATACATGTATGGGTATAGGCCCTGCTCCATAATGTTTCTCCAATTGTGATATCGCGATGCGATTAGTCGCAATCGCATATCGCGATAGCCCTAGGCCATTGTAAGCGCTCTGTTGTGGTTGCTGATTGTGATTTTCCAATTAGATCTGGACTGTTGATCGGCCAAATCTGACGGCTACTATGCCTTCACTTGTTTATGCCTCCGATACTTTTTTTTTCACTGTTTTTACGTGTTTTTGGCCTCCCGATAGTGTTTCTCCACCACTCTAAGGGCTCTTCTCATGCGATTGTTTTGATCTTTGGCATGATTTTATGAGATTTTGAAGACTTAGAGAGCATATTTGGATCCATTTGGATCAGGACCCGATGCAATTATAGATGCGAGAGCAATATTTTTGAAGTTCGGCTTATAGCCAAAGCGGAGCAAGAGGAGACATGGCCGTCGGAGCTAAAACAAGGGACATTTCCGCTAAAAATAGCAGTACTGCACCTCAGGGACTAACAGGCCCCATCAGGGTAAATTGGTACATAAACTTCCCCAGTTCGTAACTTTGGCATACGATCTTCATTTGACGTGTACCTAGTTAGAAATATCTATCTGAGGATTACAAGTTTTGATTAAAAACCCTTTCCATAAGTTATTATTTTACCCATTTTCCAAAAAAATGTCGTTTCGGGCCGCAAAACGACTCTGAAAGTTCAGGACACAAAAAACTACCGCAAATACTAAATTGTGCTACAACTAAGGAAACAGAAAGAAACAATGGTAGGGGTCAAAGTGGAATAGGAAGGTGGCCATCAATATCCACTTGCAACATTAACATGATTAATTACAATATTAGTGGGTGATTAAAGGCTAAGATTTTATAGAATGTCCATTAACCCATAAAGAAACAGGCCTTATATATTAGTTTAGTGTGTTTCTAGACTATAACCCAAAAAATAAATTCTTAATATATGCATACATAAGGCTTTATAATGTTTTATCGCTAATTGTTAATTCATCCCTAACTTATAGTTTCTTATTATATTTTGAATTTATTATGCATACAATGGCTTAGGTGTTAATTATGATCGTTGAGTCATTAAGCCAAAGGCGAGGTGTATATTGGAATTGGGGTTGGAGAATTTTGATTTTTTATTAAATAGATGGAAGAGATTTGATCTTAAAGGAATATTCTTCGTCTAATACACAATCCAATGGATGATATCAAAATTTATTGAATCGATTTTCAATTTCAAACCCAATGATATCAAATCAAATTTAATTATTTTTTACTTTTCCACCTGTTAAGCGGTCACTTCCATTCCATTCTGCTGGTGTTTCTCTTCCGTTGCCTATTTCAATTTCAATTTGGGACAAGTTCCACTTCAATTTTCAATTGACAGGGGAACAAACTATCACAAATCCAACTATTGTTCCATATATCTTTGGTTCCCTATGCTAATTGTTGCCACTATGGTGTGCATGGTTCTAACTAGCTAATGTTGGCATTGGTTTCATGATAGCAGCTAGCTCATGTTGGAATTGATGTCAACCCTATGTAGACTAGCTAATGTTTAGATGCCTTCCTTGTAGCATGGTTGTAGCTAGTTAAGTTGGCATTGAACTTGTTGTGTTGGCATTGATGTGAACCTTATGATGTCACACTCATGATGGTCAGATGGTGGCATTGGTGTGATGGATGGTTCCTCATGTGATAGTGGTGTCCATGGAGGTGTTTCCTTGTTATGCATTGATTAAAGGCATTATAGATGCTACTACAGGTGGATGATGCAGATCCATAGGAGCTGGATATGATGGCTCATGTGTCATTCATGTTGTTGAGTTGGCACACTAGTTGAGTTGGTAGTTAAGTCTTCATTTAGGCCTTCATGTTTATGCTCATGGAAATGACTTATTGTAGATAATGATTTGGCCTCTTTATGGCGATGATGATGGTGTTGAGATTCTATAGTGGTGTACACAAGTGTTACATCTTGTGTAGCTATTTGTGGAGAGTTGAGGACTTGTTGGCAGTCTTGTCAACCCTTGTTTGTTGGCCATTAGGTCCATTTGATAGTGGAACTTGTGAGACATGTTTTTGACTATTTGCAAGGAACATAGATACCGATCAAATGAGAAAATTACCTAGTACCCGTTTTTTTGAGCTAGCAAAAAATCACCTGATTTAAAAAAATGGTGATTTAGAATACACCTATTTTTTTATAATATTTTTGGCACTTTAAATTTTTTTATGTATGAAGTATGAACAATTTTTTTAAATGTTAGTGATTTTCATGTTGATTTTGAAAAGTGTTGATGCAACATTGACACATTTTTTAGAGGGCTTATTTTTTACACTTTAAATTTTCTAATGAATTAAGTGTGGATAATTTTTTTAAATGTTGTTGATTTTCATGTTGGTAATAAAACATAAAAATAAAAATAAAAAAACATGACAAAAATAATCAAATGCGAAAAAATATATAAAAAGAAAACAAAACAAAACAAAAAACAAAAATCCTATAAAAATGAAAGAAAAAAACCAAAATTAACTTGTAAAAGTAAAAAAATTGAATAAAAGTTTAACGAAAAAAATAAAAATATATCAATCAATAAATAAATAAATAAATGATTTTTTTCAAGAAAAACAAAAAAAACAAATTAAACCAAAAACAATATAAAACCATTTTTTAAAGCTATATATATATATATATATATATATATAATCACACAAAAATCAATTAAAAAATATTTAAACTAAATAATTTAAATAAACAAAATAAAAAATAACATAAAATAAAATTAAAAGAAAAGAAAAAAATAAAAAAAATAAAATTATAACAATATAAAAACAAAATTTAAAAAAACATTAAAAACAAATTTAAAAATTAAAATTAAGAAAACAATTTAAAAAATATGTAAATTTAAAAATTAAAAAAAAAATCATTAAAAAAAAATAAAAATTAAAACAAAATTATTAAAAAAAAAAATCCTCCCCCTCCCTCACTTCCCTGCACCCCACCGCCCTCCTCCCCCTCCCTCACTTCCCTGCACCCCACTGCCCTCCTCCCCCTCCCTACTCCCCTCACTCCCCTCCTCTCCCCACTCCACCACACACGCCCTCCCCCACTCTCCTCCCCATCCCAGCCCCCTCCTCCAATCACCCCCCCTCTCCCTCGCTCCTCGGCCAACCCCTTCCTCCCCCATCTCTCCTCCCCACCTCAGCCCCCCTCCTCCCCTCTCCCCTCCCTTCCTCCTCCCCTCTCCCCTCCCTCTCCCTCGCTCCTCGCGCACCCTCTCCCTCCCCAATCTCCCCTCCCCACCTCACCCCTGCCCAACCCCTCCCTCACCCACCTCCCCTCCCCCAACTCCCCTCCTCACCCCACCCCTGTGCACCCTCTCCCTCACCCCACTCCCCTCCCCAACCGGCCCTCCTCACTCGCCCGGGCCCCCAGCGAATGACCAAGGGGCCCCAGGCCGATTCCTGGAATCGGCCGCAGCTAACGGACAAAGGGACTCAGGCCGATTCTTGGAATCAGCTTGTGGCCCTTTAGTCACTGGTTGGGGGCTCAGGCGGGCGGTGAGGGCTGCGTGCAACCCCCCCGGCCTGCTCGGGCCCCAAGACAATGCCCAAAGCGCCGAAGGCTTGGGGCTCGGGCCGGTGGGGAGGGGAGGTGAGTGAGGGATGGGGTAGGCGGGGAGCGAGGGAGGGGGAGGTGAGAGGGGAGGAGGGTGGCTGGGGTGGGGTGGTTGGGGTGGAGAGGGAGGGGGAGTGAGGGAGGTGCGAAGGGGGAGCAGATTGGTGGGGTGGGGCAGAGGGAGGAAAGGGAGGCGATGGGAAGGAATTTTTTGTTTAATAATTTATTTTTTTTAATTTCTAATTTTTTTTAATGATTTTTTATTTTTTTAAATTTAATTTAATTTTATTTATTTATTTATTTATTTTTATAATTTTTAAATTTATTTTTTATCATTTAAATTTTATAATATAAATTTTTACAATTTAAATATTTTTAATTTTTTTTATAATTTAAATTTTATAATATATATTTTTTTAATTTAAATAATTTTAATTTTTTTTTGATAATTATTCAATAATTTTTTTAAATGATGTTTTATTTTTTATTTTTTATTTTTAACTTAAAGAAATGGTTTTTAATTTATTTTTTCTTAAATTATATTTTTTTTTAATTTTTGATTTTTTTAATATTTTTTATTTGTTTATTTAAAATTTTCATTTTTACAAGTTGATTTTGATTTTTGATTTTGATTTTTATGGTTTTTTGTTTTTATATATTTTTTCATATTTGATTTATTATTTGTCATGAATCATCCCCTTTCCACTCGTGGCCGGTTGGGCCTCGAGGTGAAACAAGAATTTTTTCTTTTAAGCTTTTTTTTTTTCTAATGTTGTATAATATTTTTGTAATTTTTTTTTCTTATTTTTAATTTTTTATTTGGTTTTTATTTTATTTTACTCTTTTTTTTTTCTTTTTCTTTTTTAAATTTTACATGGTATGCTTAATTTTTTTTACGTTTTATAGTTTTTTATGTCATTTCTATATATTTTTTATATTTGTTTTTTTTTGTCATGTCTTTTATGTTTTATTACTTATTATTTTTTTTCAATATTTGAATTTTTGCATTTCCATATATTTTTTATATTTGATTTTTTTTGTCATGTTTTTTATGTTTTATTACTTGTTATTATTTTTTATTTTTTTTTTCAATCTTTGAATTTTTGTTTTCTTATATATATAGATATATCTATATATATATATATATCTATATATATATATATATATATATATATATATATATATATATATATATATATATATATATATATATATATATATTATTTGTTTTGTAGGATTTGTGTTGATGTTTGTCTAGCAACCCGATCCCATTATGTGCAGTTTGATGGTTGATTTTAAATTTTTCGTTATAATGAATCGAGTTTCCCCCACAATGTGTTAATTTCATAGTTGGTCTTTAAGTTTTCATTACAATGGGTTGAGCTGACCTAGTAAACTGTCTTTTTCATTTTCCAAAGTTAAGATGTAACTTAAATGATTTTGATAATTCGTTGTTGTTCATTTCTTTGTTAAATTATTAGTTCATGATTGTACAGTGCTATATTTGTGAGAGCTATTTCCTTATCCCTCAAGCTTTTTTTCCCTTTCAATTGAATCATTGGAAAGAATTTAAATATTCAATAATATCTTTCCCTAAACATTTAAAGAACATAAGCTACAACATGCCATCGAAGTGTAAAATTTATACATGCAGTACCTCTAAATAACTCAATATTTCCCTATGCCAACCATATGAGTAATGACTTAACCTAAAGTCTCTTTGGCTCGATCTTAACCTACCTCATAGCTTATATGATGGAAGTGTCTTAACCCATTCTTAGTAGCCAAATACATAAATGTTGACAGAGAAAAACATTCCTAACATTATCAATGACATAATTTAAGGAGATAAGGAAATATGTTGTTTGGAGTATACCTATTTAGAATAGTTTAGACAAGTGCGTCAATTTTATTACTAAATTTTTTATGGATGGATGTAAAAACTAATGGAGGAAATTAAAATAGGATAGTAGGAAAACAAATGGTAAATGGAATTAGAATAGGGATCCAAATTTCACAAATATCATTGAACTATAGGAAAAATATAAAAAAGGTGTTAAAACAAATTCTTGTAACTATGAAATATCATCCAACATACCAATGATAATATATTCTTGAATAATATTTTTGGTATATCTTGGTACATAAAAAAAAAACATGCAATAAATTAACCAAATACATCCTTCAATTCTAGGTGACTATCAAGGACCATATCACCATAATTTCCATTATCTGTCTAAATGATAAGTGTGTAGGTGCAATAAATCTCCCCAAAATAAATGTTACTAGGGGACTAATGTTTAGATCCATCCACATGTTTTCTCACTTAACATAGAAAGCAACAAATAATAGGAGATTTAAGCTAATACCAAATTGAAGAATGAATCTCATTTTTGGTTAAAGGCTTAAGTAAACCATGCAAGCAACTACCACATAATAATGTTCCCAAAAATGTAGAGGATGAGATTGACATGGGGAAGCTAATGAAATTCAAGATGAAGGTTACCACAGAATATTTCAATTATGATTATATAAGTATGGATCCATATATTAATCAGGATGAATTAACTAAGGCATTAACCTTAAGAATTATCTATCACTAACTAGGAAAAGTGACATAAGAAAAGACTTGGAGAATGGCTTAATCTATGATGATGTGAGGTTATGAACATAAGGACAAAATAAGGACAAAATCATGAAGTACTAAAGGTCGTCAAATCCAAGGCCATAACCTAGGCCACATGTCAATAGAGGATGAGTGAAGAAGAAAGGTGATTAGAGGTGGATGTATAAAAGTATATTTAGATGGGTCAAACAGGGGATTGTAAACATGACGGGTTCACACAATGAATCTATGTCATAACACATGTGTTTGTGCATTTATAAATAATTGATACTCCTCATTTCACTAGAAATTAAAGAATACCTCTCAAAGTCCTTTTGTTGAAGCCCCCTCTCAATACACCTTTCCAATTATAAATGTCTATCTTTATAATAATTATCTTAGGTGTATTTTTTTTCATAACCTTTGAGTGAATATTTTCCATGTCTATCCCTAATATGTGTCAAGATGTAACTCTTATAAGACACAACTAACCTCAATGTGAATTCTCCAAATTAGGGCTACTTTTTAATTCTTCCATAATCTATTTAACCTAATTCATACCCACATATACCTAGTTATAACTCACCCTTACCAAATTGTAAACCTTTCAAATATGTATATGTTTTTAATAGATTCAAATAAACCCACACACATAAAATTATAATTTTAACTCATTAATATGTATATCCATGTGTTATAACATTTCAAAATTAGTAAAATATTAGGCATGAAAAAAAACTGCCAAAGAATGGATCATGTGGGATTGAAGTAATATTAATACTAGTATTATAAAAAAGTTCACCCGACTGAAAATAAATTAGAGATTTAATTAGCTAAGAAAGCTTGCTTTGACCATACCCATTAATTGATTGAAAAAATATTAATGACACCAAATATTGGCTAGTTATTTCTACTAATGTACACATGTTTATGACTAAGTTAAAACAATAATAAGGTTGAAGGAAAATCATTAATGGAAGGTTTGGCGAAATCTTTGTAAACAATATTATATTATTTTTACCCTCATGAGCAAGGCTATTGTGTTTTAGAGGAATTTTGGAGACCATTAGTTTATTGACTAAATAGTTGGTATTATTTGTTAAATGGAATTAAATCATTGTAAAATTGAAGGGTACACAAAAAAATGTACAATTGTAACTAACTCTTAAAGATGGATCATAAGAAAGAGAATTACATAATGACTCATATTTTACTTGTTTAGTTGACTAGAAGACAAAAGTTAGATAAATTTAGTGATTGAGCAATTAACTATGGAATTTTATTGAAGAAACACATTCAAAATAAAGATATGTTAGAGAAAAGAAAATATATATTTTCTAAAAGACAGGAAAATACCAAAATCTAATTACAAAGAGTTTTAAGCCTTGCTAATAAAATCATATGGATTTAAAATTTCATAGATCTTATAGGTTATAATTATAAACATTTAGTTATAGGGAAACTAAGTTGTTAATAAATTATATTTTATTGTCTACAAAGGTTATCCTTAAAAATATTATTTCTTTAAATAATGAATATATTGTATTAATGATTGTATATTTATTTTTTAGTATATTAAGGAAATAAATCTAAGCTTATTATTCATAAGACAATATTTTGTTTAACAAAATTTATGGTATAGATGCCACAACCGATTTTAAAACTTCCACAATAAAATGTATTAGTTTCATATTAGAAAATAGTTCTTATTACATGAAGACTTTATTCTAAAAAATAGATTTTCATATTCTCTACCAGAATATTTGTTTCGTGAAATTACCAATAGTTATGCTCAATGTTGAATTATGATGATAAATAACCATGACACAAAAGATTTAAAAACATAGATTTGAGATTTGGAGATGCAAGTAGAAGGCATTGTAGACCAACCATAAGGCTATGTTCAAGTATTATACGAAATGTGCTGAGATGGAGTAGATGAAACATGCAGTGGAGAAGTGGATAAAACATAGAGTCCTATGATGCATAGAAAAATAAAAAATAAAAAAAAGATGACCTTTATATTTCTATAATCCATTTGGGTAAAGTCAAGGTTGTGATAAATTATGATGGTTATATGGAAATGCATAGGTTTCTTAAGTGGTTGAGGCAACTTGAACTTTATTTTTGTTTCTATTCATTTATCGATATGAAAAATATTTATTTTTGTCAATTGAATATGGAAGGATATATGATGAACAGTGGGAAGTTCTATGCTAAGTAATATTCCGACCAGGAAGAAGCAAGTGAAACAATAAAAGGAGTTTAAGACACCTATTCTAACACATGGGAGATTAATGAAAACAGGAATTCAAGTGGCATCATCCATCACATGGGATATTAATAAGAATGTGAAATGATGTGACTATCATTTTAGATGATGCCACTCACATACCATATTTTTACTGAAAATGAAAATTTGATAAAAATAAATATCAATTGTATCGAGTCACATATTATTTATTAGAATGTTAGAGTACCACAACTTCTCAACCCATGGTTTCCCCTCTTCTTAAAGTTCTCTCAGGGGGATAAAATTTGCATGATATACTTCTTCAATAAGTTTGAAAATGATATCTGTAAATACACCCAACATTTGTGCAAAGCTAAGGAGTAAGACCTATAGTATATAGTATAAATAATCTTGTGAAGTTTCCTAATATAGAAAATTTTGACGGTGATCGATTTCGCAAATAAGTACACATTTACCACAATTAATTTTGATGGTGATCAAGTGAATGTTATCATTTCGAACACTTTTTTATGTTTGTTGATTTTCTATATGGACATGCTTAACGTAATATTGATGCTAGAAGTAATAATAATGACACCATCTATATATTAATGATGATGGTATACATGATACACATTCTATTCAACGTAATTTGTGATTCATTGAAAAAACATGGCATTGAATTCAATCAAAATTCAAGCCAATTTAAATCCCCGTGATCATTCTTTTGTTTTTGTCACTTTCACACGAAATAATACATTAGACATTATTGGAATTTTTATTAGATTGGATATGGAAAAAGAGAGCACGATGGTGTTAGGGAATGTTGACCACTCTATTTATCAGTTTGTATAATTGAATTAAGTCGTTCAATGATGTAAATTTAATTTAATCCATGAAAATAATATAGTGTTGAGTGACGTGCAAAGATGTGCATATGTTTTGTTTATTGTTACATATTTTAAAGTATAATTTGCTTCTCTTAATGACAATAAAAAATCAATAGGTCTTTAAATATATATTGCCATTTCTAATCTACATTCTCTTTTTGAAGGTTGGGATTCTCTTTTTGAAGGTTGGGATTGATAATGTTGAAGATTTGATTTCATTTGATGCTAGAATTGTATATGGATCTATAGATTTGTACTATTAGGATAAGGGTCATTGAAAATATATTTGCATTTAATGAAATGAAGTAATCATACAATTTTATAGTTGTGTGGAAAGGTGTATTGGGTTTTTTAAATTGGAAAGGTGTATTGGGTGTGTATTGATAGGGGTTAAATAATGTCATTTTTAGATGTATTTTCCAATATGTAGTCAAATTAAATATATTGTTTAGTACGTCATGAATGCATGTGATATTTTAGAGATTCATTGAGTAAAGCCCCATAAAATCCACATAAAATTGTGAAAACATAATTGACAATTATATTAAACATTAGAAATATATATATATATATATATATATATAGATATATATATGTTAAAAGAGAGAAATAACCGTTGCAACCTTTGAGAAGTTCGAATTGGAAATCATGGTACCAATTGATAATGATAAAATTTGTGATTTTTTTAAAAGAATGATATATTTTACTTCATGTTCATTTTATTTAAACATTAATTATTTTTTATTGTTCATGTGGCACACACAAATCTATATGTATGAAATACCATATATGTGTTGAATAGTCTTGAATGTAAGTCATGGGTTTATTGGGGTTGTAAACGCTAAATAATTAAAAGAAAGTAAAACATTATTTGATGCGATTAAAATAAAATAAATAAATAAGAAATAATAAAAATTATGATTATAACCATTTTATATGTTTTAAGAAATTATTTATTTAAAAATAAATTGTGGATTATTTTCATTTTTTTAGTACATTTAGGTATATAGTCTAAGCTAACATTATTGTTATTGATTATGGTATAAAATTACATAATTCTAAAAATAAATGCCTCAAGCTACCATTATTGTTATATTGTTTATGATGATGGTATAAAGTTACATAATTATCAAGAATGACCATCAATTAAAATTAAAATGTTTTAGATGAAATTATATTATGATAGTTTTTTAAGAATATATTATTTATTTAATTGGTTGAACGAAATTGTTTTAATTTAAAATATGTGGTTTTTTTAATAATTGCTTTTATTGAATAATTTGTTTATAAAATTATATATTTTATATAAAACAATATATTGTTGAACAAAATACTTTATTTAAATGATATTATTTATTAAAATAATATAAATAATATATTTTATTAAAATCAATTATTTAATTAAAATAATCTATCTATTTATCCACATCTTATATATATATATATATATATATATATATATATATATATATATTGTTTATAAAAATATATATTTTATATAAAATAATAAAACTATCTTTTAATTGGTTGAAATGGTATGGTTTATTAAAATAATTTGGTTTTTATTAAATGTTATAAGTTTTAGTAAAATAATGTTTATTCATACATTTTTTAAAGCTAGTACATAAATATTTCTATTAATATAAAATATTTTATATGGATAGAAAATGATCATCAAAAACATTGATATGGGAGTATAAGTTTCTAAATAGATGGACCAAAGAAAAACTGAAGATTATCAAAAACAAAATCCCATAATTGTCATTGATGAGGCTCATCAATAGGTAAACTATATAGGTCATAATGTCACTCTCTAGCTTATTAAAAATGAATTTTCTCCCATTTATTTACATATTTCGTTTTATTTTGCTTAGTGAGAAGGGTGAAGGTGAGTTAGTATATCATGTTGCCTAATATGTATTAAATGTTGGAATTGGAGCAGTTATGGGTTGACTTAAGTGCAGGAATTCTATGTGGGAATGCAAGAGATATTTTAGGAGATTGGTCTCCCTCCTTAACTCCTCAAATCATTCGAAGATTCCTCCACCATATCTCATCAGCTCAGAGTTACTAGCAGCCAAGCAAGCTGAGTCCATTGGCAGCCAAGCCAGTGATAGTTAAGAAAGAGTCATTCTCGACTTAGGGAGCCAAGTCTCCCTATTTTATAGGGAGTTGTTGGGAGCTCCATTTTTGTATAAATAAGAGAGTCAAGGGACTCATTAGGATTCGATTTTTTGTTGTAGACAAAAGGCCATTTTGAGCTAAAACATTGTGATTGTTATTGTTATGTTGTAATTGAAATTTTGAAGATAATGAGAAATTATGTTTTGATCCAGAACTGAGTTGACTCAGAGGGTTGAAGCTCTTGGGTTAGAGCCTAACCCTAGTAGCAAAAGTTTCTCTTTTTGTATCTGTATTCTTAGATTAAAATGAGAGTTATCTTCTTAAGTTTATTTATGTTTCGTTTAGCTTAACAAGTATTTGAATTATTGCTTATCCTAGTTTCCATTAGTTTGAAGAAGTAGATCAATGGTGCCACAGTGAAGGAAAGAACTTCAGAAAATCTTGTGACAGTGGCCTCTATCTCATCTCCCTCATCGGATCATGATTAGAGGGCCCCACTGTCACAACCCCCAAAACAAAGTTTGTCTTTTGGTCATTGCATAGATTAGGGTTCATTCTTAGCTAGGTCATTCTTGATCATTTCTTGGAAGCATCTGCAGTTGCTATCTTGTTTCCTTAAGTTTATTGTAGCTTAAAAGACATTCCATTTCATAGATCTAGTCCTTAACAATAGATAGATCAACTTTCTCAAATTCAATTCATCTTTTCCATGTTCACATGTAGTGATGCATAAATGAAAAGAAAAGAAGGTTTTTTTGTAGGGATTGTTGATCTATAGGGAGGAAATCATCCAACGAGCTTCACCTAGATCATCTCCACCTTTTGCCAAGGCATACCAGCCCATAGTCCAAACCTCTTTTTTGTAGCCACTGTGAGCAAGATACCTTAGGCAAATCTAGCCTCCTTGGAGTATTGGGCTTAGTCTTGGGTAATGTGCACCTTCCCTACACCTTCTATAACCATCATACATCTCTCCAACACCTCATCTCACTTTTGTTTCCCCCCTAAACCCGTAAGCTAACTTACTATAGAAGATTAGGACATCGTGTAGCAAGTTCCTATAGTAGCTAAATGATCTCATGTAGCAGCCCGTTTGACCCTGTTTTGACCAAAGATGGTAGTATAAGAGTAGGTAAGGCCCTCATATTGGATTCCATGCCTATTAGTGAAACTTGAGATCACATCTCACATGCCTTCTCCCTCTATGTTATCGGGAAATCTAGTGTCTATGCAGAGCTGCTAGTTCCACTAAGACTGGTAGCTATCTTAGAAACAAACAAACTAAAACTACTTTTGTTTTCCTTTATGAGAAGTAGATAAGAGGGGAATAAAGGAGACCAACCTCTGTCTTACGCTTGGTTCCTTGCTTGATTCCTCTCCCTTCTGATAGATCTTTGCCACTCGCTTCCTCGTCTACCCAGCTTCAAAGAGCACCTGTGGAATCACAGCAACATAACACTATCCAAGAATAGAGATCTACTATCATAAACAATATAGGACCAGATATATATTGACCACACAAATGCATATATCATCAATCATACAAGAATGTGGAGGAAAACTTGAATAGCTTTTTTAATATCAAGAATAGCAAAGAGGATTACAACCAATTGTTTTGACCCAGCATCATCCTCTCAGCAAGAAAGTCGTTCTTCACCTCATTAAAAACTTAGATCACCCAACACTATGATGTTACACCAAGAAACTAGCAGCACTTCCTTACAAGATACAAAATTCCAGCCCCTGGATCTCTGGGATGAGGGATCCATATATAGATGATTGTAGGGAGGTGAGTCAGCTTCTGAGATTTGATTAGTATCCTCTCTCTGATAGTTCTTGATTCCACTTGGAGATTGATGATCTCTTACTCATCCGTGGGCGAATGCAGGGAGGCAAGTGTCACAGGAGAAGTTTCTGGAAGATTCCATGATCCTCCACCTCGAAAATTGACTCTGCCATTTGTCCACTCTCGCCCATCGCACCCCATAGAAGGGCTTTTCAGTATGCATGGCACCTCCTGTGCGCATTTAGGTGGGATGCAGCGCACTTTGACCATGGAGCAGGTGAGATGGTCCAGTTTTGACCAGTTCTGAGTAGTTTTTCATGGAGAACTTCTTAGAGATGATGTAATCAATTGACCTTGTTCTTTTAGGGGTTAGAATAACACTTTTAGGGACTTAGGAGCCCTTCGTTTATGGACATGTTTGAATGGGGTTGCAGTGCCCAAAAATGTCTATAATAGTTGCCCCCTAAAGCATGAGGTCGTTTAATCTTGTTGATGTCGGGTGAAATGCTTTATCATGACGATCCGAAGTTTTTTCGAGCTGAAAGGCAACCTATAATAAGATACAATACAATACATTATCTTCATAATATTTTCATGATCTAGCTGAGGCGGGCATTTCCCATGCTCAGCTTTATAAATTCATTTTCATGTACATAAGACAGACAATCGTCTGAGTGCGGACTGATGATTTTGGTAGAGCCATCATCCCTTAGATTGGATGATTATCTGTGCAACAATGATGTACATTCGATGTCTTTATTTTCCTGAATATATATCGCAGCCCGGATGGATGAAACTAGATCCGGGGTCTTCAATCTCGTTCGATCTTCACTCAAAGTACAAGTCGATCCATGTGAGAGATGTTCTGGAGTCGAACATGGAAAGACATCGCCTGATTACCAGCCAATGATGTAAGTTGTTAACAGGTGCGAGAGGAATCATCGATAATGATGATGACCCTCAAGGTACTACAGTACAATTCACGTGGGGTGAATAAGGGACTTGGCGTCGAACACCACGCAAAATCTTTCGGTCGAAGACCATTGATGTAAACCTGTCGCCGGAAGTGAGAAACTTGCCATTGAGGCATGCAAGCTTCAAAGTACTGAAAGGGTTGTTCCTAGATCGACTTCCTAGATAATGAGCTGATGTCGACAAGAAGCAATTCGTCATAGGAGGGCCTTAATGAATCCCACATATACGACATGGAACGGAGCAAATGATTTTACTGGAGGTGAAAGCGATCTAATGGTATAAGGTTCACGGTGGCGGTTATGAAAGAATGGAGCGTAAATGTATTGCAGTGGATGAGACACAGGTGAAGTCTCTGAGTGACTTCTCTTGAACATATCGGCGACACTGACATGATGGATTGGTAGCGTTAACCCCAAATGTGGATGGTGTGATGGACCAATGGTGATATGACCAGTGAACGGAACAACCCAACCCGACTCGGATGCAGAGTGAAAGTGTCATGTTCAAGAGCGACTTGCTACCAATAAAGTTTCTTCAAGTTTTCTTCCCAATTTTTCCCCAGTCATTGCTGACCAGTACCTCTTTATTTTTGTCAAGCTTGAGGAGGATAAAATATGCTTGTTCTATAATTTTCCCTTCGGGCAAACCCATCGCTATGTTTTAACGAGCCTAGCAATAGTGAAACTAGTTCTTGTCTGTATGGACAAGTTTGTCGCTATTCGGTTTTAACGAGTTTAACGACAAAGATAACTCGGTCCTTTTCAATTTTAGAGAGTCTGAAAGGGACGTAAAGAAAACTCCAACAATCCTTTTTCGTCATATAATCCCTTAAGTCTGAAAAAGTATAAAATAATACAAAAGGGATGAATTTTCGGTAATTTTAACGAGCCGAACAAAACAAGCGCTCGATCTTTTTTTGTAATAATCCCTCAGGTCCAAAAAGATTAAAATCTAAAGGAGGGATAGCACTTCCGGTCACTTTAACGAGCTAGAGAGGCCAATTACTCGGCAATATTTTCATATTTTACGAGTCATATGAAAAGAGCTTAAAGGAGACTCATTTTTCGAGGAACGAGTGATAAATTCGGGTAGCAACTAATTCCAGGTAAGGTTTGGAATTTTCCAATCACGGCAGTGTCACAAGGATGGCTAACAGGATCACTCTTTGCAGTTGTTCCTCAAAAAGGGTAAACAATCAAATGGAGGTGAATGATCGGCCAATACAGAGTGTAGGTGATGATGAGAACATGACCAAGGCTTCAAAGGCTAATGATAATGCATTGATGATGGTTATTTACCGGGAATTAGTTCATTTTTTAATGAATGAGCTTAAACTCTAGGGGAAACATTTGCTCACTGCTTACGTTTATTTTTTAACGAGCTTGAACTCCACATAAAAACTGCTCAATCCAGTCGTATAATAAGGATGTCTCATCTAAGATGGCATTTTTTCAAAGCTTTGCCCCGCATCCTTTCTTTATGCAAGTTAGGAAACACCCAATCCTATGAGTTTAAAGGGTTAGAGGTCCTACAAATTTAAAAAATAAATGGTCGCTCTTCACTTGCATGCTAAAAGGTTTGCATGCCCCCAGGTATAGCGAAAAATTTCCAGGTTACCAAAGATTGTTCTATCTGCATTGCAGACAAAACACTTCCTCGACGATGTCTATCGAAATAAACAAAGGTGAGTGGCACAACGTGCCTCCACTCACATAACTTTGACGAAGGAATCTTATTCCAGTCCAAACTCATAAACCAGTCATATATCCTTCGCGGAAACCTACCCTATGCCCAAGGTTTTCCTGCCGAAACAGACCAGGGTGCATGCCCCCTGGGTTTCAGTCATGTCCTCCCGAATCACTCGCGCTCATCAGGTGGACGGACTGGGGATTGATGAGACATTCCTTGTGTGAAAAGACCATTCAAGGATGGTATTTGACTATTTGCTATGTGTGAGCCGGGGAATGAAAGCTGGTCTACGAGCTTGACCACTCTTCCTTCATGCGAAAAACACATTACTGTAAAGAGCGAGGAGACAATGGCTCCCATGCAATAAATATAGTCATGTCCAAGGAGTAGATTATAATCTAGGGGTCCTTGGACTACCATTACGTTCAGGTGAAAGGTTTTCTTTCTCAATGTTATCGGCACATCTGGAAGGATCCCTAATGGTCGACTGGTTCCTTTGTCAAAGCTTGTTAGATTTCTCATTTCAGGCAAAAGCGATGGGGAACCAAGCGCTTTCCAAGCAATTGAGGAAAGGATACTCACAAAAGCCCCTTCATTTATGATGGTACCGGCCATGACCATTCTATATATGTGAGCAATGATTCAAAATGGTACACTAGCCGGTAAACGGGGTCTGCCTAGTAGATTCCAATCGAAGGAAACAACTAGGTTTCTTGGAGGTGGGACCGAATAGACGGTCGGATATGATTCTGATGAACTTCCTTCCTGCGGTAAAGGAACGGGTAGGCTGCCCCCGTGTTCATCCAAGTCTGTGTTTACGAAGAGAATTTGAATGGTGTCGTTCTTGTTCTCTTTGGTGACTGTATCATCTGAAGATGGACCTTCTGAAGGAAAGACCGGGTTAACTGCCACCTTGACCTTTTGAATTTCGTCTGGTGTGGATTCAGATGGTTCATCTTCAATGATAGACGCTTCGATCGACTACAATGGCATGTTAGTCAGATTTTCAACTAGTGATGGACTTGGCAAGAGTTTCTTATATACAGGAAGAAGTTGTAACGGTGAAACCGGACAGTCGTCCAAAAATCTTTTAGCCTCGTCTAGGAAGGGACAACGGTGGACGGCGTGATCGACTTCACACAGTTTACAAGGGAATTTACTTTTCCTTTTCTGTCCCGACGTTTCACTTTCACTAGTTGACAGTGTACTTTCAACATGATCATCAGAGGTTGTTGACACTGGATTGGGAAAACGAGGAGACTAGTCCCTTAAGATCCAAGGGATGCAGGGACAATCTCGATGATAGTGATCTCCTTTGCAAATGACACATGGAGATTTAGGCTTTGACGGTGCAGTGTGTGGATTTTCACTAGATGATGTCTGGTTGCCCCCTGTCTTCTTCGGCTCCTTCTTCTTCTTCTCTTTCTTCTTCTTCTCCTTCTTCTTCTTAGTTACTTGACTTTTGGCTTTAACAGCTTCATCAAGCAAAGAGGAAGGAGGAGAAGGAGAATCAAATGAAGTAGAAGGTTGGGGGGTAGCTTTGGTATTGTCTAGTTGCTTACTTGATTGCTCAGGAATCACGGTGTTCTGAATGACAGAGGTCAAGAAGAGCCATACGGGCAGACCGATTGTCAATCCTGGAAGTAACAATGTGGCCATATGAGGTGCACCAACATCTCCCCAAGAGGAGAAAGGACTAGGACTTCCTCCAATGGGAAATCCTTGGTTGGTGGACTCCATTTTTCTCAGCCTAAGACCAACGTAGGATAGGTGATGTTTATTCAGATTAAAATAAATTTTAGACGCTTTGACACAACTTGTTTTTTCAATTTTTAAGAGTCAAGAAAAAACAAAATATGACTCTAGTCGCCTTCGATTTTTAATGAGCTTGAAGTGACAAGTGCTCAGATGGACCTTTTCCTTTAAGGAGTCTGAAAAGGAACGAAAGAGACTACTCTGGAAAGCTAGACAGAGGGGTTACCAAACCAATCGCAAAACTGCAGAATACTTTTTACGGTACGGCAGTCAATCTTCCCGAATGCTGTGTTCAGTGCATTGCGATTGATAGGGCGGCAGACACGGCTTCCTATGGATAAAGGATATAGCCTATTGTGGTCTCCAAATATATACTCGACGGTACGTGGGAGCACAAGTCTGTACTACCACTTGTCGTCTCAACATGGAGGAATCACCCAACCAACAATGAAAGCAACAGTTACCAGGATTTACGACGCCGGAATACGTCTCTAGCCTAGACTTCTAGATGTTGTGCGTTAGGTTCCAAAGCATTTTTAGATTCATTAAATTTAAAATCCTAGCTACTAAAGAAAGAGAGATGATATTCTTTCAACATAGAGCAGAGAGCACACACTATATGCATTGTCCTAAATCAAACCAGCAAACAGTCTAAACGCAAATGCACATGCATGTATTTTTTTTCAGCCTTCTTAATGTGTGAATGATAAAAATAAAGCTAAGCACAAATCTGAATTATTTTTCAAAGCGACATTACTAACAAGCTTCTTTTCAAGACAAAATGAAGACAATGACGACACTTTGTGATTTGAAATGGAAAACTTGCTTTCGACACTTGAAAAACTACTAATTCAAATCAAATACAAGAGTAACAGTGTAATCGACTATCAAGAACAATCAGATTCTCTTTTATGACTGAAAACGACACTTGCGACACTTCCAAATCAAGAAACGATAGTTCAATTACGCTACTTCCTTGTAAAAGAGAACTGAAAATGGCTCACAATACATAAAAACATTTACAATTATTTGCACAATGGAGACGGAATAATGGCAAGGAAGGGGGTTTCCAACAGAGGTATATTGACTACTGACAGCAAAAATCCTGAATAGAGCTGAAAAGAGTGAAGAAAAACCAAAGTCTGCAGGCAAAATTAACCTTCTTTGATCAGTGCACCTGTTACACAGGGATTCCAGTATGTATCCCACCTACAGCACACGGGAAGTGTGATGCATACTTATATCCTTGAAGAGAGGGTGTGATGGTACAGTGCGAGACTTTTGATCCAGTTCTTGATCACAGTTTGCAGCACAATTCAGGTATTTAGGCCGAGCAAGTGATAATCAGTAAATAAATCACAGGGGTAGATCTAAGGAGGTTACTAGAGCCACCACAAGGGCAATTAGAGAGCTCGTAAATCGATTGTTCAGTTCATAAACAAAACCCGGAGATACACTGAAGCAGCATTGATCTACTTTTCACTTGCATAGCAAATGTAGTTCGAAGGCTAGCTGGCTTGACTTCAGGCTATGTTTGTAAGTTTATAAAGCAAACAAATATAGACAAACAAACAATCTATTCGCTCCCCAGTGGAGTTGCCATTTTGTTACCGGGAAATCTAGTGTCTATGCAGAGCTGCTAGTCCCACTAAGACTGGTAGCTATCTTAGAAACATACAAACTAAAACTACTTTCATTTCCTTTATGAGAAGTAGATAAGAGGGGAACAAAGGAGACCAACCTCTGTCTTGCGCTTGGTTCCTTGCTTGATTCCTCTCCCTTCTGATAGATCTTTGCCACTCGCTTCCTCGTCTACCCAGCTTCAAAGAGCACCTGTGGAATCAAAGCAGCATAACACTATCCAAGAACAGAGATCTACTATCATAAACAATATAGGACCAGATATATATTGACCACACAAATGCATATATCATCAATCATACAAGAATGTGGAGGAAAACTTGAATAGCTTTATTAATATCAAGAATAGAAAAGAGGATTACAACCAATTTTTCTGACCCAGCGTCATCCTCTCAGCAAGAAAGCCCTTCTTCACCTCATGAAAATCTTAGATCACCCAACACTATGATGTTACACCAAGAAACTAGCAGCACTTCCTTACAAGATACAAAATTCCAGCCCCTGGATCTCTGGGATGAGGGATCCATATATAGATGATTGCAGGGAGGTGAGTTAGCTTCTGAGATTTGATTAGTGTCCTCTCTCTGATAGTTCTTGATTCCACTTGGAGATTGATGATCTCTTACTCATCCGTGGGCGAATGCAGGGAGGCAAGTGTCACAGGAGAAGTTTCTGGAAGATTCCATGATCCTCCACCTCGCAAATTGACTCTGCCATTTGTCCACTCTTGCCCATCACACCCCATAGAAGGGCTTTTCAGTATGCATCGCACCTCCCATGTGCATTTAGGTGGGATGCAGCGCACTTTGACCATGGAGCAGGTGAGATGGTCCAGTTTTGACCAGTTCTGAGTAGTTTTTCATGGAGAACTTCTAGGAGATGATGTAATCAGTTGACCTTGTTCTTTTAGGGGTTGGAAAAACACTTTTAGGGACTTAGGATCCCTTGGTTTATGGACATGTTTGATTGGGGTTGCAATGCCCAAAAATGTCTATAACATTCTGCAAGATCATAAAAAATAGTGTAGCATTTACATTTCTAAATTTAGCAATTAAAAGATTCTTTTTTTGCAAATGTAAAATGGGATAGTTAGTGCATGTATGTAGGATTCATAGAATGGTAGAACAACTTTCCATTTCAAAATAGTCCTAATAGCTAGAGGATAAATTCCAAGGTTAGCATAGTTTTTTTCTGCAAGTAATTTGTGTCATTTCCTAGCTAGATGATTTATGGTATTTCATAGAATTTACCATTCAGTAACTTTCATTTCCTAAATAGGCAAGCATTTACTTTCCTGCATTAGAACTGTATTTACATTCACTCTCAGTAGTCAGAATCCTTCTAGTTAATAGAAGTTTGGTCTAGAATCCTAGTGGTCTAGCGCACCAGTTGAGAAGTTTTATGAGTATAATTTTGCATCTGCTGTGTATATAGCATTGTCACCGCCAAGTTTGTACGAAACCCCGGGTTGATAAAGTAAATCTAATAGCCATAGGAGTTGCAACATCCTTGCTGCAATACTGAGGGTCATCTCTTTTTGGCACCATTGTCAAGGAGGTGTCTAGGTAGTTGTAATTTATGCTTTTCTTTCTAATTTGCATTTATTAAATCGCTGCAATTTCGACTTTCTTTCTATTTTGCAAGTGATTTTGGAAAAGACCTAAAAATAAAAGAAACTTTATTTCATGCCCCGTAGGAGTAGAGACAATTTAGGGGAATTTTTTCCAAATACCTATCAGGCATTCAACCTTCCCTCTTCTTCGGTGGTTTTCAGCTTCCCTCTTTGACTGCAGGAGAGTTAGAGGACCCATTTGTTGAGAAACCAAATATCTTTGAAGAACCTATTGGGGAAGAAGCAGAAGAAACCATTCCACACACTTACAACATTGTTGCAAACAGAAATGAAGGTTATTTTCCCATTAGAGTGACTAATGGAGATGCTAGGATGAAAAAAATAAGCTCCTCTTCCCTTCCTCACTAAAATGGCTTAACCTCAGAGGGCCTTGATACCTTTTCGTCTGAATTTTCTATCATCTACAGAACTTATGATTATACCTTTGATGACTAGAAGTTGAATTTGTTCCCATCCACCCTTAAGGATGTAGCCTTGCGTTGGTTCATTGGTTTACCAGGGACCAACATCACTACCTAGGCTGAAATGCAGAAAGCCTTCATTGACAAGTATAGGGACTACTGTAGGTCCAAGGACATCAAAGAGGAAATCTTCAAATGACCTTGGGACATGATGAATCCTTAGAGGATTATGAAGGGCCAGACGCACCCTTGATCCTGTATCACTCAAGTTAGTCCTTCTTAGATAGATCAAGGAAGATATCCTAGAAACCCTAAACATGTTGTTTGGAGGGGGCATCTATCAGCTATCTTATGATGACATCAAGATAGTTTTCAAAAATCATTATAGGGCTGCCAAAAATAAGGGTAGGGCTAGTCAAGCTTTGTTCAGTTCCTCTACCTCCAACACATCTATCAAGAGTGAAATTGGAAACATGTTGGAAGACTTTAAAAGTGAAATGTTTCATACCCTTGCTCTGCAAATGGACACCTTGCAAATCAAGAGGAAGCAGGAGGAAGTAGAGAGAGCCTTATCTATTTTTTCCCTATATGCAATAGAAGGAACCCAAGAAATGAATGTCTGTTGAATGTTATAGAGGTCTGGTCGATTTCTGAGGAAAATGACTCCACAAACAAGTGCCCTTATCTATTTGTATTGAAAGTTGTATATCAAGGAACTGATGGTGGGATGAACAACTCTATTATATCAACCAAAGGAGGCTTCAAGGAACTTGACCATACCAAAAAAGCATGCAAGGGGCGTCCTATTCATATTACAATCCCAATCAGAATGCATCCCTTCCCCCTTGGTGTTCTCCTGATCATCCTTCATGGTTTAGACCTTCTCCATGGTCTTATGCACCTCAATAACATTCCCAACCTGCTAATCAATCATTTCATCCATATGCTCCCCAAAATCCTCAGGGGAATGCTTCATAACAGGGGTAGAAGCCCTCATTCAACCAATCTCCAGCCATACTTCCTCCACCTCCATCTCAACCATTGCTCCTTCATCCTGCTCCACCTAAGCAACCTTAGATGCTTGCTAAACCAAATCTGAACCCAAAAAACAAATAGGAATAACAGGACTATAGTGGAGAGACATCCTACCCTTCCTATGCTATGGAAATTCAAGAAATCAACCTCCAGTCTGGAAGAGTGCATCTAGATAACCAACCTCCATCTGCACCTAAGGAGCTTGAAGAGGAAAAGGAAGAGATTTTTCCTAAAGCCAATCAACCTCATTTTCCTAAAAGACTGATACATCCTAGCCAGTACACCCCAAAAGAGACTGAACTTCTGGGAGAATTGAAAAAGTTGTGTTAAAATCCCACTCCTCCAAGATATCAAGGATGTCCCCATATACAACAAGGTAATCAAGGAGAAATGCTTCAAATATCCTAGGAGGAGAAAGAAAGAAACCCCTACCATTAATGTCATTGGACAACTATTTGATTTAATGCTTGGGAGATTGATTTTCCCAAAGTATCTAGACCTTAGAAGTCCTATGATAGATATGCACATTGATGGGTTTATTTTCCCCCACAATTTGATTGATCTTGGTGATACCATAAATGTGATGACTAAGGAGACCATACTCAAACTAAATCTCCAAGGATCATTGAGGAATACCACAACATTATTGTAGCTTGTAGATAGTTCCACGGTAGCTCATGAGGGACTTGTTGAGGATATGATGGTATCTATTGATTCCTGGAAGTACCCTATTGACGTATTAGTTCTCCATCCCAAGACCAAATTCAATGGTTATCCTCTCATCCTTGGAAGGCCATGGCTAGCCACTGCTGATGCTTACATAAGTTGCAAGGATGGGAAAATGACCATTAAGAATTGGAATTTGTCCAAACAGTTGGTCTTGTACCCTCCTTCTCAACCATCCCTAGAGCATGAATTACCCTTATGGTTGGAAGAGGAGGAGGGAGATGAACTATACCATACCACATTGTTGGTTTGTGTTATATTCTTTGCACGTAGTTAATAGGGGGTTTGAAGGGCACCCGTAACCCCACTTTATGGGGTCCTGGGCAATGCCCTAGAAAATTTTAGTTTTGGACCCTATGTTAGGTTGGGCGGACCCACCTATGGTTTTGTGCATGATTTTCACACATGTTCTTTGGACGTGATGGTTTTCGATCCATGGTATTAGATGCGATGGTTTTCGGTCCATGGTATTGGATGCTTCGGCATGTATAAATATGTATTATAACATTGAAAGGAACATAATGAAAAATCAAGCTGGTAGTCCCGATTTTGGGATCCAGTGGAAAATCTCTGTGTATATGTGTTTTATGTGTTATGCTCTCACATTGTTTATTTTATGTGTTTTAGAATTTGTATGCAGGTAATTTATGTACGGGGTTAAAACCTACTTTTGGTATCAGAGCCAGGTTTTGGCTTCAAGGGGACACCTTTGTTGCTGACGGGTTTTGCTCAGGCCTGTCATAGACCCTGTTCAGTGGGAGATCTATGAGATCGATTCTAGTGGTGAAAGAAGATGGCCAGAAGTGGAAAGATAGAGATCGAGAAATTTAATGTTTAGAGTTTTGAGTTGTGGAAACTCAAGATGGAGGATCTATTGGTGGATAAAGACTAGTGGATCGCAATAGATCTGGGTACTAAGCCAACGGGAGTGTCTGATGAAGAATGGAAGAAGTTGGATCGGAAGGCAAAGAGCACAATACGATTGTGTGTCTCAGATTTAGTATTGCTGAATGTATCAGGGGAAGCTACGGTGAAGGCTTTGTGGGACAAGTTAGGGACTTTGTACCAATCTAAGTCTCTGGTGAATAAACTGTTCCTGCGGAAAAAGCTGTATAACCTGAGGATGAAAGATGGAGACTCGGTGATAGAGCATCTGAATGCATTTAATACTATGGTAAGTCAATTAGCATCTATTGATATTAAAATTTCAGATGAAGATAAGTGCATCAATTTGTTGTGTTCTCTGCCAGATTTGTGGGATAGTCTGGTTATTGCAATAGGTAGCAATGCAACTACCTTGCATTTTGATGAAATAGTCTCATCCTTGATTATGGAGGAGATGATACGGAAAAATATGGAGAGCCAAAATGGTGATGCCTTGTTTGTACGAGGGCAGACCCAGAACAGAAACAAAGATAAGTCATCGAGTGGGAGATCTAAAGCTAAAGGGAGATCTAAATCTCCAGGAAAAGCTATAAAGGTGGTGTGCTGGAAATGTTGAAAGGAAGGGCACTACAAAAGGGACTGTAAATCTAAAGCTCTTGACAGAGGAAAGGGATCTGATGATGCTCCTTCTACAGAGGCGAAAACCACCTCAGATGAAGGTGGCGATGTGTACTTGGCTTCTTCAAGTACACGTGTAGATCATGAGGCATGGTTGATTGAATCAGGTGCATCCTTTCACTTCACTCCCCATAGAGAGTGGTTATGCGAGTATGAGAAATATGATGGTGGTGATGTCTTCTTGGGGGATGACAGGAAGGCTAGAATTGTTGGTCGTAGAAAAGTAAAGTTGAAGTTGCAAGGTGGAAGGGTTAGAATGCTTCCACGTGTTCTACATATTCCTACATTAGTCTGAAATCTGATTTCTGTTAGCAAGCTGGATGATGCAGGTGTAAAAACAGTGTTCGAGAAGGATACCTGCAAGATGGTTCAAGGAGCATTGGTATTAATGCGAGGAGTTTGGATTAGAACTCTGTACAAGCTACAAGGTAGCACTATTATTGATGGGTGCAATAGTTCTGTGGTTCCTGAAAGTGGATCAGAAAATCTAGTGGTCTCTAGAGAGAAGACCATGTTGTGGCATCAAAGGCTTGGACATATTGGAGAAAAGGGCCTTCAGATACTTCATGGTAAAGGTATGGTAGAAGGTATGAGTAATAGCTCTCTGGATTTTGATTTCTGTGAAAATTGTGTATATGGGAAGCAGAATCCGGTGAGTTTCCCCTCTGGTAGTAAGAGAGCAAAACAGATATTAGAACTTGTGCACAGTGATGTGTTTGGACCTATGAAGGTTCCATCACTGGATAAGTCTATGTACTATGTATCATTTATAGATGACTTCTCAAGGAATACATGGATATATTTCCTTAAGAAGAAATCTAAAGTCTTTGATAGGTTTAAAGAATTTAAGGCTTTGGTGGAAAACCAGACAGAGAAGAAGATAAAGGTGTTGAGGACAAATAATGGTGGAGAGTTTTGCAGTAAGGAATTTGAAGAATTCTATAAGAAGTGTGGTATAGCACGGCAAAAGACTACTCCATATACTCAGAAAAATGGAGTTGCAGAAGGAATGAATAAGACGTTGATGGAAAGGGCAAGAAGCATGCTCAGTGGTGCCAGGTTAGGACAGGAATTCTGGGCAGAGGCAATGGATACTGCATGTTACCTAGTCAACAGGTCACCTTCATCACTGTTGGAGGATAAGACTCCACAAGAGGTATGGATTGGTAAGAAACCCTCTCTTTCACATCTGAGGGTATTTGGATGTGATGCATATGTACATGTTCCAGAGGAGAAACGAACCAAGTTGGATAGTAAATATGAAAAGTGCATATTTATTTGGTATAAGGATGGTTTAAAGGGTTATAAGCAAGGAAAATTTTAAGGATGGAAAATTTTCTTGAAGTTTAAAACATTGGCGAATCTCACTAATCCCTAATATGCAAATTATAAATGTTTATTGATATATTTGTAAAATTAATCAAATTTATAATTATTTTATATATAGTCTCTCTATAATGTTGGCGATTTTTAAGGTAAAATAATTTTATATTCTAAAATTTGGGCGAATCGTCTTTTATAAAATTGGAAATTGGCGAATCTTTTTTGTGGAAAAATCATGGAAAATTAGCCCACTGGGCGAACATTAGCCACTAAAATTTTCCATGGTTATAAGCTTTGGAACCCAATCACACAGAAGGTTGTGTAAAACTGAGATGTGGTGTTCAGAGAGGTGAAAGATGTTATTAAACATGAAGTCCAACGAAAGGAACCTGAGAAGATAGAGTTTGAGCTAAAGGAGGAAGAATCAAACTCTATAGCAGAGGAGGGATCAGAAGATGAAGAGCCACAAACTCCGGTTGTGAGAAGATTAGTTCGAGAAAGAAGGCAGCCAGAAAGGTATAGTCCATCTGCTTTTTGTTTAAATTTTGCTTTGTCTGTTACTGATGATGATCCCAGAACTGTGAAGGAAGCAGTAGATTCAAAGGATGGAAAACTCTGGAAAGAGGCCATGGTTGATGAAATGGAATCTTTACACAAAAATGAGGCTTGGGATCTGGTGGAGTTGGTGGCTGGAAGGAAACCCATTGGTAGCAAATGGGTGTTCAGAAAAAAGACAAATGCAGAAGGAAAAGTGGAGAAATACAAAGCTCAGTTGGTACCAAAAGGTTATTCCCAGGTGCCGGGAATTGATTTTGGTCATATTTTTTCTCCTGTTGCCAAGGTAACTTCTATTAGATTACTTTTATCTGTTGCTGCTACTTTTGATTTTGAGGTAGAACAGATGGATGTGAAGACAACATTTCTTCACTAGGATTTGGAAGAGGAGATCTACATGAAACAACCTGAAGGCTTTGCAGTGAAGGGTAATAAAGAACTGGTATGCAAGTTAAAGAAGTCCCTGTATGGGTTAAGACAGTCACCAAGGATGTGGTATCAGAAATTTGATACATTTATACGGGGACTTGGCTTCACCAGAAGCAAAGCAGATCATTGTGTGTATTTTAAATTAATTTGTGACCATGTTATTTATTTGGTCTTGTATGTGGATGATATGTTGCTGGTTGGAAATGACAAAGAAATTATCTAGCATTTGAAGACCCAATTGTCCTCCAAATTTGACATGAAAGATCTTGGTGCTACAAACTATATTTTGGGCATGGAAATTAAAAGATCGGGAAAAGAGGAAGCTTTGGTTAAACCAGAGGAAGTATGTCAAGACAATACTGCAGAGGTTTAATATGCAGGATAGTAAACCGGTGAAGGTTCCTATTCCTGTAGGTGTGAGGTTATCTGCTAAACAATGTCCCAACACATAAGAAGAGGAAGAGGACATGATCTGTGTTCCATATGCAAGTGCAGTCGGTAGCCTAATGTATGCAATGGTCTGTACTAGACCAGACATTGCACATGCAGTGGGAGTATTGAGCAGGTTTATGTCAAAACCAGGAAAGGAGTATTGGACAACAGTGAAGCGGGTTTTCAGGTATTTGCGTGGCACTAGTGATTATGGTTTGTGCTACTAAGGAATACCAGGATTGGACAGATTGTTGGATATTCGTGGCTTTGTTGATGCAGACTGGGTTGGAGATCTGGATCAGAGAAGATCTACAAGTGGGTATGTGTTTAGCCTATTTGGAGGTGCAGTCAGTTGGATGAGTAAGAAACAATCTGTAGTGGCCCTATCAACTACAGAGGCAGAATACATGGAAGCCACTCATGCAAGCAAGGAAGCAGTTTGGTTGCAGAGATTGTGTTCAAGTATGGTGTTAGTACAAGAAGCTATAAGGCTAGACTGTGACAGCCAAAGTGAAATTTTCTTGGCAAAAAACCCTGCATATCATTCAAAGACAAATCACATTGATGTTCAATATCACTTTGTGAGGGATGTGATAAAAGAAAAAAATATGTTGCTGGTAAAGGTGGACACTTTGAAGAATATTGTAGATGCATTGACAAAATCTGTGACCTCTGAGAAGTTCTCCTGGTGTAGAGAAACAATGGGCATTTCAGCGCTGGGAAAATGACTAAGCTCTCTTGTGGCCCCCTGTGGAAAGAAAACAACAAGTGGGAGACACATCCTACCCAATTTTTACCCTAGATTCTATTATAGAAGGGGGGCAAGCTGATGAACATGACCTCATTGATCAAGTCCTCCAAAACCAGCCCCCCAGCACCATGCCTCTTGATGAGCTAGTGAAGAAATCTGAAGATAACCCCTAGATTGATTTGTGCTTGGTTGACTCAAGTCTTTCTCATATCAAAATGGTAGAATTTGGTCCATCTAAAAAATTGAAAATAAACCCCTCTCTCAGCCCATCAAGAAGAGAAATTGTGCAACATGCTGAGATAGAACTTGGATGCTTTTGCCTGGAGCTATAAGGAAATGAAGGGAGTGCATACTTCGGTGTGTATTCACCACATCTACATTAAGGAATGATGCAAACTAGTGCACCAACCTTAGAGGAGAATGAACCCAGCCCTTAGAGACATAGTCAAATAAGAATTGTAGAAGTTGTTAGATGTAGGGTTCATTTACCCCATCTCAAATAGTGAGTGGGTGTCTCCTCTAGTTCTGGTCCCAAAAAGAATGGAAAATGTAGGGTCTGTGTGGATTACAGACAATTAAACAAAGCCACTAAAAAGACCATTTCCCTCTACCTTTCATTGATAAAGTCTTGGATGGTCTTGCAGGAAAGAATTTCTTCTCGTTCCTGGATGGTTTCAGTGGTTATAATCAGATCTAGATAAGCCCATAGGACCAAGATAAAAACAAATTCACTTGTCCTTGGGGTACCTTTTCTTATAGGGTCCTTCCTTTTGGATTATGTAATGCCCCTGCCACTTTTGAAAGGGAAGTTCTGAGCATCTTTATTGAGCTAGTCCATGACTTTGTAGAAATCTATATGGATGATTTCACTCCCTATGGGTGTGATTTCCTTGAGGCTCTCTCTATATTGGGGAAAGTATTAAATAAGTGCATTGAAATTAAAATATCACTTAGTCCCGATAAGTGTGAATTCTTGATGAATGCAGGGATTGTTTTGGGTCACTCAATATCCCAGGAGGACCACAAGTGGACCCAAATAAAATTTCTATCATAAAAAGGGTCCCTACTCCTCAAAAGAAAAGGGATGTCAGGAGTTTCTTAGGCTTAGATGGATATTATTAGAGATTTATCAAAGAATTTAGCAAAGTAGACTCACCTTTATTTGGACTGCTGGCCAAGGACTCTGAATTTTTCTCGTCAAAAAGTTGCCAAGAGGCCCTAAAAATCTTGAACGACAAGTTGACTACTACATCCATACTTCGAGGCCCAAATTGGGCTCTTCCTTTCCACATCCATGCTGACTCCTTTGACAAAGATATAGGAGCAGCTCTAGGCTAGATAGATGACAAGTTTCATTACGTGATTTACTTCATTAGCAAAAAGTTTTCCAAGGCTGAATTAAACTACACTGTGACTGAAAAGGAACTCCTAGTTGTTATCCATTTCTTGAACACATTTAGAAACTACATCACTAGTTATCAAAACTTTGTGCATACTAACCATGCTACTATCAAATACTTGATGAACAAGCCTGATGTAAATGCTAGAATTATTAGATGGTTTCTTTTATTACAACAGTTTGATTTAACTATCATTGATAAGCCAGGTAGAGAAAATGTAGTGGAATATTTTTTGTCTAGACTTTCTTTGCATGCGGGTGAGGAAGGAATGGTTGATGATCAACTTCCAGATGAGCATTTATTGGCTATTTACATTCTCTCCCCATGGTTTGCTGACATAGCCAACTACCTAGTTTTTGCACATTTCCCTCCAAATCTGTGATCCAAGGAAAAGAGAAGAATTGTAATGAAGAGCACCCCATTCACTTGGATTGGGGGAAATCTCTTCAAGATAGGCCCAGATCAAATTTTGAGGAGATGTGTCAGGTAGGAGTAAGTCTTTGACATCGTTCTAGCCTGTCACTTTGCAGCCAAGAGGACAACCTTCAAGGTATTGCAAGATGGATACTACAGGCCCACTCTCCACCAAGATACAAGAAGATACACTAGTCGATGTGATCAATGCCAGATAATGGGGAAACCTACACCCAAGGATGAAATTCCCTTGCAACCTTAGGTGGCTCTAGATCCATTTAACAAGTGGGGCATGGATTTCATTGGGCCCATTGATCTACCATTAGGGAAGAAAAAGTACATAATTGTATGCATTGATTATTTGACAAAGTGGGCTGAGACCAAGCCTGTAAAGGTAGCAACATAAGAGAAAGTGGCTGAGTTCTTAAGCGAGAACATATTTTACAAGTTTGGTTACCCTAGAGAACTAGTCACCGATCAGGGAGCTCAATTCACGTCACATCTGATTGGGAATTTGTTGAGGCATGTTATAGATCCATTTGGGCACATAAAACCCAACTTACATATCAATACTTTAGGGCCCATCAACCCTTAATGTAGTTGTTACATGCCCTAAAGAAGTTAAACATCAGAATGCCTCACTTCCCAAGAAGTTCCATCACTAAAAACATCCAAAAATTGCCTCTAAGAAGATTAGTGTAGGTAGGCCTTCATTAGGGTGCGCTGTAATGCAAACCATACACTGTCAGGCTGCTATGCAGTGCACTTGGTCCCTCTTTGGCCTACGTTGGGCAAATTTAAGCAAATTTCCATGATGGTTTGAAATATTCCTTATCCATTGGATGCCTCTAGAAGTTTCTGAATCCTATCCACTCCTTTGAGTTCACATTTGGATGAGGAAGGGAGTTAAGGAACATCAATTCCCTTATCCCTTCTTCCATGGAACTGAATTCTAAATTTAGGATTGCATTCATTATCACCATTCATGGCATAATGATGTGGGAGCATGTGACTCAGAGGGAAAAAATCTTCCAACTTATTCCAAAAATCCAAAAAATCTACAGGCAAGGGAGTGGGGTCCTTTAGCCTGCAATTTCCATGTTTTTTTAGTTAAAAATAGGATAAAGTAGCGAATAAAACATGCTATTTATGTCACAGATGGATAAGCTGTAATAAAGCTTTTACGCTTTAAATCATCCCATGTAAAGCATGCTTTTGTAACGGATAAGGACCGAGAAGGCCTATCCTTTAATTATAAATAAAGAGGCAGCGATACTCTCAGTAGAGAGGAGAGGAGCGAGTGCCTGAGCATTATTATACTTAAAACTTTTCTCTCGGCGTTCTAATAAATGATTTCTGTCAATATATATGCATAACTTATCTCACTGTGTATTGAGAGTATTAGATTGCTTTATTGTTTCCCGCATGATGCAATTGTTGTGTGGTTAATCATCTAGGGTCTCTTTCTTTTTATTGTGGCGATTTCCGAGCCTTTATAGTCACTTTGATCAAAGAAAGAGGAGAACTCTGTTTACACAGAGAAATTATAATATTTTCCCTTAAGCGGAAGTGGGCGGACGTGAAATATTATCAATATTGGTTCCAACCCTTATCGGGTCCGAACCAATATTGCATCACATCGGAAGGCTTACTAACAGTGGAACGTATCAGCTGTGAAATCCCGGAGCCGATCCATTATAGAGCGTGGCTTATAAAATCTTTCAGGTCTGAAAGGAGCCCGTAGCATGACCAAGTGGAGAGCCCCGAAATCTGGAGCCGAAACATTATATATAATAATTGAAGGGGCGTCGGGTCCGAAAACTCAGAACTGTACGTTCCGAGAACCGAACCCGAAATATAATATATCGCAGTTTAATGGTTTCGGCGGGTCCGCAAGATCCATTACATTAACGAACCGCCGACGGGAACCGCCGATATATATCGGACCCGAACTCAATATAGAGGGGAGTATAAGAGGCGTCGGGTCCGCATTTCGGAGGCTTGCACCATAGAACCCGCCGATAGCAATCGCCGATGTGATATCGCATCGGGGAAAAGGGAAGGGGACTGTATAAAGCGCCGATAGTGTATTACCCCCCCCATAAAGCCGCCAATTGTGTTATAAAGTAATTCTTTTAGAATTACTGCTCCGATAGGAGTCAAGCCACTGTTTTGCCAATTTGGAAGGGTTAAGGAATTCGGAGGGATAATGAAGCTATCAGTTTAATGACTGATACTCCACAAGGAACAGAAAAAGAAGTTGAGGCTGATATAGAGGAGATTGCTGCCAGATTGGGAAGATTGTCCCTAACGCCTGCACCCACGCCATAATTAGTGGTATCAAAGCTATCAACTGACATTGAATTGAATCTCAGGAGCAGGAGAAGGATGGATTTTAGAGTTGGAAGAGGACGGCCTGTTGCAAATGCTGAATTAATGGAAACAGTAGAAGAGCTGCAAACTAGATTGGATGCGTTAACTTTAGATATACCAAGGAGGACTGAATCCAGAAGAATTGATCAACTGGATTAATAGCATGGAGAAATTCTTCGATTATGAAGAAACAGAAGATGAGAAGAAAGTAAAGTTTGCTGTCACCAAGTTAAAAGGCCATGCAGCGCTCTGGTGGGATGGTGTGCAGGTAGAAAGGAAGAGACTTGGCAAGCAGCCAATCAAGAATTGGAGTAGAATGGTAGCAAAGTTAAGGGGTAAGTTTTTGCCAAGTAATTATCAGCAAACATTGTTTAGACAAATGCAAAATCTTAGACAGAGAGCTTTGACAGTAAAAGAATATACAGAAGAATTCTATAAAGTGAGCATAAGAACTGGAGAAGCCCAAGAAACAGATGAGAAGGTGGCCAGATATATGAATGGCCTCAGGATGGAATTTCAGGATGAGATAAGTCTGTTGTCTCCTAAAACAGTAGAGGAAGCTTATCAGATAGCACTGAAAGCTGAGGAAAAACTCATGAGGAAGTAGTCTGCCAGAGGGAGAGGGACTTTCAGAGGAAAAGGAAGTCAAGGTGGTAGAGGAAGATCTACAGCACCTAAAGAAGGAGCTAGCAGTAGCTCAACCCAGCATGCACCCACAGGAGGTGATGCAAGAGGCAGAGGGAGTTTTTCTAGAGGAAGAGGAGGCAGAGGAAGAGGCAAATAAATAAGATGTTACAGATGTAACAAGCTGGGACATAGAGCTTTTGAGTGCCCAGAGAATGCAGAAACAAAGCAGAGGAATGCAATTGTTGCTCCAACTGAGGGAGAAATACCAGTGGGAGCAGTAGCAGAAGAAGAAAACACATCAGAAAGAGGAGAATCTTTGGTGGTTAACAAAATTCTACTTAAGCCAGCAAAGGAGGTGGCTGAACCGCCACAAAGGAAGACTTTATTCAGGACAGTATGTAAAGTCCAAGGGAAATGTTGCCAGATGATCATTGATAGTGGCAGCACTGATAATTTGGTCTCTACAGAAGTAGTGGAGAAATTGAAGCTGAAAACAATGAAGCATCCAACACCTTATAAAGTGTCATGGTTGCAAAAGGGACATCAACTGTTGGTAAGTGAACAGTGTGAAGTGGAATTTCAAGTGGGCAAGTACAAAGATAAAATTGTTTGTGATGTGATGCTAATGGACGTGTGTCACATATTGCTTGGAAGACCTTGGCAATATGACAGAGGAGCCATACATGATGGGAAAAGAAACACCTACAAGTTTGGAAAGGATGGTGTCAATCATACGTTGTTGCCTCTACAAGAAGAAGATGTATCGGGACAAAAGACTGATCCAAAAACTATGTTACTTGGAGGAAAGGAATACTTGAAGTTGATTGAAGAAAATGAGGTAAATTTTTCTGTAGTTTGCAAGCCCAAGGTAATAATGACTTCTACTAAAGTTTCTGATTTACCCATTGAAATTCAAGAAATGTTGGAGAAATATTGTGATATTATTGTTGATGATTTGCCTAATGAATTACCACCAATTCGAAGAATCAACCATCATATAGATTTGATTCCTGGAGAAAGCCTACCTAACAAAGCAGCATATAGAATGACTCCTGCAGAAAATGAAGAAGTTAAGAAACAGGTACAAGAATTGCTTGACAAGGGGCTGATCAGAGAAAGCTTGAGTCCTTGCACAGTGCCAACAGTACTGAGCCCAAAGAAAGATGGGGGCTGGAGAATGTGTACAGATTCAAGAGCCATCAATAAAATTACAATCAGGTACAGATTTCCGTTACCCAGAATTGAAGATTTAATGGATTGCTTGTCTGGAGCAAAATATTTCTCAAAACTAGATCTTAAAAGTGGGTATCATCAGATAAGGATAAGAGAGGGGATGAGTGGAAAACCACTTTTAAGACCAAGGAAGGACTATATGAATGGAGAGTGATGCCTTTTGGGTTATCAAATGCACCAAGTACATTCATGAGGCTTATGAATGAAGTTTTTAAAGAATTCATTGGTAAATTTGTAATAGTATATCTGGACGATATATTAGTCTATAGCAGGTCCAAGGAGGAGCACTTGAGGCATTTAAATGATGTCCTACAGAAACTACAGCGAGAAAAACTACTGCTGAATTTGAAGAAGTGTTTATTCATGAAAGAGGAGCTGGTGTACCTGGGATTTGTTATTTCTGCTGAAGGGTTAAAGATGGATCCAGAGAAGATCAAAGCAATTATGGAGTGGCCTTCACCTAAAAATGTTTTTGAGGTAAGGAGTTTTCATGGTCTTGCTAGTTTTTACAGAAAATTCATTAAGAATTTTAGTAAGATTAATGCACCTATTATTGAGACCATAAAGAAGGATAAACAGCCATTTAAATGGACTGCTGAAGCAGAGAGAAATTTTCAGCTGTTAAAGAAGAAAATAACTGAAAAGCCTGTTTTGGTTCTTCCTGATTTTAACAAAACTTTTCAAGTTAAGTGTGATGCCAGCGCAGAAGCAATTGGAGGAGTTTTAAGCCAAGAAGATAGACCGATAGCTTATTTTAGTGAAAAGCTAAATGATGCAAAAAGGAAGTATTCTTCTTATGATAAGGAGTTTTACGCAGTTGTGCAGACATTAAAGAAATGGAGGCATTATTTAATGTCAAAAGAATTCATTCTTTATACAGATAACCATGCATTGCAGTTTATAATGCAGCAGCCAAAGCTCAGTCAGAGACATGCTAAATGGGTAGAATATCTTCAAGGCTTTCATTTTGTGTTGAAGCATATAACTGGACAGTCAAACAAGGTTGTAGATGCCTTAAGTAGGAGAAATGTATTGCTGCAAGAAAGTCAATTCCAAGTGTTGGGTTTTGATTTTCTTAAGGAATTATATGAGACCGATTCAGATTTTAAAGAGGCATTTGAGGCTTGTAAAAATCCTGTTTTGGCGGATAGGAGCAAGTGGTTGGATTATTTCCTACAAGATGGACTGTTATTTAAGAAAAATCAGCTGTGCATACCAAACTGTTCAATGAGAGAAAATTTAATCAAAGAGAAACATAGTGGAGGACTTGCAGGACATTTTGGTACAGAGAAGACTTTTGAGCAGCTCAACAGATTTTATTTCTGGCCGAAAATGAAATCTGAAGTAGAGAAGTATATAAGAAATTGTAAAGTCTGCTAGTATGCAAAAGGAAGGAGCCAGAACACAGGATTGTATATTCCATTGCCAATTCCAGATAGGCCTTGGGATATGGTAAGTATGGATTTTGTGCTGGGATTACCAAAGACTCAAAGAGGTTATGATTCAATTTTTGTTGTAGTGGACGGATTTTCAAAAATGGCACACTTTATTCCATGTTATAAAACTAGTGATGCTTCTCACATTGCTAACTTGTTTTTTAAAGAAATTGTAAGATTGCATGGATTGCCCAAAAGCATTATTTCAGACAGGGATTCAAAGTTCGTTGGACATTTCTAGAGAACACTATGGAAGAAGATGGGAACTAAATTAAATTTTAGTTCTGCCTATCATGCTCAAACTGATGGACAGACTGAAGTTGTGAACAGAAGTTTAGGCAATCTTCTGAGGAGCCTTACTGTAGAGCATCCAAAGCAATGGGATCAAGTGTTACCACAAGTTGAGTATGCATACAATGACTCACTGAACAGGAGCACATGACAGAGCCCATTCCATATTGTTTATGGAATGCATCCTAGAGGAATATCTGAATTAAGGAATTTGGGAAAAGAAGAAATGAGAAGTGCAGAAGGTGAAGACTTTGCTTCAAGAATGCAGGCGATACACGAACAGGTGAAACAACAGCTGCAAGATAGCAACATTAAGTACAAAACCAGAGCAGATATGAGGAGAAGAGAGGTGAACTTTGAAGTTGGAGACTTGGTTTTAGCACATCTCAGAAAGGAGAGATTTCCAAAGGGGGAGTATAATAAGTTAAAATCCAAGAAAATTGGACCGTGCAGAATACTGAGGAAATTCTCTGCAAATGCTTATGAGATTGAATTACCACCTGATGTGGGAATATCACCAATTTTTAATGTTGCAGACTTGTACAAGTATGAGAATGAAACTGCAGATGATACAACACAGGATCAGGAGACTCCAGAGATTGACTGGGTAAAACAGTTACCCACAGCCAAGAATTTACAGCCAGAAAGAATTCTGGACAAGAAAGTGCATAAGAAGACAAGGGGACGAGAGTATTTCCAGTATCTGGTAAAATGGAAAGGACATCCAATCGCTGAAGCTACTTGGGTTACAGAAGACGTTCTACAAAAATTGGGCAAATCTGTAAACGACATCATGGACAGGAGCCCATGAAGAATTTTGTCCTCAGGAGTCTGATGCGGGAGCATGTGACTCAGAGGGAAAAAATCTTCCAACTTATTCCAAAAATCCAAAAAATCTGCAGGCAAGGAAGTGGGGTCCTTTAGCCTGCAATTTCCATGTTTTTTTAGTTAAAAATAGGATAAAGTAGAGGATAAAACATGCTATTTATGTCACAGATGGATAACCTGTAATAAAGCTTTTACGCTTTAAATCATCCCATGTAAAGCATGCTTTTGTAATGGATAAGGACCGAGAAGGCCTATCCTTTAATTATAAATAAAGAGGCAGCGATACTCTCAGTAGAGAAGAGAGGAGCGAGTGCCAGAGCATTATTATACTTAAAACTTTTCTCTCGGCGTTCTAATAAATGATTTCTGTCAATATGTATGCGTAGCTTATCTCACTGTGTATTGAGAGTATTAGATTGCTTTACTATTTCCCGCATGATGCAATTACTGTGTGGTTAATCATTTAGGGTCGCTTTCTTTTTATTGTGGCGATTGTCGAGCCTTTATAGTCACTTTGATCAAAGAAAGAGGAGAACTCTGTTTACACAGAGAAATTATAATATTTTCCCTTAAGCGGAAGTGGGCGGACGTGAAATATTATCAATATTGGTTCCAACCCTTATCGGGTCCGAACCAATATCGCATCGCATCGGAAGGCTTATTAACAGTGGAACATATCAGCTCCGAAATCCCAGAGCCGATCCATTATAGAGCGTGGCTTATAAAATCTTTCGGGTCCGAAAGGAACCCGTAGCACGACCAAGTGGAGAGCCCAGAAATCCAGAGCCGAAACATTATATATAATAATTGAAGGGGCGTCGGGTCCGAAAACTCAGAACTGTACGTTTCGAGAACCGAACCTGAAATATAATATATCGCAGTTTAATGGTTTCGGTGGGTCCACAAGATCCATTACATTAACGAACCGCCGACGGGAACCGTCGATATATATTGGACCCGAACTCAATATAGAGGGGAGTATAAGAGGAGTCGAGTCCGCATTTCGGAGGCTTGCACCATAGAACCCGCCAATAGCAATCGTCGATGCGATATCGCGTCGGGGAAAAGGGAAGGGGACTGTATAAAGCGTCGATAGTGTATTACCCCCCCCCCCCCCCCCCCCCCCCCCCCCCCCCCTTATAAAGCCACCAATTGTGTTATAAAGTAATTCTTTTAGAATTACTGCTCCGATAGGAGTGAAACCACTATTTTGCCAATTTGGAAGGGTTAAGGAATTCAGAGGGAAAATGAAGCTATCAGTTTGATGACTGATACTCCACAAGGAACATAAAAAGAAGTTGAGGCTGATATAGAGGAGATTGCTGCCAGATTGGGGAGATTGTCCCTAAAGCCTACACCCACGCCATCACATAACTTCCTTCATTCACCTATAAAAAGACCACTCATCTAAGTGATCAGGGGCTGGAAATTATTGAGATATAGGGAGATGGTGTTAGTATGAGATTTGAGTTGATTGCAAGTATTGTAATGATGTCAAAGTGTCTTGCTTCTTGTGAGGAGAGGATGGGATTGAATTGGAGGGATGATGCTCAATCAGGCAAATTGGGTTGTAATTCTTCCTTTCACTAATAAATTGTTCAAAGATTTTTCCATATGCTTGTATTGTATTTTGATGCTTTCATATGCTTATCATGTACTTGGTTCCATGCTATGTTTAATCAATAGATCATTATCATATGCTTTGATGGGTTCTTGTTTTTGTCTATGTGCAGGTACTTCTCAAGTGGCTTAAGTACGGGAAGGAGCAACAGAATCGGTCAAGGGAGATAAGGAACAAGTGGAAGCTACAAGTAGGTTCTTTGTTCTCTTATTTTATCTATTGTTTATAGAAAAGGTAGAGAATGCTTTGTACTATTGTTTCTAAACTAAGCTATTAGTCTAGAGGGTTAGGCGTTTATCCAAGAACACTAAACTTTCCCAAAACAAGGCAGCATAAGACAAAACACAGGAAGTCAACTACCTATCATCCTCAGGGAAATCGATAAGTAGAGGTCACTAATAAGGCATTGGAAGGAATCCTCACCAAGGTTGTGAGAAACAATAGAAAATATTGGGTCGATAGACTAATGGAGGCCACTTGGGCCTATAATACAACCTAGAAAACAACCATTGGCTTCACTGCTTATGACTTGGTCTATGGAAATAAGGCTCCGATCTCCATTGATTTTGAGTACAACACCTTGAGAATGGTAGCATAGTTACATTTGGATGTTACAAAGGCACAACAAGAGAGACTACGCTAACTGAATCGTCTGGATGAATTCAAGATGCAGGCCCTCATACACACTGAAGTTATTCAAGTACAGAGGAAGGTTTGGCATGACAAGAACATCAAGGAGAAGGTTTTTCAGGAAGGGTATTGGGCTTTGCTATATGACTCGAGGTTCAAGGACTTTAAAGGAAAATTGGTGACTAGGTGGTTGGGCCCATATCTAATAGAGAATTTCTATGACAATGGGGTTGATCAAATCAGAACCATTGATGAGGAAGGAATTCCCTTGCTTGTCAATGGATATAAATTGAAAGCCTATAAAAGGCCTCTGTCCAGGTAAGAGTTCATCAATACCATTAGTAAGGAGGTAAATGTGATTAGAAGTGTCTTAGCTTCGAGGTCACTCAATTCTTGCTCACTATTTTTATTTTTGTGAAAAAAATAAAAAAACAATAAGGGGCCTAGATGAAAACCTCTATGAGGAATATGAGGCCAAATCTTGGGTTGAAAACCTCCTTGAAGCAACCCAACAGTGAAAAAAAAGAAGAAAAAAATATCCCTGGGTGAAAACCTCCTTTGAGGTGCCTAGGGTAGGCAGACAGGATGGAAACATATTTTGGGGTGACCTATGTGTCTTTCAAAAAAAAAAGAGAGAGAAGAGAAAAAAAAACCAAAAACTCCATGGCAGGGGCCTCAAACCTGCCCACTAATAAATTCTATGATTTTGTAGGATTTCAAAGGAAATAAAAGATTTAGAGCTACAAGTACAACATGTAAAGAATCATCTCATTTCTCCCTCCATCTGCTTCATCCCATTCATGCCTACCATGTCCCCATCATTCATATCCATTTTCAAGCATCAAAAATCATTTTTTTTGTCATTTTCTAGCTTGCTACAGGATGTCCTCTAGTTGCTACACGAAGATCCTGTAGCACTACTGGATGTCTTGAAATAATACAGGAAAGGGGTCCCGATAGGAAAATAACTATGCAGGCCTATTCTAGTTTGAGTTGGGACCCTACAGCTCATCATACCTCACCCATCATTAATGCTCCAAGCCATCATATCCATACCTAGCTCTATGCCATTCAACAAAGCACAGGAAAATGAAAAAATAAAAAAAAGAGGCCCAGAGGACATGTCCTCCATTTCCTTAGCCATTCACCACTCCACCTAAGCCTTCATCATCATTATCCAACCCCTAAACCACTACCCATCCTCCCTCTAACAAAAAACATTGAGTAAGGAAGAAGAAGGTAGCTATAGGTTCTTCTGTAGCAGCCAGTGCCATCACTGCAACCAGCCTAAGCCTGCATTATCCTTCACAACAAGAGAAAAGGGGAGCACCAACATCTCTAAAGACCTTATTTCTACTAGCGAGAGCTCCACAACAACAAGGATGTACCAAGCACCTCCAGACATGGAACAATAGGCAGTCAGCTACATAAGCAGGAGGAAATAAATAGGAATGAAAAAAAGGAACACTTACCTGAGCAGTAGCACAGCAGGTCAATCCTCCAGCATGCATTGATCAACAAAGGTAGGCATAGGTATGGCCACTCATATAACTCTTCCCCGAGTATGATATTGTGAAAATGTATAAATTTTGAAAAAAGTTATTTTTTATAAGTTGGAGGTGGCCAATCAACCTAGACACCCTCATCTCGTGATCAAAAAGAGAACTCCTAGTCAACATGCCATGCTGGAGTGTCAAATCAATGGACATCAGTAAAAAATGTGGTCAATTCCATTATGTAGGAGTGGGTGGTGATTACGATGGAGAAGTGCACGATCACCAGTGGTGTGCCAACGGTCTGAATTAGGAAATCCTGTACCACTGCCAGCTAGCACAATGCTCCAAGCCTCGACCATAAATATCATAAAATTCCAAACTTTCATGCACTTTTTGCTCATTTTGAAATTAGAGAGACTGGGACTGGCTAAGAAGCCATCGAAAAGTCAAACCATGTTTTGGCCACCCTACAAGAAACAGAGCTATAGGAAGCTAGAGGAAACTCAGAAAGCTACAAGAAGCATTGGAATTCCACAAGAAGTCTACAAGGGGGTGCCTAGGGTCAAATTGGTCTTCAATTCTCATAATGTGTAGATCATCTTCTAGATTCATTGCATTAGGTTACTTATTGCTCGACGTTTCGAACCATCAACAATGGTTCATCTTCAGGATGTGAAAGAATATGTGGAAAACTGGTCTTATTATTCAATTTCATAAATAGATGTAAGAGATGTGTTGCCGACAGATATTAGGGATTATTAATCTATTAAATTATTATTGAATTTTTAATGTGTAATTTTAATTATATTCTTATTTTAATTGTTTAATTATATGTTTATGTTGTTTTTAATTAAACAATTAAAATAAGTTTAATTGTTTAATTATATATTTATGTTGTTTTTAATTAAACAATTAAAATAAGAATATAATTAAAATTACAGATTAAAAATTCAATAATAAATTAATAGATTAATAATCGCTAATATCTGTCGGCAATGCATCTCTTACATCTATTTATTAAATTGAATAATAAGACCAGTTTTCCACATATTCTTTCACATCCTGAAGATGAACCACCGTTGATTGTTCGAAACATCGAGCAACAAGTAACCTAATGTGATGAATCCGGAAGATGATCTACACACCTATGAAGAACACAAAAACCTAAGAGATAAAATTATCATAATCCCAAGCATCACAGTGAAAATTAAGTGACACATCTCTCCTACATTCATGGTTTGATAACTAAAAAGGAAAAAAAGGAAAAGACTATGCAATATTCTAGTAATTGCAGTGGGGTGGAGAATTAGACAAAATTTTGCGAAATTTAAGGGAATTGTGTGGATATAGAAAAGGGTATAAATTGCAGATATGTACCAAAAACATTTTAAGCTCTCATCCACCCTGAAACTCATACTGAAGCTAGCCAACAAAACCTCTTGCATTTATCTATAACTAGAGAAGAGAAATGGGAGAGGGATTCAATAGAAGAGAACCCATAAGTACATCAAGGATTCACCTTCATCCCCCTTGGTAGATATCTTTAGGAAACATCACTAGTTGGGAATTTTTGAGTTGCTAAAGGGTTACGATGATGATATAGCCTATCAATTTCCATGACACTAAACCCTCAAGCAAGAGCAAGTGCTAACACTATGGTGAGCGGGCTCTCCATTACAATCAACCGTGATGTGATCAACGGAGTAACCACACTTCCTCTAGGGATACAATGGAGAAAAGAGGACAAGACTAGCAACACCTTTGCTAATAAAAACTTCTTCCTAAATGATGAAAAGCCAATTGAAGACAAAAATGGGGTCAGGAGGGAGAGTCTTACCTATCCTTGGGATGATGTGAGCTACCACATCCTCAAATATATTTCTTGTGAAGGGAGGCTTAGTGTAGTCTATGGCTACCAATTCAGACCCCTCCATGAGTTGAGGTTCAAAGATGATTTCCTCATAAACGAAAGGATCAATATGCCTTATTTCCTTTTGCATTCAAATATAGACATGAGCCAGAAGGTGCAAGAAGGGAAACAACATCCATTAACACATCATGGACTCATTAAGATGATAATGGAGGATGCCTTGAGCCAATTGAGAATTCATGTTCTCTGGTCCACATTTAGAGACATGGATAGAGAGGTATCCTTGAAATCCAAGCCCTTGAATATGGTGGGACCCCAACCTCTAGTGATGAAGAGGAAGCATAAGAAGAGGAAGAAGAAGAAGCAGAAGAAGAAGAGGCAAAAGAAGAAGAGGAGTCAAAAACAAACAAAACAAAGAGGAAGAAGGTGAAGAAGAAGAAGAAGAAAAAAGGAAGTAGAGACAGATAAAACAGAGGAAGAAGAAGAAGCAGAAGAAGAAAAAGAAAAAGATTTAGAAGAGGAGGAGCAAAAGGCAGAGACCATCACTGAGAAAAACACTGCAGAAGGGGAAATATATCCAAGATTGTCTCCTGAACCCACATAAAAGGAGGCAGTTGCTACCTTGGTTGACTTGAGCACACCCCCCAAGTCCAAGAGGAAAAGGTAGAAGTAGGCTCCCCTCTATTTTAGGACAAGAAGAAGCACCATGATGAAGGAGGGGAAGCCATAAAAACCTACAAAAACTCCCATCATAATTGAAGAATCTCCAAACAAGAAAGAGGTGCTAGGTTCCTTAGTAATGAAGGTTGAGGAAGGCACATCACTGCAGGCAACCCCAAAAGCTACCATCACCTATGTAAGTAAGCCTATCACCAAGTAAACATCATCTAAGGAAACTAAGGCACCTATGACCCTCCCATAGAAAGGAAAGGGCCTGATACAGGATCCCTAAATTGTGCTACAGGAAACATTGTCACGGTTACATGAAAGACAATCAGAGCTACAGGAAGGACAATAGGGTCAGAAAGAAGGCAAAGAATCAACCCCATAGGTACAGGAGGGGGCATATTCTCCAAATACATTTGAGGGAGATGTTCCAGAGTTGCAGGAGCCTATCCCAAAACCAAATATGAGCTCCTACTACTAGTTCATTGAGGGAGGTAGAGTAATACCACAGAAATTTGCAATCCCTCTCTTCTTTGAGTTTGAAAAATAAAGGGAAAGAATGCATCATTGGATGCAAATTGTGAAGTCAAAGAAATTAGAATATGTGAGCCATATGGAAGAAAAACTCCTAGAGATGGGCAGGGAGTTGAGTGAATTGAGAGACAGAGAATGCACCATAAAAAACAAGTGTAGGGAGAAAACACATGGCTGAGGAGGAAGTTTCAAGAAAAGGAGAGATAATTGGCCACCATGGAAAGCCTCTCCATGGAGGGACTTCAATGCAGGCTTCCATCCAAATCATATGGACTATATCTCAAATATCAATGGATGCAGTTTCAAATCAAGACATTGGGACAACAAGGGACTATGCCATTCCAAGATTATAGGCAATTCATAGAGCTATGTGACAAGAGAACCCTTGAAGATAAGGCCAAATTATTTTAATTCTACCTACACAACATTGCATTGACGAACTTGAATTTGTGGGACCCCAATGCAAAGTTGGGGGACTTGTAGCTGATGGCCCTTTGATCATGGATGAGCCATGAGGAGGCAAGGGTTGAGGAAGTGAAGAGAATAGTAGAAAAAGAGGAAGGAGAGCCCCTCTACATCAGAGAAGAACACATAAATTCCATGGATGTTATTAGTAGCCATAACATCATTTCCAATGATGCTCACCTTGCACCAAGATACCTAGCTACCCAAGAACAAGTCATCTCCCATTTTGAGAACACTTTAAGGTTATTGGGGACTAACCTGCCACACATCCTCCGGATCAGTGAGTACCACTCCCTTAAGAGGTTGAGAAATGCATTGGAAAGGACCGCCCTATATAAGAATGCCATGTAGAGGCTAAATATCAATTGGATTGGCCTAAAAATAGAAGTGGGAAAGAAAGAGATATTTTAGGAGATTGGTCTCCCTCAACTCCTCAAATCATTCGAAGATTCCTCCACCATATCTCATCACCTCGGTGCTACTGGCATCCAAGCAAGCTATGTCCATTAGCAGCCAAGCCAATGACAGTTAATAAAGAGTCATTCTCGACTTAGGGAGCCAAGTCTCCCTATTTTCTAGGGAGTTTTTGGGAGCTCCATTTTTTATAAATAAGAGAGTCAAGGGACTCATTAGGATTCGTTTTTTTGTTGTAGCCAAGATGCCATTTTGAGCTAAGACATTGTGACAATTTTTTTTTTGTTTTCTAAGTAAAACTGATCTATTTATAAAGACATAATGTACAAAGAGGCTTCGGCCTCAGCGGTACTGGGTCATTTGTATGACCATTCTGAACATCCGACCTTGAAATCGTGACTGCCCCAGATGGGGAAACCAATCCAAGCACAAAATTAGGAAAGTTCAAGATACCCGTGCAGGGGCTATAGTTCCCTAATTCAAAAAATGTAATCAAAACACTATAAATTCCAAGACTTGACTCAGAGTTTTCCATTGTAAGTTGACAAGTGGGAAAAAAATTCAAAATTTTTTCACCCGAGTTGAAGATTAAAACAGAAAGGGACCCGATAGGAGACAATAATCAAAATGACATATAACAAAACTAATCAGAAACTGGTTTATGGCTCGCCACGTAACTTGGCAGGCATCTACATAATGTCTTCTGTTGGCTCTTCCTCCATGATCGGACACCATTCATAATCCTCAAAACTTGTGTTCTCTACATGTCCACCACCTGCACTATCCTCAATTTGGATGCCCTTATCCTTACGGGTGGCTTCGCTTCCCAACATTTGTTGTTTGCTACTAGATAGGATGTTCTTGTCTTTTGGTTAGTGGCTGGAGCTTGGCTCCCCTGGAACGAAGCTGAACGGAGGGTTCTGGTTGAATTCCCTGCTGAGCATTGGTTCGGGATTGGAGGCAGGGACTTCCCTGAAATCCACCGTAAAGGTGACAATTATGAGCGGCTTGTTCATGGCACTTTGAAAGTGGAAGTGCACTTACTGAGAGGTAGCATTGGTCATTGCGTGCTGGGGGATTCCTCCGGAGTGACGAGCCTCACTGGTACTCAGTCTTCCATGACCGCTTCGAGTGTCCGGATACCTGCCAAGGGAGCGGGGATTGGAGAGGGTAGGGGAAGGGGAGACTGAAGGGGAGGATGAGACAGAAGGGGGCCAAGACCCAGGACGAGTGGCGCTGCCTCGATTGCCTCCACTCTTGTTCCTCATTCTGTGATGATATCGCATGGGTATGAGAGTGGGAGACTGCTGAGAGCAGATGGAAACAGGGGCAGGAATCAATCTAGGGGCTATAGGAGGAAGGAGGTGGGGGTTCGAGGAAATCACAATCGGTGCAGAGGAAGGAGCTAAGACCTCAAAACGCAGATGGCAGAGAAGGGACTAGGAGTAATGGTCACCATTTCTTAGGTCGACACAACTTAAGAGTCTGCAGCGTCTTCTAGTGGCTGTGCAAAGGCTCGGCTCAGAGGCAGAGGGATGGCAGGAGCAATTGAGGGGCTGAATGAGGTGATGAGGATGACTCTATTCCATATCTCTGGACTTGCAGGGAATGTCTCGATTTTCCCAATTGGTTAATGGCGCCGGCCTAAGAGCCAGGACTTTCCATAAGATCACACAAGTGAAGGCACAAGTGGCCATATGGATGGGCCGCCTGCTTGTCCGGCTGCTCATGCTCATTAAATTCCTATCTACCACCCGCATCCGGGGAAAAAATTGTGACTATTATTGTTATGTTGTAATTGAAATTTTGAAGATAATGAGAAATTATGTTTTGATCCAGAACTGAGTTGACTCAGAGGGCTAAAGCTCTTGGGTTAGGGCCCAATCCTAGCAACATAAGTTCCTCTTTTTTATCTGTATTCTTAGATTAAAACGATAGTTAGTTGTTGAAGTTTGTTTATGTTTCGCTTAGCTTAACAAGTATTTGAATTATTACTTAACCTAGTTGCCATTAGTTTGAAGAGGTAGATTAGTGGTGTCGTAGTGAAGGAAAGTACTTCAGAAAAGGTTGTAACAGTGACCTCTATCTCATCTCTCTCATGGGATCATGATTAGAGGGCCCCACTCTCACAACCCCAAAAAAAAATGTTTGTATTTTGGTCATTGCATAGTTTCGGGTTCATTCTTGGCTAGATTTATGTTTATGATTTCTTGGAAGCACCTGTAGTTTCTATCTTGTTTCCTTAAGTTTTCTATAGCTTAAATGGCATTCCATTTCATAGATCCAATCCTTAACAATAGATATATCACCTTTCTCAAATTCAATTCATATTTTCCATGTTCACATGTAGTGATGCATAAATGAAAAGAAAAACTAGTTTTGTTGTAGGGATTTTTGATCTACAGGGAGGAACTCATCTAACCAAGTTCACCTAGGTCATCTCCACCTTCTGCTAAGGTATACCAGCCCATAATCCAAACCTTTGTTTTGTAGCTACCATGAGCAAGCCACCTTAGGAAAATCCAACCTGCCTGGAGAGATGGGCTTATTCTTGGGTAATGTGCACCTTCCCTACACCTACTATCACCATCATACATCTCTCCAACACCTCATGTCACTTTTCTTTCCCCACTAAGCCCTTCAGCTAACTTCCTGTAGCAAACCAGGAAATCTTGTAGCAGATTAGGAAATCGTGTAGCAGTTTCCTATAGCTGCTACACGATATCCTGTAGCAGTCTATTTGACCCTGTTTTGACCAAAGATGGTCGTATAAGAGTAGGTTAGGCCCTCATATTGGATTCCATGCCTATTAGTTCCACCTGAGATAAGTTTTCTCATGCCTTCTCCCTGTACAAGATCAAACATAATAGCATAGCATTTACATTTCTGAATTTAGCAATTAAAATATTCTTTTCTGCAAATGTAAAGTGAGATAGTTAGTGCATGTATGTATGAGTCCTATAATGATTGAACAAATTTCTATTTCTGAACAGTCCTAATAGATAGACGATAAATTTCAAGGTTAGCATAGTTCTTTTATGCAAGTAATTTGTGTCATTTCCTAGCTAGATGATTTATGGAATTTCACACCATTTACCATTCAGTAACTTTCATTTCCTAAATAGGCAAGAATTTAGTTTTCTTCATTAGAACTAACTTTACATTCACTGTTAGTATTTAGACTCCTTCTAGTCAATAGAATACTGGTCTGGAACCCTAGTGGTCTAGTGCCCCAGTTGAGAAGTGACATGAGTAGAATGTTGCTTTTGTTGTGTATATAGCACTGTCACCTCTAAGTTTGTACAAAACCGTAGGTTTATAAAGTAAAGTTGATATCCTTAGGAGTTGCAGTGTCCTTGTTGCAATACTGAAGCTCATTAGTCATCATTTACATCCACTGTCCAACAAGAAAACTAATGCCTATAGCTCATACAGAGGAAATTAAACCACAATGTTTGATGCTCCCAAGAGCCACAGAAGAAAGAAAACCACCAACAGAACTACGATGGAAAAATTGTAACAGGGAGACCATCCCTTTGCGAGAAGAACATAAAACAAATTCCTTACAAGATAAATATCATTGCATGTTGTAGAAAACATACAAAATGCCTTGTCAGATAAAGGTTTCCATTGCTTCTAAAGTTGGGAGACATAGATACCATTGTTGCCACCTCAGTCAGAGATGACCACTGGAAAGAGGGGGATGTATTAGATGGTGGAGAGGTATTAGTTGGTTAAGAATTAATAACAAAAATAGGCTCAGTTGGCTCCTTTGAATCAGAATCAAATAGCACATATTTCTCAACCTTTCGCAACTGAGACACTATATCATCCAAGAAAAAACATATATTCCTGAGAAGTTGTTTGATACCCTCTTGACCTGCAAAGAATGTGTAATTGTCTACTTGCTAATCTCTCACAACTAGATAAAAGAGGGTATCCATCTATTGATGCACATTAAGGGAGTGGAGAAAATGCAATCTCCTCTTTCTAAATTTCCCAGAATTGAGAATCCATTTAAAATCTTCAACACACACTTATGAATCAAAGAAGTAAGGCATGCCACCAAGAACTCTTGATTCGAGGTGTAGACTTTCCTTTCAAACCTCTAGTTGGACCAAACAAAAAATCTTGCAATCGAATTCCAACTAAATAACTATGTACATTGAGAAGTAGATATTCTTGCACCCCCTCGTCAACTTGTCATTCTCTATCGAGGGGGAAGAGAACTTATAAACCACTCTAACCTGACCAACAAAAAGACCAACTAGACAATACCCCAAGATTTGGACCCTTGACCAGAGCAGAAGTATTTCATCACCAATTTGTAATAATTGGAGTTCATGAACAAGAGATTGCAAGCTATAAACCCATATGACTATTTACAGAGTGAAAATAAAAGTTTTGAAAGAACAACTAGTACGATAACTTTACCTAGAATTTTGGACCCTAAGCCAGAGTAGAAACTCGATGTCTCTATGGAAATGACAAACGACGACCAGAAACTCTTTCTTACCCCTCAAGGAATACGTCAAACACACACACACACACATATGAAAATTGTAGGAGACCACACACTAGAGACTAGGGTCGACCACAAAACATAGGCCTGGGCAAAAATAGATAAATACCAAAAGCATTAAAAAACAAAATCCCCAATTACCCAACTAGACTATAGGAGAGGGAAACATTACTAAAACCATATGGAAAAACTTCCAGGATACCATATGACACAAAACAAGATAGGAAAATTAAATGAGATACCTACAAAAAATTTTCCTTGTAGCATTGAGGTAGGAAGAACCATGAACAATTCAAAGACCAGTCCTGTCATAATGTTGTGAAATAATAGGATAAATAACATTGAACCCCTTTTAAAATCCAAAAGGATATGAGAGTGTTGTGAAACAAATCCAAATTTCTGTCAGAAAAGTAGTGACTCCTCAATTTACAGAAACATGGATTCAAATGACCCCAACACACAATGTATACCATACCATAGGAATAGAACTGACCAAGTGTGTAGTTATTCTCTCTGCCATCCCCGATCACGTCGTCCCCTTGCCACCCTGTCATCGATTCCATGCATTTATAATGATAGGACATAAGAGAATGATGCGAGGTGGAAAAATAATTTTCATGACATAGCAAGACTAGGAGAGGACAAGTGTTGGTACTAGCACACTTCTTAAGAAAAACATTCATATCCTATTGCATCCTTCCATTAATGATCTCAAAGCATACATCACCCAATTCCTCACATGAATGATCCAATCCTACCATGTATACACCATGCATGATTACAAAGAAACGAAAGAGTGTGATGAAGGGAATAAGACACACACATCCACCAACTTGCACCAACCATGCTTATTTATGAGGAAATGACATTGGTTGGTAGTATCTAAGCAAACAAATGTTTTCATCACACGTTATAATGATGGGAGGAAAAATGTCAAATATGGAACACATTTCAACATGAGAATATTGTGGTCATTGTTATCACCCCCATCGGTGATTATTTATAATTTTTTTAATGTAATATTAAAATTGATTAAGAGAAAAAGTTATGGAAATGCAAAACATGTTATAATTCAAATATTAAAACAAAATTTGCCTTAAAAATATTTAAATATTCTTTTGGTAAAATAACCAATATGTTATTTGATTAAATGATACGTTTTATTGAGATAATTTAACTTTTTTCTAAATTAGTATAAACCTATTTTAATCATAGTTGGTCTAGCAAATACTATTGTTCAAATTGAATTTTTGAGTGAATATATGGATTCAGCCACTTGAAAATTTTCTTGGGTACTTGAGTGTGTAGACTACATATTTTAAACTTGTAAATTTAATAAATTTTTGTTTAATTTCACACACAAATGACCCAAAAATATATTTGGGAAATGGCCAACATGTATGATAGTGAGACTATCGAAATGTTTTAGACATAAGAATTTATTTTTTCAATACTTAGATATATAGAACCATAGAGAAAAAGAATTTTAATATTGAAATATTTACCTTAACATGAGCATTGAAATATTTTATTTGTGGACAACATTGTCCACATTAAAATATTTTTTTGTTATTAATATATTTGTAAATACACATGAATATTATTTAACCTTTCATATTAAAATATTTTATTTATGATACAGATTGAATTTTTATTTTTATTAATATTTTTTAAATGGCACATACTAATTTTATATTAAATGTTAAATGAATTACACATTTCCATTTTTTCGGATATATATATATATATATATATATATATATATATATATATATATATATATATATATATATATATATATATATATAACTTATGAAATATTTTTAACAATATAAGAATTATAAGATGAGAAACAAAGGGGAAAATGGGCTTTTCATTCTATGGTTTCACGTAGCTAGGGTTTCCCTAGATGCTGATGGACTTTTGCAGATTTGGAGAAAACAAGCCCATTTGGATTGCCAAAGATGTGTCGATATCTATGTTGGTTGTGATTATGATGCTTTGACACCCATCGAACCCAAAGCTCCACTTGTTTCCACTACGGATTGCATTTTCTTTGTTGGAGCATTATGTTCACTATGTCATGTGGGAGGAGGTAGCATTCAAAGCCCTGGTGCAGGCTTAAAGACCTCGAGGGTCTTCTTCTGCCCCCCAAAATTTTTCGAGGAAATTAGTTGTGATCCCTGTGGTCAGTCTTTCTCCTTTGGATATATGCAAGAGAGCCTTAGCTCTCTAAAACAAGTGGCGATCAGAAAGTTTATGGGCTTGTGTATGGATCCAAAATTTGTTGATTCATGGATCACAGAACAATGGGACCCTAAGCTTCAAGGTAGGTAAATCTCTTTGCAACTGGACGTGGCTTCTATGTCTTTTTGTTTCATAAAAAAATGTGATGCAGGAGCATTCAACCCAAGGAAAATCATTGTATTTTAGTAGACATAGGGGTCATGTGTTTTAGGGAAGTTGGTTTCCTAAGTGTTAAGTTAATGTAATATTTAGGCTTTTGAGTGAGTAGGATAGAAATTAATTAGATGTTGTGAGGATGTTTGTAAATGCTCTCGAATGAAGGAGAACATGAGTGGTTAGTAATGACGAGAGAGTTAGAGGTCAATTATAACTCTTAAGGTAGTTTCATGATTCGAGGAACTAGAGAGGATTCTTAGGGATTAACTGGAGTTAGAAGTGGACTTAGAGGACATTTAGGAGTCAGTTCAGTAGATTAAGGATTTGAACCAGAATTAGTTCAACAGAACCTTTCTGGTATAAATGTAAGCCTACGGGCAGAGTGTAAAAGGAGGAGGCCACTAATATTGAAGATCAGGCCTGAGAGACAGAGAGTCTTGATATGTAATTAGTTGTTCATATTTATATATACAAAGGTTTATTCCAAAACTGTATAGATGTGTGAAATGAATATTGAATGATTGAATTACATGTAAGTTGTGTATTCTGTAACAGAGGTTGCAGGTAGAGTTCTGTAGAACTACGCAGAGGAGAAGAGTGATTTGGAGGAATCATAATGGATCATTGAATCTAGTTGAAGGATCAGAGTGAAGCTCTGGAGAGGTAGTGAAGTAAGAATTCATGAAGTTAAGCTTAGAGAAAGAGTACAACAGAATAGCGAAAAGGTTGAAACCCTGAAGAAAAACTCGAAACCACAAAACACTGAAAAAATGAATTAAAGTCAAAGAAAAGGGATGAACGAAGGGACGAATTGGAGATCAACAGACGAGGTTGTCAGATGATAAGCGGCCAAGATTAAATCGTGTAGATTTAAATCAAGGAATGAATGGTGGAGATTGACCAGAAGCGCAGGTTGAAGAGTAATCTGGAGGAGCCATCATAGCCATCGATGGTTGAAGATCTACGATCATCAAGCGCAAACAAGTCCGAACGTTAACCAAGAAGAAAGGCAGGTTTATAAGCAAAAGTGGTATTTTAGGCGAGGTAGAAACCATCAGTGGTAAAAAGGAGTGGTCACCCGATTCCACTAACCGAGCGACACGTAGTAGTAGAGGAGAGAGAGAAAACCACTTTTTCGAGTGGGTATTCTTCGTACTTGTTGTCTACCCAAAATCGTTGTGAATCGTCAGATCCATTGAGTGCAAATCGATAGTGGAGGATTGTCGCGTAAGTTTGATTGATCAGGAATTGATATCAACCGTCAGATCGTGGGGTTGAAATCTACGGTGGAGAGTGAACCCAATAAAGGTAGGCCTCGGTAACTGTGCGAAGGCATGGTTTGGTAGAAAGGTAAGTTTATGAATGTTTATGTGTATTTCTATTATAAACGAATTATAATAGAAATAATGCGTGATTGCACATTTATGGGTTAAGTCCGCATTAACCAAAGTTAAGAGTGGGTATGGTTATATATATATATATATATATATGTGACTAAGGGTTAATAAAGGTTTATGAGGGTGAATGAGTCCCGATAGAAAGGAAAGGATGGATTAAGAGTTAGACTCAGTTAGTCTATAAATTATTCTGTAGAGATTAAGAAAGGGGCCTTAACCATATTCTAAATGAGGATTTGACTACTTAGAGGGTTAAAATTCCTGGGAAAAATGTGCTTAAGCATTTTACATGCATACTATGGGTGTAAGCGGGGGTAACCCTACATCAAAATGGAAAGAGGTCTAATGTTCAGATTAGGGTCATATTTTATGGGGTCTAGAGGCCTCTTTATCACTCCATGGACTCTTGATTTCAATCCAGATATAAGATCATTTTCGTGCCAATGTGGGTTTCACTGCCACACCTCCCTCTTCATATTCGAGGGGCTGATGTGCTAAAAGACATTGAGAATAAGCTAGGCCACTATCTGGATAAAGAAAAATCAAAAGTAGGTCAATTTTCTTGTACCCATATCTGTGTTGAGGTCAACCTAAATGAAGGTTTACTAGAGGACCTAAAGATAAATATTAGAGAATAGAGCCATCCTCAGAAATTGAATTATTAGTAGATTCCTTTAAAATGCATCATCTGTCATTCTCATGAGTAATTTGTCAAAAAGTGCCCCAAGAAAAAATGAGATGAATAGATTCGTGCCCCTATCTCTAAAGAGGCAAGTTTCCAACCAGCAAAAACATGAAGAAGGAATCAATAAAACAAGGTTGCATCCACAAAGAAATATGTTGAAGCGGATCCAATACCATAACCTTCCTTCAACAAAAACTCTTTTTAGGTTATTTAAGATCTAGAACAAGAATAAGATAACCCTATGGATGAATCCCAAAATGAGGACTAGGGAAATACAGAAGTGTCGGTGGAAAATAAAGAGCACGCCCCTTCATAGGTGGACCTCCTTAATCTAAAGTCAAATTTTTTGAAAAGAGCATTAGAATGGACACCTTTAGCTCTTACAGCAATGAAGCGGTCTACCCCAAAGTTTTAGAAGAAAGTTATGGAAATTAGAGTAGCCAATGAAAAATCATGCATGAGTTGAAAAATATCTCTCCTTGAATTCAATGGAACCACCTCTCACAAGAGGTGAAAAATCTAATAAAGAAAACAGAGAACATGATACATATTCTAACTTGGCTTCAGGATCCCAAATCTATGTGGATCTCTTACCCCAGAAGCCTCCCAAATAACTCAATGTACTATTTTTGCATTCTCTTATGCTCACAATACATACAAATTTACTCTTGTAAACATACATAAGGACTCATTTTGGTTATGTGTAGAAAATGCTGGGATCTATCTCCAATGAATTTAGCCATTATCTTAATGGAAGATACCACAAAAAAATAACAACGTATGGTATTCTGTGTGTGTTCTTTGTTACCGAGTGCATATATAATAAATCCACTTCTCATTTCCTTAGTGAATATATATATATATATATATATATATATATATATATATATATACTTTATCTTTTTTAAAATTTGATATAAAATTATTTTATTTTACATTATTTATGATGGAGAGGGGTGAAATATTTTACTACATCTCCTCGAGATCGGGTTCAATAATACTATCCTACATCCATCTTAACTCTTGGCCTACAAATCTACAAAGTGTAGAGAGGGATCAAATATATTTTCACTCTAAAAGATGTTTGCATGTGAGGAGATTTAATCCCATGGATCTAGGCTGGTTTGATTATTAATTATCAATTATTGAGTCGAGAGACTCATTCTACAACCCAATATGGAGGGGATGTGTAAGTTTGCGTGTCCGTCCACCCCCCTTTAAATAAAATTAAAAATTATGTTATGAATTGAAAAAATAATGTGCTCGATAATAAAAAAAATATGAATATGCTGTAAAGTAATTATAGAGATAATAAAAAAAATGTGTAAGTAACATGTTTAAATCTTATACTTTAAAAAAATATTTAAATGAACTATTTGAAGATTTGTGTTAACTAATTTATGTCCATATGAATTTCATATATATCTATATACATATATAAAAAGATTTTTAAAATAAAATATTTTAATGTTGTATACAAAGATATTCAATGTGAGTTCTCATAAAATATATTGACATATACTTAAAAGTATATTAATAATAAAAAAAAAACCATTTTAATTTGCGTGATAAAATGTCTCGATATCATTTTAGAACAATTATGTATATATCACGAAAAAAATGAAGTTTTATGGTTAAAACATTTATTTGGTCCCATATATATTATATTTAGCATTCAAAAATACAATTTAAACGATGAAAAATAACACATTATTTTTTGCACTCTAAAGAAGTTTGTACATGAATTTGCTAGTTTTAATTAAACCTTATAAAATATCGATTATCCCACCCTCACTGTTACTTATTTCATTGTTAATACTAAAAGAGACATAGTAAAAGTATTTCACTTTCAAGTCATAATTTTATATTGACTTTATAGAGGGATAAAGCTCTAATCTTTACTTTCTAATATGAAATGTCAAGGAAAAAAAATCTTATATATATATATATATATATATATATATATATATATATATATTGTGTGAGAGAGTTGTATAATTCTTTTCTCTTTAAATATTTTAGTAAATGACTTAAATAAACTATTTGAATATCCATATTAACTCAATTATTTCAATATCACCCCTCTCTCTATATATAACACAAAAACAAAAAATTTTGAATTTTAACCATATTATGGCCTTTTTTCAAATATATTCTTGAGTTAATTTTGTTTAAAATCCACAAGGTTTAAGTTGTGTACTGTACAAAATCCATATGCCTAAAGAAATTTTCAAGGCATTAAATCCATTCATACGATGAAATTTAAACAATCAATATATATATATATAAAGAGAGAGAGAGAGGTGTAAATTTTTTCTCAATTTTGCACTCTAAAAACAGGTTTGCACCTCAAGAGATACTAAATCTTATTAAGAGGGATCTATACTAGTTAAGTCGTAAGGCATTCCTCTCGGAAGAACTCCCCTCTCAAATTACGTGTACATTCGTGGGCCCTTGATTTAGGTGTTAGACGATAAAAATAGTTTGAGCCATTCGATTGATTTGACCAGTATTAAGTTTAAGTTAGTTACGAATTATAATGGAAAAAATAATTGAAGATAAGACTTGTGACGCAGTAGTAGAGCCTCTCAGGAGATGGCTCGAAGCATAGACGCATGTTTCGACCTCGAATTCAAGAAGATTTTGAAGGGTCTCTTCTACGGGTCTCTTCTACTATGTCTAGCACGCTGACAAACACCACTTCTATCGCATCTAGTACGCCGACAAACACCACTTCTACCGCATCTGGCACGCCGACAAGCACCAAGTGGCCTGACTCATCGACAAGATCGCTTCTCTTATTCAAACCCTTGACCTCGTCCTTGCTCGAAACTAATTCCAGGTGTTTCTCTTAACCATGGTACATGAATGGAGTGGAATTGATCATATATGCTTAGACAAATTCAATCTCATTCGTGCAAAGATTGCACTAGGCACAACTCAAGTTTTAGAGTAAGTTTTATTTTATTGATCAGTAAATATTTCACTATTTGAGTTCGACACTAGACTGAATCTTATGTTTTCACGCTTGAAATTGGTTTTCCAGGTATTTGCATGAATTTTTCTTTGCATCTATTTTGCATAAAAAATTCAAGTCCTCAAATATTTTGCTTGATGATGATTTCAACCCTTGCCCATCTGAATGTGGAATTGTTGCCCTCAATCCAAATTCTAAGCGTCAGGTGTGATTCATGATGTCTAAAATAAAAATATCCCTTCTCAACCTTTTTATTATGGTCATCCTTACCAAAGAGGACACTAAAAGCTAGAGGACTAAAATTGTAATGATGTTTTGTTTTTAGGTTCAGGTGTTGGGTTCATTTGGTTACAGTGCTCTAGAATATGTCATGTCAAGAATCTATACAATGAAGAGAGATGTGTATAGTTTTGGAGTGGTAATGCTTGATATTTTGACAGGACGGAAGCCCTTGGATAGGTAACTCTCTTATTTTGAGACAAACTTGTGGGTTGTACCAAAATAAATACCCTTCTAATCTAGTTTCTCCTTCTATAGTTCAAGAACAAGGTCATAAGAATCATTAGTAAGACGGGCCACCCCTCAGCTTCATGATATTAATGCATTGGAAAATATGGTTGATCCAACATTGAAGGGAAGTTATCCTACTAAATCTCTCTTGCGCTTTGCTGATATTATTTCCCTCTGCATTTAGGTACAATCTAAAATATCTAAATTCAAACATAAATTATAAATTACATCCAAAGGTCAGGGATACTAATTTGTATTTGTAAGTTACAGGAGAAAATGAAATATGGAAATCATGTTCCCAAAATTTATAAATTGTAGGGTCTGGAGGGGCATGGTGCATGGGGTTGGAAACTTGGCACCTTCACCAATGTGTATAATTGTAATAAGAAAGAAAGAATCCCATTATCAACAACCCACTATGATTTGATTATGACCACCCTAAACTCTTCATGTATATATATGTGCATGTCAACATAGTTATACTTCACCCAGGGCTTCTGAAAGTTACGCAGAAGCTATACACTCTGCAACTGATGCCACAATTTCCTTTGTAGGACAACTCTATGTTCTAATTCCATTTTATGTTTTTAATTTGTAGTCTGTAAGGCGGAGTTGAAAAGCAACCCTTCATTATTTGCTTTTTGGCACATAAGAAATCCACTTGCATTCCATAACACCTATAACTGTGGGTGATCTCTATGTATGTGCCAAAGTATGGTAGAAAACCAGTGTGTTGACTCTAGATAATGCAATTGGGTATATTGAAGGTGAACACTGGTAAAGACCCATTTAAAGTGGGTCTGGAGTTACATAAATGAGCAATTCGTTAAATATTGAAACTCAGATATGTATGTTTAGTTATGTTTGATATGTTTGTACTAGAGTTGATGTGTTTTTTTGGGAACATGTAAGCATTTTTGTTTAATTGGTGGGGAGCTACGAACTTGAGCTTTGATGTTAAGTGATTGTAAATTCTTTTGTTTGATTGATTGGAAAAAATAGAGAATCTGAGGGCCTCATTAATGTTGTAAAGTTATATTTTGGTACCTTAGTGGGGAAACACATCCTCTATGAGATTTGAACATGAGTCTCCACAATGATACCCACAATCTCTACTAATGTTGGTGTTATTGTGTGTGTAGGAATTTTTAATTAGTTTGGTCTCATAACAGTGAAATACTATCAAGAGAGTTGGTAACAATAAAAAAATAAAATAAAAGACAAGCTATGGTTGGGTCAAAGTTACTGTTAAAACTATTCACACCAACTATGGGAATGATATGGAAATCATGTTCTCAAAATTTATAAACTGTAGGGTCTGGAGGAGCATGGTGCAGCTTAACCAACATGCATAATTGTAATAAGAAAGCAAGCATCCCATTATCAACAACCCACTATGATTTGATTATGACCACCCTATACTCTTCATGTATATATATGTGCATGTCCACACAGTTATACTTCACCCTGGGCTTCTGAACGTTACAGAGAAGCTATGCACTCTGCAACTGCTCCCACAATTTCCTTTGTAGGTCAACTCTCTATTCTAATTCCATTTTATGCTTTTAATTTGTACTCTCTAAGGTGCAGTTGAAAAAAAAAAAACCTTCATCATTTGTTTTGTTGCACACAAGAAATCCACCTACACTCAATAACACTTGTAATTGTGGGTGATCTCTATGTATGCGCTAGAGTATGGCAGAAAACTAGTGTGTTGACTCTAGATAATGCAATTGGGTATATTGAAGGTGAACATTGGTAAAGACCCATTTAAAGTGGGTCTGGAGTTACATAAATGAGCAATGTGTCAAATATTGAAACTCAGATATGCATATTTAGTTATGTTTGATATGTCTGTACTAGATTTCATGTGTTTTTTTGGAACATGTAAACCTTTTTGTTTAATTGGTGGGGAGCTACGGACCGTAGTTTTGATGTTAAGTGATTGTAAATTCTTTTGTTTCATTGATTGGAAAAAAGTAGAGAATCTGAGGGCCTCATCAATGTTGTAAATTTATAGTTTGGTACCTTAGTGGGGAAACACATCCTCCATGAGATTTGAACACGAGTCTCCACAATGATACTCACAATTTGTACTAATGTTGGTGTTATTGTGTGTGTAGGCATTTTTAATTAGTTTGGTCTCATGACAGTGAAAGACTATCAAGAGAGTTGGTAACAATATATATATATATATATATATATATATATATATATATATATATAATCTATGGTTATTGGGTCAAAGGTACCGCTAAGATTATTCACACCAACTCTAGGAATGATATGGAAATTATGTTCTCAAAATTTATACACTGGAGGAGCATGGTGCGTGGCATTGGCAACATGACACCTTAATGAGTGTGCATAATTGTAATAAGGAAGAAAAAATCCCATTATCAACAACCCACTATGATTTGATTATGACTACCCTAAACTCTTCATGTATATATATGTGCATGTCCACATAGTTATAGTTCACTCAGGGCTTCTAAAAGTTAGGCAAAAGCTATACACTCTGCAACTGCTACCACAATTTCCTTTGTAGGCCAACTCTTTGTTCTAATTCCATTTTATGTTTTTAATTTGTACTCTGTAAGGTGTGGTTGAAAAAAAACCTTCGTCATTTGTTTTTTTGCACAAAAGAAATCCACCTGCACTCCATAGCACCTGTAACTGTGGGTGATCTCTATGTATGCGCCAAAGTATGGTAGAAAACCAATGTGTTGACTCTAGATAATGCAATTGGGTATATTGAAGGTGAACATTAGTAAAGACCCATTTAAAGTGGGTCTGGAGTTACATAAATGAGCAATGTGTCAAATATTGAAACTCAGATATGCATATTTAGTTATGTTTGATATGTTTGTACAGGGTTGATGTGAATTTTTTTGGGAAAATGTAAACATTTTTGTTTAATTGGTGGGGAGCTACGAACCCCAGCTTCGATGTTAAGTGACTAAATTCTTTTGTTTTATTGATTGGCAAAAAGTAGAGAATCCTAGGGCCTCATCAATGTTGTAAATTTATATTTTGGTACCTCAGTGGGGAACACGTACTCCATGAGATTTGAACATGAGTCTCAACAATGATACGCACAATTTGTACTAATGTTGAACGTGTATGGCCCCTATGAGGATAAATAGGTCTTTTGGGATCAACTTTTTTCTTTATAGTTTTCACAAATGGCAATGTGATTTTAGGTGGAAATGAAAACTTCACACTTCGTAGAAAGGAGGTGTGGGGTTCTACATCTCGATTGGATCGTCTCGATAACTTTCTTTCTTTTAAAATTGAGTCCCTTGGGTTGGTTGATGTGGAACCCATCTCCATGGGAGAATTCAATTGTTGTGGATAATCTATGTTTTAGGTCTTCCTTTTTTTCCTCATAATCTCGCCTTCAAAAAAGAGTGGATGCTGAGATAAACTGGGTAAAGTCCTCTATCAAGACTACCATGTATAATAGACCTATATTTTTTTATATGAGTTTGGAAAGACACAATCATTGATGGGGGAACTTTGGACCCAACTGGACCTTAGGTCCAAGGGTTCCCAGTAGAGAAACAAAAACAATATTGACTACCAGGAGAGCCTCATTGACAAAATTGAACAGTTCGAATAATGACATTCTTTGTAGCAAGTTTTGATTGACGAAGATTTCAAGGAATTGGGGAAGCACACTGTGATTGACTATCTATAAAAAGTAACCTAACCTTTATCATGTTCCAGTTCGATGTGTTGAATTGAAGGAGTCTGGTTTAATGAATGACTATAACCTTATAGCGTAGTAGTGTTATTTTTTGACTCTGTGGTTATCTAACTAGCAATATTCACAAGGAAAAATGGTTGTGGAGCCACCAGAGTAAACCCACTTTTGTCTTGTCCTGTAATCATATCATAATGAGTATGATTCAAAAATTTATAGTGTGATAGGGTTCAAGAGCAATTAGTGTCACCATTCTTTGTTGCTATGAATCTGATGCTCTCCAACTAAAGCAACTCAAGTCTTTCTCTTCGCCATAATCCGTGTTTGTTCCCTATTTTTGCTCTCCACACAAGCACTTTGGATTCTAAGAACATTGTCAAGAAAATATTTCTAAACCAAAATTCTATACAGTTTAGTCCTTGCATTTTAAGCACCACCACATAATTGCACATATTGTAGTTGTTGGTATAAAAATACTCAGCGAATAAGCAAACGTATTATAAATGTTGTAATAAAATACTCATTGAATAAGCAGATATTGATCATTGCTTCCTTACCAAACTTTAATTGTGTGCCTCTAATCTCCACTTTCCAAAAGTCATTAGTTGGACAGAAGGAACTTGCTACACAATTGTATATAAGCTTTTAAATTCACTGTTGTGCAAGCATTGCACTTATAGCCAAACCCAAACTTTGTTTCTTTATCACTTTGAATTTTCCCCATAAGAATTACTCGAACAAGGCAATCCTATGTGCAAACAACATTAAATAGTGGAAATGTGTATGAAAGTGGATACAAAGACATAAAAGGATAGCATTAATAAAAATATAAGATAAAGAAGATGATATCATAGCATTAATAAAAATATAAGATAAATGAAAAGATACCTCTTCAGCCACTTTCCCAACGTCAACAGAGAATTCTTGTTGAATATAGTTTTCTCTCTACTGTTTTCTATCCTACAACATTACGTTGTTTCCTTTGTAACATCTGGTGCAATTGTTAGTGTTAATTAAAATAAATATGAGAATATTTTATTTGTAATTTAGGAAATCTTCTTAATAATACATTATAATATAATAACTAAAAAAACATTAAAAGTGACAATAACACTATAAAAATTTTATAATGTTTTTAATTAAAACTAAGTTTCATTACCTTCCACATCCATCATCATGATAATAAGAGTATAAAACATTTCGATTGATAAAATCCAAGACATTTATAAAATTTTTAGACACTTTTGCAAACGAAATCTAAAATACATATACCATTATGCTTTTATATATATATATATATATATATATTAAGCAACGTGACCTTACCTGGCTTCTCTCCTCTCTTCGGTCGAATAAGAATATCGATCATTGGCACGAAAATGCGGTTTATCCCCACTTTAACCCCACAGAGGTGGTATCTGCTTCTTGGTATTCAGCATGTGGCCCAGCTAGCTGTCTTTCATATTTCATTTTTGTATATATATATATTTATATGCTTTTATCTATAAAATTTGGAAGAGGTTTTTGTAAATTTAAGTTATAGTTATCAAATTTCAAAATTTTGGGTGTTTTGAAGATTTTTAATAGTGTTAGATCCATTTCCACCATAAAAACATGATTCAAACACTATTACTGTTAAATTTTCTAATCACAATTGAAAGAACTCCCAAAAATTTATCTACTCACAATATCCTGAAAACTCCTCTACATTAATTAACAGGATAATTACAAGACTCTAACATGCATTGGTTGATCAATCTATATCAAATAACAATTATTCTTTACATTCCAATTCATCTTCCTCCTTGAAGGATGTTCGAACTGTAGTCACAACCTCCATCATTGGATCTACTAAACTCCACCGGTGAACGAGGGGGGCGGGATTGCACATCTCCATGTTCAATACCAGTCTCCTCTGAAATTGAAAGAGCAGCAGTACGCTCATTCTCATGTATGAGAGCCTCCTTTATATCTGCCACTACTTCACTCATGCTGGGTCTGGATGATGGTTTTTCCTCGACGCATCTGAGCGCTAGTTTGACAATACTCGTGATTGATCTCATGTCGTAGCTGCCTTCCAATTTCTTGTCTATGATTGCCGCTATTTCGGGAGGATTTTCATCTACGACGTACGTCGTTACCTATGCATTCCATATATATAAATGCAGAAGAACAAAGATATGTTGTTAGTCACACACGTCCAAATCATAATTCATGTTGTGAAGTGGGGAATGCTGCATATTTGGAGCGAAATGTAACAGATTTCTTACCCACTGGATAAGGTTACGTTCCCTTTCAGGTAGTTGTACATTTATGGGTAGTTTGCCGCATATGATTTCTAACAAAACCACTCCAAAACTATATACATCACTCTTTTCAGTCAACATTTGAGTGCGGAAATACCTGTCAAAACATTTTCCCAACAAAAAAAAATTAATGTTTTCATAACCTCTTCATACTTGTTTTCATAACCTCTTCATACCTCATAGATTTCATTAGACTTCATCAATGTTGCGAAGAAAGCGCAAGTTATATGTATAGTTTACTCTGGATCGAGGTATCCTGGAGTTCCTTTCACCGTAGTGGTAACATGGGTAGCGTCCCCATCAATTGCCATCATCTTTGACAGACCAAAATCTGCTAATTTTCCATTCAAATTGCTGTCTAGAAGGATATTAGAGGTCTTTACATCCCTGTGAAGTATCTTTGGAGTGCAACCCACGTGCAGGTATTCCAGACCTTCAAACATAAATTGCAGGTGGATCAGAGGAGACATATGTTTAAGCACCTTTTGTACTCTGTAAGATAAGATAACAGTAACATCTATACAAAAATCCACTGCACAGAAAATACACTGAATTAATAACGTTACCCTGGGCGGCATCAAATGCTATTTGGAGCCTTGTTCTCCAATTTAATTTGGAAAGTTCTGAACCAGGTCCTGGAAAATAAATTGATAATTAATAGTAATATTATGCTTCAACTCAATTAGACAATATGTGTGAGAAATATATTTACCATAAAGGCGGTCCCTTAGGGACCCTCCAGACATGTAATCGTAGATAAGCATAGGCTCTCTAGAATCATTACAGTAGCCAAGTAAAGACACCAAGTTTTTGTGATGGACTCTAGAAAGAAGATCGATCTGTTAATCAAGAAATCAAGCTACATCATTTAATTACTATATTATTTTTCCTTGTCGCATATAAGTGGAGAAAAATTACTATCAATATAAATAAACACATACATAAATGGAAGCATATTACATATTTTGAGAATCTCAGACTTGCCTCATTCATAAACTCGCGAACTCCTTGTTTGGAAAACGATGAGAGCACTTTTACGGCTATCTCCTTTCCTTCCCGTAATCGACCAAAGAACACCGACCCAAAACCCCCTTCCCCAATTTTCTGATTAAAGTTTTCTGTGGCTGCTACTATATCTTCTAAAATAAAGGCACGGGCTATTATTGAATTTGGCAACATCATCATTGCGGATTCTGCAATCCAGGTAAATTACTAAGCATTAGAAAATGTGGTAGGCAGTTTCATATGGTAAACTTCCGCTATGTCTTATTAAAATTTTCTAAATTTCAAGTTATTTCCTGACCTTCACTAAGACGCTTTTTTGTTCCAAGCTTTTTCCAGTATACAGCAATACCGGCCATCGACGCTAAAGCCATTAATACAGCACCGCTTAGTGTTATTCCGAGGACAACTTTGTGGTTGCCTGAGTTTTTTTTGACACATTCCCCTTTATGCATACATAGGTAGTGGTTCCCAGAGTAGCTGGAGAACACCAAATGAAGAATTTTTTTAGTGACGTTACGAGTTTTTTTTTTTTTTTTGTCCATGTAAGAAAGGTAAGAGTTTACTTCAGTAAGATTATGCAAACTTTCACTCGTTTCCTAATTCCTTGCCTAATTCTGAACTTCAAACTATCAGAATGGGAATTTGTTCCGAATACAGCGAGTAAAGTATAAGTTATTAGATTACTTAAGTTCCAATGAAGGCTTTTCCAGAAGCTGAAGAGGAATCACGCCGCTAAAATTATTGCTCTCTATAAACCTGTCACAAATGAAAAAAATTAAAAAAAGTTATATGATCCCAGCAGTATTTTCCTTTTCAATTTGACTTAAAGAAAAAAAAAAAAAAGAAAGGTAGACGTACAACTCTTTAAGATTTTTGAGATGAGAGAGCCACTCCGGAACACCACCGCTGAAATTGTTGTCTTGCAGATGTCTGCGCAGCAAGCGAATGAATGGCTGCATTTTCCTTTGAAAAATGGCATTCTACATGGCTAATGAATAAAGGACCAAGAAACTGAACATTTATGTTTAGAAAGGAGTACTTACAATCTTTCCAACTTCGTTAAATTGGAGAAATTTGGCAAAGGTCCTGTCAGATGATTATTATTAAGTGACCTGGTAATTTCAACACAAATAGATCAGTGCCAGTTACGTTGTAATATTAAAAGCAAGCTATGTTCCGTTCGTAATCAGCACCATCAAATTCTATTTGCCATTTAATCTGATGGGATAGATTTATGAAACGCCTTTGCTTTTAAGAATGCCGGACCAGATTACAGATTTCAGTAATATTTTGGAAATTTCAGTTACAGGAGCCAGGTATAAGTCAATATCTGACTTTCCGTCAAATTTCCAAATACTCTCAGAATCTACACTTCAATTAAAAATGACCGCAATGACTAATTTTACCACAACTTGAAGACGCACGGTCCTTTTGTGGCCTTCATCGAAATAGCTAATAACCATGTGTATTTGTTGTCTATTGGAAATTTTCACCATGAAAGTAAAATTCTACTTACAAGTTAACTACTGCATTCAGCCGTCCAAAATCCTCGGGTACCAATCCTGTAAGATTCCTTCCTGATAAATTTCTGTCATCAAGAAATCTATGCTACGGTGTTATCATTCCAGTTTTACAATTTCGGCGAAGTAGTTAAGTCTAAACAAATTGAACAAGTAAACTTACATTTCCAAAATTCTTTTGAACGAAGAGTTATTATCGCTATCACAGACAATTCCTTCCCACTCCATCAAATAGCAAGGATCGGAAATCCAATCTTTTATGTCAAACCTTCTCTTGACTGCCTCAAGAGCTTCAACTGAGTTTAAGAACTACTTCGTTAGAAATTGACTTATAATTTCTGTAATTACAGTATAGGAAGTATAGCTAGGACACTTACCATCTTGTTGATAGGTTGCCTGTTCTGTATCCAATATCAGGAAAAACTCATAGGCGTTGAGTATAGGGCCATGGGTAGAATTTTTGGCCCTGTACAGGTCAAATCGGCAGGTATTTGTTTTATCCAATAGAATTGCTAGCTCCATGGCAGAGTAATAAGGAACAATTGTAATGATATCAGAACGTCTTTCCCCATTTACCTCCACATAAAAAGATCTCGATTCAGACATATTTAACATCTGGATCTCAGCAAAATAAAGCACCAGTAATGATTTCCAAAATGCGTGAACTGGTCTTATAGTTATTCCAAGGCTATCCTGGTTCGTAACCCATGCCGTTTGCATGACACTAACTGGAGGAAGGTTTTTGGTACTGTTTGATGAAATGGTTTCCGTTTCGTTCGAAATTGCGTATTAATCATCTGAATTCCAGAATGCTCGCCAGATGCGGTCGAAGATGTCTTGGGGATACCTGCTTTAAGTCACCATACAAAGTTATCCGGTCAATGTAGTCAAACGTTATAAAAAAATAACGTAACTGGACAGCGGCAGTGCATAAAAATGAAGCTTCACACATCAGAATTTTTTGGGCATATCTGGTATCAATGTGAAAGATCTCCTTAAATATAACCCTTTTCAACTTTTACAGGAAAACCGCAAAAGAAATACACAAAAACAGAATTCAGTAACACATCTCAAAAACATTTTAGTCAATATTTCTAACAACCATTGGAACGATTAGAATTGGTAACTGATATTTCAGTAAATAAAACATATATGAAGTTATATTATGTTCACCTAACGGTATAATTTCCACCAACATCATTCCTTGATATATAAGCCAACAAGGATCCTGGCTTCGCTTGTGCATACATGCCATCTCGGAGACTCCTCAACTCGATAGCATTGATGAAGGGATCATCATTTTCCGAGGTTCTGGTCAAGCAAACATACAACATTCTGCCAGAACTAACGAAAATAAATTCATAATAAATCGGATCATGACCAACAGCCATTTCTTCCTTCCATAACATACCCAGTGTCTCCACAGAAAAGGTGAACATGGTTTGATAGCCGCCGTTATTTGCAGTGACAAACCATGCTCTGAACAGGTAAGACACGTTGGAGGCTATCGGCAACTGATAGCAAGCCTTTTTCAGAGGCTTTGGAAAGAACCGTTGATTTTGCAGGTAAAATGATAAGCTTGCGTCTCCGGTGCTCGCTGTCTGGCCGACGTCTATATAATTATCATCAGTGACCCATTTTATATTGTTTTCATCAGTGTGATTTGCTTTGCCTCCGCAGAGGATACTGATAAAACCTGCGACGCCATAATTTAAATCAATGGTTAAAACAATATCTTTTAAAACAAAAAATATGAACTGAGCTGTGAGTGCTGAAAACGTAAGATGTGAGACGGAGAATCTAAAAAGTTCGACAGAAACCTGGTTGAGCGGTAACATTAACAGGTATTGCACCCACGAGCATGTGTTAAAAGTGTAATTTCAACGCAGCCGAAAACCACCAAACAAAACCATCTACCTTGTTCGCACCGCCTTTTGGCAAAGGCTGTTTTTCCTTGGAGCCCTCCGAACACATTCAGCATGAGACACGCGTCCAGTGTACGAACCCCCCAAAACCATTTTCCCCGGACAGTAAAGTTCGTTTGTTTTACCCGAGGTTGGTGTGCGAACCTCGTTGGATCAGCCAAGTGATCTGGGCATGAAATCTTCACCGTCGATCTCCGGAAAGTGCACAGGCCCACGTCAAATCAATTTTTACGTGGAGTAAAAGGTCTATGGTTTGACCGCCGTGTAAGAAAAGTCATGGCTTTTAATGCTGTTCGTAATTGTTTGGTGGAGGCCTGTTTTAAATGGTTATGGGCATACGTCCCATTTGTATTTTTTTTATATATGCATTTACGTAAGTTTAGGTGTAGGCCATTTAATATGGTTATGGGCCACGTTAGTTTTTTTTTATTATGTTTTTTATACATGGCTATGTGTGTTGATTTTTTTTGGTATGTATTGCGCACGGGAGTAAAGAGAAAACTGGTTTTTTACGGCAGTAAGAAGAACCAGAGGGTGTATGCACAGCAGTGCACAAATATGTTGTAATGTTTTTGTGTGGGCATTGAAAAACAGAGGTGAAGGAAAACCATGTGTGGTTTTGCAAGTGCATAAAGAAAATGGTGGAGCGTAAGTTGTTTTACACACCAGTGAATGTAAATTTTGTTTTACAGCAGTAAGCTCATGTAAACTTTTGTTACAGCAGTAAGTTGTTTTTCACAGCAGTGAATATGAAAATGATTTTACAGTGGTAAATCTCTCTCAGAAAAAGAGGATGTATTAGTTTTTTTTTTGTTTTAATGAATAGAAATATTTTATGGTGGTGAAATCCTCTGTTACTCAGTGAAATTTTTTTTAAGCTGTCTGTGTATAAAAATCCTGTGGAGGTAAAACAGAGCATTGCCTCTGTGTTTAGTTTGAATCTTGGTTTTGGTATTTTCCCCATCAAAAATAACCAACAGTGGTATCAGAGCAGGCCCAGGCTCTTTAAAAAGTTAAAGAAGCTGAAGGGAGAAGGTTGTTGCTGCAGCAAAACCTCTCAGGCAGACAGAAGACTCAGACAGCGAAGGATTCAGGTATTCCCCAAAAGCATTTCTCTTGTTATTGCTGAAGACAGTCAGTTGTTTTTTAAAAAAAAACACAGTCAAGGATTTAAAACCATAGTTCAAGATGCAAGGAATGGCAAGCACAAGCATGGGTATGTTCAACACCCAGCTCCCACACTTTAATGGGAAGAACTATGACTACTGGTCTATAACCATGAGAGCTTTGTTCATCGCTCAGGATATATGGGAACTAGTAGAATATGGGTTTGAGGAACCAGCAGATGAAAATGAGTTCAATGCACTAACTCAGGGAGAGAAGGATCAGCTGAAGCTCAATAGGAAGAAGGATGCAAAGGCCATTGTTTTGTTGTATCAAGCAGTGGACCAGAGTATATTCCCAAGGATAGCAGCAGCTACAACATCACACAATGCATGGCAAACCCTAAAAACTGCCTATCAAGGCATGGAGAGAGTGAAGACAGCAAAATTGCAAATGCTGAGAAAGGATTTTGAAAACTTGAAGATGAAGGAGTCAGACAACATTGAATCATTCTTCACTCATGTGATTGGTGTAATCACACAAATGAGAACTCATGGAGAAACAATTGAAGATAGAAGAATAGTGGAGAAAATATTGAGGGTCTTACCCTCAAGGTTTGATGCCATAGTCACCACCATTGAAGAGACAAAGGATCTCTCAAAATATTCAGTTGATGAGCTACATGCATCACTGATAACTCATGAGCAGAGGTTGAGTAGGAATGAAAACTCATCCCTTGAGCAAGCCTTCAAGACCCAGATGTCCTTTGGAAGAGGAAGAGGTCAAGGCAAAGGAAGCAAAAGAGGAAGAGGCAGAAGCCAGAACAGAGGAGGAAGGAACAACCCATCAAATGCACAAGGAAGAGGCAGCAATCCAAATCAGAACCAAGGTCAAGGCAGCAACCAACAAAGAGAACAGTATCAGGCTCAAGGACAAAGGTATGATAAATCTAATGTTCAATGCTATTATTGCAAAAAGTATGGACATTATGCTAGTGATTGTAGAAAGAAACAGCATGATATGAACAACAGACAAAATGCAAATGTTACAAGAGAAAACAGCAGTCAAGAAAATGTCCTGTTAGCTTGTAACATGGCTGAAACACATAGTGAGGACATATGGTTTTTAGACTCAGGTTGCAGCAACCATATGACAGGGAATGTAGCCCTCTTTTCAGCCTTAAATCAGAATTTGAAATCAGAGGTCACTCTAGGAACTGATAGTAAAGTGTCTGTTATGGGAAAAGGGGAGGTAAAAATATTCACAAAACAAGGAGAAAAGAAAACCATAGCAGATGTCTACTATGTCCCCGGAATGAGATGTAACCTATTGAGTGTTGGACAACTTATCCAAAAGGGTTACAATGTTTACTTTGAAAATGATGTGTGCACCATCATGGATATACCACCCAGCAAAAGATGCATTGCTGAAGTGAAGATGACAAGGAACAGAATGTTCCCTCTTAGAATAAGAGCAGACTTGAAGAACAAGAAGGAAATGGCAGCAGTCACCCAAGAGGCCTTCCAAAGTGTGCCAAAGGATGAGAACTGGTTATGGCACTTGAGATTCGGGCATCTAAATTTTGGAGGTCTAAACTTATTGAGCAGAAAAGGAATGGTAAGAGGATTACCATTGATAGAGAAACCGGACAGCCTATGTGAAGGCTGCATATTGGGCAAACAACATAGAGAAAGTTTTCCATCAGGGAAAAGTATAAGGGCAAAGGCACCCTTAGAGATTATCCACTCAGATTTGTGTGGACCAATGCAAGCTCCATCATTAGCTGGCAACCTATATTTCTTGACATTCATTGATGATTTTACAAGAAAGACTTGGATATATTTCCTCAAGAACAAAAGTGAAGTTTTTGAGAAATTCCAAAACTTCAAAGCACTTGTGGAGAACCAAAGCGGGCTGCACATAAAAGTTTTGAGAACTGATAGAGGAGGTGAGTATATCTCCAATGAATTCCTAAAGTTTTGTAGGGAAAATGGAATTCATAAACAATTCACAACTCGGTACACCCCACAGCAAAATGGAGTTGCTGAAAGGAAGAACAGAACCATCATGGAGATGGCAAGGAGCATGTTGAAGGCAAAGCACTTGCCAAATGAGTATTGGGCTGAAGCTGTACATTGTGCAGTTTACATACTAAACAGGTGTCCTACAAAAGCAGTGATGAACAAGGTGCCAGAAGAGGCATGGAGTGGGAGAAAGCAAGGAGTCACCCACATGAGAGTTTTTGGGTGTGTGGCCTATGCACACATTCCAGATCAGCTAAGGAGGAAGTTGGACAGCAAAGGGGAGAAATGCATCTTCATTGGATACAGTGATGAATCCAAAGCCTACAGGCTGTACATTCCATCTACCAAGAAGTTCTTTGTCAGCAGGGATGTTCAATTCATTGAGGAGGAAGCTTGGGATGGAAGCATAGAGAAAACAGTGAACATTAAAAACTGTTTGTCTCATGATGAAGATGAAGAGGAGGTGGCTGAAATGAATCCCCAAACAGCAGCACCAACACAAGGACAGCAAGGTACACCATTGAGGATAAATGAGAGTGCTTCTCCAAGCACGCCACAAGGAGGAAATTCAAGTGCATCTTCAAGCACTTGCACACCAAGTGAACGAGGTAAGAAGTTTAGAAATCTAAGTGAAATTTATGAAGAAGAAATGAATTCCTTATTTGCCTTGTTTTGTCATGTTGATGATCCTATCCATTTTGAAGAAGCAATTAAAGATAGGAAATGGATAGAAGCTATGGATGAGGAGATCAATGCCATAGAGAGAAACAAAACATGGGATTTGGTTGAGCTACCAAAAGGCAAAGAAGTCATTGGTGTGAAATGGGTCTACAAGACCAAGAGCAATGCTGAAGGCAAGATTGAAAGGCATAAAGCAAGGCTGGTTGTCAAAGGCTACAAGCAGCAGTATGGGAGAGATTATGAGGAGACTTTTGCCCCGGTTGCAAGAATGGAAACCGTGAGAGCAGTGCTGTCCATAGCAGCACAAAACAAATGGAAAGTCTACCAAATGGATGTGAAATCAGCATTCCTAAATGGAGTGTTAAAGGAAGAGGTTTATGTGGAACAGCCTCTCGGATATGAGAAGAAAGGAGAAGAGCACAAAGTGTGCAAATTGAAGAAAGCTCTTTATGGGCTGAAGCAAGCGCCAAGAGCATGGTACAGCAGGATAGATTCATATCTATTGGAGAATGAATTTGACAAATGTGAAGGAGAACCCACAGTCTACATCAAGGAAAAGGATGGTAAAATTTTAATTGTTGTCTTGTATGTAGATGATGTTATTTTCACTGGAAATGATATTTATCTTATTGAGAATTTTAAATCAGTCATGAAGAATGAATTTGAAATGACTGACATGGGTTTCTTGAGATACTTCTTAGGCATAGAAGTAGATCAAAATGAAAAAGGAATTTTTATATCTCAAGCAAGATATGTAAATCAAGTTTTGGGCAGATTTAAGATGCAAGAATGCAAGGCAGCCATCACTCCCACAGTGATGGGATTAAAGCTCAGCAGAGAGGACAGCAGCAAGGATTTTGATCCTAGCTTGTATAAAAGCATTGTGGGCAGCCTTATGTATTTAACAGCAACTAGGCCTGATTTAATGTATGCTGTTAGTTTGATTTCCAGGTTCATGGAGAGGCCAAAGGAAGCACATTGGCAGGCAGCAAAGAGAATTTTGAGGTATGTGAAAGGTACCAAAATGTTTGGAATTTTATATCATGCCTCAGAACATTCAGATTTGGTTGGGTACACAGATAGCGATTGGGCTGGAAGTGTAGATGATCGGAAGAGCACTTCCGGTTATGTTTTTAACATGGGTTCAGGAGCCATTTCATGGGCTTCCAAGAAGCAGTCCATTGTAGCATTGTCTACAGCAGAGGCAGAGTATGTGGCAGCGACAGCAGCAGCATGTCAGGCAGTATGGATGAGAAGGATGTTGAGAAGCTTAGGCCAAGAGCAGGCAAAAGCGACAGTGGTCTTTTGTGACAATAGCTCAGCTATTGCTTTGTCAAAGAATTCAGTGTTTCATAAGAGAACGAAACACATCGACACAAGGTTTCACTACATCAGAGAGTTAGTGAACAATGGAGAAATTGTCTTAGAACATTGCAGGACTCAGGAACAGGTAGCAGACATTTTGACAAAGCCACTGGACCAGAAAAGCTTTGAATTTTTGAGGAAGTGTCTGGGTATGACAGAATGCCCAGCTGTTGAAATTAAAGGGGAGTGTTAAAAGTGTAATTTCAACGCAGCCGAAAACCACCAAACAAAACCATCTACCTTGTTCGCACCGCCTTTTGGCAAAGGCTGTTTTTCCTTGGAGCCCTCCGAACACATTCAGCATGAGACACGCGTCCAGTGTACGAACCCCCCAAAACCATTTTCCCCGGACAGTAAAGTTCGTTTGTTTTACCCGAGGTTGGTGTGCGAACCTCGTTGGATCAGCCAAGTGATCTGGGCATGAAATCTTCACCGTCGATCTCCGGAAAGTGCACAGGCCCACGTCAAATCAATTTTTACGTGGAGTAAAAGGTCTATGGTTTGACCGCCGTGTAAGAAAAGTCATGGCTTTTAATGCTGTTCGTAATTGTTTGGTGGAGGCCTGTTTTAAATGGTTATGGGCATACGTCCCATTTGTATTTTTTTTATATATGCATTTACGTAAGTTTAGGTCTAGGCCATTTAATATGGTTATGGGCCACGTTAGTTTTTTTTTATTATGTTTTTTATACATGGCTATGTGTGTTGATTTTTTTTGGTATGTATTGCGCACGGGAGTAAAGAGAAAACTGGTTTTTTACGGCAGTAAGAAGAACCAGAGGGTGTATGCACAGCAGTGCACAAATATGTTGTAATGTTTTTGTGTGGGCATTGAAAAACAGAGGTGAAGGAAAACCATGTGTGGTTTTGCAAGTGCATAAAGAAAATGGTGGAGCGTAAGTTGTTTTACACACCAGTGAATGTAAATTTTGTTTTACAGCAGTAAGCTCATGTAAACTTTTGTTACAGCAGTAAGTTGTTTTTCACAGCAGTGAATATGAAAATGATTTTACAGTGGTAAATCTCTCTCAGAAAAAGAGGATGTATTAGTTTTTTTTTGTTTTAATGAATAGAAATATTTTATGGTGGTGAAATCCTCTGTTACTCAGTGAAATTTTTTTTAAGCTGTCTGTGTATAAAAATCCTGTGGAGGTAAAACAGAGCATTGCCTCTGTGTTTAGTTTGAATCTTGGTTTTGGTATTTTCCCCATCAAAAATAACCAACAGCATGCTGATGACTATCCAAACTGAACATTCGCTATATTTGGGTTTTCCCATTGTTGCACAAATATTTAAGTAACACACAGAACGATTTCTGCCAAATCTTGAGGAAGCTTGAAAATATATCGAATAATAATCTGAACCCAAGGGCTTGAAGGCGCTTGTCCACGATCAAAAGGAGATGAAGCCCAAAAATATTTAAAATCAATCAAACTGGGACTTTTTATAAGAAAGTTCCACATGAAAAAGGTTCATCCGGCTGTTTTCCCGGAAAAGTCGCGGACCGAATTATTTGCTTAGTCCGGTCAAATAACTTTTTCAATGTTTTTATGGTAAAGGATGCATGATGATATCAATAATCTGGTTTGGTTTGGAAAAAGGTTCATCCGGCTGTTTTCCCGGAAAAGTCGCGGACCGAATTATTTGCTTAGTCCGGTCAAATAACTTTTTCAATGTGTTTATGGTAAAGGATGCATGATGATATCAATAATCTGGTTTGGTTTGGTTTTTTTTTAAGGGAGAATGCTTTCTAGAGGTATTTGACATGGTATGAATGAAAATCTGTCTTTATTTATCACTAACAGAATATTCCAAGTGACTTAGTTTTTTTAATAATAAGAAGAAAAAAATCACAATTAATTTAATAATTAAATTATAATAAATTTTCCCACAATATAAAAACATCAATAATCTCATTAAATTTTAAAAATCCCAAACATAAACTTATTGCTTATACCATAAGTTTCCTGATGCTTACATCCAATTCCCGTTCTTAATCTGGATGATGCTCTTGTTCAGCTTCTAGTCATCTGTCTGTCTGTCTAAAAGTCACCGACTGAATTATTTGCTTGGTGTAGCCAAATAACTGTTTCAATGTGTTTATGATAAGGGTCGACGTACGATACATCAATAATGTCATTGGGTCTTAGAAATCCCAGCGCATATCTGTTGGGTATGGCTGCTAGTTTCATGATGCTTACATGTAATTCCCGTTAATCTGCATGATGCTCTTGTTCAGCTACTCGTGGGCAACTGTCTGTCTCTGTTCCTAATGGGTTTGGAATTAAACATGGACGAAAAATTAGGGAATAGTTTTCAGATTCCTTGAATATGCGTAAAGAATAAGACGTTTTATCTATATTATATTAGGAGTTGTTTGCAGAGGCTAAGGAATTGCTGGGATAGTTAAAAGTGATTGGAATTTTGATAAAAAAAAAATTAAAAATTATTGTAAATGCAGTATTTGAATTATGTTTTTATTGTGGAAATGGATTTAGCACTATTAAAAAATAAGGCAATTAAAATGATGAATTTTGACAGCTTTTACTTAGATTTACAAAAATCCTCGCTAGATTTTTTCAAAATGTGACCCAAATTTTCATAACTTTATAGAAAAAAAACATAATCATTAAACTACAGCATTATATTATATATTGTTAACTAACTTTATAGAAAAAAACATAATCATTAAACTACAACATTATATTATATATTGTTAACTACTTTTAGAATTTATTTTACTTAAAAACATAATGAAAAATAATTATATAACATTAAATACGAAGTTAAATTATAATTTGGAAAATTATGTTCTTTTAAGTATTAAATTAAAGCTAAATGACATTAAAGTTTATATAATTTAGCAATAAATAAATTAGATAATAACCAGATACATTAATTTTGTTTTTTTAATTGGGAAGGCTAATACTATATTACAATATTAAAACAATTTTACTATTTTCAAATGTAATGAAAGTTAGCTAATTAGGTATATAAGTTAAATGGTTCATTAATATTAATAATAATTCCATCATCATTGAATATTGAATTTATATTTTATCATGTTACAAATTTTTTTATTTTTTAATCTAATTTTTTACCAGCATTTTATAATTTTATTTATGTGTATGTAGAACTATAGATATTAAATATATCTATATTATTGTTGAAATAAAATAATAAGAGAAAAGTTGATTGAAGTATGTGTTATTATTAAAATAATTGAAAAAACAATAAAAAAAAGTTGATTAAATATGAAGGATATCTTTAGAATTTAATCTTATCAATTATGTGTTAGGTTTGAATATAAATAATAGATTTTGATTAAAAAATACAAAAAAAATTTGGAAGCTTTATTCTAAAATAGACGTGTTTGTCATAGACAAATACTAATATATAAAATATGCATCAAAACATTTATGATACATCTCACATTGCCAATATTAAAAAAAATATTATATTAAATTATTATTATTGTTATAATAAAAATAATTAATATATGAATCAAACAATATACATTTAAAATAACATGTAACATGATATATATATATATATATATATATATATATATATATATATATATATATATATATATATATATATAAAATAATTTAATACCTTAAATAAAAAAGAATTGAATTTAACCTATGTTGAAAAGTAAAATGGACGGTTATTTTTTAAATAAATCTGATTCTCAACTTTTTATTGTTGACTACTAGTAAAAATATTCTATGGACATTTAGTGGAGGTTGAAAATAAAATGAAAATTTGGAAGTCTTATGATTTAAACAACATTTATATATAATATCTAGTAAATGTTATCTTTATTTCCATAAGCCTATTTATAATTAGTTTAGATCCAATGGAGAGCAAATCTCTCAAGGCGTAAACCCCTTTTTTGAGTGCAAAACATGAAGAAATGTTTGCACATCAAGAAATTTGATCCCTCTCCATTGAGATGGATCTAGGTTGATTTAATTATTATTAATTATTAATTCTAATTATTAATTTTTTTTTATTTTTATGTAATTCGTACTCAAAATGTTTTAATTAATAATTATAATTATTATTTTATTTTATTTTTTATTTTTTAATTTTATGTAATAAATTTAAAGAGGCAAAATATTTGCATAACATAACATGACATAACATTACAGCGTCTCTTCCATGCTAGATTGGAGAGCTCCTCTAGGTGAAATGATATATTATTAGAATAACTTTTTTGAGTAAATGTTGAAAAAATGTTTGCACCTCTAGATATCTAGTCCCTTTTGGTGCTTGATAGATGGTAAATTATCAATAATTATTAATTTTATTATTTTATTTTATTTTTATTTTGTACTTAATTTTATTAAGTCAAAATATTTAGATAACAACATAACATAACATAACATAATAGGACATTAGAACATCTTTTCCATGCTTGATGGAGAGCACATTTTGGTACAACAACAAATTATATGATAAGCATATATCCATTTTAACTGTGGATCTAGGTTTGCACCTCCAAATATTTGATCCCTCTTAGGGCTTGATATATTTGGAGTTAAACTAGGTTGATTTAATTATTAATTATTAATAATTATAATTAACAATTATTTTATTTTATTTTTTGTTAATTTAATTTAATTTAAATTTTATATAATTTGACTAAGTCAATAAGTAAAAATTAGATAATATAAGATAATATAATAGGACATTACAACATCCCTTCTATAGTGGCCCGAACTATCTTAACTCAGAATGAATTTGTTAACTACGGAGGGATCAAATCTTTCAAGGTACAAACTTCTTTTCTGAGTGTAAAACTTAAAAAATGTTTGCAACCCCAGAAATTTGATCCCTCCTAACGTTTAATAAATTTAGAGTTAAAATTGATCTAAATTACTTTAATTATTAATAATAATTAATAATTATTTTATTTTTATTTTTATATCATTTAGTTAAATCAAAATATTTAAATAATATAACATTTCTTTTACATTAGAATAAACCATTAAAAAAAATTAAATTAAAATAAAATTATTATTAATCATTTTATCTTTTTAATATTACAAAGTTTCAAATTCTATTTTTTTTTTAACAAATAAGATTTTTTATTTGCTTAATAATTTTTAATTTATTTAATTTTGAAAAATTGGTGACTATAGAAATTGGCCAGTGTGTCATCCTCAGGTCATATTACGTGGATCTAGAAGGCTAAATTGGAGTTTCATATCAGAAATGTCTTAACAAATTAATTTACGTCTCACACTTCCGTAAAATTTTATTTTTATTTTAAAGCACTCTCATAAATTAATTATTTATATTAAGAAAGACGTTAAAAATTTTAAATCGAACAAATTAAAAAATATATTCAAATTTACACTGTATATAATTTCACAAACCAAATGATTGACAAAAGAAAGGATATCATGAACTTACTAATATTCTACCACTCTATGGAATGAAGTGTATCAGTTTCTAATATTGTATCAGTTTAGAGGTGTATGGAGATTTTAGAGGAAAAAGATGGAATTTATTTAGTTTATGTTTGGAAAAACAATAAAAAATTTCAAAGAAATAGGAAATGTAGCATGAGGATTTGCATAGGCAGATCATTATGCAAATGCAAATGGTATAATTTAAAAAATATATGATGTTTTTAAAAATAAATGAATGCTTGAGATATTTAAATCAGAATTGCAAAGTAAGGTATATGGATAAATTATTTAATAAATAAATTTTGGAATATAAAAAAAAATTAAAATATTTTAAAATATTCTATATGGAAGGTTAATATGTTATTAATTTACTAAATAAATAACTAATTATTTTATCCATTTCTTTTATGATTCTAAAGTGAATCTAAATCATTGAATGTGTACTTACCATTCAATTTTTAAATTAATAAGGATTAAGCAAAAAAATTAAAATCATCCAAATTGTAAAGTTGAATAACACAAATGAAAAGAGCGAAAATGAGAGAATTAAATGAAATAGGAAAATAGAATAAGATATAAGGTTTGAACCAATTTATTTGAAATCTAATCTTTGCAAGTGAAAACTTGTTCCAAGGAGTGGAGGAAGGAGCATACATAAATACAATGAATAACTAGAACTATTCAGCAAAGAGACAATTCACAAATAAATGGTTAACTAATTCTTCTTCCAATCTATGCAGAGAGCATCGGCTAGGGATGATCCGACCTCTTTTTAGTGCATTCTCCATGCCAGCAACTTGTTGGAGAGAGCCAACCAAAGGGCCAACTTGCATTTCAATGGGCCTTTTCTCTTTCATAAGAAACTCCATGCCCAGGTTACCTCACAACTAAAATTGGACTTGAATTGGGATTGGTACCCATGTTTGGTAGTGTACTCCCTAGATGATGAATTCTTAGACCAAGTGAGGTTATTTTTGTCCTCATTTGAAATTTTGGTCATGGATGAAACAAGTAAGCTAACAAAATCTTCCATTCTAGAGACTTTTAATTATTTAAGGTCAGTTCCTCCATGATTTTCCAAGATTTAATTCCCTTGTCCTCAACTTCTCTATTACGAGCATCTGCTAGTGTGAAAACTCTAGTAATGTGCAATGTGTCAACTCTGTTTTCTAAGGGTTGATCCCTAGGATCAATCTAAGGGTCCAAAGCTATGCTAATATTTCCACCATTCCCTAGTGTCCATGTGACCCAGGATCCAATAATTGGGAATACACCATAGAGAGCCTTCCAAACTATGAAAGAGTTTGGACATAAATTACATTAATATCAACTCCGCCCAATCTTAGATTTTCTACGAGAATACTTATTCTTCATTGTTATGCCCCATAAAGTTATGTTATTCAAGAGCCTCCATATGGTGTTTGCTACAAGTGATTCATTGAAAAGATGGAGGTATTTTAACTCCCAGCAACATGATAGTTTTCGTTGAGGAATCATCTTCCACTTTACCCAAGGAATACCTTTCGATTGTTTATCACCCGACCATAAGAATTTACAACTAATTTTTGTAATTTTGTTTAAAATTGAATTTGGAATGAGATTGATCAAATACTCATAAAATAGGTATACTCTCCACAATAGATTTGATCAAGATCAATCTTCCTGCTCTTGAAAGGATACAATTGATGTAAACTAATATTCTTGATTCAACCTTCCTAATAAGACCTAACAAATCCTCCATTCTTTAGTCATTAGGTTTAAGATAGAAACCTAAATAATTTAAGCCAACCTAAATATTTGATATATGAAAGAGGAAACATTCAACATCATAATCCTTGACTGCAAAAGAAACATTATCATATAAGATCGAATATTTTTCTACATTAATATTTGTTACATGTCATTTTGTCACATCCAATCAAATGGCCTTGAAGCCATATCAATCAACATCCATTGACACTTTGCATTCATCCCCTATAAATCCACGAGAATCATCTCTCCAAAAGTTCCAAGAATTCTAGGTTAAACATCTTAAAAACCTAATTTTTGGCCCCATCGCACTCTCCCATTATGCAACCTGCACTATTGCAAGTTGTAAACAGAGCATTTACACTACCCAACGCATGTTTCCTTCACACTAAGTGTGATGGCTCTTGAATTTCGGTAAAAATAAAAAATAATTTTTGACTCTTCTCTTTCCAAAAGCTTCACGAGTGGTTTTAACTATTTACTATTAGACTAAGATCTCAAACTCCTATACTTGAGGTTTATCTCCTATCCCTAGAACTTATCCTCCCTCATATGTGGATTGAAGACCTAGATTGGTAAATCCCAAACCACCCTATCTACCCTATAAATTCACTACCTACCATAGAGTTTGGGTTGGCTTTTGGAGACTCTTATTTATGCCCTCACATTGTTTCTTTGTGCCTAAGGATCCATTATTCATACATGCACTTGAGTTATGATTGAAGGCTTGTTTTGTGGCAAAGGAAGGACAAGATAGTTGGGATACACCTACAAGGTCAAGATCTGTAAAGGGTTGTAATTTCTCCTACTTTTATTAATATAAAAAGTTCTTTGTTTTCTTAGACTTATGTCTCATTAATGCATATGTATTACAATGCCTTCTTGACTTGTTGTTTAGAAATGTTAATACATGTTATTTGTATGTTGTAGTGCTCTTGTTATAGTTGTCTTGTAGGTCCTACTTATAGAATTTAGAGTTGGAGCTAAATCTTACAAGGAATGAGAAGAGGAAATATTTTGTTTGACTCCAAGAAGGTATTTCTAAGTCCTTTTGTCTATGCTATTTCTAGAACAACCACTAGATCTAGGGAGTTCACTTATGTCTGCAGAAGAGAATTATTCGTCAAACAATATTCATGCCAAATATTATTTTGAATATGTTTAGAATCATTTTCAATAAATAAATATATGGTATTGATTCATAAAGAAATAAAAAAGTATCATTTAGAAAAAAAAGTTGAGATATTTGAACATGTGTTGTAGTAATAACCTCTTTTAATTCCCCAAAGGATATTTCCTCTTGAATAAACTTACCAACAACCTTAGTGATAAGAAGAAAGAGGAGAGGAGATAGGGGGAAACCTTGTATCGATTCTCTCGAGGCCATGAAGAAGGATTTCATATGCACATTTATTAAAATCACAAAGATGATAGGGGAAATACATGACATGATCTAATTTACGAGTTATGATTTGAAACCTAACTTAATTAAACATAGTCTGATGAAGGATTACATTAATCTAGCATAGGATTTGGACAGGTATATCTTCATTATGATAGTTGGAATACTTTTTATTTTGATTGAATGCATCAAATCCTATGAAATAGCCACTTCCTTATGTATCTATTGGTTCTTAAGAAAACTGAACTACTCTATTGAGATAATATCACTCAAAATTGGCTTGATTCTCATTGAAATACTTTTTGTTAGTAACATGTCAATGGCATTGCAACAGGATGTAGGCTTGAAATCGATAAGATATTGACCTTCCTACTTCTTGGGAATCTGACAAATTATTGTAGTGTTTAGAGCCCCATGCATACAACTTTTCGACTGAGATTCCCTCGCCACTTTCAGTATATCCATCTTTAAACGATTATAAAATCTAAGATAAAATTCCACTTTGAATCTATTGGGTTCTGGGAATTCACCCTTATTCATATGAAATAGGGATCCCAACACCTTTTCTTCAAATACCTCTAGTATAAGGGATTCGTTCATTTCTAGAGTAATGGCCTACGAGGATAATCTTATAGTTTAGAGCATCTCAAGAATTAGAAAACCACTAGCTTCAGTAAATAAGAGTTTAAAATGTTGTACACCAACATTTTTCTTTTCGAATAAATATTTAGCCATATTCCCATAACCATCCTCTATTTCCCATATACAATTGTTCTCCTTCCTTGAATTGGTGAATTGGTTAAAGAACTTTGTGTCGAAGTTGCCTTCTTTGATCTAAATATCCATGCTCTTTTGAACTAGAGATCCACCACACTTTCCAACAACTCCCTTTTGGAAATTTCCAAGGATTTAAGTTCATGAAAAACCTGAGCTGAGAATACACCTAAAACATTATTTACATAAATTTCAACTATCTTTATTTCAACAGATTTCAGGGAAAATTCTTTCTTCTCTCTTAAAGATTTTCTCCATTGTTTAATTTTTTTATTTTAAATTCTTTAGACTATTAGAGAACTAAACCATTAAAGGCAAGCTCCCTTCCTCCCTCACATGAATTTAAGGTTCCTCAACCAATTTCATAAAATCATCCTGCTTCCACCAAGTGTAACAACCCTAGTGAAAATTACATGTAATAAAAGTTAATAAAGGCAAAATAATAACCACAATTATGGGAAACTTATTCCAAGCTGAATGTTGGGCAAGACATCCTAGTGTGGGTGTTCATTTGGTTTATTATGGCTAAGGAAATTGGCAAAGGCAATGGCAAAGGCTTTGAAAAGGAAAAATGACATTTTGGCATTTTATTAGTGAAAATAATGGAACTTATGAGCAAAGGAATGTGAAAGGTCATATGTTGCATGTGAGGAGAAAAATGAAGGAAAATAATGGAAAATGAAGAAAATAGAGGCATCATTAATAAAAAGGCTTACGGGGACCAGTTGGTACCTTTTTCCAGTGTAACCTTTTGTTGGTTTAGTTTTGGAGCTCTCTCTCTATTCTCTCTCACACACTCTTGGAAACAGAGTTTTTCTTGGAGCACTTCAGCATTGGATCAATATAGGCAAATAAGGCAAGAGGAAGCAAAGCTAAAGAAAGGTAGAGTAGGATCTAGTAGCAACAATGGGATTATTTGCAGGCATTTATTTTCATGTGTGATTTCCTTGCTAGATTTAGCATGAATGACTATGCATGTGTGTTCTTGGTTTTCTTGTTGTTAGGGGCATGGGTTTTTATAGGTGTGACAACGTTTTTTTAGCATAGCCTTTCCATTTTCAGATAGCCAAGGTGTGGTGGGTTCTTTTGTATGTGGTTGAGCTAGATTTCCAAATGGAATCGAAGCTAAGAGGGGTGGTCTCAGGATTAATCACAAGGCCTAGGAGCACCTGGATGGGATACATAAAAAATCATGAATGTGAACACCTCAATTAAGCCTAGGAATCTCTTGACTAGTAATGGGAGGATACACGGTAAATCTAAGTGGTGAGTACCCTTGATTGGGCTTACGAATCTGAGGATGGGATATGCAGTAAAGCCTAGAGGGTGGAGACCTTGTAGGTATAGGAATTCCTTGACTGGTAATGGTGGGATACACATTAAAGTTGAGAGGTTGGGATAGACAAATTCCTCATGGTGTAGGTGGAGAGATCTGGTGGCATCCATGCTTGTTTTTGGCCTAGTGATCGAGTGAGGATTGCGGTAAATCCTAGTATTGTATGTTTATTGTTTATGACTTAGTGATCTAATGGGGATTATGGTAAAGCCTAGTTCTATTGTTGAGGGTGAGGTGGCGTAGCCTCAGGAAGCCCTGGTTGATTTTGGTTATAAGTCCCACATTCATGTTTGGAATATGGCATGGGGGTCATTGGCTAAAAGAAAGATTTGTTTAAGCCAATCTATACTTGGGTGGTATATGGAAGTCCTGAACCTGGTTGTCCTAATAATTCATTAATAAGAATTATTTTTCCTTGGTATCTTATGAGAAAATTTACTTGTTCATATTTTGCATTTATTGCTGATGTATCCTTACTATTTTTGTTCGTTATATGTTGGTTATGAGCATGTTTTATGACAATGATGATGTATCAATCTCATCATGTTTTGATTTGTAAATGAATGTAAAATGAATATATGACCTAAAAGATGATAATGCAGCTAATGTGATAATGCATCAATGCTTCTTAGTGATTCTCAGATAAGTATGAGACCCCTATGCTTAGATATGTTGTTATGACTTGCAGAATGCATATTTGTGACATGTTTGACAAAATGTTTGTCATGGCCAGTAGGGGTCCAGTTAAGTCTTTGTTCAAGTATTTGTAATTCTATCATTTTTTTGATGTTACTTTTCATTCCTGAAAGTCTCATGGAGTTCTGGGTAGTGGCATGAGTCCTGGCCCTAGAAAAGTGGTATAGAGTCGGGGGTCGCAGGTTGAGAACTAGCTAAAGAATACCCTAGTCGCTTGCATGCCCATGCTATGAGAGTGACTGGAGGTCCATAGTGTTATCGGGAAAAGTGTCTATACAGAACTACTAATCCCACTAAGGCTGGTAGCTACCTTAGAAACAAACAAAGTAAAACTAATTTCGTTTTCCTTTGTGAAAGATAGATGAGAGAAGAATAAAGGAGACCAACCTCTGTCTTGCGCTTGGTTCCTTGCTCGATTCCTCTCTCTTCCAATAGTCCTTTGCTACTTGCTTTCTTGTATACCCAGCTTCACAAAGTACCTGTAGAATCAAAGCAGCATGACACTATACAAGAACATGGATATATTATCATAAAAAATCTAGGATCAGATATAAATTGACCATACAAATGCATAAGACATAAATCACACAAGAGTATGGAGGAAAACTTGAATAGCTTTATTGATAACCAAGAAAGAGCCAAGAGAGTTACAACCAGTTGTTCTGACCCAGCATCATCCTCTCAGCAAGTAAGCCCTTCTTCACCTCATGAAAAGCTTAGATCACCCAACACTATGATGTTGCCTCAAGAAACCAACAACAATTCCTTCCAAGATGCAAAATTCCAGCCTCTGGATCTCTGGGATGAGGGATCCATATATAGATGTCTCCAAGGGAGGTGAGTCAGGTTTTGAGATTTGATTAGTGTCTTCCCTCTGATAGTTCTTGCTTCCACTTGGAGATTGATGATCTCTTACTCATCCCTGATCGAATTCAGAGAGGCAAGTGTCACATGAGAAGTTTCTGGAAGACTCCATGCTTCTTCACCTCGCGGATTGACACTGCCATTTGTCCCTTCTCACCCATCGCACCCCATAGAAGGTATTTTTGAAATGAAACGCACCTACTGTGTGTATTTAGGTGAGATGCAACGCACTTTGCCTATGGAGCAGGTGAAATGGTCCAGTTCTGAGTAGTTTTTCATGGAGAACTTCTGGGAGAAGTTGTAATCAGTTGACCTTGTTCTTTTAGGGGTTGGAACAACACCTTTAGGGACTTAGAAGCCCTTGGTTTATGGACATTTATGCTTGGGGTTGTAGTGCCCAAAATGTCTATAACAGTTGCCCCCTAAAGCATGAGGTCGTTAATCTTATTGATGTCGGGTGAAATGCTTTATCATGAGGATCCGAAGTTCTTTCAAGCTGGAAGGAGACCTGTAATAAGATACAATACAATACATTATCTTCATAATATTTTCATGATCTAGCTGAGTCGGGCATTCCCATGCTCAGCTTTATAAATTCACTTTCATGTACATGAGACAGAAAATCATCTGAGTGTAGACTGATGATTCTGGTAGAGCCATCATCCCTTAGAGTGGATGATTATCTGTGCAACAATGATGTACATTTGATGTCTTTATTTTCCTGAATATATATCGCAGCCCGGATGGATGGAACTAGATCTGGGGTCTTCAATCTCGTTCGATCTTCACTCAAAGTACAAGTTGATCCATGTGAGAGATGTTCTAGACTCGAAAATGGAAACACATCGCCTGATTACCAGCCAATGATGTAATCTGTTAACAGGCACGAGAGGAATCACCGATAATGATGATGACCCTCAAGGTACTACAGTACACTTCACATGGTGTGAATAAAGGACTTGGCTTCGAACACCACGCAAAATCTTTCGGTCGAAGGCCATTGATGTAAACCTGTCACCGGAAGTGAGAAACTTGCCATTGAGGCATGAAAGCTTCAAAGTACTGAAAGGGTTGTTCCTAGATCAACTTCTTGGATAATGAGCTGATGTCGACAAGAAGCGATCTGTCATAGGAGGGCCTTAATGAATCCCGCATCAATGACATGGAACGGAGCAAATGATTTTAATGGAGGTGAAAACGATTTGGTGATATAAGGTTCAGGGTGGCGGTCATGAAAGAATGGAGCGTAAATGTATTGCAGTGGGTGAGACACAGGTGAATTCTCTGAGCGAATTCTCTTGAACATACCGGCGACACTGACATGATGGATTGGTAGCATTAACCCCAAATGTGGATGGTGTGATGGAGCCATGGTGATGTGACCGATGAATGGAACAACCCAACCTGAATTAGATGCGGAGTGAAAGTGTCATGTTCAAGAGCGACTTGCTACCAACAAAGTTTCTTCAAGTTTTCTTCCCAATTTTTCCCCAGTCATTGCTGACCAGTACCTCTTTATTTTTGTCAAGCTTGAGGAGGATAACATATGCTTGTTATATAATTTTCCCTTTGGGCAAACCCATCTCTATGTTTTAACGAGCCTAGCAATAGTGAAACTCGTTCTTGTCTGTTATGGACAAGTTTGTCGCTATTAGGTTTTAACGAGTTTAACGAAAAAGATAACTCGGTCCTTTTCAATTTTAGAGAGTCTGAAAAAGGACGTAAAGGAAACTCCAAAAAATCCTTTTTCGTCATCTAATCCCTTAGGTTCGAAAAAGTATAAAACAATACATAAGGGATGAATTTTCGGAACTTTTAACGAGCCAAACAAAACAAGCGCTCAATCTTTTTGTGTGATAATCCCTCAGGTCCAAAAAGGTTAAAATCTAAAGGAGGGATAGCACTTTCGGTCACTTTAACGAGCTGGAGAGGCCAATGGCTCGACAATCTTTTCATGTTTTACGAGTCAATTGAAAAGAGCTTAAAGGAGACTCGTCTTTGAGGAATGAGTGATAAAATTGGGTAGCAGCTGATTCCAGGTAAGGTTTGGAATTTTCCAATCACCGTAGTGTTACAAGGATGGCTGGCTTACAGGATCACTCTTCGCAACTGTTCCTCAAAAGGGGTAAACAATCAAATGGAGGTGAATGATCGGCCAATACAGAGTGGAGGTGATGATGAGAACACAACCAAGGCTTTAAAGGCTGAAGTACTACATTCACGACAGTTATTTACTGGAAATTGGTTCATTTTTTACTGAGCTTAAACGTTGGGGGAAACATTTGCTCATTGCTTATGTTTATTTTTTAACGAGCATGAAGTCCGTGTTAAAATTGCTCGATTAATCTAGTCGCATAATAAGGATGTCTCATATATAAAAACGACAATTTTTCAAAGCTTTGCCCCACATCCTTTCTTTATGCAAGTTAGGAGACGACCAATCCTACGAGTTTAAAGGGTTAGAGGACCTACAAATTTAAAAAATAAATGGTCGCTTTTTGCTTGCACGCCAAAAGGTTTGCATGCCCCCAGGTATAAAATAGAGTTTCAAGGTCACCCCTCAATCTACCGACAAAACATTTGTTTTATCGGGAAAGGCTTACCTCTTTCAGGTTACCAAAGATTGTTCTATCTGCACCGCAAACAAAACACTTCTTCGGCGATGCCTACCGAAATAGACAAAGGCGAGTGGCGCAGATGCCTCTACCCACATAACTTTGACAAGGGAATCTTATTCCAGTCTAACCCCCTTTTCCAATCACGGACGGGAGTGTCAAACTAGTCATATATCTCTCGCGGAAACCTATCCTATACCTGAATTTTTCCTGCCGAAGCAGACCAGGGTGCATGCCCCCTGGGTTTCAGTCATGTCCCCCGAATCACTCGCGCTCATCAGGTGGACGGACTAGGGATTGATGAGACATTCCTTGTGTGAAAAGACCATTTAGGGCTGGTGTATGACTATTTGTTATGTGTGAACCGGGAAATGAAAGCTGGTCTACGAGCTTGACCACTCTTCCTTCGTGCAGAAAACACATTACTCTAAAGAGTGATGAGACAATGGCTCCCATGCAATAAATATAGTCTCGTCCAAGAAGTAGATTATAATCCAGGGGTCCTTGGACTACCATTACGTTCATTTGAACGGTTTTCCCTCTCAATGTTATGGGCACATTGGGAAGGATCCCTAACGGTCGACTGGTTCCTTTGTCAAAGCCTGTTAGGTTTCTCATCTCAGGCAAAAGCGATGGCAAACCAAGCGCTTTCCAAGAAGTCAAGGAAAGGATACTCACAGAAGCCCCTTCATCTATGATGGTACCGACCATAACCATCCTATATATTTGAGCAATGATTCGGTATGGTATACTAGCCAGTAAACAGGGTCTACCTAGTAGATTCCAGTCAAAGGAAACAACTAGGTTGCTTGAAGGTGGGACCGAATAGACGGCCGGATATGACTCTGATGAACTTCCTTCCTGCGGTAAAGGAACGAGTAGACTTCCCCCATTTTCTTTGGAGTCTGTGCTTACGAAAAGAATTTGGATGGTGTCATCCTTGTTCTCTTTGGTGACTGTATCATCTGAAGATGGAACCTCTGAAGGCAAGACCGGGTCAACTGCCGCCTCGACCTTTTGACTTTCATTTGGTATGGGTTCAGATTGTTTATCTTCAATGATAGACGCTTCGGCCGACCACAAGGGCGGGTTAGCCGGATTTTCAACTAGTGACGGACTCGACAAGAGTTTCTTATATCCAGGAGGAAATCGTAATGGTGAAACCGGACGATCGTCCAAAACTCTTTTATCCTTCTCTAGGAAGGGACAATGGTGGATGGCGTGATCACCTTCACACAGTTTACAAGGAAATTTGCACTTTCCTTTTTGTCCAGGGGCTTCACTTTCACTAGTTGACGGTGTGTTTTCAACATGATCATCAGAGGCTGACGACACCGGGTTGTGCAAACAAGGAGACCAGTACCTTAAGATCCAAGGGATGCAAGGACAATCTCTATGATAGTGGTCTCCTTTGCAAATGACACATGGCGATTTAGACCTGGTCAGTGCAGTGTGTGGATTTCTGCTAGACAATGCTTGGTTACCCCTTTTCGCCGTTGGCTCCTTCTTCTTCTTCTCTTTCTTCTTTTTTTCCTCCTTCTTCTCAGGTACTTGATTTTTGGCTTTACCAACCCCATCAAGCAAAGAGGAAGGAGGAAAGGAAGAATTGGACGAAATAGAGGGTTGGGGGGTAACTCTGGAGTTGTCTAGTTGCTGACTCGATTGTTCAGGAATTGCAGTGTTCTGAACGAAGGAGGTTGAGAAAAGCCATACGGGCAAGCCGATTGTCAATCCTGGAAGCAACAATGTGGCCATATGGGGTGCACCAACATCTCCCCAAGAGGATAAGGGACTAGGATTTCCTCCAAGGGGAACTCCTTGGTTGGTGGACTCCATTTTCTCAACCTAAGACCAACGTAGGAAAGGTGATGATTATTCCGTTTAAAATAAATTTTAGACGCTTTGACACAACTTGTTTTTTCAATTTTAAAGAGTCGAGAAAAAACAAAAGATGACTCTAGTCGCCTTCGATTTTTAATGAGCCTGAAGTGACAAGTGCTAAGATGGACCTTTTCTATTAAGGAGTCTAAAAAGGAACGAAAGGGACTGCTCTGGAAATCTAGACAGAGGGATTACCAAACCAATCACAAAACTGCAGAATACTTTTTACGGTATGGCAGTCAATCTTCCTGAATGTTGTGTTCAGTGCATTGCGATCGATAGGGCGACAAACACGACTTCCTATGGATAAAGGATTAAGCCTATTGTGGTCTCCCAAAATATACTGGACGGTACGTGGGAGCACAAGTCCATACTGGCACTTATCATCTCAAAGTGGAGGAATCACCCAACCAACAGTGAAAACAATAGTTACCAGGCTTTACGACACCGAAATACGTCTCTAGCCTAGACTTCTAGATGTTGTGCGTTAGGTTCCAAAGCGTTGTTAGATTCATTAAATTTATTTTATAGTTGATCTTTCTTAAGAAATTTGCCTTTCAGGTTCACCGCGTGATGTAGATGTACAATTCCTAAAATGCAATCTAAGATGACAAACAATCGTTTTATCTTCTTTGTGCAATGAAAATCCTAGCTACTAAGGAAAGAGAGATGGCGTTCTTTCAAAAAAGAGCATAGAGCACACACTATATGCATTGTCCTAAATCAAACCAATCAAACAGTCTAAATGCAAATGCACATGCATGTATTTGTTTTCAGCTTTCTTAATGTGTGAATGATAAAAAGAAAGCTAATGCGCAAATCTGAATTATTTTTCAAAGCGACAATTACTAACAAGTTTCTTTTCAAAACAAAATGAGGACAATGGCAACACTTTGCAATTCGGAATTGAAAACTTGCTTTCGACACTAGAAAAACTACTAATTCAGATCAAATACAATAGTAACAGGGTAATCGACTATCAAGAACAATCAGATTCTCTTCTATGACTGAAAACAACACTTGCGACACTTTCAAATCAAGAAACGACAGTACAATTACGTTACTTCTTTGTAAAGGAGAACTGAAAATGACTCAACAAATACATAAAAACATTTACAGTTCTTTGCACAATGGAGGTGGAATAACAGCAAGGAAAAGGGGTTTCAAACAGAGGTGTACTGACTACAGGCACCAAAACTCCTGAATAGATCTGAAAAGAGTGAACATAGAAACCAAAATCTAGGAACAAGGCCTTGTCTGATCAGCGCACCTGTAACACAGTGAAATTGAAATGCAACGCACCTGATACACTCAGGAAGTGCGCTGCATTTGAAGTTCACAGAACACATAGTGCGTTGGACCAGGGACGAGAATTTGGTTGGGTTCCGGGTCACAGTTTGCAGTTCAGTTCAGGGATTTTGGCCGAGCAAGTGGTAATCAGTAAATCAATCACAGGGGTAGATCTAAGGAGGTTACTAGAGCCACCACGAGGGCAATTAGAAAGCTTTTAAATCAATTTTTTAATTCATAAACAAAACCCAGAGATTGACTGAAGCAGCGTTGATCTACTTTGCACTTACATAGCAAATGCAGTTCGAAGGCTAGTTGGCTTGACTTCAGGCTACGTCTGTAAGTTTATAAAGTAAACAAATGTAGATAAAAAATCAATCTATTCGTTCCCCAGCGGAGTCACCATTTTGTTACCGGGAAAAATGTCTATGCAGAACTGCTAATCCCACTAAGGCGGGTAGCTACCTTAGAAACAAACAAAGTAAAACTACTTTCGTTTTCCTTTATGAAAGATAGATGAGAGAAGAATAAAGGAGACCAACCACTGTCTTGTGTTTGGTTCCTTGCTCGATTCCTCTCTCTTCCGATAGTCCTTTGCTACTTGCTTTCTTGTATACCCAGCTTCACAGATTACCTGTAGAATCAAAGCAGCATGACACTATACAAGAACATGGATCTATTATCATAAACAATCTAGGATCAGATGTAAATTGACCATACAAATGCATAAAACATAAATCACACAAGAGTATGGAGGAAAACTTGAATAGATTTATTGATAATCAAGAAAGAGCCAAGAGAGTTACAACCAGTTGTTCTAACCCAACATCATCCTCTCAGCAAGTAAGCCCTTCTTCACCTCATGAAAAGCTTAGATCAACCAACACTATGATGTTGCCTCAAGAAACCAATAGCAATTCCTTCCAAGATGCAAAATTCCAGCCTCTGGATCTCTGGGATGAGGGATCCATATATAGATGTCTGCAAGGGAGGTGAGTCAGCTTTTGAGATTTGATTAGTGTCTTCCATCTGATAGTTCTTGCTTCCACTTGGAGATTGATGATCTCTTACTCATCCCTGGTCGAATTCAGAGAGGCAAGTGTCACAGGAGAAGTTTCTGGAAGACTCCATGCTTCTACACCTCGCGGATTGACACTTCCATTTGTCCCTTCTCAGCCATCGCACACCCTAGAAGGGATTTTTGAAATGAAACACACCTAATGTGTGTATTTAGGTGAGATGCAACACACTTTGCCTATGGAGCAGGTGAAATGGTCCAGTTTTGACCAGCTCTGAGTAGTTTGTCATGGAGAACTTATGGGAGAAGCTGTAATCAGTTGACCTTGTTCTTTTAGGGGTTGGAACAACACCTTTAGGGACTTAGGAGCCCTTGGTTTATGGACATTTATGCTTGGGGTTGTAGTTCCCAAAAATATCTATAACACATAGCTGTATACATGCCCATGTCATGGGAGTGACTAAGGCTCTAGGGTAGTGAAATGTCAAGTTGTTGCAAGGGTTGATCATATGGAAGGATTGGTTGGCTTATGTAGGACCTGTGGTGTGTGTAGAAAGTCATATTGGTTGTGTTGTGTTAGTTCCACTTTGTTGGCTTGATGGGGCCTGACCCAGGTTCAACATATTTGCGCCAACCAACAAAACCATAACTGTTGGCCCTTTCGGAAAAAACCTGCATAGTGCAGGCTGCAGTCTCACCCGAAGCAATATTAGGGGATGATAGAACCATGTTTCTACATCCAGAGGCCTCAGTGATGGTTTCCTGAAGTTCTTATGGCTTAGGTCTACCTTCGTGCAGTTCTAATCCTTCCAAGCAAATAACTACTGCAAATCTATCTAAAATACTTCCAAATCTTTGCAAAGGTACTTAATTGTGCTTATCATGCATAAAGATTATAGATCTACCACTTTCACAAAGTAAACAAGCATTAATTCATATAAAATATATCACATAAAGAAGATACATGAACTTATCAGAAGTAAATGATAAGACACAAATGCATCAATTTTAACCCAAAACAGACTTTATTAAGTATAAGTGTTAAATTACAGATAGCGTGTGAACTTACCAAGGTCTCTGCGCACTTAGCTATAGGAGCCTTCCCCTTTCGCCTAAGTACAGGAAATAGACATTTCATGTCTTAGCACCTTTCCCTTACAATGATTTTTTTCAAAAAATTACTTCTAAGACTTGCTATGACTCATTTATATATAGCATATGATTTACAATACCATGGTTTGCAGACCATGGGAGGGGCTCAAAACAACTCTATCACCTACCAACTAAGGGACTAAAGCCCCTTTGAATTCTACTAGCTTCACACTTCGCTTCCACATTTCGAGGAGACTTTACATTCGCTACAAAAAGATATTACAATTTTTTCTCAAAATTGACTCAAAACTTGACTTAACTGACCCTAGGGACCCCTTCCCAACAACCCCCCAACACCAATTGAGTGGCTCTCCCTCGAGTCACTCAGTTGGTGCAACAATATTGGATTGAAGTTCATTGAACTCTACCTTCAACACTTGCAAGTCAACAATACCCTGCACTGTAGCCTGCTGCACTTCCTCGACCAGCTTTTTTGTTGTAGGACCTTCCACCGCGAGGTCCATTGTCCAATGTGTTTACTAGATTGTGTTCAAATTTTCCTGTACTAACAGAGTAAGGTGACTTTCTCCCTCTGTCCATGGTTGTGTCTTGGTCTTCAAGATGGCCTCTTTTCTCTGTAGCTCCTCAATTTGTACTTATAGTTGTTTCCCCTCTGTTAAGCGAGCAAAGTGCTGGATTGGTGCCAAAGTGCACGTAGTCGCCCTGATTTCATCAAATTCTCGCTTCTTCTTTTATATATCTGCTCCAATTTTCTACAGAGTGGGGTCCTCCTACAGAGTCTTCATAATTCCATTTCTTACTCGAAGATCTCTGTGAAACCTTTAACTGTTGCATCTAATGTGGTCATTCCTTCTTTGATGGTTTCTCTACGTTGCTCCTGGATGTCTGGTGAAGTGGTTGGTTATAATTTCAACTACAGCTCTGAGATCTACATTTGTAAATTAAATCGGCCTTGACCAACTTCCTCCTTTGATTCTCTAACTGTGATAGCCAATTTTATAATCTTTGTTGTTGATGTTGCATCTTCAAAATATTGAGCTCTCGAAGCTCATTACATACCTGCGTAATGGTTGCCTCGAAAGTCAGGTTGCATGTGGCCAGTTCTTCCTTCTCTTTCATCGTCTGTACCTTCTCCGCAAATATTTTCTCATTGTTCATCTTTATTTCGCTCATGACTAACAGTGCGCATTGCTCCCTGACCTTGAGCTCATCTGATACCCCCTGATGTAGTTCGTGGAGGGTCTGAATAGGTAGCGCAGCTAGGTTGACACCCACATCCTTGACTTGTGCGAGCTAGTTTTTCACCTCTTCTACTTGTGCGCGTAGGGATCCTTCTAGTAAGGGTATAACTCTGAGGTCCAAAGTCATATTTGTCTTGAGCACAGTTGCGCTTGCTTGCTGTAGGCTCGCTTGAATCCTGCTCGCATGTCCTACGCTAGCTTGTTGCCATCCTGTTTGAATCTGCAACTCATCCAGATCCTTCTGCACATTCCCCAATGTCTACAAATACTGTTGTTCAAAATTTTGCCACAGTTTAGTCATTCTATCACGGACCTTATCTCCTATCTCATCCAACTCCCCCTCAGTGAGGACCATTGGATCCACATGTACATGCTTATCATATTTTTGTTTCTTTCTGGGCCAAGAATTCATCTCCTTGGTCCGCTTCTACAATTTAAAGGGAGTGCTCTACTCCTCGCCCCCAACTCCTTCAACATCAGAACCCTCCTTGTCCTCAGAGTACTAAGAAGCCGACTCCTCAACCTCCACTATGGCCTCCTTCACGGCGCACTCCTGTCAGCAACTTCCTTATTTTTCTGTGTTGTTTTCTCTTAGGCTACAACCTCTTTAACTTCCCTTTGTTTCTATGCTGCCATCATCTGCGCGGAGGAATTCTCTTTGCCCTTTCTTCTTCCCGCATCGAGATATGTGGGGTGCAGCTACTCCCCTGGCCATTTCCCCACGATTTCCTGCACATCAGCCTCATTGACTAGGTATGGTAACTTGTACTAGACCTTTTTCAGATCTCATCACGCGCGGATAGACATGTTGTGAAAATTCACCTTGAACTCTGCGTATGCCTCCAACTGCTCAAACAAGGTTGGTGACAGCCTCGGCCTCTGGCTTATCACCATGCAGAGGTCCATCTCAACCAGTGCCCATAATACATTCATCTCCATGACCCTCTCCGGATCCTCTGTTGCCCAGAGCGAAGCGAACTTCACAGCTTCTAGTAAATCGACATCCTGTGGAGGGAACTGACTATCTTCTACTAGTCTCCACACAACTAAGGCAATTAACAACATCAGCTAGCCATACTGGAATTCCTTGTCATTTTCTGGTGCTACGTGAAAATTCAACAAAAACTCCTTACACAGATATTGTGCCCAGTTGTATTGTACTCCCTTTGCACATTGGGCAGCAAGTGAAATTACTGACGTCAGAACCTCATCTGTGCGACACTTTCTCATGACCTTACAGGCCAAAATATGGGAGAAAAACTACACAGCCTTGTTTTTGATGGAGCGGATAGCGTATCCGCGTGACTTCTTTACTAGGCCAAACTCGCTCTTCATTCTATTCGCGAGTTGTTTTTCTTTACTCTTACCTCCAAACTCCTCGGTTGGATCCACCCCTTAGTAGGGAAACCTTGTGATGAGGTGGATCAACATATCTATAATGGGGATGGGTTCTCCCAGCCAGAGACACCCATCATGAACCAACATGAGTAATTTGCGTACGCACACTGTGTTGATAATGGTTCTGTTGAAATGCAATACCCATAGCATATTCAGCAATCCAGGCTGCTTAACCCCCACAACCCACTTCATAGACTCCAGTCGTGTGACTCCTTTCTCCTCATAATAGATCTTGGCCAAATACTTGTTTGGAACCAACTATGGGAATTTGTCGTGATCAGCTACATCCCAATATTCCATTTTAAGTGCAGGAATGCACCCTAAGAGCGCCCTTCAAATATGAATTTTTCTGGCAAAAACGGTGTAGAGACCATAAACCTACGAGAACCCGGACCTTTCGGGACCTTCGCCTTGCATTTCAGTGGAGGGATATACTTCAAGAGCCTAGTGATAGGCTCACCCTCCTCCTCAGCATCTAACTCTTCAACACCTTCGTGAAGCTCTTCTTCGTCGAGATACAGGGGTTCATCTGGTTGTTTGGAGTTATCCATCTTGCCTTTCTTCCAAACCTCAATAGGGTTCTTCCTCGGTGACTGCCTCACTCGAATAGATTGTGGTTTCTTCAATTTTTCCTTAGCGGTAGATGATTTAGGACTAGGCAACCTCGGCGCCTAATCCGAATTGGATCCTTAAACACTCTTAAATTTCCATAAACTCTGTAAAACTCATACCAAAGTTTCAAAGTATTATGTATGTCGAAGCTTATCAGAAATAACCTCTGAACAATGGCAATTTGTGGTTGGCACAGAACAATGAGGACCCTCGGTCAAAGCATGCAGACCTTTGGCCCATGGTGATCATGCACTGGCACAAATTGACAAACGGAAGTTCAAATCCAAAAACAGAGGCAGTTTCTGATACGCGATTAGCGCTAAAGTGCTAAGGGCATCCCTCTCAGTGAAGGAAAGCCCTCAAGCACTTGATCACGAGGAAAAGCATAAAACCGTATGGAAATCGCCGATTTCGTCATAAGGCGGGTCCCTCACTAAAACCGGCAGGATATCAGAAGGGCTTCAAGCGGTAAGCGGGTTCGACCGAGTCCCGCCCGATGCCATACACTGGGTGACATGTGTCCAGTGGATGAGAGATAAAACTGCTCACATCGCGCGGGTAAAGGTCATGCTACTTACCTGCGCGATATGGATGGAGACCGTAGGATCTATAGGCTCCAAAGAAAAAACGGAGAAATGATCTGATGGATGACCAGATTTGATGAGGAAATAGCCTGAGTCATATAATATTTGAGGTTCAACATGACTGATCATTTGGCAGAGGAATCAGTTTCGTGGGCAATCTTGGAGCAACAGAAATAATGATCGTTCAAAGAGAACTGACACTCAGTTCATGAGAGAACAGGTGGCCTCCTCTTTGCAAAGCGTTACGAAGGGATGATCATGCAGAGTAGGGGAATTCCAGTGGGCAGAGGCAAGAGATCTAGAGAGCCAGAAGCGGAAACAAACAGTCAGGGAGCAGATTGGCTTTAAGCCATGAACAAACGGAGATAGAGAGAGAAAGGAAAAGAAGCAGGGAAAGAGAACCAGAAATCCGGAGGCAAGAAATAAGTGAACTAGAAGAGAACATAGAAGTTGAGCTGACCTGTAGTCAAAGGCAGCATCAAGAAAATAGAGATAGAGAGAGTCCAAGAGTTTGTGAACTCCAAAGAAGGCTTGAGAGGTTCAAGCAACTCTCATGTGTATACCTGTTAGGTATTGAGTACCAAATTAGACTCACACCACTGAGACCAGTTGAGGTCGAGATTCAGTAAGGGGAGTATATGTACTCTAGAGACTTGAGGAATTCAAATACAATCCTATTGATCATCATCTGTTAAGTGAGACTCAAATTGGGCTCCTTATTGTAAAAAATCTGCTTTAAGACACAATAGAAAGGCCACCACTAAAGGCTGGACCAGGAGACGTGGCCCAGGAGGATTGGGTGAACTCCTTATTAAATTTGTTGTGTTTATGTGTTTGCTTACTATGTTCTCTTATTGTTTCAGTGTCTGTGTATTTCGCAATCTTATCGATCCGTTCCATAAAATAACATAGGCACACCCCAGCACTTGAGTCTGTAATACCTTCATTATTTCTCTAAGGTCATTTACGGGTGATTTCAGATCAAGTGGTATCAGAGCTCATGGTTGTTAAGGTTAGACAAGCTTGTGCTAGATTTTGTTGTTGATTGCTAACTAGATCAAAGCTTAAATTAGGAGAAGGAGAGTTGGTTGAAACTAACCCGGAAATTGGAAGATTCTATCCTTAGAAGAAAATGTTAGAAGAAAGTCCCTTGGGATCAGACCCTCAATTTATAGATAGTTTCCTGGCCATGAGATCCATGGTAGAGGAAATGTATAGGGACTTTAGGAAACATAAAGATGAGGATTCATCAGGCTCTAAACAAGATAAAGGAGAAGATGAGTCTCTCCTGCATGACCACTCAAAAGACAAAGGGAAAGAAGAAAACTTTCTCACGCCTCCTAATAGCCCTAAACATAAAAAGAAGACATCTTTGATTAAATTAGATGTTAGGTTTGATTTACTAATATATGATGGAGAGATGAATGCAGAGAAGCTGGATAATTGGATCAGACAGATTGATGTTTATTGCAGAGTGTAGAGTATCGTCTCAGACAAGAGTAAGATTCATCTGGCTAGCCTACACCTCGGAGGCACTGCCTTGGTATGGTGGGAAGGCAGGACACAAGCTTACATGAAGAAACATGGTAAGATTCTTTCTGTCTAGAGTGAATTTGTTTCTGCAATCAAAAAGCAGTTCTATCCACTAGCTTACATGCAGCAAGCCATGATGAGCTGGCAAAGTCTTCGCCAATTGAAAGGGCAAAGTGTATAAGGTTACACCCAAGAATTTAGGAAAAGAGATTTGATTCTAGGAATTTCATTAGACTCACCCGAGACTTTGTTGAAGTACATAGGTGGTCTACATAGATACATGAGGCACACTATCCTCATGTTTAATCCCACTAGTATATATGAGGTATCTGTTGAAGTTACAGATCTAGAAATTAGAGGAAAGAATGGGAACCCAAAAGTTAGTGGATCATCCAATCCCATTGCAAGCAAGAATAAGGAGAAAATAAAACAAAAATGGAAAGAGAGGAAGGCCAATACTGCACAGAAAAGCAAGTCTTCATGCACTCACTGTAAGAAGGATGGGCATGAGGATGAGCACTATTGGATCCTACATCCAGAGCTGAGACCTAAGAAGTTTGTGGGCAAGAAGAAGAAGATTGTTGTAGCTATTCAGAAAGATTTGGGGTCGGACTCAGGAGATGAAACAACCATTGAAGCCACAGGTATAAAAGGTTGTCCGCTTTAGAGAATGTAGAAATCAAGAAGCAGGTGCAGGAGTTGCTCGAGAAGGGGTTCATCAGACCTAACACATCACCATGTGGGTCTCCAATCGTTTTGGTGAAAAAGAAATATGGCTCGTGGAAAATGTGCATTGATTACTGAGCACTAAATAAGATAACAATAAGAAATCGTTATCCCCTTCCTCGCATAGATGATCTATTAGATCATTTAAAGGAAGCTGTTTATTTTTCCAAGTTAGACTTGCATAGTGGATATCATCAGGTCAGAGTTGCAGAACAAGATGCATGGAAGACTACTTTCAAAACAAAGCAGGGATTGTATGAGTGGCTGGTTATGCCTTTTGGCTTAACTAATGCTCCTACTACTTTCATGAGAATAATGAATGATGTACTCAGACCTTTTCTTGATGATTTTGTTATTGTATATCTGGATGACATTCTTATATTTAGCAAAACGTGGGAAGAACATTTAAAGCATGTTAAGTAGACACTAGATGTTTTGAAAAGAGAAAAAATTTATGTTAAACTCTCAAAATGTGAATTTGGCAAAACATATTTGAATTTTTTTGGACATATAGTAGGGGGTGGTGAATTGAAGATAGATCCCTCTAAGGTGGCAGTCATTATAAACTGGCCTAAACCCAAATCTGCTATAGAAGTTAGAAGCTTCTTAGGGGTAGCACAATATTGGAGAAAGTTCATTTCTAACTTTTCCTTAATTGCAGCTCCCTTACATGCTTTAACAGGATTGAACAAGGTGTTTCAGTGGGGAGGCAAACAGAAGAAAGCCTTCGACACGTTGAAAGAAAATATTAGTACAACACTAGTACTAGCACTGCCCAATCTTCAAAGACCATTTGAGATCCAAATGGATGCTAGTGACTATGCAATGGGAGCAATGTTGATACAGCACGGTAAACCCATATGTTATCATTATGGGACATTTAATTCTGCAGTAGTTAACTATCCCACATATGATAAAGAATTGTATGCATTAGTACAGAGTGTGAAAAAGTGGAAACATTATTTAATGGGAAAAGATACAGTTATACATACTGACCATCAACCCCTCCAATATCTACACACCTAAACTAAGTTGCAGCAATCAAGACACTACAGATGGATGGGATTTCTACAACAGTTTCATTTAGTCATCAGATATAAAAGGGCATACATAATAAAGTTGCAGATATGTTATCTAGACCAATTATAAATGCATCTACTATACTTAAGCATAACTCAGTATTGCATGAGAGCTACATTGAACAACATGCTCAAGATATAGATTTTAAAGATGTATATGCAACTTTAAGTCAAAGCAAACGAGTAGAAGAATTGGATTATCATATTAGAGACCAAATCTTGTATCATTGTGGGAAGTTATGCATTCCACAAATTGAAAGATTAAAGATAATTCGAGAAGCACACACTTCCCTAATATCAGGTCACTTTGGGGTAAGTAAAACAGTTGCACAGCTACAAAGATTCTGCTATTGGCAAAAAATGAATGAGACTGTTTCTAGATATGTAAGAGGGTGTACCATGTGTGCTAAAAGAAAGCCCGACAATAGAAAACTAGGCTTGTACACTCCACTACCAATTCTTTCTCATCCTTGGGAAAGTGTTTCGATGGACTTTGTTGGAGGATTGCCTAAATGTAGGAAAGGTCATGACTATTTAGATGTTGTTGTGGATAGGTTCAGCAAAATGTGTATTTTAATACCTTGTAATAAATAGATTATAGTTGAACAAACTACAAAGTTGTTCTTTCAGGATGTATGGGTTCATTTTGGAATACCCACTTCCATTATATCTGATCAAGACACCCTATTTGTTGGGAAGTTTTGGTCGAGTCTGTGGGAACTGATGGACACCAAACTGAAGCAAAGGATAGCCTTTCATCCACAGACAGATGGCCAGAAAAGAGTGGTCAACAGGACAATGATCTAATTGCTCAGAGGCTATTGCAACAAGCATCCCAAACTTTGGGATGAACATTTGTGTTATGTGTAGCATGCTTACAATTGAGCAAAACATTCTTCTACACAGAGATCTCCTTTTGAGACCTGTTTTGGTTTCACACCAAGGTCTCCATTGGATTTTGTCTTTGGTAAAGACATAGTATTTGATGGACACAGTGATGTGGATAAGGCAACCAAGTTCATTGAACAAATCCAAGAGACTCACTAGGCAGTACAGGAACAGCTGGAAAAGAGCCAAGCCAAATACAAGGCAAGGCATGACAAGCATCGAATGGAGCATAGTTTCCAAGCTGTTGATCAAGTCTGGCTATATATCAGAAAAGACAGAATGCAAGGTGAAGGTAAAAAGCTAAATCCAATAAGGTATGGAGCTTTCAAGATACTTGAGAAAATTGGTGAGAATTATTTTCGCCTTGATTTACCAGCTTACATGCACATCTACTCAGTCGTTAATGCAGACAACTTGAGACTATTTGGACCTTCATTAATTGAAGATCTCAAAGAGCAGAGTCAATTGCCTTCTATTGATGATCTGTTACCTGAATATCTCAATGAATTGCAGGAAGACACAGTTCTGGACAAGAAGGTGAGGATGACACGCAGGGGAGATGTTGAGTACCTCAGGACTGGACTCAAGGATTCAAAGCCAAGCAGTGCAAAAGGGATAGAGATTGGACAAGTGAGACAGCTATACCCTCACTTAGTCGATGCTTGAAAACCAACTTTTTGTGGTCCAAAAGCTTTTTGGGGAAGGTTGTGATCCAAATTGGATCCTTAAACACTCTTAAAGTTCCATGAACTTTGTAAAACTCATACTGAAGTTTCAAAGTATTATGGATGTAAAATCTTATCAGAAATAACCTTTGAATAATGGAAATTTGTGGTCGACACAGAACAACGAGGACCCTCGGTCAAAGTGCACAGACCGTTGGTCCATGGTGACCGTGCACTGGCACAAATTGACACACGGGAGGTCAAATCCAAAAAGAGAGGCATTTTCTGATACGTGATTAACGCTAAAGTGCTAAGGGCGTCCCTCTAAATGAAGGAAAGTCCTCAAGCACTCGGTCACGAGGAAAAGCATAAAACCATACAGAAATTGCCGATTCTGTCAGAAGGCAAGTCCCACACTAAAACTAGCAGGATATCGAAAGGGCTTCAAGTGGTAAGTGGGTGCGACTGAGTCCCACCCGATACCATACACTGGGTGACACGCGTCCAGCAGATGAGAGAGAAAACCACTCACATCGCGTGGGTAAAGGTCATGCTAATTACCCTTGGGATATGGACGAAGACCGTAGGATCTGGAGGCTCTAGATCAACGGCGGAGAAATGATCCAATGGATGACCGGATTGAACAGTGAAATAGGCTGAGTCATACAAGATTTGACGTCTGACATGACCGATGAGTTGGCAGAGGAATCAATTTCGTGGGCAATCTTGGAGCAACAGAAATATCGACTGTTCAAAGAGAACTGACACTCAGTTCATAAGAGAACAAGTAGCCACCTCTCTCCGAAGCGTTACGTAGTGATGATGATGCAGATCAGGGGAATTCCAGCGGGCAAAGGTAGGAGATCCAGAGAGCTGGGAAGCGGAAACGAATAGTCAGGGAGCAGATTGGCTTTAAGCCATGAATAGACAGAGATAGAGAGAACAAGGAAAAGAAGCAGGGAAAGAGAAGCAGAAATCCAGAGGCAAAAAAGGAGTCAACTGATAGAGAATAGAGAAGCCGAGCTGACCTGTAGAGCAAAGGCAGCATCGAGTAGACAAAGACAGAGAGAGTCCGAGAGTCTGTGAACTCCAGAGAAGGCTTGAGAGGTTCAAGAAACTCTCTTGTGTATACCTGTCAGGTATTGAGTACCATATTGGACTCATACCACTGAGACGAATTGAGGTCGAGATTCAGTAAGGGGAGTCTGTGTACTCTAGAGACTTGGGGAATCTAGGGACAATCCTACTGATCATCATCTGTTAAGTGAGACTCAAATTAATCTCCTTATTGTAAAAACTCTGCTTTAAGACACATTAGAAGGGCCACCACTGAAGGTTTGACTACGATACGTAACCCAGGAGGATTGGGTGAACTCCTTATTAAATTTTTTGTGTTTATGTGTTTGCTTACTATGTTCTCTTGTTATTTCAGTGTCTATGTATTTCACAATCTTATCAATCCGTTGCATAAAATAACCTAGGCACACCAGAGCACTTGAGTCTATAATACCTTCATTATTTCTCTGAGGTCATTTACGGGTGATTTCAGATCAGCGCTATAGGCATAGAAGGTGTGGGTTCCATCACTGATGCAATTCCATGGGCCGTGGCATCAGAGACAGCAACTTCAAAACTCATAGCTTCTGTAGGTTTAGTAGTTGTCATGTTTTCTACAAAGGCCTTTCGGAAGGTTTCAGATACATTAGGTAGCCTTGGACGCTTAAAAATCTCATCCCAATCTTCTCAATTCATAGACATACAGTGATTATTCTGGCAGCAAATTTTCTGCAACAAAAGTGTTGTAAAGCATGCCAACATGCCATATTTATAGGCAATTTCAAATTCAAATTTGATCGTCCCCTCCAAATTTCTATCATAAATGCACCTTTTGCGGCAAATTTCCAAATATTTTTGTCATAAATGTGCCTACCTACTCCTTTTAATGGGATTTTTGCCATCCAATCAGATACAGTGCACCCAACGACTATTTTTGGACCCTGCTACACGGCACCATCCTCCATGGTGTCACTCCTTCTCACACATTTCTTACTTTCGTTGCACAACACTCTTACTTTGTTTCTCCACTTTTTGGGTAGTGTAGTTTATAGTCCTGCACCTCCTTACAGATGCCTAGAGTACTAAGACTATCCTACCATCATCTAATCATTGCGTAGGGGAAGGATCCCCTTGATACAACTTCAATCGACTTCCATCGATTATTCCAGGAAATAATTCCCCATTATGCTTCGCGAGCGAAACCCCACCACCATCTGTAATTTCCTTGACTACATAGGGTCCAAACCTATGCATTTGATACTTTCCAAGAAACATCGTGAATTTTCTATCATAAAGTAGGACCAAGTCATTCACATTGAAGGTGTGCAGCTTAATATGTCGATCATGCCAGGCCTTCTTGTGCTCCTTTTGTACCTATTGGTGAGATCCTACTAGAAACCTGTCCTCTTCTAATTCCAGCAATTGCGTAAGGCACTCCTCCATAGTTTCGGAATTTTCCATATCAATCAATGTTGCAATTCAAAAATTGGGCACAATATACTCCATGGGCATCACAACCTCTATCCCATAGACCAACCTGAATGGAGTTTGGCCTATCAAATTTTTTCACGTCATCCTATATGCCCGTAGGACAACTAGTATGCATACATCCCAATCATTCCTCTTCGCATTGCAGACCTTCGTCAATGTGTTCTCCAGTATTTTATTGAATGCTTCAACCATACCATTTTCCTGAGGATGACAAGGTGTCCTCTACTGATGATATACCTGGAATTCTTTGAGCATCGTGGCAATTGTTTCATTCAGAAAATGTGTACCCAAATCACTAATCAGTATCTTAGGACACCCAAACCGAGTGAGGACATATTCAAACAGGAACTTCGCAGCTGTAGCAACACTATATTCTTTCACCGGTTGTGCTTTTTCCTATATTTCTAAATACTCAATCGCAGTAATAATATATCACACGCCCGTTTTTTCCCGTGGTGGTTTTATTGGGCCTACAAAGTCAATCACCCATTTGTCAAAGACTTGTAATGAAATTTGAGGATTTAAGGGCAATTCGTCCCTCCGCGATCGCTTCCCCTTCCTCTGACAAGCATCACATGCCCTACAATATGCCTTAGAATCCTTATGCACTATTGGCCACCATAATCCTATGGGCAGAATCTTTTGTGTGGTTGCGCTGCATGCATAGTGTCCTCCCGCTACTCCTCCATGTGCTTCGGTGAGGATGCTAGTTCCTTCAAACTCCAGAATATATCAACGTAGTATTTCATTAATGCCCATCTTATACAAGTGTCCTACGATCACAGAAAAGTTAGTTGCGCAGACCACTAATTCCTTTTTCTGCTGGGTAGAATATCCTTCGAGGGCTGTGCCAGTAGTCAAAAACTGGATTATATCAGCGAAATGATCGTCTGCGACACACATCGCAAAGAGTTGCACATTTGGAAACCCATCTTCTAGACTAGTAGGTTCTTCGCCTATCTCGATCATAAATAGATGATATGGTCCTATGTTTAATCGTCAAGGCTTCACAATTACCTCAAAATCATATTCCTCAAAAAGAAACAATCACCTACATATCTTACCCCCCAACACAGGCTTGTTGACCATGTATTTGAGAGCGAAGTGATCTGTGTACATTTTGAAATGCGTGCCTAACAGGTAATGTCGAAATTTTTGTAGCACGTAGACCATCGCCAATCCTTCGCACTCCGTAGTTGAATAGTTCTTCTCGACCTTTGACAATTTTATGCTTGCGAAGGCTATAGGATGATCAATTTCGCCTTCTCCGGGCTTGGTTAATACCACACCCAATGCAATACAGGAGGCATCTACATGTACATGAAACTCTGTCTTCCATTCTGGAAACACCAAAATGGGCGCAGTCACCATATTTTCCTTTAACACATCTAGACTGCGCTTACACTCCTCATCCCAGCTGAAAGTCGTGTCCTTCTTCAACAATTTCTCCATCGACGCAATTATATGTGCATAAGATTTTATAAACTTTCTATAGTAACCAGAGTGCCCCAATGTTGTACGCAACTTCTTTACATTCTTGGAAGCTTCTAAATTGACAATCACAACTATCTATGCATGGTCTACCATTAATCCTTGCTTGCAAACTACATGGCCTAGCAATATCCCATAAGGCACACAAAAGATACATTTATTTAGATTCAGGACAATCTGGTATCTACAAAAAGTATCCAACATAAGGCATAGACTTGCAACATGCCGCTTTACCAACCAAAGATAATCCAATCATCAAAATGCACTTCTAAGAATTTATGGATGAACCCTTTAAATGCTACAATTACAACCCTTGAGAAGGTCGCGGGTGCATTCTTCAAACAAAATGGAATTACTGTGTACTGGAAGCATCCCCACTCTCTCGTGAAGGTCATCTTACTGCAATTCTCCAGCACGATCTTAATCTAATGGTACCCTGAGAACCCATCAGTGAATGAATAAGCTTCCTACCTTTCAACATTCTCCAAAATTTCATCTGTAAACAGGGCTAGAAATGGTTCATGAACGCACACATCGTTAGGCTTTGTCAGATCCATGCATATCCTGATTTCATCTTGCTTCTTCTTTTCCTGGACAACCATAGGGCTTACCCAGTCAAACTCTTCTATTGGCTCAATGATTCCAACTTCCATCATTTTTTCCAGCTCTTTGCGCACCTTCTCCTTATACTTAGGATTTAGACAGTAAGGTATTTTTTTACGGGCTTCCCATCGGGATTTAAGGTGATGTTCATCACTCCCAGATCCCCTATTATTCCTTTCAGGTGTGAGAACTTGGTGGGAAACAAGTCTTGGTATTCGCACAACAGTTCCACCACTTTATCAACTGTATCTTCATCCTAATAATCACATATCTTTGCAAACTTAGGTTGCACGTCGGACCCAATGTTTACTTGCCTAGTCTTCAACAGTTATTTTATATCAAGGTTTGCTGCTTTGGGTCCTTCAACCTCGCGCTATCCTTCAATTTCTGGAATTTTGATCTTTCAGGGATCTTCTTTTTCTTCTTTTGCAGTCACATTGTAGCATTCCAGCGCATGGCGCATTTGGGTATTCTAGTCTAGTTGAACCCATTCTATCGGCATTTCAAGTGTTCTAAAGATAACAGCCTTAATTTCCTAGAGCACCTCATCAATGCACTCAAATCCATACTCAAAGCTAAATGTTAACAAGAAACTCTCCCTCAAGAAATTCCTTTTGGACGTCCCACGGTGTAGCTCTGTTTCGAAGTACCAATTCATTGGAATAGTATCTAAGGTGTGACAGAAGATATGCACCCATTCTGGTTGTGGCTCCTCTCCCCAAGATTTATTACACCATGCCAAATGCTCACATGGATGATCCCTTCCTCTCTATTTTTTAGTCATAGAGGTATTAGTGTATCCAAACCTTAACTTCATCATTCACTTAGATTCCTTCCAGTTAGCGAAGCTATCCTTATGCATACCCCACCAACGGTTAGGCATAGCACACAGTACCAACTCGAGTGCTTGGAAACGATGATCCTCTAGCACCTCCCTTTCAAACCTATCCAAAAATAAACTAACATCATCTAAGCCATAATAATGTGCAAGATTTATCACCTCCACAGATAAGCACCACAACAATTTTGTCATCATATTGCAACGTAGCATGGAAACGTCATGCAATCTATTATGTCAGTGTTCGAGCTATTCATATGAATTTGAGGTATAGGAGATATCTATATCCCATGCAAGTCTCCCATATGCAGTAGGATTGATCCAATCCTCGTCAAGTGCAGTAATCTTGTATATTTGACCCAAGTTATTATCCTCCACATAGTCGCAGATCGGTTCAATGTAGTGTGCTCCCTCCGTAGTATCTAGTGTTATAATAACTCGAAGTTCCTTCCTTTCAAATTTCATCTTTCGCTTCTTCAAGTTAATTACATCATCCATGTCGAAGGCCCAATCAATCCCTAATAGAATAGGGTAAGGATTTTTGTCATCCACTATTTCAATTAGCTCAAAATCATCCAGAGCACTTGATCCTTCATTGTTGACTGTTACCCCATACATGCACCCCATAGGAATGATTTTTTGTTGATTGGCCATGCGTAGCTGTATAAGAGACCATTGTAGCGCAGGCCTCCCCATCCTTTCCCATGTTTGTTTAGGAAGTATGTTTGCATCAAATCCCAGATCTAAGATGACCTAATCCATTTCATACTCTCCAATCTGTGTGGTCATCCTCATCATGTGCTCTGTCCGCTTCTTATGTTTACCCAATTTCCTCACAGTGAGTTGTTTTGAAGGAGTTTTAATTTTTCTCGTGAAATTATCAATTAGCTCCTGGAGTCCTTCTACCGCCTTCTTATCCTGCAAGAGCTTCATACAAGTTTTCATAAAAGTAGCCAATAGAGAGGGATCCATGTCCTGTATTTCAATGTTTTCAACCGATTTCTCTTAACTCCCTGTCGTAGAAGCTTTAGTAAAATTCTCCTTGGCCTCCATAAAAGTTTCTCTAGCCCGATTGAGGTCATATCCAACTTATTTTTTGGAACCCTTGCACACCCATCCTTCGGTCTCTGATTGCTTTCCTTTATCTTCTCCTATGGATATACCACTTTGTGTTACGATATTAATGCTATGATCCTCTTCTCGAGGCTCTTCCATCATAATCTGTATGTTTTGCATAGGTTTTTGCATCTTTCTCTCCTCCATCTTAGCAATCAACACTGGGCAATCTTCAATCACATGATCAAACTGTCTGCAATATTGACAAGATGGATGTGTAGCGTTTTGAGAGTCATGCGCAAAATGTCCTGCTTCATGATAGTTATAACAGATGATTTTTCCACAACCTCTACCAGCCCCTCCTCCTCTTCCTCTACTATGACCTTGAAATCCTCCACATGCTATACTCATGCCCTGATCCTAAGGCCAATTTTCTATTTTCATTCCATATGTATGGGTCCGCTCCATCATCAATTCATAGCTTCGATAGTCTCTCTCATCATTTCCAACCAATTTATAGAAAGCACAAAACAATTTTTGTGGTGTCTGAACAAACTTTTGCAAGAGGTGACAATTATCAATCGGGTGCTTCCTAGCTATTTGGTAGATAGTGCACCATAATTGTACTCACGTGCTCAGTCCCACAATTTTATCAGGATTCAGAGGCACAAGACCTACTCTAATAAAGTAATTCTGATATACAGAGCAGTGATCCTTATCATGTTCCTTGTCTTTGCATTTTATATACCAAAATTCAGTGTGCACCTCTGGCTAAGCCTCCTTCCATGTCTTCAAGCTTTGCAACTCCATGTGCAGGCTTTCCCGCTGCGACAAAATTTGTTGTAGTCCAACATTCATATCCTATACTCGCGAGGCTTCTAACCTTATTGTGATCTCCACAACCTCAGCTTGTGTTCCTATCTTCTGCTATGATAATGGTAGATTTAGATGAGGCAAAAGCGAAGCAATGTACCCATCTTTGTGTTGATCATCCGTGATATTCATATTATCTTGTCTAATCAGGCATTTTAGCCTCTGATCGAAATCCCATGAGGACACATTTACCCTCTATTGTGTTTCCTTAAACTCGGTTACAGACTACACCTGAGACTTAGGCTTCTTAAACTCACTATTCAATGCCTAGTAAGTCTCTGCCATCATCGCTCCAGGTCTATCTGTATAGAACTTGATGTTTCAAGTCAATGCTTTTTACTGCAGCGCTGTGACCAGTGGCACTTTCTTCGTATTATCATCTGTAATCCTTTGCGTTTTACATACATAATTTGTGAAAAACAAAACTGTTCGGGGGTCTTCTCTTCCCACCCCTTTGAAGATCGACATCTTCATTGCGTTTGCCATGTTGAATGGTTGATGCAGAGGTGGAGGTGGAGGTGGAGTGGATGGGTGATGTATACTCGGGATACCCTGACTCACTATCTGCAATTTTCTTCATGGTGTACTCATAATAGTTCCTTCATCGTTGCTAGAAGAGGATCCTACCAAAGGATTGTATTCAGAGCCTGATTCTTCATTCCTTCTGAAGGGTTTTTCGCTTCCCGTAGTCCCAAACATCAAGGTAATGGCATAACCCTTTTTTCACACGACAACATCTTAATCCAATTATTCAGAGATTTTATATAATTACCTCACGGTCCCTTGAAGATCCTGCCCTATGCTTTGCTATAACTAATGGTTGTATCAATCATGCGCTCAGTGATAAATAATCCTAATATATGATCAATCCAATGATCAATGACTTGTGCGACGTTATTTTATGAAGCTTCGAGGTGTTTTACCAGCTCTGGGTTCCACACAATAGGGTTGTCAAGCCTCCATTTACCCTGACCATCCATTAATCTAGATAGCCACTTATGCAATTCGAAAGGGAAGAAACAGAAAAAGGCTTTGATTTCGTTTGTGTATAGATATATATTTAACTATTGTCCCTTGGATAACTGCGGGTTTTTGTTCTCCTGAGCTGCAAACACGTGCAACTTTTGATCGAGCCACTTCTCGATTTCTTTCTTAGTAGGGAACCACTTATTCGACATCACACATTCCTCAGATAGATCTCAGTCCTGGTAATAGAAACATTTGTTGGCTTGATGTGGCATGACCCAGGTTTAGCGTTATCTGCACCAACCAAAAAAACCAAAACTGCTGGCCCTTTTGGAAACAACTTGCGTAGCACATGATTTTGTCTCCGCGGAAGCAATATTGGGGGATGCTAGAACCAGGTTTTTGCATCTAGAGGTTGTGTGATGGTTTCCTGAAGTTCTTATGGCTTAGATCTACCTTCACTCAGTTCTAATCCTTTCGAATAGATAACTACTGCAAATCTCTCTAAATGACTTCGAGATCTTTGCGAAGGTACTTAATTGTAATTATCATGCATAAGCATTACAGATCAACCACTTTCACATAGTAAACAAGCATTAATTCATATAAAATATATTATAGAGTGAAGATACATGAACTTAGCATAAGTAAATAATAAGAAACAGATGCATCAATTTCGACACAAAACAATCTTTATTAAGTATAAGCATTCAATTACAAACTTATTATCCTTGTGCACTCAGCTGCAAGGGCCCGCACACTCAGCCTGCAGACTTACCAAGGTCTTCATGTACTCAGCTGCAGGAGCCTTCCCCTTTCGCCTAAGTACAGGAAACAAACTTTTCTTGTCTTAGTACCTTGCCCTTACAATGATTCTTTTCAAAAAGTTACTTCTAAGACTCCCTATGACTCATCTATATATAGCATTTTCTTTACAATACCATGGTCCACGGACCATGGGCGGGTCTCAAAACAACTCTATCACCTACCAAACTAAGAGACTAAATCCCCTTTAACTTCTACTAGCTTCATGCTCCGCTTCCACATTTCATGGAGACTTTACATTTGCTACAAAAAGATATTACAAAATTTTCTCAAAATTGACTCAAAACTTGACTTAATTGACCCTAGGGATCCCTTCCCAACACACTTCCTTAAGGTGACCTAGGAGGTTGAATCATATTGTAGTAGCCTCTCATCACATGTTTGCCCCAACGGACTAGTTAACTTGGGTAAATGTAGGAGGAGGGTGTTATAGAGTGGTATCGGAGCATGGTTCACCCCTTGGACTAGATGGGCAATGTGTGTTGGTCATTCATTCATGTCAATTGGATATGTGTTACTTATACTTGTGGTCTATGTTCTTGTTGCATATAGATGGTGCTGGTGATGGTTCAAGTGATATCGCCATGGGAAAGTGGATAGTGTGTTGTTGGATGTGTTTATCATGAGTATAGGTCAGTTATGCACTACTTACGCATGTCTGTGTTTGTATGTCTCGTGTATGCATGCATTCCATCCATATGTTGATTATGCATAAATTGATATGGGTGTAGTTTTCAAGCATGAGGTCATGATGTGTGGTTGACATGGTCATGCATTGATGACTAGACTATGGTTAGGATGATATCTATATGTTGTTTTGATTATGTTTATACATGTATTGTGCTAATATGGTTGATCTTGCATATGAGATGTCCCCCCCAAAATATACAGAGGTATGTTGATTATATTTATATTTTGGTTTAGCTGACATGGTATGCTTCGCAGGAAGAAAACAACATAGATGACTAGCAATATGGTAAACTATATTATACGAGACTATCCCTATGGATCATATGAGTAGTGTGGTGTTGGGAATTGTTCTGAATTTACAAACACGTTGAGAATATTGAAGGAAGAATTAAGGAGTTGAAAGGCAAATAATCATAGAATTATGCAGGCACATGAGAAACAAGTAGAAATGAATGCAGTAATCCTTCAGATTTTTTCAGACTTGTAGAGGTAGAGGTCAGACTTGCAAAGGCAGAGACCAATTTGGATCAACCATTGATAGGAGAATAGGACTAATGAGGCATATGGCAGTAGATATCATGGTGGTCACAGGTAAGATAGGGATGAAACAGTTAGAGATGGTAGGTTATTGGATACTCTGGATCGTAGAGGTGATGGACATAGGTAATATTCTAGTTCTTGTTTTGACAGGAACTATGATCATTACCGTTATCATTTGTATAGAAGGCATGAAAGGGGATATTTGTCAGATGAGTTTAAGAAAGCTAAGTCACCTACCTTTGATGGAGAATTGAGGAAGTTGAAGGATGTAGAAGCTTGGTTAATTGGGATGAAGAATTTGTTTGAGTTTCATAATTACATAAATAATATGAAGGTTAGAGTAACTATCTTCAACCTAAAAGGTAAATCAAACATTTGGTGGGAATATGTGAAGCGAGTCAGATACATTAGGACAGAAGAGTTGAGTTGGCATGAATTCAAGAGAATTTTCAGGAAGAAGTACTTGTTGGAGAGGTAGTACGACAAAAAAGCCAAGGAATTCTATGAGCTAAAAATGGGATCGATAATTGATGAAGAGTATACAACCAAGTTCTTGGATCTATTGAGGTATGTACTGTATCTTAAAGATGAAAAGGCTAAAGTTCAGAGATTTGTCAGTGGATTTCCATTAGCATTTAGAAATCTGATTGAGTATGATGAGCCTCAATCACTTGAGGAGGTTATTGGAAAACTAAAGAATTTTTATGAGCAATCAAAGTGTAAGATTGAATCTCAGCAAGGATGGAAAGGGAAAGATAAAGGTAAAGGTAAATGGAAGCCGAAGAGAATAAGGCCACAGAATGCAGAAGCGAAAGAGAATGTTGCACCATACAAGAAGTTCAACGTAGCTAGACAAGGACATGGGTCACAACAAAATAATAGAGGTGATGGCATCAAATTGTTGGTGATCTAGGTGGCTCTAGAAAGACTCAAAAATCAAGGCTTCAACTCTTAGTGAAACCAAGTCCAAGTCATAGATATTGTCATTCTGTCTCTGTTAGCACAAACGACACTCAAAATCTAAGTCCGTATGACCAACTTATCTTCGTCAGAAGTTTGAAAAGTTACATAAGAAAATGGGACCCACTAGGCATACATGGCAGTTGGCTATCCAATTGGGTAATGGCATGTGGCATTTTAGTATTGGTCTCATAGCCCTACACAAGAGAAAAAAATATATATTAAAATGCCCACCCATAGAAAAAGAAAAAAAAATTATTTAAAAATAATATAATATGGTTATTAAATAAATAACCATATAACAAAAAAAAACATTTTATAATATATAAAACAAAATGGTTATATTTAAACAAAAAAATATTATTAAAATTCCATTTGAAAAAAAAAACAACTAATCCATTTGTTTTCGTATAGATTGTTATAACCATATGAAAGTATGGTGAAAAGGGTTATGAATGGGATATGGGTTATAATCATATGTAAGTATCCCAACCCTATATGGTTGTGGTCAACAGATGGACATATCAGTGGTGGTATAAAATGTAACTTATGGTTATATTATAAACGAACACATTTGTGGTGGAAATTTAGAAAAAAACATTATTTTTTGTATTTTATATATTAATGGGCTGCCAACAGGTTATGAAGTTGCAACCCTCATGGAGTGAAACACCTATCCATAGGATTGCCAACTAACATGCCACCTAGCATGGTTTTGAAAAATCTGCTAACAAATTCATTCAAAATCTAAAGTTTTCCATTCGATGGGACAAAATAGAGGACATAGGCAGAATCGAGAATCAACGGAGGAGCAGAGGTCATATGAAAACTAGAGCCGAGGAAGAATAGTACTACATGTATTTTGATATACATTCTCATGGAATATTTGTAGGAATATTCTTTGATTCTTGAAGAATCTTTAGATTCCCTTGGAGCCAAAATTTCACAATTCCAGATTCATGCCAAGTTTATACTTAAACAAGCCAAAATTTCACCAGGAGTCCAATGGCATGATCAGTTTTTTGATATGAGCAATGGAATTCTAGTTAAATTGTAGAGAATAATATTTGTGGAATCATGAGGAATCTAAAATATTCCTGGAGGGCTGAATTTTGACAGTTTTAGAACCAAGCTGACTTTATTGTGAGGCCAGGATGTAATTCCTAAAATGAATTGTGATTTTTCATTAAGGTTGATCATAGATGTATAAATGGAGGGAGAGACTCTTGGGCTTCATCTCTGAGTGTATCTTTATATTCCAACTCTTCTTATTTTCAATTTACATTATTTTACACATATTCACCTAATCCCAATGACTAGGTGTCAACATTTCCCCCCTTAATCTGAAGAGATGTTGGTGAGTCCAAGCATTATTCTGAATCTTTCAAACTTTTATCTTCCAAGTGATTTGGTGAAGATGTCTTCAATCTATTCATTTTTGGAACAATGGCATAGATGGATTGTCTTGGCCTCAACATGATGTCGAATCAGATGGTATTTTGTATTGATGTGCTTCGTTTGATCATGGAACTTTGTGTTGTTGGCCAACTTTATTACAGAAGTATTGTAAATCATGAGTAGAGTTGAATACACTTGTTTCACCTACAAATATTCTAGATTTTTCACGAGCCACACAATTTCATTTGTTTCTTCAACTGCTACCACATATTTTTCCTTTGTTGTGGAATCTGTTGGAACTGATTATTTGCATGACCTCCAGGAGACAGCTCCTGATCCAAGACTCATATCATAACTTGAAGTAGATAGCCCAGTTTCTTTATCTCCATCAAAGTTCGAATCAAAGTATCCAATAAAGATGAAGTTGCCCACCTATGTATACCTAAGTCCAAAGCCTTGAGTTCCCTTCAAGTACTTTAGAACTCTTTTTGTAGGAGACCAATGTCCCTCACAAGGCTTTTGCATAAACTTGAAGAGGATTCCAAAAAAAATGAAATGTCTGGTCTAGTAGTAGTCAAGTAGTTAAGACTTCTTACAAGTTGTCTAGACTTTGTTATATCATCTTTTCCTTTAGTGGATGTGAGATTTAAGTTCTATTCCATTGGAGTAGTCAAAGGATTGCACTCGGCCATGTCAAACTTGTTCAACAGAACTCCAATGTACTTCTTCTAAGAGAGGAATATAAACTACGGATCTTGAGTTACTTCAATACCATGATAGTAGTGAACATACCCCAAGTCTGTCATTTCAAAACCTTTCCTCAATTCCTTCTTTATGGATGAAATATAGTTGTCATTGTTCCTTGTCATCAAAATATCATCTACATATACCACAAGATATAAAATTATTTTTCCAACTTTCTTGACAAACAAAGTTGCAACATCAAGATCATAATGTTTGAAGTTGAGTGTTAGAAGATGCTCAGTTAACTTCTCGTACCAGAATCGTGGTTCTTTCTTGAGGTGATTGTAGGCTTTTACAAGCTTGCATACTTTATGTTCTTGACCCTTCAGAACAAATCCTTCTAGTTGGGACATAAAAGCATTCTCTTTTAGATCTCCATTCAAGAATGCAGTTTTTACACCCATTTGATGAACTTTCCAACCGTTCTGAGCTTCCAAGGCAGAGAGCATCTGGATGGTAGCCCATTTTGTTGTGGGGGGGGGGGGGGGCGAAGTATCCTCATAGTCGACCCCTTTCTTATGTGTGAAACCTTTTGCCACAAGCATGGATTTGTGCTTGTCAAGTGAACCATCAACTTTATACTTGTTCTTGTAGACCCACTTGCAGCCTATTGGTTTGGTTCCCAATTGAGGATCAACCATCTTCCAAGTTTCATTCTTTATCAAGGCATCATACTCTTTCTGTATCACTTCTATCCATTGATCATGAGAAGAGGCTTCTTTGATGTACGTTGGTTCAAAATATGAAGACTAATTCAGTTCATAAGTATAAGAAACATCCATATCAATAGGTGAATCATAATTATCTACACCACCTCCAATCTATCTGGTTGAACTTCTTGTTCCTATATTTCCAACCTGATTAGGATGAACACTTTCAAGTGTCTTTGTCATCCATTTTGGAGGACCTTTCTGAGATGGCCCAAGTTTCTCAGATGACTGAGTTGGTACTAAATCAAGATTGAGTATCCCAATTCTGTCAATCAGATCACTCAAAGTGTCATCAGTGGTTGGAGATTCATGTGGGGGTGAGAGTGCTTCAAAATAAGTTTCCACAAATTGATCTAGTATAGGAATCCCCCCTTCAAGATGTGGAACCTCATTATCAAATTCTTGAAAAGAATTTCCATGTAGGAATATATCCAACCGATCAAGCTACCGCTCAACAACATTTCCAGCCTTGGAATATTCAAGAAAAATGACATCTCTAGACACTACAAATGTCTTATTAACTTCATCATAGAGATGGTATGCTTTGGAGGTATTTGAATAGCCTAAGAAGATATACTTACGACTCCTTGCACCAAGTTTTTTCCTTTGCTCCTTAGGTATCAAGGCATAATAGGTGGAACCAAAGACCTTGAGATGATTTACCAAAGGAATGTGGTTGTACCACATTTCGTGAGGATTCTTGTTTCTAATAGAATTATGTGGACACCTATTCTTTATATACATAGCACATAGAACTGAATCATCCTAGAACATCAATTTAACATTCTTGAAAAACATCATGGAACATACCATAATTAAGATTGTCATGTTCATTCTTTCAGCTACTCCGTTCTGTTGAGGATTATAAGGCACACTTATTTGATGTTTGATCCCATGCTGGTAAAGATAGTTTTCAAATTCATTTGGAGTGTATTATTTTCCATTATCAGTGCGAATAGAGCCAATATGAGATTTTGCATCATTTTCAATCCATGTGTGAAAGTTCTTGAATGTTTGAAAAGCATCAGATTTGTTATTCAATAAATAAACCCAGTGCATTCCGGTGTAGTCATCAATAAATGTCATCATATATGTATTTCCATTTACAGAATGAATAGGAATTGGACCGCATAAATTTGAATGAATAGGTTCAAGTTTTCTATGTGCTCTGGAATGTGAATCATGAAAATAATGTTTGATGTGGTTTTCTAAGATACAAGAATCACATTACTTAAGTTTCCTAGGAATTGTAGGCAAACCAGTAACACCAGTTCTGTTCAACATACGAAGGTTGTCATAATTCAAGTGCCCACATCTAGCATGCCATAAAATACTTGATGGAAACGTACCTTCATCATAATGAGAACTGCATGAAAATTTTTGTTCCTGGGAAGAGGTACCTTGCAACTTCAGAAGCCTTTCTTCTTCTATCCCCATCATGAAAAGTGAGTGATATGCTGCTTTTTTTACCTCAGTATTTCCATCAAACATATGAATGGAGTGTCCTTGATGGTGGATGTGGACCAAAGATAGAATTTTTTTCCTCAACCCCAGGAGATATAGAACATCATGCAGAAGAAATTCTAGAAGACCAAGAAGTTTGTGCCTGATTGTGCCAAACCTTGATGGCCTGAGTTTTGACTTGTCTGCAAAGTATACTGCTCCATCAACATTGTCAGCAAATTAATCAAAAAACTATCTTCTAATATTCATGTGGAAAGTTTCCCTTGAATCAAGAGACCAATCATTTTTCCAAGAATCAAATGAAGCATTAAGTCTTCAGTTACTCCAATATCACAATGTGCCACAATGTAGTGAGCAGATTCGCGTGCTTTACCTTTCCCTTTGTCAATGGTTTTACCTGTGGGTTTGTTTCTTTCCTGCTCAATTCTCTCCCAAGGCAAGTGACATGTGGATGCATCAGGTCCATCTCTATTACAACGTATGCAATGAAGACCAGGCTTTTCTCCTTGGAACTGTCTGCCCCCCACCTTTAAAATTCGTTCTTCCTCTTCCTCTTTGACATTCAACAATACATATTGATGAATGCATTTAAAAAAGAAATGTACCCTACTGGAAATATACTGTAAAACACATCTCCCTTTTGGTGGAAAAAAATGCACTTTTGTGGTATATATATATATATATATATATATATATATATATATATATATATATATATATATATATATATATATATATATATACAAAAATAAAATTATGGTTTATATATGATAGAAGTATAATTTGGGGGAGGTGTATATGGGAATGGTGTATATGGGGGAGGTATTATTTGGGGGCGTTAAAAAAGGGGATAGGGACACCGCTTATATGGTAGGTCATATGCTATATTATAGGAGTATATAATGCATATTTTGGAGAAGGAGCGGTGTGATACTGGCTCGATTTTTAATACTGCGACGAGGGGAGGACCGATGGTATGTTGAAATGGGATGAATAATAACTACACAGTAATATTGTCAACATGATATTGGTGGTATGGCGGAGGAATATGTCGGATTATATGGGAGTGGTATGGGGATATATCCACCAACTTTATATATGAGTGTGGTTATATAATAAATATTGGGAGTGGATTGTGAACCTATTACAGTGGTTATATGTTATATACCTAGGGGGCTTGTGGAGTGTTCTCCTTCCTTAAGGAGTGAATGTATGGTGTTGCCCTACCATAAGGGTTTTGATAATAAAGAAGCATTTCTATCTATATTCAATCTTATTATTGGGTTTATTTCTATTTTCATATATCTTTTGGATCAGATCTACAACAAGTGGTATCAGGGCACTTTCTTGGGCAAACCGTGGAGAATTTTTTTTTTGCAGGGATTTTTGGGTGGCGAAATTGCAGATCAGATCTGTACGTTTTGGTGCTATATCTGTAGAATCTAATTACAGATCTGTATTCCTTGTGAAAAAATACCCAAATTCAAAAAAAAAATCAGTTGAATCGGAGTCCGGATGAAGGAGATATCGCTGATTTAAAAATCAGTGGGGTTGCAGATAATTTTCAGGACAGCGAGTTTTCGGCGCAGATCTAGAAGCCTTGGGGCTATATCTGCAAGATCTAATTGTAGATCTGGAATCTTTGTGAAAAAACACATGATTTCAAAAAAAAAAATCAGTCGAATCGGAGTCCGGATGAGGGAGATATCGCTGAATTAAAATCAGCGCTTTTTGCAGAAATTTTGGGTGACGGCGGGAGAGTAGCAGCGCAGATCTGAAACTTCAAGTGCCTGGATCAAGATTTCTACTACATAGGTAGATGCAGAGTGGTTGTTCCATTTCTAAAAATAGGTTATAATAGAGATTCTGAGCAATATTGACGGATCTGTGACCATTTCAATTTTTCACCAATATTTTTGTGATGGCGGGCCTAGATCGGAGTTCGAGGGACTTGTATAAAATTGACGGTTCTCACACGTCAATATGGATAGCACTAATGGAGCAGTATTTCAGATTGAATCATATCCTAGATGATTGGACTAAGCTTATGGAGGGGACCAGGTACCTGGACAATGAACGATGGCAATGGGCGGAATGGCATCAGCGTTGCAATGGACCTTTTCAGAATTGGGATGCCTTCAAAAAAGCTCTTATAGAGTGCTTTGACCGTAAAACAAAAATTAACCGTAAATCAAATCTTGTGGATAATCACACACAGACAGACACACAGCCTAGAAAAGATTTTATTTTTACAGAAAAGAAGGAAACCAAGGAACCTAAAGGGTTATTTCCTACTGGTATATCCTTATTATAGATTCATGGATTGATTCAGAAAGAGAAGATCATTGTTTCTATCAATCCTAGTTGTAAACATAATTATATCAGTGTTAATTTGGCGAAAAAATTGCAAGTCCCAGCAAAACAAATTGAACATACACAGGTTGATAATGAGGATGTTCAAGTGTACAAGGATTTGAAGATTTCTATGGATAAATATGTGTTGCATGGTGATTTTTATGCCTCAGAGATGGATAATATGGATGTTGTTTTGGGATATCCTTGGATGGAATCCATGGGTACTATCAATATTAATGTGCAGAAGAAATTCCTGAAGCTATGGTATAAAAAGAAGAAAATTACATTACAGGATATTTCCATCCATAAACAGGTAGAGCACATGGAGGCGGAAGCAGAAGATGTTCAAGGGACTAACATATCAGATGATGAGCCTTTGATGATCGACAATAAAACACAAACAGAGGCTGCAGAAGAAAAGGTTACAGGTAATGATACATCAGAGGAGGGCTTAGTGGTTGAAGTCATATTGAAAAAGAAGACACCACAACAGGCACCACAGCAGGGTGCAGTCAAGCAAAAGCCATCGTGGGTTAAAACTTCAACATATCATCACCCACATCACCCCGCAAGACAACCATCATGGAAACCAAGTAGTCACATGATGGATAGAAAGGAGAGACGATCCACCTACTACACATCAACACAGAAGAGCTGCCACGGTCAACTTCCATCTCAAGCGAGCGAGGCACCAGCGAGATCGAGGGTTCAACTTTCTCTTGGATGGCTAGATGCACGTGCATGGTATCAGTGGACTACTCTTTTGAGTAGATCTTATTATTTGTGTTCTTCCCATGTTTCGGGGATGAAACATGCTTAGGGGGGTGGAATGTTATATACCTAGGGGGGATAATATGGGGTACCAAGGGAAGTACCCAAGGTAATAATGTAATAATGGGATGGGCCATAGTAATAAATAAGGTGGTTAACCCATGTCATGTAAGGGACCACAAGTAGTTAATAATAATGTAATGGGCCCATGGTATTAGTTAATGGTATGAGGAAACCATGGTAATGATGCATGGTATTGTATGTATGAGGCCTATATAGAGGCTAGAGACTCCACACGGATGGATAGGAAGTGAAGTATTATTGTATGAACAGGCATATGGCTTGTGGAGTGCTCTCCTTCCTTAAGGAGTGAATGTATGGTGTTGCCCTACCTTAAGGGTTTGATCAATAAAGTGAATCATTTCTATCTATATTCAAATCTTGTTATTTCTTGGGTTTATTTTTGTTATCATATATCTTTTGGATCAGATCTACAACATTATACCATAGGAGGGAGACTATTGGTATGGCGTTATACATTATACAATGGGCATGCCAATGTGGAGGTGAGGCAGAGTCAACATATGGGGTGGAAGAGGATAGTGGTATGCAGGACCGGTGGCAAAGGACTGTGGTATATGTGACATTAGTGTTATATTATACGAACCGGAGGGAGGTATGGTGGGGTTATACTACAATTATATATCAAAAGCCACAATGTTATAGACTGGGAGTTGGATATATATTTGAAAATTAGTGGTAGGGGAGCGTGGTGGTAGGATATATGACTGTGTGTATATATATATATATATATATATATATATATATATATATATATATATTTATATATATATACAAAAATAAAATTATGGTTTATATATGACAGAAGTATCATTTGGGGGAGGTGGTATATGGGGGAGGTGTATATGGGAATGGTGTATATGGGGGAGGTATTATTTGGGGGCGTTAAAAAAGGGGATAGGGGCACCACTCATATGGTGGGTAATATGATATATTATAGGAGTATATAATGCATATTTTGGAGAAGGAGCGGTGTGATACTGGCTCGATTTTTAATACTGCGACGAGGGGAGGACCGATGGTATGTTGAAATGGGATGAATAATAACTACACAGTAATATTGTCAACATGATATTGGTGGTATGGCGGAGGAATATGTTGGATTATATGGGAGTGGTATGGGGATATATACACCAACTTTATATATGAGTGTGGTTATATAATAAATATTGGGAGTGGATTGTGAACCTATTACAGAGGTTATACCATAGGAGGGAGACTATTGGTATGGCGTTATACATTATACAATGGGCATGCCAATGTGGAGGTGAGGCAGAGTCAACATATGGGGTGGAAGAGGATTGTGGTATGCAGGATCGGTGGCAAAGGACTATGGTATGTGTGACGTTAGTGTTATATTATACGAATCGGAGGGAGGTATGGTGGGGTTATACCACAATTATATATCAAAAGTCACAATGTTATAGACTCGGAATTGGATATATGTTTGAAAATTAGTGATAGGGGAGCGTGGATGTAGGATATATGACTGTGATAGAGGTTATATGAAGGATTGTTAAACAATGAGTGGTGGACCAGGCGCAACATAACCACAATGGTAATTGTCAGCAGGGAGGAGCGATACCGCAACAGTTTGGTGGATAGTCCCTTGAGATACGAATGAAGAGCGATGATGGCAGTGCGAATACGCCACCACAGTCATGATAATCACAAGAAAAATATAGAGGAGGTATTATATAATAGTGTGAGGAGGTATTAAAAAATTTAATATAGAGTACATGACCAGATTTAACAAACGATGACAGAGATCACACCAGATTTTAAAAAATCAGCACACACATGAATCACATCTTTAATAAAACTTCAATGTACTTTACTCAATTCATTCTCTGGAGATTGATATAATGTAGAATCGTTTGGTCTTATACCAAACACAGAGCATACTCCATCCATGCTCACCGCACCAAAATTCAATCCTTCACAACTTCCAATCCTTCCTCTATTCCACGTAAAGATTGGAGCAATGGAAGAGGTGTCATTTCTATAAAATATGTAGAACATAGGCAGGAGGGAGTTACAAGGGAAGAAAGGGAAGCCAAAAATGGAGCTAGCTCTGATACCATGTTAGGCCAGGATGTAACTCCTCAAATGAATTGTGATTGTGCATTAAGGTTGATCATATATATATATATACATGGAGGGAGAAAATCTTGGGCTTTATCTCCCAGTGTCTCTTCATATTCCAACTCTTATTATTTTCTATTTACATTATTTTACACATATTCACCCAATCCAAATGATTATGTGTCACCATTTATACTCAAATTACTTAGTTTTATGAAAGGAGCGTTGTGGTGAAGTCAAATTTGTCATTTGAACAACATAACTCTAGTCAACTAGCGAGAAGGAATATTTGAGATTCCCAAGGGTCTAGATTTCGTCTTTCTCAGAATGGGGTCAAGTTTACAGTCATTCGACATGAGTTGATGCCACAAATTCAATGGTACATTCCTTTTCTTCAGCAAAACTATGCATTTTTTGGCCATCTCTAGAAAAGGAGGTTTAAGGTGCCTTTTGTACATGCATGTAATTTTATTTTTGTTGAAGATTAATGAAATTGGCCTCCACACTTTGAGAAGAGCCCAGAGACATAGCCCACACTAGGTGAAATATGTTATCAACCTATTGTGCTTTGTTCCTCATGATTGGATTTCATTTTCTGTTTATGTTATGTGTATGCATTGTATGGTTACATGCTCTTTTATATTCAATTTTGAATGCATCAATGAAGTAAAAATATCTGGATCAAATATGGTATCCGAGCGAAACTTATTTTTATGTGAATTGTAAGTGTATGATAACTAGGGGAAATATCCAAAGAGGTGAAGGAAAACTTAAGTCTTTTGATCCAGAAGTGGGGCATGTAGCATGAAGAAGGAAAATGGCAGATGAAGATGCTTTCTTAGAGGAAGAGTGAAACTATCACAAGGCCTTCTATGCCATGGCTGAAAAAGCAGACAAATTGTATGCAGATATGAGACTACAATGAAGCAATAAAAGAAAGAACCAGAAAGAGCCCCCTCCCTCTTATCCTCCAGTGAAAGTTCTTCTTCTTCCTCTTCTCGTTATTCTAACATGCATCACGAGAATGCATTTAAAAAGCCATTTTTAAGTTAGATGTCAAGTTTGATTTGCCCACATTTAGTGGATAATCTAATGCAAAAAAGCTAGATAAATGGATCATACAAGTTGAAGTGTATTATCACATACAATGAATCAAAGAGGATGAAGCCAAGATCTAGATAGCATCCCTTCGATTGAGTGGCACTAATCTCATCTAGTGGGAAAACAAACTGAAAAAGGGTGGTAAGAGTAGTCATAAACTTCTTTCATCTTGGTTTGAGTTCATTTCTTCTTTAAGACGATAATTTTACCCATTGGTTTATAGACAGAAGTCCATAATGGAATGGAAATATTTGAAACAATGTAAAGGTCAAATTGTTTAGAATTTTGCAGAGGAGTTTAGGAAACAAGAATTAGCATTGAATTTTCCACTGGACACTTCTAAGACGTTGATGAAATATATTGACTCCTTTCATAATTATTTGCGACTTTCGTTTTTATTATTTGAACCTAAAACTCATGATGAACCTAGTGTTAAAGTTGTACATCTTTAAAGCGGGGGGAAGCATGAGAAAAAAGACTGCCCTAAGAGGACAACAACAACAAAGATAAAGGAAGAAAATCCCTCTTTCACTTATTGTGAGAAAGAAGGACATGATGAGGAGCATTGCTGGAAATTGCATCCAGAATTGAGGCCAAAGAGGAACAACAGAAAAGAGAAGGAGAAGACAGTTGCAACTATGCAACAAGACAAAGAATCTAAATCAAAGTATGATGAGAAGATCGTAGATGCAAGATTTGTAGTTTTTGGACCAATTGACCCAGGATTGGACTAAGGTGATGAAATGAAGATTACAACTCTTGGGATTGCAAAAGGTGGACCTATTGACTTGGGTTCTGATTCAAGCGATGAGACAAATATTTCAGTAGACATGGTGCCAAAGGTGAGAAGGGAACTAAAGAAGGCAGGGCTCCAAGAACTTGAAGATATCAACCAAAGAATTCAATCAAATAATGCTAAACAAAATGGACTCCTACAAGAACCAGAGAAGGAGAAACAAAGGTTCCAGCATCAGCTACAAGCCAAGGAAGAGACCTTGGAAAAGTTGGAGCATAATAAGCCTGCGGTAAAAAGTGATTCTTAAATTTCATGTTCTTTTTATGATGATGATTTTGATGCATTTGAGAAACATACTACAAGAATTGGATCAAATTTGTTGAGGAAGATGGGTTATCAAGGGAAAGGCCTCAACATTAATGGCCCCGACATTATGAATCCCATCAAAGTGGAGGAATTGCCTCATTATGAAAGACTTGGGTATGTAGAGAGATTGGAGAATGCTCAAAGACAATCAGTAACCAACCAACGAGAGATGATGGGAGAAAGTCATCACATTCCAGTGATAGTGAGGATTCTATGGGCTCTTATCAAAGGCACACCAAAAGTAAGCATTCCAAGATGATCCAGAAAGTTTGGAGGAGAAAAAATCATTGTAGTCACTGCAATGACGACACCACAGATCCATGTGTCAGATACTTGATGCCCAGAAAGCACCTATGAAGGAACCAACTGGTGAATATTTTTAACAAGAAAATCTGCCACAGGGGGATGACTCATTCACTTTGTTGAGTAAGAGATGGTTTTACTATATATAGTAGCTTGTCATGGCCGCATTTTGTAAATCATGTTTTGCGATATAATTGTAAAGGGGATGATGTGTTTTCCATCGCTTATTAAAACAACGATGATTTTTTTGGCCTTTTTGTTGATAACTAGGGTTTCTATTATGTTGTAAACTTGGCCAAAGAGTGTGTGTTGTAAACTCTTGGAAAGTATGGGGTTGTTTGAGTCATGTGTGGTCTTGTATGTAATTTGTAAAGAATGTACCATAGGTTCACTTGTAAAGTAGATGTTGAAAGAGTGGCTTGAAAAAGGAACATGCAGATGTCGATTATGTTCATGCTTTTGGAGGACCAAAAGCTCCTTAGATGGGAGGAATGATCTAGGTGTTTCTAGAAAGGCTAAAAAATCAAAGTCTTCAAATCTTAGTGAAACCAAGTGCAAGTCATAGATCTTTTCATTCTGTCTCTAGTGGCGCAAACGAGACTCAAATCTGAGTCTGTATGACCAACTTATCATCGTTAGAAATTTACAAAGTTATAAAGGAAAATGAGACCCACCAAGTATACATGGCAGCTAGCTAGACAATTGGCTAATGACACATGGAATTATAGTATTGGTTTCATACCGCTGCACAAGAGACAAAAGAAAAGATATTAAAATCCCCACCCATTAAAAAAAAAAAACAATTTTTTTTAAAAGTAATATAATATGGTTATTAAATAAATAACCATATAACAAAAACAAATCATTTTATAATATATAAAATTAAATGGTTATATTTAAACAAAAGATAATATTAAAATTCCATTTGAAAAAAAAAAACACCAACGAATCCATATGTGTCATATAGGTTGTTATAATGATATGAAAGTATGTTTAAAAAGGTTATGAATTGGATATGGTTTATAACCATATATAAATAGCCCAGTCCTATATGGTTGTGGTCAATGGATGGGCATACCCGCTGTGGTATAAAATACAACTTAGGGTTTTATTATAAACGAACACATTTCTGGCGGATTTTATTTTTTTGTATTTTATATATTAATGGGCTTCCAACACATTTTGAAGTTGCGACCCTTGCGGAGTTAATGACCTAACCATGGACCTGCCAACTAGCATGCCAACGGGTACAGTTTTGAAAAAGCCGTCTAAATTTTTCCATTCGATGGGACAGAATAGAGGACAAAGAGTGTCAAACCGAGGTGAAACGAAAAATCAACGTAGGAGTAGAGGACACACAGAACCTAGAGCCAAGGAGGAACCATGTTGCATGAATGTGAAGACAAATTCTTAGAGAATATTTACAGGAATATTCTTTGATGCTTGAAGAATCTTTAGATTTCCTTGGAGCAAAAAATTTACAGTGCTAGATTCATGCCATGTTTATACTCAAACGAACCAGAATTTCGCCAAGTGTTTGATGGAGCGATTGGTTTTTTCATCTGAGCAGTAGAATTCCAGTTAACTTGTTGAAAAGAATCTCTATGGAATCATGAGGAATCTAAAATATTCCTTGAGGGTGGAATTTTGACAGTTTCAGAACCAGGCTGACTTTATACTCAAATTACATAGTTTTCTGCAAGGAGCACAATGGTGAAGTAAGAATTTTCATATGAGCAGCAAAACTCCAGTCAACCAACGAAAAGGAATCTTTAGGGAATCTTTGAGATTCTTGAGGGTCTAGATTTTGAATTTCTCATAAAGGGGTTGAATTTATAGTCATTTGACATGATTTCATGCCACGAATTCAACGATGCAGTGCATTTATTCAGTAGAGCTATGTTTTTTCTGGCCATCCCTAGAAATGGAGGTATAAGGTACCTTTTGTACATGCATGTAATTTGATTTTTGCTAAATATTAATGAAAGCGATCTCCCCAATTTGAGAAGAGCCCAGAGAGGTAGCTCACATAGATGAACTCCATTATCAACCTGTTGTTATTTGTTCCTCATGATTTCCTGTCATTTTTTGTTTATGTTATGTGTATGCATTGTATGGTTACATGCTCTTTTATTTGCGATTATGAATGCATAAATGAAGTAAAAATATTAGGATTAGTTGGAGTCTTAGATATGTGGTAAAGAGAATCTCAAGAGATATTGTCTGCAGTATTAGGGTGGTAGGCCTCAGATTTGCAATGCACAAGAGATGTAGACTGTTGGGGATGTGGGGCAGAGCATTCATCGTATCTATGCAAGACTAGATAATAGGCAGGCAGATCACGAGGCATCTATCATTGAAATGGATGGTAAAATTTGTGATCAAGTTGTTTCTATTTTGATTGACCCTGGATCTAATTATAGTTATATTAGTTGTGACTTGGTGGATAAGTGTGGTTGGAATAAAGAAGTGCATGCAATATCTTGGTTAGCATAGTTGGCTACAGGTATAAAGAAGAGAGTTCATGATTGGGTAAGAGCTTCTGACTTTGAACTGAATGGTATGCCTACATCAACACATTTGATGTATCGTCGTTGTCATCATACAATATGTTGTTGGGTATGGATTTGTTGTATTTGCATAGGAACAAGGTAGATTGTTATGACAAAGCCATTGAGTGCTTGGATGACAATGGAGAGCAAAGAACCTTATAGGATAAGAAGAAGGAAACATCAGTTAGGATGGTGACAACTATGCAGGGAAAACACAGTCGCAAAAAAGGGTGTGTATTATTTCCAGTACATATTTCTAGTGAAAAAGGTAAGGAGGATAAGGATGCAGAGGTATTGAGCAGGTACCTGGTTTTACAACAGTTTAAAGATGTGTTTCCAACAGATATTTTAGAGTTACTGCCTCACAGAGAAGTTGGATTTTCTATTGAGTTGGTACCATAGGTAGCACCAACATCTAAGACACCTTACAGGATGAGAAAACTAGAGTTAGTAGAGTTGAAGCTACAATTGAAGGAAATTCTTGACAAGGGATACATTAGGCCAAGTGTATCACCTTGGGGTGCACCAATATTGTTTGTGAAGAAGAAGGATGACACTCTCAAGTTATGCACTGATTACAGGCAGTTGAATAAGGTGACTATCAAGAACATGTATCCATTATCGAGGATTGATGACTTGTTCAATTAGTTGAAGGGAGCAATACTGTCCTCAAAGATTCATCTGGGATTCAGATATCATTAGGTATGCATCAAGAAAGAGGACATTTACATGAGAACTTTACGGACTAGGTATGGGAATTATAAGTTTTTTGTAGTTACATTTGGTTTTACTAATGCTCCAACTACCTTTATGTGCTTGATGAATAGTGTGTTGCATCCTTATATGGACAAGTTTGTTATTGTATTCATTGATGACACCTTGATATATTGTAAGGATGGGGAAGAGCATGTCAAGCATTTATCAGTAGTATTGAGATTATTGAGAGAGAATCAATTGTATGTTAAGTTCAATAAATGTAGTTTCTTTCAGACAAAGGTGCATTACTTGGGACATGTTTCTTTGAAGGAAGGCATAACAGTGAATCCAGAGAAGGTAAGGGCTATCATGGAGTGGTCAGCTCTTAGAAATGTGGAACAGGTAAGACCATTTATGGCGTTAGCAAGTTATTATAGGAGGTTCATCAGGAAATTCCCCCGAGAGTGCATATCCTATTACATCATCGCAGAGGCAAGGTAAGAATTTGAATGGACAGAGGAATGTGGAACAAGATTTGAGCAATTAAAGAAATTATTGGCAAATGCTCCAATGTTAAAGATTGCAAACCCAAACAAAGGTTTTTTAGTGTGTACACATGCTTGCAAGAGAGGACTTGGTGGAGACATTATGTAGGAGGGACAGGTAGTATGTTATGATTCGTGAAAACTGAATGAGAACGAGCAAAACTATATGACTCATGATCTTGAGTTAGCAATGATCATTAATGCATTGAATATGTGGAGGAACCATCTTCTTTCCAGGAGGTTTGTATTGATGAGTGATCACAGTAGATTTAGGTATCTATTTGACCAATAAAATATGAATGCCAGGTAATCTAGATGTTGGCCATGATTAGTGAGTTTGACTTTTAGATCAGGTACATCAAGGGTAAAGAGAGCAGGGTTGCAGATGCTCTTAGAAGGTGGGTATAGGTAAATAACATTGTAGCTATGAGTTCTTATGGGAGAGATCTAAAGGATCAGATGTTACAGGTGGTTCAACAGGATAACAGGTACACAGAGCTAAGGCACATGTTATAGTAGAGTACAAGTATAGGTATAGGTGCACAAGATGTGGATTGTCATCTCTTAATAGATGAATTGATCAAATTAGGGACATGATATATGTGCCAGACAACAATGACTTCAAGAAGATTTAGTTAAGGGAGTTTCATGCGGAATCGTATTCAATACACCCAGGATATCAAAAGACATTCAATGCAATGAAAAAGTTCTATTATTGACCAAATCTGAAGAAGGATGTGGAATTTTTTTTGGCTAGGTTCTTGGATTGTTAGCAAGTGAAGGCAGAGTGTAAGCGCCCAAGTGGATTACTATAGCCAATTCTGATTCCAGAGTGGAAATGGGAGGTCATTTCCATGGATTTCATTACAGGTTTTTCAAGGACATCTGGACATCATGATTCCATCATGGTTTTGGTGGAAAGGTTGAAAAAGTTAGCGCAATTCATTCTAGTGAAGTCCACTTACTCAACCAATGATGTAGAAAACGTCTTCACTTGAGATGTGGTCAAATTGCATGGCATTCCAAAGAATATTGTGTGAAACAGTGATGTTAATTTCACTTCTAGATTCTGGAAAGTGTTGTTTGTAGGTTTGGGTATAGAGTTGGCCTTCAGTACAACTTATCATCCATAGATAGATGGATAGATAGAGAGGGTCAACCAGATATTGGAGGACATGTTGAGGATGTATGTGATGCAACAATAGAGGATATGGGATGAGTACCTTCCGTTTGTTGAGTTTGCTTATAATAATGCTTACCAAGAGTCTTTGAGGGTGAGTTTGTTTGACGTGCTCTATGAGAAGAGTTGTAATACTCCCATCAGTTGGAGTGATCCAGTGAACATGGTGTTGATTGGAACAAATATGTTGGTAGAGATGGAACAGGAAATGTAGGTAATCAAGAATCATCTGAATACAACACAAGATAGATAAAAAAATATGCAATTTAAATCAAGATGTTTAAGGAGTTTTAGGTTAGGGAACAAGCGTACTTTTGCTTCAAGCCCAATAAAAATTCCTTGAGGATTGGATCATGTGCCAAGTTGGCACCTCAGTTTTGTGGACCTTTCAATATACTTGAAAGGATAAGACTAGTAGCTATAGACATTAGCGGAATTTTGAGGTCTAAAATGGGCCTCCTAAGAAAAATGTACAACCAAAACAAACTTTATAATAACCAATAGGATTCAAGATGATGATGTCAACCATGGGGGATGATTCACCATTTTTGGAGTAAAAATGTAAAAATATTGAAAAATAATAAAATAATAAAACTACTTTTTCAACTCGTATTTTCAACTTATCTCCCTATGGTTTTACTCAAATTTCGAGCAAGAGTACTCATTGGATGCAAAATTTAATTCCTCATCCAAGGAGTACCCATGTTGCATACTTTTGATTGCCCTGCTACACGAAAATCGAGAAAAACATGAAGAAACATGATTGCAATCACATTTGTAATGTATTTCTCATTTTTCATGTAGCAGGGTCCATCAAAGGTATGCAACATGGGTACTCCTTGGATGAGGAATCAAATTATGCATCCAATGAGTGTTTCCACTGTAAATTTGAGTAGACCCATAGGGAGATAAGTTGAAAATACCACTTGAATTTTTTTTATTTTTTATTTTTTCCCTTTAAAATTTGATGATGTAATCTAATATTATTTTATTAGTTCCACTATTATTTTATAATTTCCTTAGGAGGCCCATTTTAGAACTCAAAAATCTCCTAATGCTTTCACTGCCTTCGACAATAAAAGTACATGATGTTTTCCATGTGTCATTGCTTAAGAAGTATGTTAAAGATGTTGATCATTTGATTGACTTGTTTGTATTGCACGTGGATCCAGAAGGATAATTCTGGAACCGAGAAATCGAGCAAGTAAACGTGCTATGGAAGCATTTTGGGCCTGATAAAGCTACATGGGAGATGGCTGATCAGATGCGAGCTATGTATCCTTCTCTATTCATTGGTTGATAGAATGTTTTTGGTATATGTTTGGTATGATGTTTTTGGTATGTATGTATGTATATATATATATATATATATATATATATATATATGGATGTAAATGCCGCCATGAGATGTGTTATAAATCTCCAATAAGCAGTATGTGTGTCATGTCATTATGGTTACCATGTAGTTATGTTGTCATGTTGGTTTGCTTATCAGTAGGTTGATCATTGTAAATGTTGCATCGAGCTAAGTTATAAAGCTTCATCGGATGTATGCTTTGCTTTCAGCAGTGTTGTTCTTTGTAGGTGTCATTGAACACCGCGGACAGTGTTCCCCCAAGGGGGAGGGTTCTGTAATAGCCCTGATGAGAATTCCATGTAATAAAAGTTAGTAAAGGACAAATAATAACCACGGTTATGGGACACTTATTCGAAGCTGAATGTTAGGAAAGACATCCTAGTGTGGTGTCCATTTAGTTTATTATGGTTAAGGAAATTGGAAAAGGAAATGGAAAAGGATTTGGAAAGGAAAAATGACATTTTTGGCACTTTATTTATGAAAATAATGAAAATTAGGAGAAAAGGAAGGTGAAAGGTCATAGGTTGCATGCAAGGAGGAAAAGAAAAGAAAATAATGGAAAATGAAGAAAATAGGGACCTCATTAATAAAACGGCTTATGAGGATTCGTTTGTACCTTTTTTCAGTGTAACCTTTTGTCAGTTTAGTTTTGAAGCTCTCTCTCTACTCTCTCTCTCTCTCACTCTTGGACACATATAGTTTTCTTGGAGCACTTCAGAATTGGATAAAGAAAGACAAAGAAGTAAATAGGAAGTAAAGATCAAGCAAGGAAGAGCAGGATCTAGAAGCTACAACGTATTAATTGCAGGTATCGATTTGCATGTGTGATTTCCTTGCTAGATTTAGCATGCATGGCTATTCATGTGTGTTCTTAGTTCTCTTGTTGTCAGGGGCATGGATTTTTCCATGTGTGACAATGTTTTTCAGCCTAGTCTTTAAATTTCTGAATAGGCATGGTGTGGTGGGTTATTTTGTATGTGGTTGAGATGGATTGTTGGATGGACTTGAAGCTGAGTGGGGTAGTCCCAAGATTATTCACAAAGCCTAGGAATCCTGGGATGGGATACATGGTAAATCATGAATGTAAAAACCTCGATTGAGCCAGGAATCCTTGACCGATAATGGCGGGATACACGGTAAAGCTCAATGGTGAGTACCCTTGATTGGGCATAAGAATCTAGAGATGGGATACACAGTAAATCCTAGAGGGTGGAGACCTCGTAAGCCTAGGAATCCCCTAACCATTAATGGTGGGATATGCGGTAAAACCGAGAGGTTGGTATGGAAAAACTCCTCATGGGGTAGGAGGAGAGATCTAGTGGCATCCATGCTTGTTTTTGGCCTAGTGATCCAGTGAAGATTGCAGTAAAGCCTACTATTGAATGTTTATTGTTTATGGCTTAGTTATCTAGTGGGGATTGTGGTAAATATTGGTTTTAATGTTCAGGGTGAGGTGGTGTAGCCTCAGGAAGCCCTAGATGATTTTGGTTATAATATGGCACGGGAGTGATTGGCTGAACGAAATATTTGGTTAAGCCAATCTATGGTTGGGTGGTACATGGAAGTCCTGAACCTGATTGGCCTAATCATTCATTAATAAGAACTATTTCTCCTTGGTATTTTATGAGAAAATGTATTGGTTCATATGAGGCATTTATGGATGATGTATCCTTGTTATTTATGTTGGTTATATGTTGGTTATGTGCATATTTTATGACAGTGATGATGTATGCCTCTCATCATGTTTTGATTTGTAAATGAATGTACAATCAATATATGAACTAATAGATGCCAATGCAACTAATGTGATAAGGCATCAATGCTTCTTAGTGATTCTCATATAAGTATGAGACCCCTATGCTCAGATATCTTGTCATGGCCTGTAGAATGCATATTTGTGACATGTTTGACAAAATGCCTGTCATGGATAATAGGGTCCAGTCAAGTATTTGTTGAAGTATTTAAAATTTTATCATTCTTTTGATGTTACTTTTCATTCCTGAAATCTTCATGGAGTTTTTGGCAGTGTCCTAAGTCCTAGCCCTAAAAAAGTGCAACAGAATCTAGGCTCACAAGCTGAGAACTAGCTGAAAAAGACCACATTCGTTTGTATGCCCATGCCATGAGAGTGACTAGAGGGTCCTAGTCGCATCAATTCCCATGTCATTGGAATGATAGAGGCTCTAGGGAATTAAAATATCAAATTTTTCAAGGGTTGATCATCTAGAAGGATTGGTTGACTCCTTTGGGATCCGCAGTGTGTGCAAAAGGTTAGATTGGTTGTGTTTTGCCAGTTCCACTTCTTTAAGGTGATCTAGGAGGTTGAATGATTTTGTAGTAACCACTCGTCACATGTTTACCCCAAAAAACATGTTAACTTGGGTAAATGTGAGAGGAGGGTGTTACACAAAGATGCATTAAATTTGAATTGGGGTCGCTAGTTATTTATCATCATTCTCAAGATGTAGAATGATGAAATAGTGGTTTGATAATCCTCCACTTTCAACATAGGATTTTATTAGGAAATGATGTGATAGGATATATTTTGAAACCAAGAATCTATCTAATCACTTACACACAACATTGTCATTTAGTCTCATATTCCTCCATGTGTGAGTGCTTTTATATGCACAAATATCCACTAGGATGACAAAGTTGAAGAGGTGGAGAAAGAAACATTACAAAGGGTCTGTCATTTAATTATTTTCCTTAACCTTATGAATACACATTGTAAGCTTTAAAATACCTCCTAACATTATTGGATGCTAAGAGAGGTGACTAGAATATTTGAGGGAATCTCAAAAATTCCTTCCATTTGAATATGGATTGTACATGTTCATGATAATCCATACAACATGAACAAATTTTTAATTTCAATCTCTACACTAATTTCATTAGGAAAAAATGAATATGATGTATCCTTAATATCTAGACTCTAGCCAGTGACAAGGTCCTCATATAGGCCAACAACAACAATAATGCAAAAAACCCATCCCTTCAACCATAGAATCAAAATCTCATGAGTTTTGTCACTCGAGTTCATAATATCTTGAAAGATGATGATTTTAGGACTACATGACAGTAAGAGGAATTTGAGGGAAATTTTATGTCAGATGCCTCCAAAACCCCTTAGGTTCAAAGATAATATTTTCATTTGGGAGACCCACAAGAGGGTTTCTTTTCTCCAAGGAAACATTCAATTAGGTTTTTTTTCCCATGGAAAATATCATCTATAGCTATCTATTGTGGAATGGATAGGTTGGACTTATGACCAAATTGTCCAACTTATGGAAGATCTACAACCAATACTCCTTTTGGGGGCACCCCCAGAGATAGATGGGCTTTGGAAAAAGGCTCATGTTGCTTCTGACCCGAAATCACAGTAGAGGGTGACTTCAATGTGTCACTCACCTACTTGAGAGGTTAAGAGCATGAGGCCTCATAACTATTAGACTGAGATTCATACTAGGATACCAAGGAACCCTTAGCTAAAGGTTTAGGCTCATGATTTGAAATGCAAGTAGGATTGGGGACCACGGTATCTAGTTCATCGCAACAAGAAAGGATAGAATATGGAGCATGAGAGGAAATATGAGCCTAAAAAATAAAAGAAGGACCTAGAACCTTGTCACCACAAAAAGGAAAAACTTTTATAGAATCCAAGTGATGAGGATCAATATTGCAACAAGAATGTTGCAACTCCCAAGGCTACCGACATTAATTATCAACCCAAGGTTCATACAAACTTAAGAGGTATTGGCACTGTATGTGCAACATACAATGTGTCCTTCTTTTCTTGATTTGATTTAATGGAGTGAATGTCATGAAATCAAAGCCTAAGCTAATTGAAGAAATGAAATTGTTACTCTATTTGCAAGAAATGCAAGTGGGCCTTTCTCAACTTGTAAATTCCACTGAATCAATCCATAAGCGAACACAATAATTATTGCTAATTACAAAAAGGAAAGCTACACTAATTGCAATAAACCATATAGCTATCAAATTAATTTGAAAATAAAATATTATTCTTCCAATTCACAACTCAAGAATTCAATCATTATTTATCTAACTCGCACTTGTAGATTAAGTAATGTCCTAATTGCGACATCTGTAAGGAACTAATGTTATTTTATCTTTCATTGAAGGAAAAGGAATGGAGGGAATGGAGTCCAAAATGAGGGGTCAACCTACTCCTAAACTAAGCTACAGTAGCATTACAGGTCAACATAGGGGCAAAATAGGCTGCTACAAGTGTGCTATTGGAATTTTTACAGGATCCATGTATTGCTACATGAAGTCCTGAAATATTACAAGAAGTTTTCCATGAGGGTTTGAAGGGTAAGGATGATGGGATAAAGTGATGGCTAGATGCCATGAAGGTTGTGGGAAATGTATGGAAGGCGACCAACACCCCTAGCGAAACCCAACACTTTAGGAAGGCCAACTTTGTGCTAAGAAGGTTGCTCACGACAACCTAAAAATATAGATCAAGAAAATTGGTTGGAATTCATCGAAAGAAAGTGGAGAAGTCATGGATGGAAGTGGTGAAAATATACCTTTCCTACAGATCCAACACTCTTGCAACAACACATGCATGTGTTCTTCTTTTCATTTGCAAAATATTACAATCAATGGTGGAAAAGATGAGTTGAATTTGGAAACTATCTAACTGATGCTAAGAAATTTATCTATGCAATGAATTAACTTATAAGCTACAACAATCATATATAAAGAAATATAACAAATGTAGACTTTTCCAAGAAATCATAAATAAGAAATCACACAATGTTTTTGGGATGTAATGGTGGATTCCTATAATCATGCTCCCATGAGAGATGAGATAGAGGCCATAGTGACAGAGTTTTCTAGGAACTATACTGTACTAAAATGCAGCAAGTAATCAAACATTCTAAGCTAAAATAAGTATAAATAAATAAGAGGAACCAAAGCTACTCAGTTTGGGCCCAAACCCAAGTGCTTCATCCCTCTAGAATAACTCAGTGATGGATCAACTAGAAACTTTTCATTATCATTGTAGAAATGTCAAATACATCACATAATAATAAAAAATAGTAGTCACAAGTGCTTGAGCTCAATAGCTTTATAGCTACAACAAAAATTTGAATCCTAATGAGTTCCTTAGTATGTTTATTTATACAAAAGGGTAGCTACCAACAACTCCCTAGAAAATAGAGATGTTTGTCTCACAAACTTGAGAAAGGTGGATCTAGATATTCCTTGAACTGCACTCTCTTGGCTTCCAATGACCTCAGCCTGCTTGGCTGCCAATGACCTCGAGTTGATGATATACATAGTGGTGATATTTGAGTGATTGGAGGATTAAAAGAGGTGGACAACCTCCTAGAATATCTCCTTGTTTTCTACTTCGAGCTCCTACACTCAAATGATCTCAAAATTGCTCCAATTCCTGCATTTAAGACAAATTAGCCCACATGACATAGCAACACATATTTTACTCCTCACACTAAGCATAGTATAACAAAATTTGTAAATAAATATGAGAAAGAGATGATTTTAAAACTGGAGGATGGCATTGTTACCCTTATGATATACCTATTGATGAGCTTCATCACCAAGGAAGAGTGCTTTTTGGTGAAAATCCATTTAGAGTTTTCTTCCATGAGCTAGTTTTTGAACTCCTATTATGGTAAATAAGGCTCCAAATGAGGCTAAGGTTATTCAAGAAGGTGAAAGAATTATGATGATGATTCCTTTGCCAAACATTTATGTTTTATTTTGAGTCCCCAGGTACCATTATCATAGTTCTCTAGAGTATGGCCCACCTTTCTAAATGAAAAACATCGAAAGTGAATCTTCTAGTAAGCCATTGTTTATAGCCATGATCTATCCCTAAAGTTCAACTTGATTTCATCCAACAATTTATGATGCATGTCTGCTTCCACTAAATCCCAAAAACATTAATGATTTAATTTGGACAACCATTCCTTTTCAATAGCCATGAAATACCCCAACTTGTTCCAAACAACATCTACAAATTCTCTTGTCTTAAAATGAAAGGGAAGACTTGGTAGTAATTCCCATATCTTTTGCAATGCTAATGGTTCTTTGACAAGTTCAAAGTCTAGCCTCTAATGATGAAATACTAGGATAGACTTGGTCCACAACCCTTCTTTGTTTTTGACTCCCAACATGACCCCCTGATGGAAAAAAAATGTTATGAACCAACCTCTTGAAAAAACATGGGAATTAGGGAAATAACACATGATCAACTTTCACAATTTCTTAATCGAATCCCTTCATGCTAACAGACTCACCACCTTATTGATGAACCTCTTGACAATAACACATTCGAACATTTTTGGCAGATAATCAATGCCTAAATTGTCACCAACCACCATAGCAAGAATTTTCTAGGCCATAAGATATTTTTTGCATTTCAATTTATGGACTGAATTGGGTTCGGCTGAGGTTAGGGAATGAACTTAGTTGATAACTAAACCTTCTTTGAATTCATCAAGAAGGACATCAACTCAATGGATAATACTAACCTGTGCATTGCCTAAATTCAGAAACTGAGGGGATTCCTCCCCTAGTAAATATTAATCAAAGAACCCTCCACAAAACTACAAAAAATATTCCAAATCAGGAAATATGCCTCTAGGGACCAGACTATTTGGCTCATAATCTATGAATTTCAGCTCCTTTTAAGTAGCTTTTGAGAGATTAGACCATCGACTGGAAAAAAACCACATGTCTTTGTAGTAGTAATGTAAAATCCTGAAAAAAGTGCCAAAGAAGAGACTAGCACCAATAGAAAAAGGAAAGAAACTATGACGAAAAAAAAAACAGGATTAAAACCATAGGGGAGAAAAAATCCTAACTTGAGACCTAATTTTGCCTCCACGACAATCCTCTTATTATTATTATTTTTTTAATAATAATATTATTAATATTAATATATTATTAAAGTAATAACATTATAATATTAATATTGAATAGACGAGAGCTCTGCAGCTAGGGTTCTGACCATACTTAGAGACGGCGTAGACTATTCAGACGAGGCAACCATCAAGGGCCTGACCTGCATCTTTCTTTCGATAGAGCAGTACGAGGTTTAATCGAAGGGCACATGGACTCCCCCCAGGGGGGGCATCAATTCCCTCCCCCAAAGAAAATACTATGCAGCCAGGGCTTGAGGGGACTATCGTGTTCGGATCTGTTGATGAGGAGGCGATCAACAAGGAGATCCCGCAGCACAGCAAGCATAATACGACAAGAAATCAGGCAGACAAGACAGGCGATACTCCAGGAAGAAAGGACAAGCCAGAGGAAGGACCTAAGATCACTTCGAAAACCTGCAAACCAATAGCAGCCGAACGACCCAGAATAGAGCTGCCCGGCCAGAAGATTGACGAGCGAATCCAATACATGAGGGATCATGCCCTCATTGGGAAATTTATAGGGTTCTGGCCAACAGAAAAAGCCCTATATGGATGGATCGCACCTAAATGGAAACCCAAAGGCCACGTGACACTGGAGCTAGGACCGAAAGGGTTCTTTACTGCGATTTTCTTTTGCCTAGAAGATAAGTACAGAATCCTGGACGAAGGGCCATATTTTTTCAACTCAGCTGGACTGTATCTAAGGGAGTGGGTAGCAAGATTTAACCTGGACAAGGAAGACCTCACCTGGGCTCTAGTTTGGATCAGAATGTATTCACTTCCAGATGAATATTGGGATGAAGGCATACTCAAGGACATAGGAAATGGATTAGGGGAATACAATAAAGCGACGGAAGAAACGAAGTTGCGCAGATACACATCCTATGCCCACATCTGCATTTTCATGCGCCTGGACAAAGCCCTGCCAGACTCGGTAAGTCTTTTTCATCGAGATAATGAATGAATCCATCCCTTGGACTATGAACATGTTCCTTTTCGCTGCCGAAAATGTCATGCTCACGGGAATTTATTTAGGGACTTTCCACTAAATGCCAAGGCAAATGCTCCTGACCCCTCCGACTCTTTGACCCATGATGGCTTTACCAAAGAACCCAGCCGCAAACAAGTGCACAAAAATCCTTCTACCGGAAAAAAGCCCCAGCAAGATAACGCCTCTGGCCTTGCTACAAATAACAACTTCGAAATTCTAGCCCAACCTCTGACGAGCAAATCCTGTTCTCCAAGCCCAGCTCCGCGCCCACCTCCTCCTCATCCTAGCCTCCTCCTTCAGGCTCCCCTCCTGATTCACAAACCCCCAAAGGTGTCAAGGTTAACCCCAAGGATAGACAAAAGGAGCCTGCTGAGAAAGGAAATGATATGGAAGTAGATGGAACTCCTGATCCCCCCAAAAGCTTAGACATGTCCACAGAAGGAAAAATTCAGGTGCAACAGATGGATGAAGAACCAGAAAGTATAGATCTGGATGGACTAGACATTATAGAGCTAGAGCTAGCATGCAAAAAGAAGGATTACGACAACATACTAGAGCTTCAACTCAACAAACTGAAAGTGGTCATCTTAAGGGCTTATCAGCAGAAATAGCTAGGCATCCAGCCGGGAAGCCATTGGGATGGCGGCCTCCCCCCAAAAGACTCCAAAAAGAGGGGCAGAAGAACGGATCTCCAGCGAACAATAGCAGTAGGGAAAATCCTGGTGGACTCAGGCAGGTAAGAAAAATTGATAAAGTACTACAAACCCTCTATCAATAGTGAATCATGAAGCTCATTTCATTGAACTTAAGGGGGCTCAATAGCCCAGGGAAACTTAGAATGTTAAAAAATATGATAAAGATGGAAAAGCCGCAACTATTCTTTCTTCAGGAAACCAAGTGTAACAGCACTACACTAGGAAGCATCCTTTCTAAAGCATGGCCAGGTTGCCAATCGGTGGCAGTGGATTCCTTAGGAGCATCAGGTGGGCTTGCCATTGCATGGAACACACAAGCGCTAACCCTCTCCGACTTCCATGCTTCTCACCACCTCATTCAGGCCACCTTCCACATTTTAGGCACCAATATACATGGAAACCTCTCCAATGTTTATTTCCCGTAGGAAGCAGGAAACAAAATAGCTCTTCTCAATACTATAGAAGCTCTGAATAACAACATATTGCATCCTCTTTGGATCATTGGAGGGGATTTTAACATGATCACCAAGTTGGAGGAAAAGCTTGGGGGAAGAAACAGGTTGGAACAGGAAAATACCCACTTTAAAGACTTCATCCAAAATACTTCTCTAATTGACCTGCAATATTGTAATGGCACGTACACATGGAGTAATCAAAGAGCAGGGAAGCACCAAATCGCTTCTAAACTGGACAGATTTCTCATATCATATAACTCGGTTCACTTAGGAGGAGACATAACTCTTGCAGTTCTCCCTCACTCATGCTCTGATCATTGGCCAATCTCCCTCCAATGGCAAAGACTGGGCAACACCACCAGGAGGCCCTTCCGCTTCGAAGAGTTCTGGCTCACCCACCCTGCATTCAAAGACTTCGTCAGAACCACTTGGAAAACCTTCATTCCACCAGAAGGCTCCAAAATGTTTCAGTTCCAACAGAAACTTAAAGATTTAAAATCCCATTTAAAGCACTGGAACAATGAGACCTTTGGAAACATCTTTAAGGTGCAACAAGACTTAAACAAGAAAATGGCAGATCTCCAGCAACAAGTAATCACAGGGGGTCACACGGAGGGGACCCTGGAGCAGGAGCAGCGTATCCACAATCAGCTAGAGGAGAGGAGAAAACAGGAGGAGATCTTATGGAAGCAGAAGTCTAGGATCAGATGGCTGAAATAGGGCAAACGGAACACTAAATTCTTTCACCAAACCACTATTCAACGAAGAATGCACAACAATATCCCCTTCATTCAGAAGCAAGGTGGGGCAAGGGTAGAACAACATGAAGAAATCGAGGAGGAATTCCTAAATCACTTCAAGCAAGTTCATCAAGAGCCCAATGCAGACAGGCGACCTGCAATAGAAAGAATAACCCAAAATGTGCCAAAACTTATCACTGAGGAACACAACAAACTTCTCCTTCGTCCTATACTGACTCAGGAGGTGGATACAACCATGTCCCAACTCAAGGAGGGCAAAGCCCCTGGCCCGGATGGCTTCACCACAACTTTCTTTCACACCTTCTGGGAGCTGATAAAAATTGAGGTCTGGAAAGTGGTGGAGGAATCGAGAGCTCTTCATTGGCTGCTACCTTCTCTCAACTCAAATTTCATTGCACTAATAACAAAAGAGGAGGAATCCATCACCCCGGACAAATTCTGTCCAATTTCTCTCTGCAACGTCATATACAAAGTGATCTCTAAAGTTATCGCCAACAGGTTAAAGCCCCTCTTGCCATTGCTCATCTCTCCGGAACAATCTGGTTATGTGGAAGGGAGACAGATCATGGATGGCATTATCCTCTCGCATGAGATTATACACTCCCTCAAACATTCCAATCAGGCAGGTATGATTCTAAAGCTTGATCTTTCTAAGGCCTTTGATAAGCTCAGTTGGACTTACATTCAGAAAATGTTAATTGCCTTTGGATTCTCTCCCATGTGGATTCGTTGGATCATGAGTCTTATCTCCTCATCCTTCTTTTCCATTCTTGTGAACGGGATCCCATATCAACCCTTCAACCCCTCTCGATGAATCAGGTAGGGTGACCCTCTTTGCCCTTCCTCTTTGTTTTAATGGCTGAAGGCCTGGGTCGTCAAATCAAACAAGCCCTCCTCTCCCAACAGCTTAAAGGTCTCTCCATTCACCACTCCCAGCTATAACTCATCAACAGTTTGTTGATGACAACATCCTCTTTGGCTACGCATCTGTCCAGGAAGCCTTCCTCTTCAAAGCCCTGCTCAATGACTTCTTTGAGGCCTCAGGAACCAGCATCAATAATACCAAGTCATAGATCATTTTCTTTCACACCCCACCTGTTATTAAGAATGATGTAGCCCGAATATTGGGATTCCCCATTGCCACTCTCCCTTCCGAATACCTTGGAGCCCCCCTTATTGCTTCAGCCATCAAGCACTCCTCCTAGCGCATTCTCATTGAGAAGCTCGAATCCCGCCTCAACCTTTGGACGCACAGAACACTGAACATGGCCAGTCGTGTCGTGCTCATAAAATCAGTTCTATAGGCAATGCATCTCTACTTATTCTCAATCCTAGCGGCGCCTAAATGGGTTCTAAAAAGAATTCAGGATCTATAGTGAGGCTTCCTTTGGGGAAATTCAGCTACGAACCGCAAATGGGCCCTAGTAAAATGGACCATTGTTTGCACGCCCAAGGAAAAAGGGGGCATTGGCCTGAGGGATCCCACTCACAATAATGCTATCATGAGTGCAAAAATTTGGTGGCAATGGCTCTCTACACCAGAAAAACCTTGGGTAGCCATTTGGACTGCCAAATACGCTAATCACAGACCTCAGGAGGAGCTCATTTGGTTCACACCCAATGTCAAAGGTTCGGTAATATGGAATGCGGCCAAACAACACTTCCAGTTGATACAGCAGCACAGTTTTTGGGAAGTAAGAAATGGAAGAACAACATGATTCTGGACGGATGCCTGGAACCAAATGCCATAGCTTAGCCGCATTCTAAATCCACCTCCAAACTACATAGGAGAGGAACAACAACAAGAAATGTTTTGGCAGTATTGGACTCAAGAGACAGAGCAAGGCTTCAGGAAATGGAAACAAGGTGACCAGCTCATCAGAAATAAGGAACACCTATTCATAGAGGATCTGGAAAGGGAGCTACGCAAAAGGAGCATTAGATATGCCGAAGGCAGAGACATTCTACGATGGGGATACCAGCCTAAAGGTGCTTTTACTACTTCTGAGGCTTACAAAATTATGGGCACTGACCTTACGCCCCCTGACCCAATTTGGAGCAAAATCTGGGGGTTAGGTTCTTGGCCTAAAGTCTCCCTCTTCCTTTGGCTGGTCAGACATCAGAAAATCCTCACCTGGGATAAACTTAGATGAAGAAACTATCATGGCCCCTCTATCTGTGTTAATTGTAAATCCCAAGAGGAAACACTTCAACACCTCTTGGACTCTTGCCCCTTAGCCAATCAGTTGTGGGAGAAGGCAAGCTTCAGATGTCAAAGAAGATGCAGACTTGCGGACAACATCACCAACTCATTGCGTTATTGGCAATAGAATCCATATAAAAGTGAAATTCTCAACTATTTATGGAAAATAATCCCTAGGCTCCTCTTATCGAGCGTATGGAAAGAAAGGAACAAACACATATTCAAAGATCAATGCTCCCCGCTAGAAAGTATCTGGAGCACACTCTATGTGAATCTCAAAGAGATGCTGATGCTCCGCTCATGGACAAAGGAGGACCTTCTGACTCTAGACAATGAAAAAGCCATTTGGGAGAACTGGCACATGCAACTCCCTCAGGAATCTCACAACAAAGTCCCTCCTAAAAGCAGCAACATAAAAAAGGTCTCCTGGACTACCCCACCAAAGCATACCTTCAAGCTTAACTTTGATGGAGCCTCAAAGGGCAATCCTGGAAATGCAGGCTTTGGCAGAATTTTTAGAAATCATGAAGGCACGCCCCTTCTGATCTACTATGGAAACATTGGGTGGGACACCAATAACTCGGCTGAGTTAGAGGGTGTATGGAAAGGTCTCCTTCTTTCATGGAAACACAACTTCCACCCCCTAGAGGTGGAAGGAGATTCCCAAATCCTAATTAATATGGCCAAGCAACTACTAAATGGATCTCATGCAAGGAAAATAGCCACTAGTTGGAGGCTCGAAGCAAGACTGGAAGCCATCAAACAAGCGCTTCACAGAAACAGGGCCATCACCTTCAATCACATAAAGAGGGAAGGCAACAAGGTCACAGACCTTATGGCCAATTTAGGAGTGGAAAATGAGAATACTCTACTCACAGGGACTCTAGACATTATATCGAATCATGATTAGGCACAGGAATGCACTCGTCTGGTTCAAAACGATGCTGCCCCCCCGGATGCCACCTGCCCGCCATGCGCAGAGGAGCTGTTTACACATGGGAGAAGGGACACTCTCAGCTGCACGGGATCGTAATTAAAGGCATACAGCAGAGGAGCATAAATGCTCCATTCACCTCCGCACGCGAAGCAGGGTCAGGCTCCTCGGCTCCCATGAATGCCACAGTAATGGCGGGAGAGCCTCAAGGCAAAGGAAAATGTGTTATATATGGCTGTGGTATGGGACTCACAATGTGAATTCAGGTTTTGTTCTGTTTGTTTCTGCAGCCTCTGGCGCTGCTAGTTGCTCCAAGCTTTTGTCTTTCTGTTTGGGCCACTCCCCCGCCTGCATATGGTCTTTCCTTGGCTGTTCTGGGATTAAATTCTGCTGTGAGCTCTATCTCGGCCTCAGGCATAGAGACTCTGTTGGGCCCTGCAATCATGGTTCGGCCTCGACAGAGAATGCTCAGTCGTCGAGGCACCTCCCGAGGTGGGTCCTCGCACCCTCCAGTCGACGAAGACTCTCCCCATCACTGCCATTGCCACTGCCCTCGCACTCAAGGAGCAAGCCTCCTTCGGTCCAGCCAATTTTGGATGCCAGCGCTCCTGGGTCCTCTTCCTCGCCCTCCTTTGGCTCAACAATCTTCAATTTCAACAGTTCTTTGAACCGTCCCCGGATCAACGCCCATGTTTCGGTGCTCTTCATTGAGGAAACCCAAGATGAGGGCGATTCCAGAGCCCATCGGGGGACGATGCCAACTGATGGCTCTGCAAGAGCCATGGAGACACCCTCTGCAGATCCTGTGAATGTTTCGGATAGGCCATTTGCTGGTCCCACGAGCGCCAGGGAGACGATGATCAGCCAGAACGAGGATGTCAAGATGGAGCCCGTTCCGACAGCTACGGAGGAGGCTCAGGACATGGCGGAATTCGGGTGGTGCAGGGTAGTGGAGGAGGATCTGGAAGACTAGCTGCGACTTCTTATCAGGTCTCTGCGGCCCAATAGTGAGGGCATTTGGTAACTCTTGTTGTTTTCGGATATGCTCTTGTGTCAAAGCTGTGGTGTTACTGTCTGTGTCAATGTTGTTGAGAATTTGTCTGTGTTTAGGTTCTGGGACTTTTTTTCTCTGTGGTTGGGAAAGTTTTTGGCTCCCCTGCGCAGGATTAGTTTGTTGTTCCACTGGCGCCCCTGCGTGGGATTGCTTTTTGGTCTGGTTCGTCCTCTGAGACTGTGGACTCTGTTGTTCCATGCTGCCACCACCTCCAGGCAGTTGGTTCTTCTTGTCATGTAATGATGTAATTGTTCTCTGATAATGTAAATAATAGAATAGTTTTAACGAGAAAAAATAACATTATAATATTATAATAAGACAAGTTTTCACATGTAATAATATTATCATATTATATATTATTATTGCCACTACTATGATTATTATTGTTATTAGCATTAATGTCAATATTACATTTTTTAATATTAATTATATGAATAGTACTACTACTACTACTAGTACTAATGATCCAGGTGGATATTGGTGGCCACTTGCCTATTCCACCTAGACCCCCGAGTCAGTTTCATCTGTTTCCTTGTTCATTTCAACATTTACTATTTTTAGCAGTTTCTCGGGTCCTGAACTTTCGGAGCCGTTTTGACCCCCTATATGGAGGTTTTTTGGGCTTCGCAGCAATAAGGTATTGTACGTGCCAAACGAAGATAATATGACCAAGTTACGACCTTGGGAAGTTGGCTGCCTAACTAACCCCAATGGGGCCCACAAACACTTGGTGTTACATCTCCTGGCATTAAGGTTTTGGTTGTTTAGGGTTTTCTCGTGTTTTCCAATAATAAATAGGCCCTTGAGCCTCATTGTAACACAGTTCAAAGGCATGTAGCTTCCACATCTCTTCTCAGAGATAAGATACCATCATCTAAGCTATTTTATTTCCATTCTGTTTGTAAGCATAGTTCAATATTTCTCTATTAATGAAATGAAGTGATTTTCTGCTACATCTCTGTGTTTATGATTATATATGTATGTTGTTGTGTTCCTCTTTAAGTTCAATCAGTGGTATCAGAGCAATTTTATCTGTCTCTTTTTTTCTTTGCATGTCCCCAACGAGGTCAGGATATAAGGAGTTACGGCTTGATCTGGTGGAACCATTGCAAGATTAGCCTCGCAAAACCCGATGAGCTCCCATGGCAGAAGAAAATAAATATGATGGGGCATGAGATCCTTTCAAAATGTTGCTCGAGGAAGCCCTCAAGCAGCAGAGGGACATGATGATGGAGATCTTTTCCCAGATCCTTCGATGACTACCCACATGCAATGCATATTCATCCAACAGCCACTCTGGAGGCGCCATTCCTTTTAAGGTACAAGTTAACTTTGATATTCCCATTTCAAAGGCCTAATAGTTGTAGACGTTGTAGATAAATGGTTAAACCTATTGGAAGGATGATTTTTAGTTCATAACTTTTTCAATAAGGAAAATATTACTTTTCACTTCTTAAATCTACCCCACACGTCAAGGACTAGTGGGAAACCTACTGTGAACAAAAGGACAAGAGTGAACCCTTGTTGTTTTCAGCCGCACCCACTTGGAATTCTTTCCAAGACACCATCAATGAACAATATTACCCTATCGGGATCTATGAAGAAAAATATATAAAGTGGACCACGCTACAGCAAGGAAGGGACCAAGATGTGCCAAAGTTCACAAATACTTTCCATACCCTTCACACGAAGATGGGTACCAAGGATACTAAGCGAAATTTGGTGCTAAAGTACCATGACTATCTACACAAGTACAACCAAGACGAGATGGAGTTCTTGGAAATTTCCTTGCTTGGCATGGCGTATTTGTATGCTGTCAAGATTGAGTAGAAGTTTAAACAGAAGAAGCGGGACTTTGGATTTGCGAATCCAAAGCAAGGAAAAGGCACCCCAAAACCACAGAAAAAGTACCAAGCTAAGGTGGGGCTACCCACGACAGCTCGCCGAATCCACAAGCAAAGAAAAACACCCCAAAGATGAAGAAGGACACAGAAAATGGTGTGAGTTCCATAAGAGCTCCACTCACAATACAAGTGAATGTTGGGCCAAGTAGTCACTAGTGGCCGAGATGAAGGTTTTTGAATTAGACGCAGGTTCCCACTCTGAATTAGAACTCAATAAGGGAACTGACAAATGGAAGCAGATCATTGATGTGGATCCCAGTGCCACCATGGCTACCACCAATATCCAGCAGATTGAGCTTGAAGATCTAGAGGAGGGGGAACGCCTCTTACACTCATAGATGTTGTTGAAGGGTTCTTTGCTGCAGTTCATTGTCGATAGCAGAAGCCAAAAGAACCTCATTTCAGTAGAGGTCGTGAAGTAGCTAGACCTAAAGACTACAACACATCCACATTCATACACCATCAGGTGGCTTCACCAAGGATGAGATCTTCGCATCAGCCAGCAGTGCTACCTTCCCTACATCATCAAGTTCTCCACAGATGAGGTACTGTGTAACATTGTTCCTCTTGAAGTTCTTGATGTATTGTTAGGACAACCATACTTGTGGAAGAGACATATTTTATATGAGTCTAGACCTCACTACGTGATTATTACTTTGGCTAATAAGTTGTACAAGGTACCAGAGGTAACCCTACCTACTGCCATCTCTTTGATCACTGCAAAATAATGTAGTAAGATGGACAAGGTTGTGGAGGAGTACAAGAATATTTTTGCCTTGCCCACAGGGGTACCTCTGCAATCTCAGGTCAGGCACTCCATTGATCTGACCCCGAGCACGCCGTTTCCTAATGGATCGATCTGTTGACGCTCTATTTTGGAGAACGATGATATCAATAGGTAGATTCAAGAACTATTGCAGAAAAGGAACATCATGCCAAGCTCATCACATTGTGGTAGCCTGATTGTATTTGTACAAAATAAGGATGGGACCTGGAGGCTCTATATTGACTACTGGGCGTTTAACAAGATCAATGTCTGGAATAGGTACCCAATCCCATGGATTGATGACCTTCTAGACCAGCTAAATGGGGCCAAATATTTTAGCAAGATTGACTTGAAGTCAGGTTATCACCAGGTGCCTATCGAACCCTAAGACTACCTTCAAATCCAAGGAGGGAATTTTCAAATGGTTGGTCATGCCGTTCGAATTGACGAATGCCCATGCAACGTTCATGAGGCTGATGGATGAAATCTTGCGATCCTTCACCATTGCATTTGTGGTGGTGTATTTAGATGACATCTTGATCTTCAACTAGATTTGGGAAGAGCACCTCCACTATATTCGACAGGTCCTTCAAACCCCGCGCCAACACAAGTTGTGTGCTAACTTCGAGAAATACACCTTTGGCCTGACCTAGGTTCAATATCTAGCGTACATCATTTATGAGTAGGGTGTACATGTGGACCCATCCAAGATACAGGTCATTCTAGATTGGCTAGCCCAAACCACTCTAAAAGAGCTCCGCAAATTTTTGGGCCTTGCCAATTTCTATTGTAGGTTTGTGTTGGGCTTCTCTCATATCACTTGGCCTTTAAGTCAGGTCACCGAGGGCAGATCGAAAGAAAAGTTTTTTTGGTCATAAACCCAACAACAAGCATTCTATGAGTTAAAAAATCTACTATGTTCTGCACCAGTGCTCACATTACCAAACCTGCAACAACCATTTGAGATTGAGACAGATGCCTCCAATTATGTTGTTGGTGCGATTCTTACTCTGCATGGGCATCCAATGGCTTACCATAGTGAGTCACTTTCAGACACAGTGCGAAATTACCCCACGTATGATAAAGAAATGTATTCCATTGTGCAGGTCTGCCATCAATGGAAGCATTACATTATGGGGAAGGAAACGGTCATCCACACAGACCATCAACCTCTATAGTTCATATAGACACAAGGAAGGTTGCAAGACGACTACCATCAGAAATTGTCCACCTATTTGCAACAGTTCCATTTGAACATTAAGTATAAGAAGGGAAACACTAATAATGTTGTTGATTGCCTTAGCTGACCATTGGTCATGGTGCTGATCACTGTGCTCGACTCCTGTGGGCACGATACATCAGGGTGGCCACATCTTTATAATATCGATCCAAAATTCAATAGCATATACCAGACACTCCTGGAATGGAAGCAAGTTCCAAATTTTTACCTTCAGGATGCACTGTTATTCCACTTGGGACACATTTGTTTTTCTTCAAGTAACCATGCCAAGATGATTTTTGAGGCGCACTACATTTGGGTCATTAGACATTTCGAAGTAGAGAAAACAATGGCGGTATTGCAAAAGTATTTTTATTGGCCGAAAATTTGTGAGGATGTTGGGAAGTGCATTAGATCATACATTACCTGCGCCATTACCAAACCAACCATCAAGAAGAAAGGATTGTATACTCCTCTACCTACTCGTAACTGGCCTTGGGAATCTATTTCCATGGATTACATGTCAGGCGTTCCTTATACTAAGCATGACAATGATCACATTTTCGTGGTCATGAACAAATTCTCTAAGATGGCCATCCTGGCAGCCTGCAAGAAGAGTACCACAACAGACGCCACTACTAATCTCTTCTTTAAGCAACTATGGGTACACTTTGGGATCTCATAGTCCATTGTCTTAGATTAGGACAACGGATTCCTAAGTGCATTTTGATCAAGTCTCTGGTCGATGTTTGATACAAAACCTACTAAGTCCACAACTTTCCATCCCCAAATTAATGGTCAAACATAGGTTGTCAACGGGATGATCGTACACATTCTGTGCATGTACAACTCAAAGAATCCATGTATGTGGGATGAAAGTCTCTCCTATGTCCAACACATCTACAATAGAGCTCTGCAAAGCTCCAATAGCCATAGCTCCTTTCAGGTAGGGCTGGGATTTCAGCCATTATGCCCCATTGATGTGGCCATACCATTTTCATCCCCTCAGGTAGATTCAGTTCACGTTCAGTCTAAAGCAGAAAGGGATAAAAACTTCATTGAGCGCATTCAACACATCCATCAACAGGTCCATGATATATTTGATAGATCCAATGCTAAGAACAAGCAGCGCCATGATCAACATCAATTTTCGCTCAAGTTCCAGGTGGGCGACAAAGTTTGGCTACATTTACAGAAGGAGTGCCTTGTTGGACCCCACCGCAAGCTTCACCAGCTCCGATATGGACCATACACAATCACCAAGGTCATTGGTGATAATGCCTTTGAGCTTAGCATTGCACCATTCCTTGGTCTGCACCCAATATTCAATTTAGATTGCCTTTAGCCATACTTTCCACCATTGTTGGACACATCTGACATTACAGAACAATTGACACCAACAGAGCTGAACTCGGACTACATGGAATATGCCACAACTGATCAGATCATGGAAACACAGATGAAGAACACTCGCCAATAGAGGATACATCTATATCAAGTTATCGAAGAAGGCCAACTTCTTCACCAGGGCAAGTGGTTCACTAGGGACCAGGTTCAACAGAAATTTCCTCACTCCATGGAGGCTCTACACGCAATGGGGACCATTGCTTCCTAAGGGGGGAGGAATGAACTAGGTCGATATTGGTGGCCACCAACCAATTCCACTTATACCCAACAGTCAGTTTCATCTGTTTCCTTGTTCATTTCATCATTTACTATTTTTAGCAGTTTTTCAGGTCCTAAACTTCTGGAGCAATTTTGACCCCCTAAACGACTTTTTTTGGGGGTCAGCAAGAGGCCCAATGACATAAGAAAGGGCCTGTGGTGAAATTTGTTGTACTTAGAGAGACCTTTCCAACAAGGTATCGTATGCGCCAAATGGAGATAATATGACCAAGTTACGACCCCGGGAAGTTGGCTGCCCAACTAACCCCAACGGGGCCCACAAACTCTTGGTGTTACATCTCGTAGGGTTAGGGTTTTGGTTGTTTAGGTTTTTTTCATGTTTTCCAATAATAAATAGGCCCTTCAGCCTCATTGTAACACATTTTAGAGGCATGTAGCCACCACATCTCTTCTCAGAGATAAGCAACCATCGCCCAAGCTATCTTATTTCCATTCTGTTTGTAAGCATAGTTCAATATTTTTCTATTAATGAAATGAATTGTTTTCTGCTGCATCTCTGTGTTTATGATTATATATGTAAGTTTTTGCGTTCCTGTTTATGTTTGGATCAACTAATAATAATAATAATAATAATAATAATAATAATAATAATAATAATAATGGTATATTTTTAATACAAATGTTATTAATATCAATAATATTAATATTGTTACCTATAAATGATTGTGGTTGACCATGATGCCTATGGTGACCACTGTTCACCATGGTATTCATGTTGTTTTTTTTATTTTTTTTCTAAGTTAGAGTTCAATTAGTTATGGAAAAATTACATAATGTACATCCATGAGAGGTCAAAACCTAATTTTGACAAAAAACAAAAGAAACTAGCCATCACAAGACCATTACTTGGAGGGCTATCTGCGTAAGAGAGGAAAACCAAGTAGGCTTCTAAGAAGTTTTGAGAGAAATTTATTACAAAAAAATTCATGAGAGTAGGAAAAATTAATAAAAACAAAAGGTTATTTCATGGTGTGCAAAAGAGATGTGAGTGGTGTTGACAACTACTTGGTTAGAACCTTTATTTCATCATGCAACTCCACTAGACTCTCCCATTCAACCTTTATTAGCTCGTAATAGTCATATTCTTCTATTAATTAATGTGTATTTAGCTGAGGATAATTAGTTCCACCTTAGAACTAATGAGAACCTTATTATTATGTGATGACTCTAGATCCCATGGAGTTTTCTCTATTGCAATGCATGGCCACTTACGAGAACTTGTTGCTAACAAAACTAGATTCTCTTAACTCTAAGAGGTGGATTCAACAACTACAATGGATTCTAGGGGCAAAGGGGGGGTCATAACTTGTAATCCCATGGATTATTCAAGTGCTCTCAGCACATCACAAGTCTGCTTCAAATGAAAATCAAGTTCCTCCACCCACCCTTCAAGAACAACCATTTCATCCTCCATGTATCTCACAAGGAGAGAAAGTACATTTTTGAGAGTGCAAAGACTATTACCAATGTTTTCATTTCTTGGATATCCAAATGAGCCACCATGCAATAATAGTGCCTTAGTACGATGACATCGAAGTGTTCATCTTGAAGGCCATACTAAGGAGGGGGAGGTGTGTGGCCTCGGTCCCTACTACCCTTTTATCTATTCCTTTCCACCTTACCATTATTTGTGCACTTAAACAAACAAATTTGAATGAATTCTAGAAAATAATTCTATCCATCTTCTGAGAAAAATCTTGTATCTAGTTGATATGATAAGTAAGACACCCATCAAGGCAAATGTATGATTCCCAAGCAAGCTATAAATGCTGGGTTGCAATGGATGTGTCATCACATTACATGGTGATGCAGGAGCATGTGACTTGGAGGGAAAATCTTCAAACTTGTTCCAAAAATCCAAAAAAATCTACAGGCAAAGGAGTGGGGTCCTTTAGCCAGCAGTTTCCATGCTTTTCTAGTTTAATATAGGGATAGAATTAAGAATAAAAGCATTTTGTAATAATCACTTATGGATAAGCGATAATAAGTTTTTATGCATTATTTCTTTAAATCACTCTATGTAAAAGGCATGCTTTTGTATGGATAAGGACCGAGAGGGCTTATCTATTATTTATAAAATGAAATAACGGGATGCTCTAAGGGAGGGAGTGCCCGGAAGCATTATCATTGACAAAAACTCTTTTTGTGCATCTGATTGATGGTTCTCTATTAAAACTGTTATTTTTATGCATGTATCAGTTCTAGTTATGTTATTCCCTGCGTTTCATTATTGGTGATTCAATCTTTGTTTCCCAATTAACATTTAAGCCTAGGCCTGCTAGGTTGTTTTCCATATATCGACACATCTATTTCCTCTTACATTCATTGTTGATCTTCCATGCGGAAACTCTATTTTAGATAGAGAATTCATGAAATTACTTAGTCGCAGCAGAGTTCTGGACTTCAAATTATATAAGCTCTAGTTCATTCCTGTATTGGGTCCAAACCGAGATCACATCGCATAATCCCAAGCGAACTAAAAAGGGCCTTTGGAGCTGCTGAATTCTGAAACTCTGATAGCCCAGACCCGAGACATTATAAAGGAGAGTGGAAGGGTTATCTAGTCCGCGATTGTTATCGCATCACTAGATCAGAACGAAAGGAGCCTAGAATTGGAGTGTTGGAATCACCGATAGCGATTTACGATAGTCACGTACTATCACATCGAGGTTATTGGAGTGTTGTTTTATTGCTCCGTTCCATGTGGTATTGCCAACAACGATTATAAACCACCGATAGTGTTAATTGTGTTAAATATAATTCTTGAAATTAAAGCACCGATAGTGTAATTCTTTCGAATTAACACTATAGTGGTATCAAGGCGAGATTGTGTATTCCCATTCCTTTAGAAACAAAGGCTTGTGATTGTGTATTTTGCGTTTTAAAACACATTTCCCTTTGTTTACAGGAATGATAGTTTATTTCTATAACTCCTATGGAATTATAGACTGTGAAAAGGAAACATGTATATTGCATGATTTGTGCGTGATAACGAAGGTTGGAGTGTAGCAGAGGAAAACTCATGAAGCTATCAATAGATGATTGATACACCTGTTGAAGCAGAAAAAGGAATTCAGCCAGATATTGAAGAAATTATATAAGGGATTAGTTTCTTGTCTATATCGCCTGCATCCAAGCCACCATTCGTGGTATCAGAGCAACCTATTGACACTGAATTGAATCTCAAAAGCAAGAGAAGGAAAGTTAATATGGATTTCAAATGTGGAAGAGGACGACCTGTTGCAAACACTGAAGTAGTGGAAGTTGTGCAATAGATGCAAGCTAGATTAGATGCATTAACAACAGGCAGAAATATAGATGATGGAGATTTTAGTGAACCTGAGGTTGAAGCTGCCAAGGAATAAGCTGTAGCAGTTACCCCTGAGATCAAATTCTTTCAGTTGGTGTTGAGATCCATAACTAGGCCAAAGACGGGGGTTTCAATATATGAAGGAGGACTAAATCCAGAAGAATTAATAGACTGGATTAATGGCATGGAGAAATTCTTCGACTATGAAGAAACAGAAGATGAGAAGAAAGTAAAGTTTGTTGTCACCAAGTTAAAAGGCCATGCAGCGCTTTGGTGGGATGGTGTGCAGGCAGAAAGAAAGAGACTTGGCAAGAAACCTATCAAGAATTGGAGCAGGATGGTAGAAAAGCTAAGAGGTAAGTTTTTACCAAGTAATTATCAGCAAACCTTGTTCAGACAGATGCAGAATCTTAGACAGAGATCTTTGACAGTGAAAGAATACACAGAGGAATTCTGCAAGGTAAGCATAAGAGCTGGAGAAGCCCAGGATACAGATGAGAAGGTGGCTAGATATGTGAATGGCCTTAGGATGGACATTCAAGATGAGATAAGTCTACTATCTCCTAAAACAGTAGAGGAAGCTTATCAGATAGCACTGAAAGCTAAAGAAAAACTCATGAGGAAGCAGTCTGCCAGAGGGAGAGGTACTTTCTAAGGAAGGGGAAGTCAAGGTGGTAGAGGAAGATCTACAACACCTAAAGATGGAGCTAGCACCAGCTCAACCCAACATGCACCTAGAGGAGGTGATGTAAGAGGCAGAGGGAGTTTTTCTAGAGGGAGAGGAGACAGAGGAAGAGGAAAAGAAATAAGATGTTACAGATGTAACAAACTGGGACACAGAACTTTTGAGTACCCAAAGAATGCAGGAACAAGCCAGAGGAATGCACTTGTTGCTCTAGTTGAGGGAGAAGCACCAATAGCAGTAGTGGTAGAAGAAGAAAACATACCAGAGAGGGGAGAATATTTGGTAGTCAATAAAGTTTTTCTCAAGCCGACAAAGGAGATAGTTGAACCATCACAAAGAAAGACCTTGTTAAGAACAGTGTGTAAAGTTCAAGGGAAATGTTGTTAGATGATCATTGATAGTGGCAACACTGATAATTTGGTCTCTATAGAAGTAGTGGAGAAATTGAAGCTGAAGACAATGAAAGATCCAACACCTTACAAGGTGTCATGGTTACAAAAGGGACATTAACTGTTAGTGAATGAATAGTGTGAAGTGGAATTTTAGGTGGGCAAGTATAAAGATAAAATTGTATGTGATGTGATGCTAATGGATGTGTGTCAAATATTTCTTGGAAGACCTTGGCAATATGACAGAGAAACCATGCATGATGGGAAAAGAAACACCTACAAGTTTGGAAAGGATGGTGTCAATCATATGTTGTTGCCTCTGCAAGAAGAAGATGTACTAGGAAGGGAGACTGGCCCAAAAAGTCTATTATTAGGAGGAAAGGAATACTTGAAGCAGATTGAAGAGAATGAGGTAAATTTTGTTGTAGTTTGCAAGCCCAAGGTAATAATGACTTCCACTAAAATTTCTGATTTACCCACTGAAATTCAAGAAATGTTGGAGAAATATTGTGATATTATCGTTGATGATTTTCCAAATGAGTTGCCACCCATTAGAATAATTAGCCATCATATAGATTTGATTCCTAGAGAAAGTCTACCTAACAAAGCAACTTCTACAATGGCCTGTTAGAAAATGAAGAGGTTAGAAAGCAAGTGCAAGAATTGCTTGACAAAGGGCTGATTAGAGAAAGCTTGAGTCCTTGCGCAGTACCAACGGTGTTGAGCCCAAAGAAAGGTGGAGGCTGGAGAATTTGTACAAATTCAAGAGCCATTAATAAAATCAAAATCAGGTACATATTTTCTTTGCCTATAATTGAAGATTTAATGGATTTCTTGAGTGGAGCAAAGTATTTTTCAAAATTAGATCATAAAAGTGGGTATCATCAGATAAGGATAAGAGAAGGGGATGATTGGAAAACCACTTTTAAGACAAATGAGGGATTGTATGAATGGAGAGTAATTCCTTTTAAGTTGTCAAATGCACCAAGTACATTTTTTAGACTCATGAATGAAGTTTTTAAATATTTTATTGGTAAATTTGTAATAGTATATCTGGACGATATATTAGTTTACAACAGGTCTAAGGAGGAGCACATGAGGCATCTGAATTATGTCTTACAAAGGTTACAACAGGAGAAATTATTGTTGAATTTGAAGAAATGTTCATTCATGAAAGAAGAGATAGTGTACTTGGGTTTTGTTATTTCTGCTGAAGGGTTGAAGATGGATCCAAAGAAGATCAAGGAAATCATGGAGTCGCCTTCACCCAAGAGTGTTTTTGAGGTAAGAAGTTTTCATGGTCTTTCTAGCTTTTATAGAAAATTCATCAAGAATTTTAGTAAGATTAATGCACCTATTATTGAGACCATAAAGAAGGAAAAACAACCATTTAAATGGACTGCCGAAGCAGAAAAGAATTTTCAGCTGTTAAAGAAGAAAATCACTGAAAAGCCTATTTTGGTTTTACCTGATTTTAGTAAGCCTTTCCAAGTGAAGTGTGATGCCATTGGAGAAGCTATTGGAGGTGTATTAAGTCAGGAAGACAAACCAATAGCTTATTTTATTGAAAAGCTAAATGATTCCAAAAACAAATATTCTTCTTATGACAAGGAGTTCTACGCAGTTGTGTAGTCATTAAAAAAATGGAGGCACTATCTAATGTCAAAAGAATTTATCCTTTACTCAGATAACCATGAACTACAGTATATTATGAAGCAGCCAAAGCTCAGCAAGAAACATGCCAAATGGGTAGAGTATCTTCAAGGTTTCCATTTTGTTTTGAAGCATATAGATGACCAATCAAACAAAGTTGTAGATGCCTTAAGTAGGAGGACTGTATTATTTCAAGAGAGTCAAATCCAAGTGTTGGGTTTTGATTTTCTTAAAGAATTATATGAGATAGATCCAGATTTTAAAGAGCCATTTGAAGCTATGTTAAAATCTTGTTTTGATGGATAGGAGTAAATGGTTGGATTACTTCTTACAAGATGGACTATTGTTTAAGAAAAATCGGCTGTGCATACCAAATTGTTCAATGAGGGAGAATTTAATCAAAGAAAAACATAGTGGAGGACTTGCAGGACATTTTGACATAGAGAAGACTTTTGAATAGTTGAACAGATTTTATTTCTGGACGAAAATGAAATCTAAAGTGGAGAAGTATGTGAGAACTTGTAAAATCTATCAATATGCAAAGGGAGGAAGCCAAAACACAGGTTTGTATATTCCATTACCAATTCCAGATAGGCCTTGGGACATGCTAAGTATGGATTTTGTTTTGGGCTTACCAAAGACTCAAAGAGGTAATGATTCAATTTTTGTTGTAATGGACAAATTTTCAAAAATGGCACACTTTATTCCATGTTATAAGACTAGGGATGCTTCTCACATTGCTAATTTGTTTTTTAAAGAGGTTGTAAGATTGCATGGGTTGCCTAAAATTATTGTCTCAGACAGGGATTCCAAATTTGTTGGACATTTTTGGAGGAAACTATGGAAGAAACTGGGAACTAAATTAAGTTTCAGTTATGTCTATCATCCACAAAATGATGGACAGACTGAAGTTGTGAATAGGAGTTTGGGAAATCTTTTAAGGAGCCTTACTGCAGAACATCCAAGCAATGTGATCAAGTGTTGGCAAAAGCTGAATATGCATATAATGACTCACCTGGAGTACAGGATAGAGTCCATTCCATATTACTTATGGAATGCATCCAAGAGGAGTATCTGAGTTAAGAAACTTGGGAAAAGAAGAGATGAGAAGTGCAGAGGGTGAAGATTTTTCTTCAGAAATGCAAGCAATACATGAACAAGTGAAACATCAGCTGCAGGATAGCAACGTCAAATACAAAACCAGAGAAGATATGAGAAGAGGAGAGGTGAACTTTGAAGTTGGAGATCTGGTTTTAGCACATCTCAAAAAGGAGAGGTTTCCAAAGAGGGAGTATAACAAATTGAAGTTAAAAAAAATTGGACCATGCAGAGTGTTGAGAAAATTTTCTACAAATGCCTATAAGATTGAGTTACCCCTTGATGTTGGAATATCACCAATTTTTAATGTTACAAACCTGTACAAGTATGAAGGTGAAACTGCAGATGATACAACACAAGATCAAGAGACACAAGAGATTGACTGGGTAAAACAATTACCCACAACAGAGAAATTGTAGCCAGAAACAATTCTAGACATGAAGGTGTTTAAGAAAACAAGGGGACAAGAATACTTCCAATATTTGGTAAAGTGGAAGGATATGCCAACCGTTTAAGCTACTTGGGTTACAAAAGACATGCTACAGAAACTGGGCAGTTCTATAGATGAACTGATGGACAGGGGCCCATGAAGAATTTTGTCCTCAGGAGTCTGATGCAGGAGCATGTGACTTGGAGGGAAAATCTTCAAACTTATTCCAAAAATCCAAAAAAATCTACAAGCAAAGGAATGGGGTCCTTTATCCAACAGTTTCCATGCTTTTCTAGTTTAAGATAGCGATAGAATTAAGAATAAAAGCATTATGTAATAATCGCCTATGGATAAGCGATAATAATTTTTTATGCATGATTGCTTTGAATCACTCTATGTAAAAGGCATGATTTTGTATGGATAAGGACCGAGAGGGCTTATCTATTATTTATAAAATGAAATAACAAGACGCTCTGAGGGAGGGAGTGCCCGGAAGCATTATCATTGACAAAAACTCTTTCTGTGCATCTAATTGATGGTTCTCTGTTAAAACTATTATTTTTATGCATGTATCAGCTCTGGTTTTTTTATTCCCTGCATTTAATTAATGGTGATTCAATCTTTGTTTCCCAATTAACATTTAAGCTTAGGCCTGTTGGGTTGTTTTCCATATATCGACGCATCTATTTCCTCTTACACACATTGTTGAGCTTCCAAGCGGAAACTCTGTTTTACATAGAGAATTCGTGAAATTACTTAGTCGCAACAAAGTTCTGGACATAAAATTATATAAGCTCTAGTTCATTCCTATATCGGGTCCAAACCAAGATCACATCGCATAATCCCAAGAGGACTAGAAAGGGCCTTTGGAGCTGCCGAAGTCTGAAACTCTGATAGCCTAGAACCGAAACATTATAAAGGGGAGTGGAAAGGTTATCGGGTCCATGATTGTTATCGCATCACCAGATTAGAACGAAAGGAGCCTAGCATTGGAGTGTTGGAATTTCCGATAGCGATTTCCGATAGTCCACGTACTATCGCATCGGGGTTATTGGAGCGTTGTGTTATTTCTCTGTTCCATGTGGAATTGCTGACAGCAATTATAAATCATCGATAGTGTTAATTGTGTTCAATATATTTCTTGAAATTAAAGCGCCAATAGTGTAATTCTTTTGAATTAACACTATAGTGGTATTAAGGCGCGATTGTGTATTTTTCATTTAAAAATGCATTTCCCTCTGTTTATAAGAACAATAGTTTATTTCTATAATTCCTATGGAATTATAGGCTGTGAAAGGGAAACAAGTCTATTTCATGATTTGTGCCCGATAACAAAGGTTGGAGTGTAGCAAAGGAAAACTCATGAAGTTGTCAATAGATGACTGATACACCTGTTGAAGAAGAAAGAGGAATTTAGCCAGAAATTGAAGAAATTATATCAGGGATAAGCTGCTTGTCTATATCGCCTGCACCCATGCCACGACATGGCTAGATGACGAGTGGTGGGAGGGTAGGCCTAGAGTGCCACCAATCTCCCTACTTAATTTTCGATGCTAGATTGATCATGGGAGCTGTCATTATGTCCCTTGATTAATGAGTCCTCTAGATACGAGAACCATGGTACCCATGTTGACTATTACTGGTGTTAGAAAATGTTTACCTTTCAAATTAAGAATGTCATATTTTCATAATGCTTGAATAAGATATATGCATTGTCTATAGTTGACCATATTGCATATTATTATTATTATTATTCATAGAAAAATACCATATATATTTATTTAGAAAAATATATACATATGCTAACTATGTTGAATTTACTATAGTCTGAACTCTTGTTTGACTTCATCTTGATTGAAACTATTGACCCTAGAAGTTCTCATGGATAAGTTTACCATCCAAGATATTAGTTCTAAATCATGTTACCTTGAAATTTCCTCCAAGGGCCTTTACAAGCTCAAACTACAGAAGACAACGATTAAGGGTTTGAATAACAAATAAAAAGAAAAAGAAAGACTTTTTTTAAGGAATTGGACCATCGAGTGTGCATTGTTGGGAATGAAATGACACAGTGTCGCAGCCACACCACACCATAACATCAAAGGTGCTAACACCGAGGACTTGCACACTGGTAAGATCCAACAGAAAAAATGCCCAACCATCCAATGACTCAAGGAATTTTGTACCATGAACATGCATGGGTGATAATGAAGCAAGGCAGTGTGGAGGGAGCCACATGTCACCCTCTCGTGCCCTTTGCACTTCTCTAGTTTTTTCAAATGTAGGCCTCCAAGCGATGTGAAAGGGTGCCACATGACCCTCCACTTAGGTTTCCCATTTACCACCTATTGGCTTCACCCCACTACCCATGAAATCTACCAGATGGTGCCAACATGCCAAGTTATCCCTCCACGTTGTTGGAAATACATATTGCAGACATCATCATGCCTATAACAGGCCCAAGTAGTTAAATTTATGCATGCAATTGAAACATTATGATAAAATAAAATGGGATGAAAAATTAGATAGAGATTCCATAGGGTTGGGGTGGTTATTGTTGGAAAATGATATGACTATGAATAAAATCCAATGAAGAATATGAAGAGACACCAGAAAGTAATAATAAAAATGGATTTGAGAAACATTAGAGGGGATTTTTTCCTCAAGAAAAATTAAATTCCAAGAGAGATTTAACAACATAGAGGAAGGAGTTATTTCACTTGGCAAGGGAGCAGGAAGAGATCCTAGGTGTGGAACTAATTACGTCTTGAGTCCCTATTTTCTTGCAGGATGGAGATGGTATTTCTTAGAAAATCCCAATGGAATGGGGTGGAGGAATTGGTCCTGGAGGATTTCTGAATGTTTCCTTATTTCCTTTTGAATTGTGAGCTATGGAATCCTTGGTTTTTGGGTGGAACCACAGTGTGTGTGTTTTGAATGGGTGGAGACCATTGGCCTTTGGAATCCTTGTGCATGGTGTTTATTTTCAATTCAGTTGGTGGTGGATATGGATGGTTCTCTAGACTCCCTGATTGAGCTAGTGATTATGTTTATGTCCTGAGCAAGAGATCAATCAACCTATAGAATTCGGCTTGGAGGTGATAGCCACAAGTGAGAGTTAGTTATAGTTGTCTATGTTTGGGTGGAGAGTCATAGTCACAAACATAGTTTCCCACTATTTTTTGAGATAAATGTCTCTCATATTCTCAATAAATCAAGTATTTTATACATATGTACATATTATATATGTGCCTATATCATTACTAGTTTGAAATAATGCTCATTGATAGCATGGTTCATGATTTATTTAGTTAATAAATTAGCCAATGTGTTGTTGTTACTATGTAAAAGGTGCAAGAATCAAATGTGGTAGAAATTATTCAATCCTTCTAGTAACTAGCATGCAATCTTCTTCATTGCAGTGATATATTTTTGTTTAAAATACAATAATATGCAAGTTAATATGTGCATGTGGACATGCAAGGATCAATGAGTACAATCATTGTCATCTTTGTTATAACTTTTATTTTGCAGAGTTTCAAAAGCTAAAAAAAATCGACATTGAGGGTAATCCTATTGATGATGTGTTTAAAATTTTAGATATTGGTTCACAATATTTTAGGAATTATGATTTGAGGAAGCCTTGAGCTTTCTAAATGCAACGTTAAAAAGATCATGTTGGCATTTCTACCATACCTGTTACCTCTGCTACTATTTCGTATCTTCACATGCTTTACCATCATTACATATGCATTCAAATTGAACATAAATTCACGTGCAACTTCATTTTCAAAACCGCGTAAGAATCCAAAATAGTTTACGCATCCTACCCAATTCAAAATACTACACACTTCTTCCATGTCGTGTAATTGGGTTGGCTTATCTCACACTAAATTTCCTCCCATCTTTTGTCATTTAGAAAGGAATGATTGCAACTAAAAACATCATAGCACCAAGAATAGTAGGATAGTAGCAAGGCACACAGTATGGGGATTCAGTGAAATCCAAGTTATAACATCCAACTAACACCATATTTCCTTATCAACACCATAGTCCCTTAAAAAATAATGATCCCTTCCAAGGCTTTAAAACAAAACCAATTTGGAATTTCTTAGTTGGGTGCTATAGGAAAGCCAATTGTTACAAGGATTCCCACAAAACCTTTATGTTATCCCTTTGGAACTTTCCTAAGTGAGAAATCTTCATTTGCATATCATCCTAGTTCTTAGCACAATTATCATCTTCAAAATTTGTCCTCAACATATAGTCATGGCTCCCTACCCTTTTCGAGCACTCTCCTCTATTTTCCTTCCTTGATGCTATTGTAAATGCTACTTTTCATATTCAACTTGAATTTTTATTTTTCTATGGATGATTACTTGACTCTAACTCTCCCTATGGATGATTCTACACGGGCCTCGTTTTTATAACTAAGTTACATAGATCTCTCACCCACCTCCTACATGATTTTAGTTATTACCATGTTTGAATATCTAGCTAAGATGACTCTTCTAATAACATCAAGCATGCATTCAATAATTGACCTCCACAAGTTAAATAGGGATTACATGGTAATGGAAATTAATTGAGGGAATGTATATTGGAGTTGCAGGCATGTGGATTTCCACCATTGGACCCCCCTCTCTTATGTAATCATAGTGCCCTATAAATCTATATTGGTCTATCTTGTAGCCAACATTGTATCTCATTTTATTGTTTTGAATATGAAATTCTCTCGCTTTACATCACTTAGTACTCAACCTATACACAAACACATTGTCTATTTGGGTGTCAAAATTAGGGTGTTACAAAACTTGTGGAATCAAATTTTCCATTTTCAACCATCATTCTAAGGCTTGAATAGGCTTCCAACTACTCATAGTTGAGGCAATACTAGCCACAAGAAGTTCTAATTCACACCATCACATAATTCACGGGTCATCATCTAGGGGAATGATACAAAACCAAATAATGGCACCAAGGAGCCAATGGAGGCTTTAGAGAATTTTTCACATCTCCAATAATGAGGACAATATTGCTTTTAAAATACATGTTGTGTTAGGGACTTGCATTAGAGTCCTACTTTTAGATTACTAAATATTTAATAATTAGTGTAGAAGTTTTTCTTTAAATAATGCCAAATAAGTATTTAGTAGTTACTAGTTGTAAAAGGTCCATATTTATTGAATAAGATCCAATAAATGGTCCATAATCATTGAAAATGAAACCTCCAAGTAATTACATTTTTTCTTAGTTTCATCTCAAGATCATTGGAGTCCCAATGATCTTGTATAATTGGATAAAGGTAGGTTACTTCTATATGAACAAATCTTAGATGGAATATATTATTTCCTCGACTATTTCTAAAATATGAGGAGCATACTTATTAAATATTAATGGAAATACTAGCCTACCTCCAACTCATTAATGGAAATGTGCATCTAGCATGATGATGTCAGCCAAGTACATTGAGGTGTAAAAGGAAATTTTATATTATCTCCAGTTTAATCTACCAAACAATTGGCTTGTTGAGGTTCTTAGATAATATTGCTACCAAACTAAACACTATGATCTTTCTATAATTTGGCCTATCCATGACACCAAATGCAACTTGATGTGGGATGCATCCTTTTTGTATAGAGCAGACTAACTAGTTCCACAAAAATGCTATAAGACACACATAATCATAGTGAATACTTAGGTGTTGGTAAGTTGAGAAGGGAATGATTCAGACAATAGTGTGCAAGATCACAATGAATGTATATTGGCCTACACAAAGATAATAGGATAGCAAGAGTGAAAGGGATTTTATTTAAAAAAAAAAAAAAATTTAAATCAAAACATGTGTAAGGACAAGCATAAAAAAACACAATGAATCAAGTGTATTAATACCTGTTGACCACTATGTGTCAACCACCCATAAAAATACACCACTTTTTTTGCAAAAGGGATAGTCCCTGATCAAAGTGTTTGTGTCGTCCAACTATCGTCATTAACTTGATCATCATGTTATAATGTAAACCAATTATGCATGTATATGATGTAAATAATCTCGGCAAAACCATGTCATGTAAGTAACAACCTAGGTAAACCTACATTTCTAGTGACGATTTCCATTTGCGGAGATTTTTTGTCTCACCGATCCATTCTTGGATGACAGGCAGAGTTTTCCCCTCTAGTCTTACCCCAAATCTGAAATGGATTTTTTCACTAGGATCTTAGTCAAGTCCTAGCGTTATAGATCGAGGCTATGTAAAAGTAATTTGGGAATAATCATAACTATTTGGTTAGGTTATTTTATTACAAATTGCTTGGTTTGCTGGATTATATTTGTGTCGCAGAAATGGGTAGTCTTTGAGGGTATATTACAAATGGGTTTTCCCCCTCATGATGTAAAATGCCTGAGGGTTGGAAAAATAATTTATCCTCTCATAGGTTAATTAATTAAATTTCTGGCAAAAAATTAATTAAAATCCTAAGCCAAAAATTTAATTAATTCTAGGCCCTAGGTAAATTTAAATTCTCCATAGGAAAAAATTCGTCGGTCCTAAAAAAATAAATTTTAAAAAGTCCTGGGACAAAGGTAAATTAATTATTTTGATAAATTTTAAAGCTTTGATCCGTGGCTTTAAGTGAAAGTCAAATTTTTGGGGAAATTAACTCAAAAATTCTATTTTTGAGTTAATTAAAATATATTTAAATGAAAAATTTGAATTTCCTCAAAATATTAAATATTTCGATGGATGAGATTAAAAGAAATTTTGATCTTCATCGACAGTCAAGATTACTTTGACAAGGATCACTCGAACTAGACTTTGGAGGATTTATCTTTAAATAGAAGGTCATTTGTTAGGTGATCCATTCGATCTTTGAATTGTGTACTAAGCTCTCAAGCTCGCTTGTATATATTTTTTGAATTAATGCAAAAGTATTTTGGGTTTCAAAGTGTTGTAGTGTTCCTCTTCATGAAATTATGCTAACATTGTTTTAATTTTTGCTTAATTTTATGTAAAAACTATCAATCAATAGCTCTTTTAGAATAATCTGAATACATATACCTTATTCATTTGTTGGATCTAGGGTAACATTCTTAATTTTGATTGAAGTAGCAGGTATCTCTATTTCTTCATAATTTCATTATTGTTCTATTTCTCTACTTGGTTTGATGGTTGATATAATGTTTGTAGGAGATCTTTAAAGTTTTTGTACAGTGCTTGGAGATAAATCTCGGTTGGACCAACCAACTCTCAACGTATATTTCCTGAAGATCCTACTTCACATAAGCTCTAGGACTTCTTTTAAGATTAAATTAATTTTCCTGCAAGGTGTTTCTGGGCTAGTACCTCTCCAAAATTTTCAAAATTTATTTTTTTAAATATTTGTGGAAAATTGATAGATCTCGCCGTCAAGAGCCTTAGATTATTAGATATGGGAGTGGAGTCAGATTTGTACTCCTCATATCTGATAGATCTACCATCTTTGTGCATAGATATGTAATTATCTTGTATAAATCTGAAATCTTCGTATAATAATTTTGATTTTCTAACTTTTGGGGTTCTAGATATTGTTTTATTTTTTATTTTTTACTTTTTTTTTTACTTTTTTGGGTTTTTAGCATACTTGTAAATACTTTTTAGATTTCAAAAGTCTAAATATTTATTTGATTTAAGTTTTAATTTTGTAGTCTAATTTTTTTTTATTAAATGTAACTTTTAATTTTTAAAAGTTCTTTTTTTTTTTATCCCACATTCAAAACTGGAAAAAAGTTTCTCTAATTTGTATCTATATATACTAACCTTTCACCTTGTATTATTTCACTAACCCATTGCATTTAATTTTATTTTTTTGGTATATATAATATTTTTTTTTTTTTTTTAAACTTCTAAACATTTTATTTTGATATTTTGTAAATATTTTAATTGTCTCTTTTAAACTTTGTAAATATAAATTTTATATTTTATATTTTAGTAATTGTAAATATTTATATTTTTCCCTTTATACTTGGAGACTAATTTGTATGACTCTTATGTTCATAATTCTTTCCATATAATTTGTGAGGCTACTTTTGTGTTTTTCGCAGGTCTAAATAAAGAGCGAAGGAGCAGGGTTTGAAATATTTTGTTTTGCAAGTACTTTGCTAGGTATTAGTACTCAGCATTCTGAAAGCATTTGCAGGCCCAAAAAGAGTCGTCTACCTCAGCCACAGGCTCCCCCTAACTTAGCCTCCCTCTTGGAATGATAATCTGGCAGTTTGGCAAGCTTCTATCACTGAGTTGCAAAGGGTTTTGTTCTCTAGATTGAAGGGTTTGGTCACTGGTTATGGTTGTTTAAACCCGTGCATTTGGAAATTCATTCTATCTTAATCGCAAGGGCTTAGGGCCTTCTTTAGGCTAGTCACAACCCTTTTGAGGCCTAACTCTTTGGACGTTGATTTTTTTTATCTCTCTTGCTGTTACGTTTGATTTCCATATTAACTTTTACCAAATTGCAATCCTCTAATCCATTTCTTGCAGGGGTTATGGTTTGATATTGTTCTAATCCTCACTGGTTTTGAGTAGGAATTTATCCACAATTTTAGGCATAAAGTCAATTTACTAAGGCTTGAGCTCATATACAAACAAAAAAAAAAGAAATCTAAGGAGCTGCAGAACTATTTAGCTTGATCTCGCTGCAATTTCGGAATTTATGTTAGGGGTCTCAGCCTATTTTTTTTTACAAATGATGCGTAATGATTTGAAACATTTTGTGGGGTGTTTTAGTGTGAAATATTTCTAAGAATAATTAATATATGTTATTTGTGGTTTATCTGCAAAATTTATGATCGTGCCTAGAGCCTTTTTATTTAAGAAACTGCAGCCCTGGGAGGCCTCTTTCCTCCTAACCGTGAGCCTTCTTGGAAGTTTGAAAACCTTTATATCTGAAGCCATATTTTTAGGGGTTTTAATTTTTTGATTGATCTAATGAGTTTTGGGTAGTGATACTGAAATTTTTGAGGAAGGATCTTGCCATTGTCTTGGGGCAAATTCAAGACCTAAACCTTAATTATAATTTCCTCATTAATTTAAATAAAATTTAGTGAAATTTTTAATCGATTTTAAAGGTTGTTCGTGAGCTTTCGAAAGCGCCTAGCACTCCATATCTGAAACTATCATTCTAAGGATTGTCCCATCTGAAGTTTAATAACAAAAGGTTTGAAATACATATTTCTTCTTGTCTGGCCATGAATTTTCAAAGACAGATTTGTCTTGGCAATAATTTTCTGAACTCTAATGCAAACTGTCTAAGCATTCCTTCTTGACATTAGGAACAAAGGAATTATTTACCATTTCTGCACTAACTTTGTTTCTCTTTTGCAGATTTGAAATCTAACTTGCATCTTTCCATCTATTGTTAACAATCTCATTTTCCATTCTATAAGTGTGATATTTCTAAAGATCCTTTACTTATGCAACTATCTAAATAGGTAAAGATCATCCAATAAACACACTACCATATAAAGGAATTGTAATTTGTTGTACATCTAATCACTTATTTAATTGTTTCATTGAGTTTGATCAGAATATTGTCATTTACTTGCATTCTTGTATTTGAAGTAATCTATTCCATTGTGGTTCAAGTATATCTGTATCTTGAAGCTATATTGAAATATTATTGGAATCCTGTAATTTTTCAATGATATTTGGACAATCTTGGTTATAAGTGATTTTGATATTGAAGCATATTGTCCAAATCGTGATCTCATTGAATCAATGTAATTGCATGTTGCACTTCCTAATTTTCATCATTTGGTTATTGTACCTAAAATTGTGAGTTAGTTCATCTCTTTGCAATTTTTATCTCTCATTCTTGTACTTAGCCATTTTATATTTCCTTGCAAGATCTCATCAAGTATTATTGCTCATATTCTAGTTGCTTCTAATCCTTTGATTCATTATACTAGCATCCTTCTTGCAACATTACTTGTCTGGTAACTTGAAGCTTTTCATATTTATGCAAGTGATATAATATATTTTGAGCATTGTTCATTAGGAACTGGTCTATATTTGTTGATCTCGTTGTTGCCTCATTATTCTTAATTGCTTCATCTTGTTAAGTTATATTTTGCTCATTTAATAAAACACTTGCTAATTCATTATAATTCAAGTTGTCTAGAAAGGTATTGATCTTCCCCTTTGATCTCCTGGGACTTGTTGCTTCAATAAGTTTTATCCCTTTCATCTATCTTTAGGGACTACCCCCTAATCTTGTTTTGGAGAGAGATAGAATAGAGTGAGTAGGGATCAGGGTGACAGCCCCTGCCCTGAGCATTGCACCTTAGGTGTACACTTTGGGTGACAATATTTTTTGGCACCGTTGCCCAGGATAGAGTTTTTTTGTCCTTGGTCCTCATGAAATTTTTCTAATCATCTAATCTTTCCCTCCATTCATTAGCCCATCAAGAGGCATGACATCTTTTGTCATCGTTGTCAGGGACAAATTTATTGGACATTGGCTTTGCAACATTTGTCTTAATCATCTTTATCTTCTCAATCCTTCATCATTTCTTATCCCATCAACGCCACATTTTCTGATGCCATTATATTTCTTCATATTTTAATCACCTTATCTTTTCACTCTCAGTAACTGTTTCATCTTCTCTATCTGCACCTTTAGCACCTAGAAATTTTGGTTAGTTTCTTGTTTGGGTGGAGACTCCACTTATTCATCCATTATTTCTCAGACAAGAAGCCCTCCCTCACTTCTAGCGTCTTCTCCGCGACTAAACTTTCAGTTTTTTCCTTTTGGATCTTGGAGCTAGATTCATGTTCAAGTGGCAACTCCACTTCTGTCATTTTTTTCAAGAATTTCTGCTAGAAGCTCGCTTCTTGTGGATCTATTTATTTTATTCAGAAAGGATCTCTCTCTCTAGCATCCATTTGGCCCCTCATTTTTCCTTTGAGCAGGACATCATGGACTTGTTCACCCCTTGTAACTTTGTTAACATTCAAGGTTATCCAAATGACCTTCCTAACAATGGCCTTTACAAGTTGCCTTCTTTCCGAGGAAATAATGCGGTTAGTGCTATGGATAATCTAAACGCTTTTAGCTCTTGGTTGGGAAAATATGCTAGAGGTTCTGTCTATAATCATGAAGATGTGAAAATGAGCCTTTTTGTTCTTTCCTTAGAGGAATATGCTCTGGATTGGTTTACAAAAAAGCCTGATAATTTGTTTAATTCATTGGAATTGATTATTAATGCCTTTAAGGACAAGTATGGAGACAAAAGAGAAGAAGGACATCTGGGTAAAGCTATAATCATGATAGAGAAGAAAGAAAATGAAACCGTAGAAGAATTTATTAAGAGGTTTAATGGTATTATTAAAGAATTACCTCAAAATTATCGACCTCTTGCCAGGTCTCTTTTGGATTTTTATGTTGATGCCTTTGATGTTGATACTTCTTATGAGTTGAAGTGAGCTAAAACTAATGATTATAAGGTTGCCCAGGTTTTAGTTGAGGAAATTGAAAATGATAAGAAAGCATTTGGGAAGATTGAAATTTCAGGTTTTGATGAGGGTCCAAGTAAATCGAAAGAATCCAATGAATTTGATGATGACCCTATGCAGATATTCATGCAGAAACTTGAAAGCATGGAACTTAATCAAACAAAGTTAATATCTAATCATGTTAAGGAAATGAGTGTCATGCAGGCTAGTTGGTCCAAATGGAAAGATATCAAGCACAAAGTTTCCAACCCAGAAATACTAATTTCTAGCATAAGAAAGACCCATCTAATGACCAGAGACCAACAAATCCACTTGAGTTTCCCAATCTTGTGGATGAGGCTCTGCCTTATTATAGGGTCTGTAATTCTGTTCATGAAGAGGCTACTTGCCATGTTGTCAAAAGAATCATAGATAGTAGAATGGCAGGGGTGAGTGATGGGCCTAAAAAATACCCATGTTTTTATCATGCAATATCACCATTCATACCCTAAAACCCTAGGTCTTTAACCTGTTTTGTACCCTAATTCCATCAAATTGCCACCAAATCAAATTTTATGTCTTGTGGTTGACTATCATTAGTTTTCTTAGATTTTCTATGATTAGAGATGATTATGCCATGATTTACTAATGACATTTTCGATAAGTTCATTTTTTCACAGGGTTCCATCGCCGAGTTTCTTCACAAGCCAGTAGGGTACGGAAATGACCAATTTGGGGCTTTAACACTTTCGGCATGCTTCCAGAGAAACCGAGAGAGGTTACTGTAAAAAAATAATGTTTCAATACCTTTCCATAACTTGGATTTCACCCAGGTCACTCATGTGGGTCTCTAGAAGGAAATCCACAAATTTTCCCAAATCTGTAATAAATTTCGAACTGCCAACTTCCACCTCAATTTCTGTGTAGGTGAAGGTGAATGAAGAAACCGAGAGAGGTTACTCTCAAAAAATAATGTTTGAATACCTTTCCATAACCTGGATTTCACCCAGGTCACTCATGTGGGTCTCTAGAAGGAAATCCACAAATTTTCCCAAATCTGTAATAAATTTCGAACTGCCAACTTCCACCTCGATTTTCGTGTAGGTGAAGGTGAATGAAGAAAATATGGCACATGGGTTTTGGTCCCCGTATAGCCAGTTTACTAACTTTCAGACGATTTTATAAAATTCCTTTCGGTTTGAAAGATATGTGGAGTTCTATGAGGACAATTTATATAAAATATCAAGATTTGTACTTAACAGTCAAATTAGGATCTGCCTAATTTTATGCCATAGTGATGGTTTGATAAGTTATTTTCCTCCATCCATGCATTTATCAACATCAAGATCAACCATTATCTATTCGAAGGCCATCTACAGAAGTCAAACGCAACATGAATTTGCTTGTTGTCCCATTCCATTTAGAATGTAATTAATCTCACCTCCATCTACAACATGTATAAAAAGAAGAGAAGCAAGCATAGGAGGGGGCGGGGCGGAGTGAAAGCTATTCACAATTGAAGTGTTGTTAAGACAACTTACAATTATAATTGACTTTGTTTCAATAATATACATGGCCTTGGCATGAGCGAGATCATTCCAGTTTTAGTTAGCTGTGAGTACTTGATTTGCATGTTTTAACAGTCTTCCTTTTACTTTAAGTTCCAGAGCTTCCCCGAGTGTGGCAAGTGCCCACCATCACCTGGGAGAAAGCTTCCTTATTCATCTTAGATTGATTGATGTAGCTTGATTCATTTGTACTCAATTACATTTGTGATTGTTGTAGTTTAATCTATTTTCATTCAATTAAATGCTTGATTACTATTCAATTCTTCATTTTTCTCTGTGAAAGTAGTCCAAAGTTAGCTTCTTGTAATTGTATGCATAACGTAGTTATAATCTCTATATGCATTAGTTTCTATTTCATTGCCGTGTCAAGCATTTAAGATTTCCTTCTAAACAATTAATTTAGTTTTCATTTTGATTGCATGTCAAGTTCAATTTGATTATTGCATGTTGAATGTTTTTGAATACAGAGTGTTGTAGTTAGTCTGGTTTGGTCAAATGCTTGTAGGATCTCAATTATTTTGATAGATAGTCTCTGCATTTCAATGTTTGAGTGTCTTTTAAATTAGGACTCTAGAGCCTAGATAAATTAGATAGTTTCCATTTAATTAAAATAGTTGAGAAGTGTTGATAAGTGTGAACGTTTAAATTTCATAAGTAGGAATGGTTTTGTAGTCTTATCATAGTTAAAGTAATAATTTAGCTTCAAATAGTTTTTGAATACAATATTTCCTTTGGTTTGAGTAGAGTCAATTCAATTTGATAGCATAGGGTAATTTAGAATTAGTTCACTTTCTAGAACAGTAACATAGATTTGGTTTTATAAGCAGTGTGACATCAATTCAATTTCATTTATAAATTTAGGGCATTTCATTAAGATTTCATTTTTTTTATTTAAAACCATTATTATTAAGGAAACTTATATACTCTAATTATTAAGCTTAGCCAAAAACACAGTACAACTCGTGTTTACGAGTCCCGGGTTGACAATTAGATATTAGGAGGATTAATTATCAATTAAAACTCCCAACATTTTGGCGTCGTTGCTAGGGAGTTGTATTTTGGCTCAAGTAAGATTTTTATTAACAGAGTTTCAAGGGTATTGCAGGGTAGTCAAAGGGCAGAGAGAGTACGGTAAGACATGAGTGAAGAGCCATGCATCCACTATGGTGGGGTTGCTCCAGAGTTTGAACTTTTTGCTTATCTTTGAACTTTTATTTCCTTTCCTTTATGCGTAGAAGTAGAAACAATTTGATTTCATTTCTACATGCCATGTAATTAACAAAGTTTGTAAATCTCATAGACTTAGTAATACACATCTACAGGAACCATAGCTAAGCCTCACAAGCAGCATAAGCCTTAGAATAATCTGAAACACTATATGAGATATTTAATTTCCGAATTATTTTGCTTTTAATGGATTAAATAGTATTCTGATTCACTCTCAAGTGTGGTGAGATTTACTTCAGTCAATATAGCTTTTAAATTCATATTCAGATTCCAATATTTAACGTTATATCATTTTGGGGTGCTATAAGAACCCCCGTTACTAATCTGTGTGTGGAGATAGGGACTATCAATCAACCAGATGGACTTGAAGATGATAAATATGAAGAACCTCTCACAAGCCCTAGCAACTTTTTGGATCTTGACCTCTACCTCTCAGGAAGAGAACTTCTTGACAATAGTCAAGAAGTTTTCCATTTCTCCACCACCACAAGAGGATTTGGAAGTCTCTTTTGATTTACCTTACCAGTCATCTAAGGAGACGAATGAATCATGCACTATAATAAATGGAGAACATCCACTAGAACCTGAGATCGAGGATTTCTTGACATGTCTATCAGCAGATCCGGAATGTAATCAAAAGACTACTCACCCTACGAAGAACAATCAACATGACATGGAATAAGAGGATGAGCATCATGGGCCAAATCAATAAATGGACCAAGCATACCATGATTACATCCAAAATTGGTTCAGAACAACGACTAAAGTGAGGTAGTATTCTCCTCTTCTAAAACTCTTGTTGTGATATCAAGTACATTTGTTGGGTTTCAATGCTCATGTACACTTCCAAGTTTATATGTTAAATTTGAGCATGAATATCTATTTGTACCTGTTCCACACATGGCTTCATTGGAAGTACTCCTTCACTTGAAGGAGTTCATCTCCCTTTCTTTAGCAGAATAGGAGATTTTGTATCGTAAATAAATAAATGAAAATAGTAAGGAGAAAATAAGTCCTTATGTGTAAACCAGCTTGTGTGGCACAAGTGGGCAAGGACTTTGCTTGAAAACCAGGTTACTGGCAGGAAACGTTCCCTATAATGTTTGTAAATTCGTATGAGTTCTTCAAATCATGTATATTTCAAATCATTATGTCTTGTACTCGTGCTGGTTGGGATCCCTTAAGGCCCACCTGCCAACAAACTTTGTCTCATCAACATCAACAAATTATCTTGGACCAAGTCTAGGGTTAGATCAAGTACTTATGAGCCTGCATGCCTTAATGGCAGGTATCCTTGTCATCTACCAAGGGAATACATCAATGTTTCTTGGTGGATGAATTCTGCAGTTCATTCGACTTCGAAAAATCTGTTCATGGCTAGTAGAATGTACTTAGTGCCTTGATTGCCATTGATATCAAAGGTGGGATATCTCGCATTGGTTAACAACTTACTCAATGGTAGGTAATCCGATGATTCCTGCTTATGTTTGACATTGACACCATTTATTCACATAAGAAGGATTTCACACGGTGTGTAGCGGTTGAAGACTACATGGTTTTGTGATCTTAGTACATATTTGCAACAGTGTGGACATTTGTAGCAACATTTCCTTTTCCTATAGCAGTCATCTTGTTTCAATAAAGGTTGCCATATAGCAGCTTGATCATCATTTGTAGCAGTCATCTTCCTTCTTTGTTTGGGGATATACAACTCCTCAAGAATGGGGGATAAGGGGACCTTCATTTTTCAACCTCCTTTACTATCTCCATTTCAGCCTTCTTCAGCAGATCCATATACACATCAGCAACAGTCATTCAACTTCAACTTTCAGTCATGTTCCGATTCATCTTTGAATTCATCTTACAATAACAAGTACATCAAAAGTAAAGGTAACCTGAGGTAAAGTTGGCTTAAGATTCTTTAATTCATTAGATATTTAAGGAAGCTCTGATGATTAAACACCATGTATTCCATTGTCCATATACCTTTCATTTGCAAATTCCTCATTCATAATAAAATACATGCTACTCTAATTAGGCCATCATCATGAAAAGAAAAGTATATTGGTTTATGTAAAAGAAAATAAGTAACTGTAGTGCCTTCCCCTCCTACATTCACAAATATTGTCAATTGAATGTATCCAATGAATTCATTGCTTCCCTTCGTAAAGGAAAAAAAAAATCCATAAGCATTGGCCTCACAAGAGTAGCGTATGCAACCATCACTCCCTCACCTCATCCACCATTTCCATTGTCACCTATCATCTCATTCATCATCACCTCCTACCATATCTATTGATTATCCTCAATTTGTATCACTCTCACAATTAAATCTATGGCATTCAAAGAAGTATGGTGTTGCTCCACAAGAACCAACACCCCAAATCTTCACACAAAATTACTCCACAAGAACTAACCCTGCCCAAAGCCATGATGCCATAAGAACCTATATATGAGCAAAGTATTTGTTTGCATGATGAGATGAAAAACCTTAGGCATGGGGGGATGACGATCCCCAAAAATGTCCATGTTTTCATTATGAAATATCACCATTCATACCCTAAAACCCTAGGCCTTTAACCCGTTCCATACCCTAATTCCATCAACTTGCCGCCATATCACATTTTATGTCTTGTGGTTGACTATCATTAGTTTTCTTAGATTTTATATGATTAAAGATGATTATGCCATGATTTAATAATGACGATTTCACTAAGCTCATTTTTTCACAAGGTTCCTTTGTCGAGTTTCTTCACAAGCCAGTAGAGTACGTGTTATAGACATTTTTGGGCGCTACAACCCCAAGCATGAAATGTCCATAAACCAAGGGCTCCTAAGTCCCTAAAAGTGTTGTTCTAACACCTAAAGGAACAAGTTCAACAGATTACAACTTCTCCCAGAAGTTCTCCATGAGAAACTGCTCAGAATTGGTCAAAACATGATCATTGCAGCTGCTCCACTGGCTAAGTGTGTTGCATCCCACCTAAATACACTGTGTGGGTGTGTTGCATTTCAAAAATCCCTTCTGTGGGGTGCGATGAGCGAGAAATTACAAATGGCAGTGTCATTCCGTGAGGTGGAGAGGCAATGGAAGCTTCCAGAATCTTCTCCTGTGACACTTGTCTCACTAAATTCGACCAAGGATGAGTAAGAGACCATCAATCTCCAAGTGGAAGAAAGAACTATCAGAGGGAGGAAACTAATCAAATCACAAGCTGACTCATCCCCCTTACAAATATCTATATATGGATCCCTCATCCCAGAGATCCAGAGGCTGGAATTTTGCATATTGTAAGGAATTGTTGTTGGTTTCTTGAGACAAACATCAGATTGTTGGGTGATCTAAGCTTTGTTTGAGGTGAAGAGGGGCTTCTTTGCTGGGAGGTTGATGCTGGGTCAGAACAACTGGTTGTAACTCCTCTTGGCTCTTTTCTTGTTTATCAATAAAAGCTATTTGAGTTTTCCTCCATGCTTTTGTGTCATTGATGCTTGCTACATTTGTATGGTCAATTTACATATGATCCTAGATTGTTTATGATTATAGATCCATGTCTTTGTATAGTTCTATGCTTCTGTGATCTTACAGGTACTTTGTGAAGCTGGGCGTGCAAGGGAGCAGGTAGCTGAGGACTATCAAAGAAGAGAGGGATCAAATCAGAAGATTAGCGCAAGACAGAGGTTGGTCTTTCTGTTCCTCTCTATCTATAATTCATAAAGGAAAAACGAAAGTAGCTTTTCTCTGTTTGTTTCTAAGGCAGCTGTCACACCTTAGTGGGATAGAGCAGTTCTATATAGACACTTTTCCCTGTAACAAAATGGCGACTCCGCTGGGGAGATAATTAGTTTGTTTGTTTATCATTCTTTGTTGTCTATTTCATAAACTTACAAGTAGCATTCGAACTGCATTTGCCATAACAAATGCAAAGTAGACAACTCCTACTTCAATCCATCTACTGGATCTGTTTATGATTTAAACAACTGATTCACAAACTATCTGATTTCCCTTGTGATAGCTCTTAGATCCTCCTTAGATTTACCCCTGATTGTTGCATTACTGATTGCTTTTTGCTCAGCCAAAACCCAAGAACTGAACTGCAAACTGTGACCTGGAACCCAAACAAAGTCTCGTTTCTGGCCAAGCGCAGGCATTGTTCAGAGATTCTGAATTTCAGCGCACTTCCCGAGTGGAAAACCTACGCTGCATTTCAGATTCTCTGTGTTACAGGTGCGCTGATCAGACTAGCTCTGTGAAGTTGTGGTTTATGTGGTTCATTCTTTCCAGTTCTATTCGTGAATTTTGCTGCCTATGATCAGTATATGTCTGTTTGAAACCCCTTTTCCTTGCTTTTATTCCACCTCCTTTGTACAAAAGAACTGTAGATGTTTTTGTGTGTTTGTTGAGTCATTTACAGTTCTCCTTTGCAAAAGTAACGTAATCGTACTGTCGTCCTCTGATTTGAAACTGTCGCAAGTGTCGATTTCAATCGTAGGAAAGAGTTTGATTGATGTTGATGGTCGATTATCCTGTTACTATTGCTTTTGGTCTGAATTTGTAACTTTTTAGTGTCAAAAACAAGTATTCAGTTCAAAATCTTAAAATGTTGTGATCATCTCCATTTTTTTTATTTCGAAAAGAAACTTGTTGATATTTGTCGCTTGAAAAGAAATTCAGATTTGTGCATCAACTTTCTTTTTAGCATTCATATACTAAGAAAGTCGAAAACAAATACATGCATGTGCATTTGCATATAGACAGTCTGATTGGCTTGATTTAGGAAAGTGCATTTAGAGTGTGCTCTTTTCTCTTTGTGAAAAGATTCTGTCTTTCTTTTCCCTAATAGCTAGGATTTTCATTGCATAAAGGAGATAAAAAGTTTTTTTATCACCTTAGATTGCATTTTAGGAATTACATCTACATCTCATGGTGAACCCGAAAGGCAAACTTCATAAACAAGATCAACTTAAAATAAATCCAATGAATCTAACAACGCTTTGGAACTTAACACACAACATTTAGAAGTCTAGGCTAAAGACGTATTATGGCGTCGTAAAGACTAGTAACTGTTGTTCTCATTGATGGTTGGGTGATTCTTTCACTTTGAGACGATAAGTGCCAGTACGGACTTGTGCTCCCACGTACCGTTGAGTATATTTTGGGAGACCCCAATAGGTTTAATCCTTTATCCATAGGAAGCCGTGTCTGCCGCCCTATCAATTGCAATGCACTGAACACAACATTCGGGAAGATTGACTGCCGTACCGTAAAAAGTATTCTGCAGTTTTGTGATTGATTTGGTAATCCCTCTACCTAGATTTCCAGAGCTGTCCCTTTTGTTCCTTTTCAGACTCCTTAATGGAAAAGGTCCATCTGAGCACTTGTCACTTCAGGCTCATTAAAAATCGAAGGAGACTAGAGTCATCTTTTGTTTTTTCTCGACTCTTAAAATCTGAAAAAACAAGTTGTGGCAAAGCGTCTAAAAATTTAATTTAAACGGAATATTCATTACCCTTTCCTACGTTGATCTTGGGTTGAGAAAATGGAATCCACCAACCAAGGAATTCCCCTTGGAGGAAATCCTAGTCCCTTCTCCTCTTGGGGAGATGTTGGTGCACCCCATATGGCCACATTGTCGCTTCCAGGACTGACAATTGGTTTGCCTGTATGGCTCTTCTCAACCTCTGTCGTTCAGAACACCACAATTCCTGAACAATCAAAACAACAACTAGACGAGTCCAGAGTTACCCACCAACCTTCTACTTCCTCTAATTATTCCTCTCCTCCTTCTTCTTCGCTTGATGGGGCTGGTAAAGCCAAAAGTCAAGTACCTAAGGAGAAGAAGGAAAAGAGGAAGAAAGAGAAGAAGAAGAAGGAGCCAAAAGCGAATGGGGGCAAACAAGTGTCATCTAGCGCAAATCCACACACTGCACCGACCAGGCCTAAATCACCATGTGTCATTTGCAAAGGAGACCACTATCATAGAGATTGTCCTTGCATCCCTCGGATCTTAAGGGACTGGTCTCCTCGTTTGCACAACCCGGTGTCGTCAACCTCTGATAATCATGTTGAAAACACACCGTCGACTAGTGAAAGTGAAGCCCCAGGACAAAAAGGAAAATAAATATTTCCTTGTAAACTGTGTGAAGGTGATCATGCCGTCCACCATTGTCCCTTCTTAGACGAAGCTAAAAGAGTTTTGGACGATCATCCGGTTTCACCGTTACGACTTCCTCCTGGATATAAAAGACTCTTGCCGAGTCCGTCACTAGTTGAAAATCCGGCTGGCCCGCTCAGGTGGTCGGCCGAAGCATCTGTCATTGAAGATAAACCATCTGAACCCATACCAGACGAAAGTTAAAAGGTCGAGGCGGCAATTGACCCGGTCTTGCCTTCAGAGGTTCCATCCTCAGATGATACAGTCACTAAACAGAACAAGGATGACATCGTCCAAATTCTTTTCATAAGCACAGACTGCAACAAACATGGGGGCAATTTACCCGTTCCTTTACTGCAGGAAGGAAGTTCGTCAGAGTCGTACCCGGCTGTCTATTCGGTCCCACCTCCAAGCAACCTAGTTGTCTCCTTTGACTCGAATCAACTAGGAAGACCCCGTTTACCAGCTAGTGTACCATTCCGAATCATTTTTCAAATATATAGAATGGTTATGGCCGATACCATCATAGATGAGGGGGCTTCTGTGAGTATCCTTTCCTCAACTGCTTGGAAAGCGCTTGGTTCGCCATCGCTTTTGCCTGAGATGAGAAATCTAACAGGTTTTGATAAAGGAACCAGTCGACCGTTAGGGATCCTTCCCGATGTGCCCATAACATTGAGAGGGAAAACCGTTCACATGAACGTAATGGTAGTCCAAGAACCCCTGGATTACAATCTACTCTTTGGACGAGACTATATTTATTGCATGGGAGCAATTGTCTCCTCACTCTTTAGAGTAATGTGTTTTCCGCACGAAAGAAGAGTGGTCAAGCTCGTAGACCAGCTTTCATTTCCTGGATCACGCATAGCAAATAGTCATGTACCATCCCTGAATGGTATTTTCACGCAAGAAATGTCTCAATCTCCAGTCCGTCCACCCGATGAGCGCGAGTGATTCGGGGGGACATGACTGAAACCCAGGGGGCATGCACCCTGGTCTGCTTCGGCAGGAAAACTTCGGGTATAGGGTAGGTTTCCACAAGAGAATATGAATAGTCTGTACCCCCATCCCTGATTAGAAGAGGGGGTTATTCTAGAACAATATTCTCTTGTCAAAGTTATGTGAGTGGAGTAGCCTCCTTCACTCACCTTTGTCTATTTCGGTAGACATTGCCGAAGAAGTGTTTTGTCTGCGCTGTAAATGGAACAATCTTTGGTAAACTGTAAGAGGTAGGCCTCTCTCGGTAAAAAAAATGTTTTAACGAAATAAAGAAGGGGTAACCTTGAAACTCTGTTTTATACCTGGGGGCATGCAAGCCTTTTGGCGTGCAAGTGAAGAGCGACTATTTATTTTTTAAATTTGTAGGACCTCTAACCCTTTAAACTTGTAGGATTGGTCGTCTCCTAACTTGCATAAAGAAAGGATGTGGGGCAAAACTCTAAAAGTTGCCATTTTATATGAGAGATTATTATCACACGACTGGATTAATCGAGCAGTTTTAGCACATAGTTCAAGCTCGTTAAAAAATAAACATAAGCCATGAGAAAATGTTTCCCCCCACATTTAAGCTCGTTAAAAAATGAACTATTCCCCGGTAAATAACCATCGTGAATGTAGTACTTCAGCCATTAAAGCCTTGGTTGTGTTTGCACCGTCACCTGCACTTTTTCATTGGCCGAACAGTCACTGCCATTTTGATTGTTTACCCACTTTGAGGAATAGCTGCGAAGAGTGATTTCACTAGCCATCCTTGTAACATTATCGTGATTGGAAAATTCCAAACCTTACCTGGAATCAGCTGCTACCCATTTTATCACTCGTTCCTCAAAATACGAGTCTCCTTTAAGCTCTTTTCAACTGACTCGTAAAATATGAAAATATTCCCGAGCCATTGGCCTCTCCAGCTCGTTAAAGGGACAGGAAGTGCTATCCCTCCTCTAGATTTTAATCTTTTTGGACCTGAGGGATTATTACACAAAAAGATAGAGCGCTTGTTTTGTTCGGCTCGTTAAAAGTATCGAAAATTCATCCCTTCTGTATTATTTTATACTTTTTCGGACTTAAGGGATTAGATGACGAAAAAGGAATTTTGGAGTTACCTTTACGTTCCTTTTCAGACTCTCTAAAATTGCAAAGGACCGAGTTATCTTTGTCGTTAAACTCGTTAAAAGTGTAATAGCAACAAACTTGTCTATAGACGAGAACGAGTTTCACTATCACTAGGCTCGTTAAAACATAGTGATGGGTTTGCTTGAAGGGCAAATTATAGAACATGCATATGTTATCCTCCTCAAGCTTGACAAAAATAAAGAGGTACTGGTTAGCAATGACTGCGGAAAATTGGGAAGAAAACTTGAAGAAACTTTGTTGGTAGCAAGTCACTCTTGAACATGACACTTCCACTCCGTGTCCGAGTCAGGTTGGGTTGTTTCATTCACCGGCCACATCACCATGGTCACGCCATACCATCCACATTTGGGGTTAATGCTGCCAATCCATCACAATAGTGTCGTCGATATGTTCAAGAGAAGTCATTCAGAGAATACACATGTGTCTCACCCACTACCATACATTTATGCTCCATTCTTTCATGACAGCCACCCTGAACCTTATATCACCAGATCGTTTTCACCTCCATTAAAATCATTTGCTCCGTTCCGTGTCATTGATGTGGGATTCATTAAGGCCCTCCTGTGACGGATCACTTCTTGTCGACATCAGCTCATTATCCAAGAAGTTGATCTAGGAACACCCCATTCAGTACTTTGAAGCTTGCATGCCTCAATGGCAAGTTTCTCACTTTCGACAACAGGTTTACATCAATGGCCTTCGACCGAAAGATTTTGCGTGGTGTTCAACGCCAAGTCCTTTATTCACACCACGTGAATTGTATTGCAGTACCTTGAGGGTCATTATCATTATCAGTGATTCCTCTCGCGCTTGTTAACAGTTTACATCATTGGCAGGTAATCAAGCGATGTCTTTCCATGTTCGACTTCAGAACATTTCTCACATGGATCGACTTATACTTCGAGTGAAGATCGGACGATATTGAAGACCCCGAATCTAGTTTCATCCATCCGGGCTATGATATATATTCAGGGAAATAAAGACATTAAATGTACATCATCATTGCACAGATAATCATCCACTCAAAAGGATGATGGCTCTATCAGAATCATCAGTCTACACTCAGACGATTGTCTGTCCTATGTACATGAAAATGAATTTATAAAGTTGAGCATGGGAATGCCCGCCTCAGCTGGATCATGAAAATATTATGAAGATAATGTATTGTATTTTATCTTATTACAGGTCTCCTCCCAGCATTGAAAGAACTTTGGATCCTCATAATAAAGCATTTCACCCGACATCAAAAGATTAATGACCTCATGCTCTAGGGGGCAACTGTTTAGATATTTTTGGGCCCTACAACCCCAAGCATGAAATGTCCATAAACCAAGGGCTCCTAAGTCCCTAAAAGTGTTGTTCTAACCCCTAAAGGAACAAGGTCAACATATTACAACTTCTCCCAGAAGTTCTCCATGACAAATTGCTCAGAATTGGTGAAAACGGGACCATTGCAGCTGCTCCACTGGCTAAGTGCGTTGCATCACACCTAAATACACTGTGTGGGTGCTTTGCATTTCAAAAATCCCTTCTATGGGGTGCGATGGGTGAGAAATGACAAATGGTAGTGTCATTCCACGAGGTGGAGAGGCAATGGAATCTTCCAGAATCTTCTCCTGTGACACTTGCCTCACTGAATTCGACCAAGGATGAGTAAGAGACCATCAATCTCCAAGTGGAAGCAAGAACTATCAAAGGGATTACACTAATCAAATCACAAGCTGACTCATCCCCCTTACAGATATCTATATATGGATCCCTCATCCCAGAGATCCAGAGGCTGGAATTTTGCATATTGTAAGGAATTGTTGTTGGTTTCTTGAGACAAACATCAGATTGTTGGGTGATCTAAGCTTTGTTTGAGGTGAAGAGGGGCTTCTTTGTTGGGAGGTTGATGTTGGGTCAGAACAACTGGTTGTAACTCCTCTTGGCTCTTTTCTTGTTTATCAATAAAAGCTATTTGAGTTTTCCTCCATGCTTTTGTGTCATTGATGCTTGCTACTTTTGTATGGTCAATTTACATCTGATCCTAGATTGTTTATGATTATAGATCCATATCTTTGTATAGTGCTATGCTTCTGTGATCTTACAGGTACTTTGTGAAGCTGGGCGTGCAAGGGAGCAGGTAGCTGAGGACTATCAAAGAAGAGAGGGATCAAATGAGGAGATTAGCGCAAGACAGAGGTTGGTCTTTCTGTTCCTCTCTATCTATAATTCATAAAGGAAAAACGAAAGTAGCTTTTCTCTATTTGTTTTTAAGGCATCTGTCACACCTTAGTGGGATTAAGCAGTTCTATATAGACACTTTTCCCTGTAATAGTACGGAAATGACCAATTTGGGGCTTTACCACTTTTAGCATGCTTCCAAGAAACTTAGAGAGGTTATTGTAAAAAATAATATTTTAATACCTTTCCATAACCTAGATTGCACCCAGGTCACTCATGTGGGTCTCTTGAATGAAATTCACAAATTTGCCCAAATCTGCAATAAGTTTCAAACTGCCAACTTCCACCTCGATTTTTGTGCAGCTGAAGGCAAATGAAGAAAATATGGCACATGGATTTTGGTCCTAGTATAGCCAATTCACTAAAACTCAAATAGTTTTCTAAAATTCCTTACAGTTTGGAAGATATGTGAAGTTATCTGAGGCCAATTTATATAAAATATCTAGATTTGTACTTAACAGTCAAATTCGGATTTGCCTATTTTTATGCCACAATTACAATTTTATAAGTTTTTCTCCTTCGTCCACCCAATGATCAACATCAACATCAACCATTAGATATTTGAAGGCCATCTCGATAAGTCAAACTCAACATGAATTTGTTTGTTGTCCCATTTCATTTAGAATGTAATTAAGCTCACCTTCATCTACAACAGGTATACAAAGCAGAGTAGCAAGCATAGGAAAGGGGGGGAGTGAAATATATTGAGCATTGAAGTGTTGTTAAGACACCTTACAATTATAATTGACTTTGTTTTAGTAATATACATGGCCTTGGTGTGAGCGAGATCATTCCAGTTTTAGTTATCTGTGAGTATTTGATTTGCATGTTTTAACAGTCTTCTTTTTACTGTAAGTTTCAGAGCTTCCCCAGGTGTGGCAAGGGACCACCATCACTTGGGAGAAATCTTCCTTGTTCATCTTAAATTAATTTTTGTAGCTTGATCCATTCATACTCAGTTAGATTTGTTATTGTTGTAGTTTAATTTATTTTCATTCATTTAAATGCTTGATTGCTATTCAATTCTTCATTTTTCTCTGTGAAAGCAGTCCAGAGTCACCTTCTTGTAATTGTATGCATAACGTAGTTATAATATCTGTATGTATTAGTTTCTATTTCATTGTCGTGTGAAACATTTAAGATTGCCTTATGAAAAATTAATTTAGTTTTCATTTTGATTGTCTGTCAAGTTCAATTTGATTATTGCAGCTGAATGTTTGTCAAATTCAATTAGACTACAGAGTGTTGTAGTTAGTCTGGTTTGATCAAATGCTTGTAGGATCTCAATTGTTTTGATAGATAGTCTCTGCATTCCAATGTTTGAGTGTCTTTTAAATTAGGACTCCAGAGCTTAGATAGATTAAATACTTTCCATTTAATTAAAATAGTTGAGAAGTGTTGATAAGTGTGAACGTTTAAATTTCATAAGTAGGAATGGTTTTGTAGTCTTATCATAGTTAAAGTAATAATTTAGCTTCAAATATGTTTTGAGTACAATATTTGCTTTGGTTTGTGCAGACTAAATTCAATTTGATAGCATAGAGTAATTTAGAATTAGTTCACTTTCCATAACAGTAACATAGATTTGGTTTTATAAGCAGTGTGACATCAATTCAATTTCATTTATAAATTTAGGGAATTTCATTTATAAATTTAGGGAATTTCATTTAGATCTCATTTTGTTTCTTTAAAACCATTATTATTAAGGAAACTTATATACCCTAACCATTAAGCTGAGTAAAAAACGAAGTAAAACTCGTGTTTACGAGTCCCAGATTGACAATTAAATATTAGGAGGATTAATTATCGATTAAAACTCCCAACAATGGACAATCAAACTAATGTTGTTGGTAAGGAATATCATTTGTCTATAGAAGATCATGAACATCCATGGATGATTAAGGACATACAATTCAATTATACGAAAATGATTCGGAACATGGAAGTTAACCAGATCAATCTTCAAAATAGGATAGAGACCATGGGAGCTAATCATAACAAAGAAATGACTACCATGCAAAACTATTTACTTGTCATGAGAGAAAAACATGCTACGGAAATGGAAATCATCAAAGCTAATCATGAAAGAATAATAAAAGATATGGAGGTTCATGAGATATGTCTTCAGAATAAGTTATTGACAATGGAGGAAAACCATACGAAGGAAGTTAATGCTATGAAGGTTGAACACTCTAACCAGATGGATGCAGTAAAATTTGAAAAAATAACTCTTTACAATAAGATACAAGTACAGGAATTTCATCATGGGTCAGAGGATGAAAGAAACAAGGAAACTTCAACAGATCATAAGCCTCCCTGTCTGTCGTAGCAAGCTCCATCTTATTATGAGGAGTTCATTTGTTCCATTGAAAAGTGGCTAATTGAAGGTGACCCAGATAAAATGGAAATTGACCAAGTTGATGCTTGCATGATTGATCCACCAGTCATAACAAATCATGTTCATGAAAATAAAGAAGCGCAAGTCAAAGAAATCTTGAACATTCCAAATTTTCCATATGAGCATTTTTTGGATCAAGAGGGAAATTGTGCGCTGATCACATCATTATCAACATCAAATCCTAACGAAAGCAAACATACAAAGTGAAAGAGAAGGAGGAGGTTTGATACATCTGATGGCCAAAAACAAATCGATTTTTGGATAAGTCATAGTCCTACGATATTAAGGATCTGGCATGGCACATCTGAAAAGCTGCCTACAAATTTTTCTCAAAGAAGGAAAATGATCAGTATGAACTACATTGAACGCATCTGATGCCATGGGGTATTCCTTGTATTGTATTCCTAACCCTACACCCTTTTATTTCAACATTTCATTTTGTTGTTATGTCAGATTTATGTTTTTCATGTTACTAAACTAGTTAATAAATGAAGAGCTTATAGTTTTCATGTGTTTAATATTATATGATGATTTTTGGTTGGAAACAACTTATGTTATCTTATGTGTTGCATGGATGCAGATTTTAGATTTTCACATTCCTCCGGTGCAGCAATGTGTCCCCAAGTAGAGCTAGAACTTGACCACTACGTGTCAACAACCCATAGCAATACACCCCCTTTTTTCACAAAAGGGACAACGCCTGATCGATGTGTTTGTGCCACCCAGCTTCGTCATTAACCTGATCATCATGTTATAATGTAAATTCATTCTACATGTATATGATGTAAATAATCTCAGCAGAACCATGTCATATATGTAACAACCTAGGTAAACCTACATTTCTAGTGACGATCTCCATTCTGGGAGGTTTTTTGTCTCACCAATTCATACTCGAATGATCGACAAAGTTTTCTCCTCCAGTCTTACCCCAAATTTGGAATGGATTTTGTTGCTAGTGTCTTAGGCGAGTCCTAATGTTCTAGATCGAGTCTATGTAAAAGTAATTTGGGAATAATCCTAACTATTTGGTTAGGTTATTTTATTACAAATTGCTTGGTCTGCTGAATTATATTTGTGGCGCAGAAATGGGTAGCCTTTGAGGGTCTATTACAAATGGGTTTTTCCCCTTATGATGTAAAAAATATTAAAATCATGATGTAAAATTTCCTGAGGGTTGGAAAAATAATTTATCCCCTCATAGGTAATTAATTAATTTTCTGGCCAAAAATTAATTAAAATCCTAAGCCAAAAATTTAATTAATTGTAGGCCCTAGGTCAATTTAAATTATCCAAAGGCAAAAATTTGTAGGTCCTAAATAATTAAATTTTAAAAGGTCCCGGGACTAAGGTAGATTGATTATTTTGATAAATTTTAAACCTTTGATCCCTGGGGTTAAGTAAAAGTCAATTTTTTGGGGACATTAACTCAAAAATTTTATTTTTGAGTTAATTAAAATACATTTAAATGAAAAATCGAATTTCCTCAAAAAATTAAATAGTTCGACAGATGAGATTAAAAGAAATTTTGATATTCGTCAATGGTCGAGATTACTTTGACGAGGATCACTCGAACTAGCTGTTGGAGGATTTTTCCTTAAATAGGAGGTCATTTTCCAGTCGATCCATCTGATCTTTGAATCGTGTGCTAAGCTCTCAAGCTCGTTTGATATTTTTTTTGAATTAATGCAAAAGTCTTTGGGGTTTCAATGTGCTATGGTGTTCCTTTTCATGAACTTATAGTAACATTGTTTTAATTTCTGCTTAATGTTATGTGAAAACTATCAATCAATAGCTCTTTTAGAATAATCTAAATACAGGTATCTTATTCAATTTGTTGGATCTGGAGTAACATTCTTAATTTTGATCGAAGTAGCAAGTATCTCTATTTCTTCAAAATTTCATTGTTATTCTATTTATCTACTTGGTTTGATGGTTGATCTAGTGTTTGTAGGAGATCTTTCGAGATTTTGTTGAGTATTTGGAGATAGTTCTCGGTTGGACTAGCCAACTCTCAATGTATATTTTCTAAAGATCCTACTTCACATAAGCTCTGAGACTTATTTTAAGATTCAATTAATTTTCCTGCAAGGTGTTTCTGGGCTAGTACCTCTCCAAAATTTTCAAAATTTATTTTTAAATATTTGTGGAAAATTGATATATATCGCTATTAAGAGCCTTAGATTATCAGATCTAGTAGTGGAGTTGGACTCATACTCTTTAAATCTCATAGATCTACCATCTTTGTGGATAGATCTTCAATCATCTTGTATAGATCTGAAATCTTCGTAGAATAATTTTGATTTTATAACTTTTGGAGTTTTGGATATTGTTTTTTATTTTTTTATTTATTTTTTAACTTTTTGGGTTCTTAGCATACTTGTAAATATTTTTTAGATTTCAAAAGTGTAAATATTTATTTGATTTATGTTTTAATTTTGTAGTTTAAATTTTTTTTTATCAGATGTAACTTTCAATTTTTAAAAGTTCTTTTTTATTATCCCACATTCAAAACTTGAAAAAGGTTTCTCTAATTTGTATCTATATAAACTAACCTTTCACCTTTTATTATTTCACTAACCCATTGCACTTTTTGAATATATATATATATTAACTTGTAAACATTTTATTTTGAAATTTTGTAAATATTTTACTTGTCTCTTTTAAACTTTGTAAATATAAATTTTATATTTTATATTTTAATAAGTGCAAATATTTTAGATTTTTTCTTTTAGACTTGGTGACTAATTTGTATGACTCTTATGTTCATAATTCTTTCCATATAATTAGTGAGGCTGATTTTTTGTTTTTCGCAGGTCTAGATAAAGAGCAAAGCAGCAGGGTTTAAAATATTTTGTTTTGGAGGTACTTTGTCAGGGATTAGTACTCAACATTCTAGAGGCAGTCGCCGAACTAAAAGGAGCCATCTACCTTAGCCATAGGCTCCCCCTAACTTAGCCTCCCTTTTGGAATGATAATCTGGCAGTTTGGCAGGCTTCTATCACTGAGTTGCAAAGGGTTTTTTTCTCTGGTTTGAAGGGTCTGGTCACTGGTTAAGGTTGTTTAATTCTGCGCATTTGGAAGTTCATTCTAGCTTAGCCACAAGGGCTTAGGAAATTATTTAGGCTACCCACAACCCTTTTGACACCTAGCTCTTTGGACATTGATTTTTTTTATCTCTCTTGATGTTACGTTTGATTTCTAGATTAAATTTTACCAAATTACAGTCCTCTAATCCATTGTTTACAGGGGTTCTGGTTTGATATTGTGCTAACCCTCACTGGTTTTGAGGAGGGCTTTATCCACAGTTTTAGGCATGAATTCGATTTACTAAGGCTTGAACTCACATACAAAAATAAAAATAAAAAAAATTAAGCAGTCGCAGGACTATTTAGCTTGATCTCAATGCAATTTCGGAATTTATGTCAGGGGTCTGAGCCTAAATTCTTTTGCAAATGATTCCTAATGATCTGAAACATTTTGTGGGGTGTTCTAGTGTTAAATATTTATGAGAATATTTACCATATGTTATTTGTGGTTTATCTGCAAAATTTCTGATCGTGCCTAGACCCTTTTTATTTATGAAATCGCAGCCCTAGGAGGCCTCTTTCCTCCTAACTGTGAGCCTTCTTGGAAGGTTGAAAACCTTCATATCTGAAGCCATATTTTTAGGGGTTTTAATTTTTCGATTGATATAATGAGTTTTGGGTAGTGATACTGAAATTTTTAAGGATCTTGCCATTATTTTGGGACAAATTCAAGACCTAAACCTTAATTATAAATTCCTCATAAATTTAAAAAAAATTTAATGAAAATTGTAATCAATTTTAAAGGTTGTTCGTGAACTTTAAAAAGGGTCTAGAACTCTAGATCTGAAAATATCATTCTAAGGATTGTCCCATCTGAAATTTAATAACAAAAGGTTTGAAATACATATTTCTTCTTATTTGGTTGTGGGTCTTCATAGACTGCTCTGTCTTGGCAATTTTTTTTTTTTTTTTTTTTTTTTTTTTTTTTTTTTTCTGAAATCTAATGCAAACTGTCTGAGCATTCATTCTTGACATTAGGAACAAAGGAATTATTTTCCATTTCTGTACTAACTCTATTTCTCTTTTGTATATTTGGTATCTAACTTGCATATTTCCATCTCTTGTTAACAATCTCATTTGCCATTCTATAAGTGTGATATTTCTAAAGATACTTTACTTATGCAACTGTCTAAATAAGTAAAGACAATCCAATAAACACACTACCATCTAAAGGGATCATAATTTGTTGTACATATAATCACTTATTTAATTGTTTCATTGAGTTTCATTGGAATATCATCATTTACTTGCATGCTTGTATCTGAAGTAATCTATTCCATTGTGGTCCAATTGTATTGATATCTTGAAGCTATATTGAAATATTATTGGAATCTTGTAATTTTGCCATGATATTTGGACAATCTTGGTTATAAGTTATTTTGATATTGAAGCATATTGTCCAAATCTTGATATCAGTGAAGCAATCTAATTGCATCCTGCACTTCCTCATTTTCACCATTTGGTTATTGTACCTAGAATTGTGAGTTAGTTCATATCTTTGCAAGTTTTATCTCCCATTCTTGTACTTAGCCATTTTGTAGTTCCTTGCAAGATCTCATCAAGTATTATTGGTCATATTCTAGTTGCTTATAATCCTTTGATTCATTATACTAACATCCTTCTTGCAGCATTACTTGTCTAGTAACTTGAAGCTTTTCATATTTTTTCAAGTGATAAAATATATTTTGAGCATTTTTCATTAGGCACTGCTCTATATTTGTTGATCTCATTTCTGCATCATTATTCGTAATTGCTTCATCTTGTTAAGTTATATTTTTCTCATTTAATAAAACACTTGCTAATTCATTATAATTCAAGTTGTCTAGAAAGGTAGTGATTGTAGGTCTTAACCCTACACAAAAATTATCTGAATACGAATTCTAAAGCACATAAAATAAACAATGTGAGAGAATAACACATAAAACACATATATATAGATATTTTCCCCTGGATCCCAAAGCCGAGACTACTAGCTTGATTTTTCATTATTTTCCTTTCAATGTTACAATACATATTTATACATGCTGAAGCATCCAATACCATGGACCGAAAACCATCGCGTCCAAAACCATGGACCGAAAACCATCGTGTCCAAAACCATGTGCAAAAAACATGCAAAAAATCATAGGTAGGTCCGCCCAACCTAATATAAGGTCCAAAACCAAAATTTTTCGGGGCGCTGCCCCAAAACCCATAGAGTGGGGTTACCTGCACCCCTCAAACCTCCTATGACCTCCCCCCACTACAGAATCGATGCAACGAAGGGGGGCTCTGGCCCCTTCTAACCCATCGATTAACTACGTGGGCTAGTCATGGAAAGAATATAACACAACCCAACATTCTCCCACTTTTTGTTTTCTTTCCACAGGTGGCCACAAGAGAGCTTAGTCATTTATCTAACCCTGCAATGCCCATTGTTTCTCTACACCAAGAGAACTTCTCAAAGCTCACATATTTTTTCAATGCTTCTACAGTGTTCTTCAAAGTTTCCACCTTTACCATCAACACCTTTTTGTCTTTTATCGTATCCCTCACAAAGTGATATTGAACATCAGTGTGCTTTGTCTTTGAATGATATGCAGGGTTCTTTGCCAAGAAAATTGCACTCTGGCTGTCACAGTCTATCCTTATAGCTCCCTGTACTAACCCCATACTTGAACACAATCTCTGCAACTAAACTACTTCCTTGTTTGCATGAGTGGTTGCCATGTATTATGCCTATGTAGTTGATAGTGCCACTACAGATTGTTTCATACTTATCCAACTGACTGCACCTCCAAATAGGTTAAACACATACCCACTTGTAGAACTTCTTTGATCCAGATCTCCAGCCTAATCTGAATCAACAAAGCCATGAATATCCAACAATTTGTCCAATCCTGGTCTTCCTTGGTAGCACAAACCATAATCACTAGTGCCACGCAAATACCTGAAAACCTGCTTCACTGTTGTCCAGTGCTCCTTCCCTGGTTTTGACATAAACCTGCTCAATACTCCCACTGCATGTGCAATGTCTGGTCTAATACAGACCATCACATACATCAAGATACCGATTGCACTTGCATATGTAACACGGGACATGTCCTCTTCCTCTTCTTGTGTCTTGGGACACTCTTCAGCAGATAACTTTACACCTATAGGAATAGGAACCTTCACTAGTTTACTATCCTGCATATTAAACCTTTGTAATATTGTCTCGACATACTTCCTCTAGTTTAACTAGAGCTTCCTCTTTGTCCGATCTCTTTTAATTTCCAAGCCCAAAATATAGTTTGTAGCACTAAGATCTTTCATGTCAAATTTTGAGGACAAATTGGTCTTCAAATCCTGGATAATTTCTTTGTCATTTCCAACCAACATCATATCATCCACATACAAGACCAAATAAATAACATGGTCACCAATTAATTTAAAATACACACAGTGATTTTCTTTGCTTTTGGTGAAGCCAAGTCCCCGTATAAATGTATCAAAATTCGGATACCACATCCTTGGTGACTGTTTTAACCCATATAGAGACTGCTTTAACTTGCATACCAACTCTTTCTTACCCTTCCAAATCCCTGTGAAGAAATGATGTCTTCACGTCCATTTGTTATAAGTCAAAATCAAAAGTAGCAACAACAAATAAAAGTAATCTAATAGAAGTTACCTTGGCAACAATAAAGAAAATATCACCAAAATCAATTCTCGGCACCTGGGAATAACCTTTTTCTACCATCTCAGCTTTGTATTTCTCCACCTTTCCTTCTGCATTTTTCTTCTTCTTGAACACCCATTTGCTACCAATGGGTTTCCTTCCATCCGACAACTCCACTAGATCCCAAGCCTCATTTTTGTGCAAAGATGCCATTTCATCAACCATGGCCTCTTTCCAGAGTTTTCCATCCTCTGAATCTACTGCTTCCTTCATAGTTCTGGGATCATCATTAGTAATAGATAAAACAAAATTTGAACAGAAAGCAGATGGACTATACCTTTATGGCTGCCTTCTTTCTCAAACTGATCTTCTCACACCCAGACTTTGTGGCTCTTCATCTTCTGATTCCTCCTCTACTGTAGAGTCTGATTCTTCGTCCTTTAGTTCAAACTCTATCTTCTTAGGTTCCTTTAGTTGGACTTCATATTTAATAACATCTTTTACCTCTCTGAACACTACATCTCAGTTGTACACAACCTTCCTTGTTACTGGGTTCCAAAGCTTATAACCCTTTAAACCATCCTTATACCCAATAAAGATGCACTTTTCAGATTTACTATCCAACATGGTTCGTTTCTCCATTGGAACATGTACATATGCATCACATCCAAATACCATCAGATGTGAAAAAAAGGGTTTCTTACCAATCCATACCTCTTGTGGAGTCTTATCCTCCAACGCTGATGAAGGTGATCTATTGACCAGGTAACATGGTGTCTCCATTGTCTTTGCCCAAAATTATTATCCTAACCTGACACCGCTGAGCATGCATCTTTCCCTTTCCATCAATGTTTTGTTCATTCTTTTTGCAACTCCATTTTTCTGAGGTGTATATGGAGTAGTCTTCTGTCATGATATACCACACTTCTTACAGAATTCTTCAAATTCCTTACTGCAAAACTCTCCACCATTATCTATCCTTACCACCTTTATCTTCTTCTCTGTATGGTTTTCCACCAGAGCCTTAAATTCTTTAAACTTGTCAAAGACTTCATATTTCTTCTTAAGGAAATATATCCATGTATTCCTTGAGAAGTCATCTATAAATGATACATAGTACACAGACTTACCCAGTGATGGAACCTTCACAGGTCCGAACACATCACTATGCACAAGCTCTAATATCTGTTTCACCCTCTTACTACTAGAGGGGAAACTCACCCAATTCTGCTTCCCATATACACAACTTTCATAGAAATCAAAATCTATAGAGCTATTACTCATACGTTCTACCATACGGCCCTTCTCCTCAATATGTCCAAGTCTTTGATGCCACAACATGGTCTTCTCTCCAGAGACCACTAGATTTTTTGCTGCACTTTCAGGAACCACAGAACTGTTGCACACATCAATAACAGTGCTACCTTGCAGCTTTTATAGAGTTCCAATCTGAACTCCCCACATCAATACCAGTTCTCCCCGAACCATCTTGCAGGTATCCTTCTCAAACACTTTTTTTACACCTGCATCATCCAACTTGCTTACAAAAATCAGATTTCTCGCTAATGCAGGGATATGCAGAACACCCAGAAGTGTTCTAACCCTTCCACCTTGCAACTTGAGCTTTACTTTTCCACGACCAATGATTTTAGCCTTCCTATCATCCCCCAAGAAGAAATCACCACCATCATATTTCTCATACTCGTAGAACAACTCTCTATGGGGAGTGAAGTGAAAGGATGCACCTCAGTCAATCAACCATGCCTCATGATCTACATGTGTACTTGAAGAAGCCATGTACACATCCCCACCTTCATCTGAGGTGGTTTTTGCCTCTGCAGAAGGAGCATCATCAGATCCCTTTCCTTTGTTAGGAGCTTTAGATTTATAGTCCCTTTTGTAGTGCCCTTCCTTTCTGCATTTCCAGCACACCACCTTTACAAGTTTTCTTGGAGATTTAGATCTCCCTCTAGATTTAGATCTCCCACTTGATGACTTATTTTTATTTCTATTATGGGACCATCCTTGTACAGACAAGGCATCACCATTCTAGCTCTCCATATTTTTCCATCTCATCTCCTTCGTTAGCAAGGATGAGACTATTTCATCAAACTGCAAGGCAGTTGCATTGCCACCTATTGCAATAACCAGACTATCCCACAAATATGGTAGAGAACACAACAAACTAATGCACTTATCTTCATCTGAAATTTTGATATCAATAGATGATAACTGACTTACCACAGTATTAAACCCATTTAGATGCTCTGCCACCAAGTCTCCATATTTCATCCTCAGGTTATACAACATTTTCTGTAGGAACAGTTTATTGAATAGAGACATAGATTGGTACAAAGTCCCTAACTTGTCCCACAAAGCCTTCATTTTAGCTTCCCCTGATACATTCAAAAATACTGAATCTGAGACACACAATCGTATTGTGCATCTTTGCCTTCCGATCCAACTTCTTCCATTCTTCATCAGACACTCCCGTTGGTTTAGTACCCAGATCTACCGCGATCCACTGATCTTTATCCACCAATAGATCCTCCATCTTGAGTTTCCACTCTAACCATTAAATTTCTTGATCTCTATCTGTCCACTGCTCGCCATCTTCTTTTACCACCAAAATCGATCCCACAGATCTCCCACTGAATGGGGTCTACCACAGGCCCAAGTGAAACCCCTCAGCAGCAAAGACATCGCCTTGAAGCCAAAACAGCTTTGATACCAAATGTAGGTTTTAACCCCATACAGAAATTACCTGCATACGAATTATAAAGCACAGAAAATAAACAATGCAAGAGCACAACACATAAAACACGTATACATAAAGATTTTTCCCTGGATCCCAAAACCGGGACTACTAGGTTGATTTTTCATTATTTTCCTTTCAATGTTACAATACATATTTATACATTCTTAAGCATCCAATACCATGGACCGAAAACCATCACGTCCAAAACCATGTGCGAAAAACATGCACAAAACCATAGGTAGGTCCACCTAACCTAATATAGGGTCCAAAACCAAAATTTTCAGGGGCGCTGCCCCGAACCCCATAGAGTGGGGTTACCTGCACCCCTCAAACCCGCTGTGACCCCCCACACTAAAAAATTGGCACAACGAAGGGGGGGCTCCGCCCCTCTTCTAACCCCTCGGTTAACTACGTGGGCTAGTCGTGGAAAGAATATAACACAACCCAATAGTGATCTTCCCCTTTGATCTCCTATGACTTCTTGCTTGAACAAGTTTTCTCCCTTTCATCTATCTTTAGGAACTACCCCCCTTAGCTTGTTTTGGAGAGAGCTATAATGGAGTGAGTAGGGATCAGGGTGACAAACCTTGCTCTGAGTGTTGCGCCTTAGGTATACGGTTTGGACAGCCACAATACCAAGATATAAAAATGAATCTACTATTGAAAAGGATATGCAATACCAAAATAGAAGTATGCATGCATTTTTGAAAAAAATAATATTTGTAATGTCACACAATAGTTAACTTATACAATAAAAGAATAGGCAATCGAGCAACAAAAAAATTATAATAATCAATCTAACATGGATGGCCAATTGAAGAGTGGATTGTCAAAATGGCAATACTCTTGCTATTGCATCAAGTAGAGTAGTATTGGAGAGGCAAAGCCCTGTCATACAAAGACATCAAAAGATATATCTAGAGATGATCTATCACTGAGGAATTGGAAACCTAGATTAAGAAAAAAAGATAAAATTTAAACACAACACAATGATTGCAATTATAAATTATATTTCAACTAAAAATTTTACAAACAAGTGATGCATGAGAAAATTGAAGAAGCTGCAAAATTTCCAAGTGTATTGAGGCTTTAGCATAATGATCAACAACAATAGCTCAACATATATTTCTAATAATTTCCAAGTCATGAGTGGTGACTTTGGGTTTTACATTATCAATTTGTGATAATCTGTTTGGGATTGACATCTTGATTTATTACACGTGTTAATCCAATGACTATCCATGCATGTACCTGTCATCATCATACTCTTTCATACCATGTCTTTGATTACCTACTTCGGAGTTGATTGTTAGGGTTTAGGTATCAAATTTCGCTCTAACTGTATCATTCTCTTCTCCTCGTTTCACTTTATGGAAGTCATAAGCTAGGGTTTTGAGGGTTTCTCATTGTTACATAATCATCCTCTATGATCGGATTTCTAGTCGGGATTGTTGGTACTAAAATTCTTGAGATATACAAATAATGAGCTAAGATTTTTCGTAATGTGGGTTGGTTCATATTTTTGCAACTCTTTCAAGGATATAGTCAAGGTGTGGCTAAAGTATTTGCCTCTTAATTCAATGGAAAGAAGGCCAAAGTGGGTTTTATTTTTTCCTGGTTAGATAAATTGTGAGGGACTTTAGAGTCTGGTTTTCCTTTATCACATAAGGCTTCTAATGGTGATTTTAGTTTATAAGTTACATTTTGCTTTCTTTCTACATAGAACTATGGCCAAAATGTCCTTCATTACTAGAACCAATGCCAAAATGCTAAGCATTCTCTCATTCACCATAATTTTACTGCTACCCTGGTTAAACATCAACTTGCTAAGTTCATGGATGATTGCGAATATTTTCTAACCCGAAACCATTTCGATAAAACCCTACCCTCCAAGGAAATTGACTCTCAAATGTTCTTATAGCTTAAATCTATTTAGGAAAACCATAGATATCTCCCTTTCCCTTATTCCATGCACTTTGATGACCAAGAATCTTGTCAAGGGACTTGTCCTTGTTTCTCAAAAGAAGATAGGGCTTTGAAACGAGAAATTATTTGCACTCACCCAACAAGAAGCACTACTAAAAATGTTCCTATTGGTGAGGACTAGGTAAAACAAAAATTTAATAGTAAGGGTAAATAAAAAGCTTTTGAAAATAATCCAGAATATGAAATTTCATCCTTGGAACCTATGTTTCAACACATTGAGAGTTAGCAAAAATAGAATTATGACTCTCATATCAAAGACAAACTAATATCAAGAAAGGTTTTTATGCTATGGGGAATAAACAAAGGGTTTATCATCATAAGAACTATATTGATCTTGAGACCAATATAGACCCCAATCTTAAAAAGACTAATCCATAATCTCCAAGGAATCATAACAACCCTGATAATGCGAATGCCACACTGGAAGTATATGGTGATGCTGGTAAAATTACTTCAAAAACCTTGTTAGATCTCTACTAGCACCCACAATTTTTATCCTTTATGCCAATTTTTATTCTCAAAGGTTAAAGTAATAATCTCCAGAGATTCTAATGATGCTAAATAAAGGTATTATTATTAATATATCTCAATTGTTGGAAAAGATAAGGTATGCTTATATATTTTAGTCTTGTTTTCTAAAATTGTAAGGGTTCAGAATCTAAGATTCTAGAATGACCCTATTTGCATGGTTTATATCTTAAATAATTGACTTTTCTTTAATTTGTCATAGGTATATGAAATGGCTAGATTTCTACTCTAATCTCTCACTACCTATGAATTACCTCCAACTCTTGAGGATATTAGCAAAGGATTTCTTGTTATTTATTCATTAAATTCTCTATTATCTGTTGATATGGCCTAGAGACCTATACAAACAATTACATATACCTCTCATACTCATACATATCTTCACAATAGCGTGGAAACTAGGATGAGCATATTTAACTTATATAAATTGAATACTTATTGACGAAACATATGAGGTTAATTTTTATATAGTAAAAGGAATTCCTTTAGCTCCTACAACTTTGGGGCTTTCCACACCAAGGTGCACTCTAGAGGATTGGTTTAGATAAATAAACTTCAACAACACATAAAAAAGATATTGTACACATGAGTATGATTAGACCTAGAGTCAAAACAACTAATATCATTGTAGTATAAATAGGAAATACTATTTACAGAGTATATGCTTCAAGCAACCCCAACTTCTATTCCACACTGCATTATACAACATAATATAAAGAAGCATCACACCTTAAATCACATTCTTTAAGAAATAACCCTCTAAATAAATATTTTTTTCTTTTTCATAATGGCTTTAGGAATGAGTTTTCATAATACCTTATGGGAATTAAGTCGTTTCCATTTCTTTCCACACTTATGAGTTGAGCCAAAACTGGATGCTTGTATGCTTAGCTTGGCCACCACCTACCATTCCTATCTAGTGGAAGGATAGAATTATCATAACAAATGACACAAAGAATAGATAAGCTATATTTTAAATACATAACCATTTTTTGATATCTAACCTTCCACTGAATCAAAGACTCAATTAAAATTATCTCAACAAGTCACCGCTGTGGTAATTAAATGAGTCCATAAGAATGAGAAACCACCAATTGGTGTTTATTTTACACTCTTATAACCAAATACTTAGTAAAAACATAGTGACATGAATCCTATAACCATTATAATTTCCCATCTCTATTCCCTATTAATCTTCATGAACTAAGGGTCCATATTTCCTTATCAACACCACAGTCCCTTAGAAAAAGTGTCAAGGTATTGGAATACCTATCTACATGTGAGGGGAGGATATCCATAGAGGTCTCTGGTTCCTGAGAAACAACCATTTGTGCTCATCGTCAGTCTAGTATTGTGATTAGATTGGCCATATAGTGAGGCTCTATGAGACAACAAGGGTGGACTTCTTTCTTCACAGGGAAATACAGAGGCCAACCCCATAGTCAAAGAAGGAATAGGAAGTGGAGTAGAGAACTATGGGTTCGATTCCCATATGGGATATGTGAAAGAAAGGAAAACCATGAACTGTGTTTTTGAGTCTGCTTATGGGCGCACTATGTGAAATCACTAGAAAGGAGGTATGTATGCAATAAGTACAGTTAGTTATCATAAAAAATAAGGATAGTGCGGGCTTGTTGAGAGCAGGCAGAAAATTAAAATTTCAAGTATGGAAGAATTGGGGAAAATCAACTAAACTTCTGGAGGCCATAATTTATAGCCCTAATTCAAATTTGGGAATAAGACGAGTTTTTGGTAAGGTAATTCTTGGAAAAATACAACTGCCTACCTAGAAATTTGTTTTGAGGCCAAAAATTCTAGGAAAATTTAAAGGAAATCTATAGGAGTTTTTAAGGGTAAAGAACAGTTGAAAAAGCTACAAATTTTATGAGGGCATAGATTTCAATAACCCAACCAGATAGTCAATAGAAATATTTGACAATGAGAACGACCAGGTAAGCCCAGATTTCCGAATTTGGCAAGAATTTTGGGCAAAAATTGTAGGGAAAGCTATAGGAAAATTTTTACGAGAAATTTCCTAATAGGGAATAGGAGTACAGAAAATGCCCAGGGACCCTAAATGAAGAGAAAGTGGTCAGGCCTGCATAAATAAGCATGAGTAATGCTGAAATCAAATCTAATGTTCATAGAAAGGACCAACAAGAGGGTGGATATTTGGAAGAAACTGTTAAGAATATCAAATTGGAAGTGCTTGGCTACTAATTTGACAATGAAAAGCTAAGAATGAGAAACAACAAATTTATCATAATTTTTTTTAGATTTTGAATAAAATTCAAAGAGAATTAGGCCACTAAACTAGACTAGCATAGAAGCAGAATGCCACAACTATTCCATGGGTGTTGTTCATCAACACCATTACTCATAGAGGAGGACCAATAAAAGTGCTTATTATACATATGATTTTGTCAGAATTCCTAGTGTGTCACCAGAGAGAAAGTCAAGAAAAAAATATGACAGGGAAAATTTACAAGGAGAGTTGACGAAAATCAAACTTCCCACCTTTAATGGAGATAACAAGAAAGGAGAGCAGGCTAAAGTCTGGTTTTTGAAGATGAAAAAATATCTTTAGTTATATATTTATTCTTCAAACTTGGATGCTAGATTTTCCATATTTCATTTGAAGGGAAAGGCTAATCTATAGTGGGAGCAACTCAAGGTAGTTAAGCACTTGATTGAAATCCAAATAATTTGGAGGAAATTTAAAGAATATTTCTAGAGGGACTAATTATCAAAACGATACTATGAGCAGAAAATGTGGGATTTCTTTAGCCTTCAACTAGGACACATGACCATGGAAGAATATGGTCATAAATTTGTTAACTTATTAAGGTATGTCCATTTTATTAAAGATAGAAATTTTAAAATACAAAGTTACATTAGTGGACTTCCATCCTTTAATGTCGATAAGCTAAAATATGATGAACCTAAGGCCTTGGAGGAATCCATTGGGAAAGCAGAACAATTGTTCAAATAGAACAAAAATAGATTTGTTTTTCGCTAAGATTTGGGCAGTGAAAAGAATATTTTTATGGAGCAAAAAAAAGAAGGGTTTTAAACCCTTTCTATTCAAGAATAATTTTCAGGCAAGCCAATAGACAACACCAGCTTGTAATGGGCCACAAGGGGTTGATCCCTTGAGCAAGAAACTTCAGTTTCCGCATATTAAATGTTGTCGTTGTAAAGGATACCACTGATATAGAGGTTGTCCTCATAAGGCAAAGAAAATGAGAACTATTCACAATATGTAAGCAACAATCAATGTCGATGATGTAGTTGGAGGCATGCCAAAAATTTATGTAGCTTTGGATGACCGATAAGTGGAAAATCAAGCTCATATGATAGAGATTGAAGGTAATCTAAAAAATCAATCCATTATAATTTTAATTGATTTTGGAGCCATCCACAATTATATTTAGTGCGAATATAGTTAAAAATTTTAATTTGAAGAAAATTAAACATTCTAAACCATGGTTAGTACAACTAGCGACATGAATTAAGAGAAAGGTTACATAATTAATTAGAAAATTCCCAATTGAGATTAATGGGATGAGAACAACAACCGACTTGAATGTAATTTCACTAGGTACATATGATTTTTTGATTAGCATGGATTAGATGGAAAAGCACCATTCAATCCTTCATTACTATAACAAGACTTTTAATTGTATTAATGATGATGGATAATAGAATTTGTTGAGCCAATTAATTATTCCTAAAAGGACCCACTACCTACTACACATTAATTTATCAACCTGAGTTTTAGTTTTTCTATTTCAAGTTTATAGGCACAGTTTATGGTAGAGAAATGTTGGTATGGTTAGTCACTGTTATACTATTGAAAAGAAAAGTTGCAATGTCAAAAAAATCAACTCATAATGCAATTTTGAATTATAACAAACCATTTGAAATATTAAATTCTACATGCTTTTGACGGAAACAACAAAATAAAACATGTTGAACATCAAGTTGTTTCTTTGGGAACAACAAATACATAATAGAAAAATAGTACTACAGAATCATGCCATCAAAAGCGATTAAGGAGAACAATGATCTATGATAACCTACAAGAAATGGAAATAAGTGACAATACTCTTAACAGATTAACTATAGAAAATATTTTTTTGTAACCATCTTGATAAACAAGAGAAGACAATGTCGCTTCCAGGATCAGGCCCAAATCATCGAAATTGAACTGGCTTATGAAAAGAATGAACATAATAGATTAAATTTGAGTAGTAAATTCTTCCATTGATTATAGAAAACCAGTTAAAATTAATGTATTTGCAAGTCTAAACTTATGTCAAAAATAATATTACAACTTGAACAACCCCTTTCGAGGCTTAATGCTAGTTTTTATATCGTATCAGTAAAAGATAAGAATTAAAGAATCCATTTCTGATAACAAGTGATCCTGAGAATCTAAAGATTCTCAGGATGCTCATTTAAGATACAAAGATCTTAACGCATCTGAAAGACAAGGTCAGGAGCCCATATTTAACTAATTTTATCCAAACAAAGTATAAAAACTTGAGGGTTATGCAATCTCCCACTACCATTCGAAGAAGCAACATCAAATACAATGCGTCAATAGATTCATGTCCAGATATAAGGATTCGTTCATTAGTAAATAACACTCTAATGGTTGAATCCGTTCATAAAAATAATAAAACAATAAATGCATATAAAATGATACTAAAATCCATACTACATAAGTTATCATAGCCTAATTACAAGAAAGACTTAGAAAATACTATGAAACTAAGAAGTAAGGCAAGGAAATTATGACAATTATGAGGTCCAACATCACCCCCCAACTGACCTTTTTGCATGATCTCATGCAAACAAATGATTAATATGTAATGAAGTTAACAAGTAAGATTCATAAGCTTCCTCTCCTCTATGCCTGAATCCATTTCTACTTTGGATTTCTTCAAAACCCATAAATTTACCTACTTCTGATAAGTCATAATCAGTTTTATAAAAAGAATGAGGGAACTAGATCATGGGGCATTTGTACTTGCATCCTATCTAGTTGATACCTCTTTCCAATACTAAGTGAACATAGACTTCTACTCTGGTCATGGCATACTAAAAACCGTGATAACCAAAGGGTTCTCTATTCTTGATTTCATTAGGTTATGCCTGCCATCTCACCTAAGCTCCACGAAGAGCCTCATCTCTGATATCTTCCAAATATTCCATCCCTAAATGCAAGATATCATATTGAATCTGTGATAATGTAGGAGAAACACCATGTTTTTATATGAATATTTCATGATGAATTTGTGTGTGGAAGGTGTTATTATGTTCCCCTCTAACCCAAAGATCAAGACCATGCTCCCTCCTATGGATGGCGTGATAGGCCTTTTCCAATTTCACCTAGTTCCTAGCAAATGATATGAAAGCCTGAAATTGAATGTCCCCAATAAATGGGATAGGGTTTTCTTCCACATGCTCTTCCAAAAAGAAATTATGCATATATAAATCCCAGAGAAGATACTATGTATACTCATCCTCTGTGTGGAAAGAAAAAATTAAATCCTATACATTTCTAAGCTAACATGGTTGTCCATATTGTATAGCTTTCACTTGAGCAACATATATCACTAAGGTATAAAAAAAGCATAATTCCCAGCTGGGGGCCTACATGCCAAGGCATATGAAGAAATGGATCAAATTTCCTTCATTTTCTCTACAAAATTCTTAAGGAAACCCTTGCGATTTTGTACTTCCTTCGTAGATGAGGTCTCATCTTTTGTCGTTGTCAATGCTTTGAATCGTTGGAGTAACTCCTGATGTTCCCTCCAAGACACCACTTCTCCCTGATATCTTGATATGGTCTCCTATTGTTTATCCATAGCTTTGTGAAATAATTTAATGGTTCCTTCGACAATCAAGAGAGTATAGGGAGGCACATCCTCTATTTGTACCCCTCAACCATTAAAAGTAAATTGTGAATTAGTCTGAGTTCCTATTTCAACCGGGCTAGGAGGAGAATGAATCATCTATACCTCATAGTCACTTTGGGTTCCTACTTCGGTAGAAAGAAGAACAAAGTCCGTCTGTGTACTTTCTTCATTAGAGATAGATATGAAATCAATCTATACTTCCATTTCCCATCGTTGGATCATAAAAAATGATTCAAAGGAAATAATATGGCAATGCCTCGAATTTTAGTGACATTTTGGAAAATTTATGATGCTCAAATGAACTATGTATTGTATGGTTGAAAATTTCTCTTTGAGACCTTTCCAATGATATATCACAATTGGAAAAACTCTTCATGGATGAGAAGTTATGACAATTTGAAGTTGGTAGCTGCAATGAGGAAAAAGCACCAAATTTTATTATAAAACACCAAATTTTTTAAAATTCATGCATGTTTCAGAATAAATTGGGCTTTCTATAAGTATTCATCAGTGGTGGACACTCAACTCGATTGATGTTTAATGGGTTAAACATCAAAAATATTTCAACAGATCTAATGGATATGATTGAGTGGAGAAAGAACTATGACAAACAAAGCACAAACTTGCACACTATTTAATGATAGGCGTACCCACACATAAGTATGGCACATCAACTTTTTGATGACATCAACAGATTAGCATGGCCTAATAATAGCATGACATTTCAACATGATGACAAAAACAAGTAAGCATTGCCTAGTAATAGCATGAAGCCTTAGCATGGTGACATTAGTAGGGTGACATAGTAGTAGGGATGACTAGCACATGGCAGGTACAATTGTCATTTTTTGCTTACCGATAAGGGTGATTTTGAATGACACGTCGTACCAATCAGGGTGTGCCACATGGAAGTTATGGCGTCATGACGACGTCAACATAGGAGTGTCTAATTACCTTGGTTCCAAGTCACATGGAATCATTTTGTAGAGATTTAGCACCATGTCAGATTAGCCCCCCTTCTCATATATATATTTGATTGAGTTCAATTGAAATAATGTCATCATGGTTAAACATGTGAAGGCCTTGCCTTCATGGTATGAGTGGAAAATTCTATTCGGTAGGCCACATGTTTGATTCAAACTGGATTTCGCTGTGATGTGATTGGTTTGTCATGACTATTGACGTGGTCCTCTGTGATTGGTTTGTGGCTCTTCATGTTTGACACACTAATTTTTAACTAATCTATGGCAATTGATGTGGCTCTTTTCGGTAGTTGATGTTAATTTTATAGTAGCTAGGTAGACTAAAACAATTTTTAAAATGATAACTACTTCCAATGATACAATTTGACTTCTTTAGAGAATTTCATCATTAAGTAGTTATACTTGAAAGTTTCAACCATTGAAGTTAGTAGAGTAGTAAATATCACAGAGAAAGAATAAAACATCAGACGCCAAAATTTCCTGGGACAAAACCCCACAATAGGGAAAAACCAATAATCTTTCCTTATGAGAGAGAGAGAGTTTAATTCATCAAATTGTACATCAACTTATTTCAATCAAGGCATCAAAACATATAAAAAAATTAACCATCAAGATAAACTCCCACAAGTGCCAAGTCAATCCGTCAATATGCCAAGACAAACATCCTCAAATTTGGTCTCCAAGAGTGCCTCTTCCTTAGCCTAGAAATTTTAGATCATCACAGATTCAATTACAACATCACAATTTCACATAATTTTAGGGATGATGAGCCTCAGATCTTTGCATGATGATGAGTCATGAAAATTCATCTAGACACAATGATTTAGCATGAGTATAGACCACATACTTCGCATAGTACAAACTTCACATAGGATAGACCACAAACTTTGCATAGAACCCACTGACTTCACATATGAGACACATAATCCACATATCATAGAGAATTTATGTCTCAATTAGCTTACATATCACAGAGAACCGATGCCTTAGTTAGCTCACATATCACAGAGAATAGATGCCTTAGTCAACTCACATATCACAAAGAATAGATGCCTTAGTTAGCTTGTATATCATAGAGACAGATGCCTCATTCAACTCACATATCACATACTCCACATATCACAGATAATAAATGCCTCATTCATCTCGCATATCCCAGAGAATTGATGCCTTAGTTAGCTCGCATATCACAGAGAATAAATTCCTCAGTCAGCTCATATATCATAGAGAATAGATGCCTCAATAATCTCACATATCATAGATAATAGATGCCTTAGTTAGCTCACATATCATAGACAATATATGCCTATGTCTAGATGATTCAAAAATCAACTTTGTACGAGAGAGAATAGGCTCAATATAGTGATTCATCCATGTAAAGGGTTATTCTCTTGGCTAGGTCAGCTTGATATTGGAGGGGTTGAATTGAAGACTTGTGGGGTAAATATACATTCAATTTTTCTCCTTTGATTTTATTCATGAAATTACCAACTAAAGCTACCAATCTCCAACAGCTGACATGGCTCTCTAAAATAGTTGACTTGGTTCTCTATGATTGGTTGTAGCAATTGACATGTCCCCTCTCTAATTGGTTTTGCTAGTTGGCGTGCCTCTTTGTGATTCGTTGTGGAAGTTGACATGGTTCTCTATGGTAGTTGTCATAGATCTTTGTGGACTTTGATGTTCCCCCTATGATTGGTAGTGACGATTCACGTAGAATTTTTTGATTTGTTAGTGGCAATGACGTGACTCTCAGAAGTAGCCTACATGGCAACTTGTGATTGTCTTCTGGTTGTTGCAGTGGATCTGTGACATGGATCTCTATGAAATTTCTATGGTAGTTGAATGGAATTTAAGTTGAATGGTTGCACAAACTTTTAACAAGGCATATGGTAGCACAATTGGCATAAATTGTTGTGATTCCTTGGGAGGTGGAAAGTTTGAACTTGGTTGGGCTGGTCGAAGTTTAATTTTTATTTTGACCCATATATGTCCATTTTGTAGAACCAATAACCAAACAATGATAATATTTTGTATAATGGATACCAATATTAGTGCATTATGTAGAATGTGTGCTAGATAGTGCCATTTTTTATAACAATTAATCTTTCTAATATTTTTAACAGTCAATTTGAGAGAAAATTTATTTTTGAAAAAAGGGATTTTGGTTATATTATTTTGTGATTTGAATGAGGGAGGCTGCAAACAATTTTTGAGATTAGGGTGGTCATGATTATTGTCAATATGAATATATGAAAAAAAATTTGACATGTGAAGTTGCAGATGAAGAAAAGGTACATTGATTTGGTTGTGATTTGAGCTTATGGATATAATTTGAAATATTGTGAAAGGTGGTCTGCAATAGGTTGAAGAAGGAGGTGGGTCCTGTTATCACTGAGAATTGCAGTCACATGTATATAGGTTGAGTCCAAATTTTCATGGGTAGAAATAAATGTCAAATGGTTGATGTCTCACATGTTTCACTTAGGGGTCTTTTTTTTCAATAAGGTTGTTTAGAATCATTCTCAAAACCGTTAGTCATCCTCCATCGTGATTGATTAAGACAGGTCTTATTGCGTATATGTCAGTTGTCCTTTTCGCGATTTCGCAGCACCGTTGATTGGCTTATTTTGTAGCGCAATAATGTTAAGCCTTTTCGTAGTGCCAGCCATTTCGCAGCACATGTCATTAAGTTATAACTGTCTGCGCTGCGAAATCGCGGATTCGGGGATTTTGCAGCGCAGATCCTTGAAATGTCATGTCCGGGGATGAGTCAGTGTGTCCGGTCAGTTGGTGTCAGTTAATGTACCCTCAAAGCACGTCCATGCCATCATTCCACCATTAGGTTCATAGTCTTGTACATCATGTTTATTCAAATGTTTTGTCATGCGTAGCTATGTCATGATGTTATGTTATTATTACATGAAGTGGCCGGTTCTTATGCAATATATTTGAATTGAAAGAGGCCCGGGTTTTTCTTCAAAGAAGCTGCATTGCAAGCGAGCTTGTGTTCTAAAGTTTGAACTTGTTTTCCGAGTTGAAGCTGTCGGTGTTTCTCTGTGCAAAAGTGTTCAAACCATCATGGAGAAGAGGGAGCATCGATCCGGGAGGTGTCAAAGGGCAGAGCCCGAAGGATTGGACTTGACTTTGAGGGAGGAAGGCGTTCAAAAGGCTTTTAAAGACGCTGGCTGCTGGAGTTTTTGTGAAAAGCTGAAGGGAGGTCACAGCCAGGTAACAAAAGAATTTGCTATGAATTTTACAGGTTTAAGTTCCAAGGTGTCTATGCTTGAATTTCCCGTATCTCCAGAAGCTATAGCTAGGGTAACCGAGATTCCTAGAGGAGGCCAGGAGTGGTTCAAAAATTTCAAATTTGATATGAGCCCCTGTAAAGTATTTTTGAAGGAAGCTTATGTGAATGAGGATTTAACCAAAGTTGTACCTAGAAGTTATGTTAAGGAGAGTTATGCTATGCTGCTTACTTGTATCTAAAAATATTTAACTTGTGAGGGCAGGTATAACAAAGTTTATTCATATCATTTCAAGTTATTGCTGCATTTCACGGGCAAGGCATCCATAGACCTCCCATTTTACCTGTTTTGAAGCCTCAGTAAGATGTGTGATAAAATTCAATTGAGGAAGGATGACTGTGAGTCATCATTGTTTCATCATGGCTTAGTTAAGCTGTTAGTGTTAGATGATTTGCAGAAGATTGGTAAGGATTGGGATTCTTTTGTCTATATGGTTGGTTTTCAGAGCAGGACAGGCCTAACCCCACAGCCACTTAAAGAAAAAGAAGAATTAACGCAAGAGCCTACTATTGCTGAGCTTAGAAAAGAGGCTAGGGAGAAAAAGAAGGTTAAATCCCAATTGAACAAACCAGTCAAACCCTTGGTTATCAAAGAACCTATCCAGCTACCTCAGTCATTAAAGGAGAAGGTCAAGCAAAAGAAGGATGTTCATGGATCAGATGCATCTGAGAAAGCATCAAGAGTGAAAACTAGGGGTCAACTAAGTAAGGAGAAAGGTAAAGCAGTGGCTGTGGAAGAAAGTCCAGTTTCAAAGGCTAGCCTAAGTGACCTACTTGTGGCTATTGAATTTGAGCAGGAAGAGCTAGTGCATCTGGAACCGATGCATATTGACTTGACACAATCTTCTCCTGAGAGCACTAAGAAATCAAAGGCCTCGAAAAGATTAAGATTTGATGAGCCTAGTGAAGAGTTTATGTTCAAGCCAAGAAGGCCAGTAACAAGGAAACAAATTAAAGAGGCGGAGAAAGGGCATAAAGGAGAAGAAATTGTAAAAGAGAAGGTACCTAAAGAAAAAGAAGTTGTAAAGGAGAAAGTGCATAAAGTAAAGAAAGCTGTAAAATCACCTAGAACAGAGGTAATTGAAGTGTTAACAAAAACAGTGCAGGCAACTAAGCATAAAGATAAAAATAAAAAGGTCATCATCACCCAAGGAGGAAATGTGATTGCCATAAAAAATCAAGTGGAAACAGCCATAAAGGATCAAGAGGGAGCAACCAAAGAAGAAATTGTCAAAGCAAAGGATGTTTCAAAGGAGCGGGCAGTAAGGTATGCTAATTATCAAAGAGCTGTGATGAAGGGTAGCAAAAGCTTTGCAAGTCAGGTAGATGCAATAGAAGATGTGTACACCTGGACGGTTCCAGCCATAAAACAAGACAAGCATGTCAGAAAGATGAACATAACACTGAGAGCAAGAAATAAAGCCTTAAAGAAGGAGATTGTAGATTTGAAGAGGCAGCTAGGTCAGCTAGCTCACTGATTTAAAGAAAAGGTAATTTTGCTCAATTTTGTATAAGTTCCACTTTTTTGAAGTCATCTCGGTCTTTGACACATGTTGAAGAAACTTAGAAAGTCAAAAGTTAAAGCTAGGGAAGCTTTAGTGCAAATGCATTCTATTTTGGAAGAAACAGCAGTTTCGTAGCGCGCTACGAAACTGCTATAGGTGTTGTTTTGCAAAGAAAATAAGGAGTTTGATGAAGGGGTCAGCTAATTTTTGGATAAGATATTTCAAGAGCATAAAGGTGACTAATCAGGACTCTCCTAACTATTCAAAAGATGACAGATGAGCATTTTTGCAAAAAAGGTGAAATGTTTTGTTTCTAGCTAAAGTTTCGTTAAAGGTACTTTATGACCGAATAATTAGGGTTTTGGTTATGGTTTTCGATGATGTGGTCTGTGCACCTGTTCAGCTTAGAGGGCTTCCAGCTCATTGAATAGTATGGAGATATGCGCTGTTGGGGAAGAATTAAAGAGCAGGGGACATATGTTTAAAGTAATGAAGAATAATGGGAGACAGAGACCGTAAAAACATAGCATTTTCCTTAGTTAATTAAATGAGCCATCTACGCAACTCGAATCCAAAGTTAGCTCGTGCAGTGTATTCTCCTTCAAGATACCTCAACCAAAACTGAAAGAGGACATGTGGCAACATTCATAAAAGCATCATGTTACGTGGTGGATAAATTTGAATTTTGAATGAATCAAGATCCTTTGTATTTACAGTTCAACCATTATGTAATTAATAGATTAGTTATGCAGTAGATATGGATAGTTAATAGGAATCTTCGATGCTCCCCTCATGCTGGAGGAGGAAGCTCGAGGTTGTTAAACATGTATTCCTATATAAGGACCAAACTGTGATGTAAAAAAGGTTGGATGTTATTGAAAACAGAGTTTCATATTGGCTTATGTAAAAGGCTTGTTGCAGTAATATAATAGATTACTTTTTCTTCTCAAGATTCATATTGTGTTCGAATGCTCAAGATGTATGTGGTTTTGTCTTATCTTTCGTATTTTACAGCTCTATAGATGTGCAATCACTCTGAATTCACCTAGTTGCTCAGATTTCCTGTGCATATTTATGAGTTAAGGTTCCTTTAAGAAATGTTTTGAGTGTTTAGACATTATATGCCTTGACTTCCATGAATGAGTAGTTGATAGTTTACTGGAATGGTGTTTGACTCCATGAACCCAATGGAAGAAATCTTATGTTGTCTGTCCAACCAGCATGTTATTAAGTTTTCATTTCAAGAGTTAGCCCTCTGAGTGTTAATCACAATCAGTAGTTTGTTTTGAGAGAGCCCTCTCAGGTTAGGGAGGCTAATCCTTAGCCAAGAGTCTGGTCTGAAATAGTTACATAAAGTCTAACTGATTAGCAGCCATCATAACATGATTTTGTGATAACAGGTCCTTCAGTCAAGTTGAATACTACAACAAGTTAGTGCTTACACATTTTTGAGGTTGGTGCCTCATTCAGGTTGTAGCCTACTGCAAGTTAGTGCATGCACATTTTTGGAGTTATTGCCTGAAAATTTGCTTTTGGGGGTATGTTCCTCTAGTAGGTTGGTGCCTACAAATCTATGTAATCAAATTAGAGAAATAAAATAATTTTTGGTTTTCTTCTGCAATGGTTTCCACGTAAAAGCTAGTGTTCTTGTCTGTTGATGTGATGATTTTTACTTGATGCACAATTTTGTTCATTATTATGATGCATGTTATTTATTAACACACTACTATATATTCAATTATTCATGAAATTGTTTCGAAATGTTGAATTTTTCATTATATTAATTCACCCTATCTCTTAGTACAATCTCTAGTGTAACATGGTCTTCATCCTCACACTTTGTAATAACATCATCATGATTATACTAAGATTTTCCTTTAACTCAAAAACTTCTTTATCACGTTCCTCTTGACTCATTTGGTTCTTTATTTTTCCAATTTCTTTGCATCTTCCTTCATCTTTTTGTGGCTTTTCTTTGAACCTTTATCAGTACGATTAATAGTCATCTTCACTCTTACTTTTTGAACTTCTATCCAATTGTAAGTTTCACTTCACCTCTACTATGGCAAGTATGTTTTAGCTTGCTACAAGTACCTCACCAAGCTTCTCTCCTCTAAACATAGACTTTTGATATGCTTATGGTTCTCTTCTCTTGGAACCTTTTGATCTTCCTCTACTCCTTTAGGCCATTACATCCCACTCACTCTCAAGAGCTTCACCTACTCCTTTCTCTAGACAACTCTACCCATATTTGCAACTGTGGAGTTGTCTTAACAACTTCTACCCAACCTTAGCTAAAATTTGTTACAATTTCTCTCTGTTATACAATCTCTACCACGTTTTCCTTTTACTTGCTACTACTTGCAATCAAAAATTTCTCTACTGAAGTTAATTTAAAAATATAAATACCGTGCTAACTATAAAATATCATCATATCTACAATTCCAAGAACTTTTGAGTTCTTTTCTTTAATTTCCTGCAGGATTATTTATATTATCATTCTTCTCATTTTTTTTCAAATTGTTATCAACAATTATCCTTAGCTCTGCTCCCTAGCTGGGATTGTCTTTTCATTTGTACAAATTCCTTCATGATCTATTTCCTTATTTAATCCTCTATTATTACAAAAATATCTTCTTTCTCACGTCTTTTCAACATATACTCAGATTAATTAACCTATAAAATAAATCCATTACCTCAATACCTGAAAGTTTTTTGCTTGCATATTTCCTTGAATAGTTTTCACAATCTACTGATGTCCTATGTTGAACTCTAACAACATATCTAGAGTTAGAAGCATTCCTACACTAATCTCCTACCTTGAATTCTTCTTATGCATTCTCCTATTGATAAACCACTAACTCGGCTAACATCTTTGCTCAAGTGGTACCACCATATATACTATAGTGTTGATCCAATGATTTTCTGTAGCATTCAAATGTGTAGGCTTAACTTGCTCAAATATCACCTGATTATTAATGCATCCCTTCTCCATAACCATGCTGGCCCAATTAAAAAATTTTGACTAATTATCCTCGATCATCTTCAAACTCTTTGTGGTTTATTTCCATAGTTCTCTTTGACTCAAGGTTTTGGATCAACCTTTTCTCATTTACTCAATGATGTAATTTCAAAGATATCCATACTCAAATATTTATCAAATATGTACAAAACCTCAATTTTCTTTGCTCCCATACTTAACATGTTACAACATGTATGACTAACACTTTGACCAAGTTCTTAATCAAACTATCATTTGTATCTGGGATCCAAAAAACTTCATGGTAAGCTCTTTGCTAGCAACATGAATACATTTATACCTGGGTATGTTTAAGTCTTGATACCCTTTTTTGGTTTGGATACATATCCTTAGCCTAGATATATTCACCTCTATTCAGATATAACTCTTCAATCTAGGAAATCTGGGAATTTGGTTCACTTGTAAGCAACACAGTTCGATGAGACTCATATTCAACTTGAAATGAATATAAATTTCTACCACACTTTCCAAAATCTAGAGGGTCCACCCTAGAGTGATCCAGATACATTCTTTTTCATTTTGATATACCTTGGCTCAGATACATTTCTCTCTATCTGGATATCTTGCAACCTATGGTATGGTCCACACCAGATACTATATAAATTGGATAAATTGACCTCAGCCTGGGATATAAGTAATCCACTCCTTTTCCTTGCTTCACTCTTTCTTGCACAACTAGATACAATATAAGATAGGTAGCAGTTACCTCCCTCTCTAGGGTCCACACCTCAATAACTGTGTTTAGCCTTTAATCTAAGCATCCAAATATCTACCCATCACTTTACTTCACACTTGATTGAATAGTTGGATACTACACAAGCCTAGATACAATTTGGTTCATTGTTGTGGGGTCCATGACTCTTTGAATCCAAAATCTGATTATGAATTAGTTGTATACACTTTAGGTAAACTAGATATGCTACAAGGCAGATATATTTTTCCCCTGCCTGATAGGCTTCTTCAAAAAAATTGTGTTTACATCTTCATCGATTAATAGATCAAGTGTATAAATGGATCCAATCCTAATTCAACACTACATTTCTTATTTCACCTGGATGTCAAACCATTAGATTAACTATCACATGGTAGATAAATCTTCATTCTCATCAACATATCACCTCCACTAGAACCTAGAATTGTTCATTATGTAACTCGCTCCCTACAACTTTTCACCCTATAATGATGAATTCTTCACCCATTGACATTTACACACATAATCATGTTAAATACAAATCAATCATTGAATGAATTTTACAGGAATCAGAAAACTACTCATATGTGAGGATCATCACCCAATCATTTTATTAAACCTCACTTTATACATGAATTCATCCTTGAATTCTTCTATTGCACCCAAGACTCATAATTCTCTTGCACAAACTCTATCCAATATATATTTGTACATATATTTATACTCATAATTACTCAGAAACCTCTCTATTTATACAAATTGCCTTGATTACATAATTGATTGGCCCCCCATATTTATACATGCCGAAGCATCCAATACCATGGACTGAAAACCATCGCGTCCAAAACCATGGACCGAAAACCATCGCATCCAAAACCATGTGTGAAAATCATGCACAAAACCATACGTAGGTCCGTCCAACCTAATATAGGTTCCAAAAACAAATTTCCTAGGGTGCTACCTCGGACCCCGTAGAGGGGGGCTACCCGCTGCCCTGAAACCCCCCAGACATGGGGAGCTACTACTGTTGGAAATAATACTGAGAGGGGGGGTGAATCAGTATTATCAAATTCTTTTCAATATACCTTCCAGATTTATACCTTAATTTATTCTTCAGATATTGATCATTAATTTTTATGTCAGTGCCATATAATAATGAACAAGAACAAGAAAAATAGATAGGCACACCAAAGAACACCAGATATAAGGTGGAAACCCAATGTGGGTGAAAACCACCCGCTGCAATATGTCTCTATCTTCTTTCAATTAGAAACTTCTTTTACAAGGATTTTACACTGGTGCAGTCCTTTACCAGTACGCAGGCTGCAACCTACAGAGAGCTACAACCCTCTCTCGTTTTCCAGTCTCTCTTGGAAGGGAGCTGCAACCCCCTTTTCTCTTTTACTTCTTTAAGGACCACATTTCATTAATTTTCAAATTGGATCCAAGAAGATCAAATAATCATCAAGTACATGCAAATCAACCAATCTCCTTATACAATCAACCAATGAATCACCCAACTTCTCAGAATGCTGTAAACAGAAAAGTAATACCAGAAATCTAAACCTAGAACTCTGCAGCAATAGATAAAAGACAGCTAACAAATGTTTCAAGATAGGTCCGCAACTTCACCAATAGAGGCCTGCGAATACCCGCAAATCTTCTGTGTCTAAACTGCGCAGATCCGCACCCAGTCGGTCTACTTCTCTGCGTATCTCCGCACCACTCGTTCTGCTTCCATGCGTACCTCTACTCAGATCCACACCTGCACTGTTCTCCTGACAGCGTACCTCCGCAACTTGTTCTTCTGCTTCCCTGCACACCTCTGCACTGTGCCTTCTTCTGCGCTGCATACCTCGCACTGCGCCTTCTGCTGCACTGAGAACCCCTGCACTGTGCCTTCTCCTGCGCTGCGTACCCCCGCACTCACGCCGTGGATCGCCTGCGAACCTCTGATTAGGGCCAAATTAACAGTCCTCCAATGTGCCACAGGCAGTCAAATCCACAGATCTGATCATGCACCCGAGAGATCACGACTTATCAATAGATTTGCCTTAAGTTTTCTCCTTGATTTAGATATAGCTTTTAAAACCAATCACCCCAAAATTTTAGATCTTAAGATATTCAAATTTCACAAGTGTCTAGCCAAGTAATCTCCTTTCCTTTTTATAGGCAAGCCCTTATTCAAACCATGGGACAAAATCATCGAAAACCAATACAGGGGATCCAAACAGGGGTTCAATAAGTTAGATCCTATACCATGGGCTAAATACCAAGGGCCAAACATAAGAAACCCCACGTGAGCGCACTTCTCTGCATTGGAGTGAGTGAACTGGGGGACCGCACCTTATGAAAGGAGATCCTGTGGGTATGTCCGCACTTCCTAGATGGCGAACCTGCGTGTCCGCACCTTTTAAACCATGCACCTGCGAACCTCTTATTTTCCATCATTTTGAGAGCCTGAACAGAGATTTGCCACTTGAGTGAGTTGCCATCAAGTACAACACCTGTACCATAGAGACAAACTAGAATCATAATGCCAACAGCTACACCCACTCTAACCCCCCGGTTAACTACGTGGGCTAGTTGTGGAAAGAATATAACATAACCCATCATTCTCCCACTTGTTGTTTTCTTTCCACATGGGGCCACATGAGAGCTTAGTCATTTATCCAGCCCCGCAATGCCCATTGTTTCTTTACACCAAGAGAAATTCTCATAGCTCACAGATTTTGTCAATGCATCTGCAGTATTCTTCAAAGTGTCCACCTTTACCAACAACGCCTTTTTTTCTTCTATCATTTCCCTCACAAAGTGATACTGAACATCAATATGTTTTGTTTTTGAATGGTAACCACGGTTCTTTGCCAAAAATATTGCACTTTGGCTATCACAGTCTATCCTTATAGCTCCCTACACTAACCCCATACTTGAACACAATCTCTGCAACCAAACTACTTCCTTGCTTGCATGGGTGGCTTCCATGTATTCTGCCTCTGTAGTTGATAGTGCCACTGCAAATTGTTTCTTGTTCGTCTAACTGATTGCACCTCCAAATAGGTTAAACACATACCCACTTGTAGATCTTCTCTGACCCAGATCTCCAGCCCAGTCTGCATCAATAAAGCCACGAATATCCAGCACTCTGTCCAACCCTGGTCTTCTTTGGTAGCACAAACCATAATCACTAGTGCCATGCAAATACCTGAAAACCCGCTTCACTACTATCCAATGCTCCTTTCCTGTTTTGACATAAACCTGCTCAATACTCCCACTGCATGTGAAATGTTTGGTCTAGTACATACCATTGCATACATCAGGCTACTAACTGCACTTGCATATGGAACACAGGACATGTCATCTTCATCTTCTTATGTCTTGGGACACTGTTCAGCAGATAACTTCACACCTACATGAATAAGAACCTTCACCGGTTTACTATCCTGCATATTAAACGTTTGCAGTATTGTCTCGACATACCTCCTCTAGTTTAACCAGAGCTTCCCTTTTGTTGGATCTCTTTTAATTTCCATGTCCAGAATATAGTTTGCAGCACCAAGATCTTTCATATCGAATTTGGAGGACAATTTGGTCTTCAAATCCTGGATAATTTCTTTTTCATTTCCAACCAGCAACATATCATCCACATACAAGACGAGATAAATAACACGGTCACCAATTAATTTAAAATACACACAATGATCTGCTTTGCTTCTGGTGAAGCCAAGTCCGTGTATAAATGTATCAAATTTCTGATACCACATCCTTGGTGATTGTTTTAACCCATACAAATACTTATTTAACTTGCAAACCAGTTCTTTCTTACCCTTCACAACAAAACCTTCAAGTTGCTTCATGTAGATCTCCTCTTCCAAATCCCCGTGAAGAAATGTTGTCTTCACATCCATCTGTTCTACCTCAAAATCAAAAGCAGCAACAACAGATAAAAGTAATCTAATAGAAGCTACCTTGGCAACAAGAGCAAAAGTATCACCAAAATCAATTCCCGGAACCTAGGAATAACCTTTTGCTACCAACCGAGCTTTGTATTTCTCCACCTTTCCTTCTTCGTTTGTCTTCTTTTTGAACACCCATTTTCTGCCAATGGGTTTCCTTCCAGCTGACAACTCCACCAAATCCCAAGCCTCATTTTTGTACAAAGATGCCATTTCATCAACCATGGCCTCTTTCCAGAGTTTTCCATCCTCTGAATCTACTGCTTCCTTCATAGTTCTTGGATCATCATTAGTAACAGATAAAGAAAAATTTGAACAGAAAGCAAATGGATTATACGTTTCTGGTAGCCTTCTTTCTCGAACTCATATTCTCACACTTGGAGTTTGTGGCTCTTCATCTTCGGATTCCTCCTCTGCTGTAGAGTCTGATTCTTCCTCCTTAATCTCAAACTCTATCTTCTCATGTTCCTTTGGTTGGATTTCATGTTTAATAGCATATTTCACTTCTCTGAACACCACATCTCGGCTGTACACAACCTTCCTTGTTACTGGGTTCCAAAGCATATAACCCTATAAACCATCCTTATACCCAATAAAGTTGCACTTTTCAGATTTACTATCCAACTTGGTTCTTTTCTCCTTTGGAACATGTAAATATACATCACATCCAAATACCGTCAGATGTGAAAGAGAGGTTTCTTATGCTCCAACGTTGATGAAGGTGATCTGTTGACTAGGTAACATGCTATCTCCATCGCCTCTGCCCAAAATTCTTGTCCTAACCTGGCACCAATGAGCATGCTTCTTGCCCTTTCCATCAATGTCTTGTTCATTCTTTCTGCAACTCCAATTTGCTCAAGAGTGTATGGAGTAGTCTTCTACCATGCTATACCACACTTCTTACATAATTATTCAAATTCCTTACTACAAAACCCTCCACCATCATCTGACCTCAACACCTTTATCTTCTTCTCTATTTGGCTTTCCACCGAAGCCTGAAATTATTTAAACTTGTCAAAGACTTCATATTTCTTCTCAAGGAAATATATCCATGTATTCCTTGAGAAGTCATCTATAAATGATACTTAGTGCACAGAATTACCCAATGATGGAACCTTCACAGGTCCAAACACATCACTGTGCACAAGCTCTAATATCCTTTTTTGCCCTCTTACCACCAGAAGGGAAACTCACCCGATTCTTCTTCCCATATACACAATTTTCACAGAAATCAAAATCCGGAGTGTTATTACTCATACCTTCTACCATACCTTTACCATGAAGTATTCGAAGACCCTTATCTGCAATATGTCCAATCCTTTGATGCCATAGCATGGTCTTCTCTCCAGAGACCACTATATTTTCTGCTCCACTTTCAGGAACTACAGAACTGTTGCACCCATCAGCAACAGTGCTACCTTGCATCTTGTATAGAGTTCCAATATGAACTCCCCACATCAATATTATTGCTCCCTAAACCATCTTGCAGGTATCCTTCTTAAACGATATTTTTACATCTGCATCATCCAACTTGCTTACAGAAATCAGATTTTTGTCCAATGCAGGAATATGCCGAATACCTGGAAATGTTCTAACCCTTCCACCTTGCAACTTCAACTTTACTTTTCTGCGACCAACGATTCTAGCCTTCCTATCATCCCCTAAGAAGACATCACCACCTTCGTATTTCTCATACTCGCAAAACCACTCTCTATGGGGAGTGAAGTGAAGGGATGCACCTGAGTCAATCAACCATGCCTCATGATCTACATGTGTACTTGAAGAAGCCAAGTACACATCCCCACCTTCATCTGAGGTGGTTTTCACCTCTACAAAAGGAGAATCATTAGATCCCTTTCCTTTGTCCGAAGCTTTAGATTTACAACCCCTTTTGTAGTTCCCTTCCTTTCCACATTTCCAGCAAACCACATTTACAGGTTTTCCTGGAGATTTAGATCTCCCACTCGATGACTTATTTTTGTTTATGTTCTGGGACTGCCCGTGTACATAGTAGGCATCACCATTCTGGCTCTCCATATTTTTCCATCTCATCTCCTCTGTTAGCAAGGATGAGACTATTTCATCAAACTATAAGGTAGTTGCATTGCTACCTATTGCAATAACCAGACTATCCCACGAATCTGGTAGATAACAAAACAAACTGGTGCACTTATCTTCATCTGAAATTTTAATATCAACAGACAATAACTAACTTACCACAGTATTAAATGCGTTCAGATGCTCTGTCACCGAGTCTCTGTCTTTCATCCTTAGGTTATATAGATTTTTCCATAGGAACAGTTTATTCACTAGAGACTTAGATTGGTACAAAGTCCCTAACTTGTCCCACAAAGCCTTAGTCGTATCTTCCCTTGATACATTCAGCAATACTAAATTTGAATCACACAATCGTATTGTGCTCTTTGCCTTCTAATCCAACTTCTTCCATTCTTCATCGGACACTATTGTTGGTTTAGTACCTGGATCTACCACGATCCACTGATATTTATCCGCCAACAGATCCTCCATCTTGAGTTTCCACAACTCAAAAATTTGACCATTAAATTTATTGATCTCTATCTTTCCACTACTCACCATCTTCTTTCACCACTAGAATCAATCCCGCATATCTCCCACTGAATAGGGTCTACCACAAGCTCGAGCGAAACCCCTCAGCAACAAAGGCATCTCCTTGAAGCCAAAATAGCTCTGATACCAAATGTAAGTTTTAACCCTGTACAAAAATTAACTTCATACGAGTTATGGAAACAAAAAATAAAAAATAGGCAGAGAATCACACATAAAACAAATATACACAGAGATTTCCCCTGGATCCCAAAACCGGGACTACCAGCTTGATTTTTCATTATGTTCCTTTCAATGTTACAATACATATTTATACATGCCGAAGCATCCAATACCATGGACCGAAAACCATCACGTCCAAACCATGGACCAAAAACCATCGCGTCCAAAACCTTGTGCAAAAATCATGCAAAAAACCATAGGTAGGTCTACCCAACCTAATATAGGGTCCAAATTTTTTTCCCAGGGTGTTTCCCCTAACCTCGTAGAGTCAAGCTACCAGCCCCCCTCAAACCCCCCCAACAGGGGGAGCTGCCACCCCCCCATGACCCCCCCGCTGCACAATCGGTGCAACGAACAGGGGGCTCCACCCCCCCTCTAACCCCCCCGTTAACTACGTGGGCTAGTCATGGAACGCATATAACACAACCCAACACTTCTTCACTCTCTCAAACCTCTCTTTGTCCTTAGTCTCTCTGAGCTCTCCCTTCTATCTCCTTTGTTCTCCTATCATATATTTCATTTATGAAGATAAAAAAATATACAAGGATGGTTGATTGAGATCCATTAAATATGGATCTAATAATCCATACATATAAAATATAAAATCTATATTAAAGCCTATAATTCCTTCAACAAATCACATCAAATAGTGCATTACATGTGAATGAGGCAATAATATCTCATATCCCTAATCAATCCCTATTTCATTTAGAAAATAAAATTCTTAACTTTAATTATATTAAATTAACTTAACTCAAATTAAGGGAACCCACTCACTTTAGTAAATGTGGTAAGACCTCCTAGGTCTTGTTTACTTTAAGAAATGCTCCTCTCACTAATTAAGAATCCTCATTAATAATGGAGAAAAAAATAGTATTGTTCTTTTATATTTTTGCAAATGTGTCTCCTACTAGTTGGATTGGCTAAAATGGTACAGATTGAGCTTTCAAATGTGACTTCATACCCATTTTCACTTATATGCCTACACTCATCATATTATGTTTGAGGCCTTCTACACAATAGATAATTGAAATGTCCTTTTCACCTCTCTGGGTCAAAACAAACACTCTTCTATTCACTTGAATATTTTCTTGGTAATCATCCCCTAATTTTAGTCACCTAAAATTTTAGGGGCTAATATTCTTAGGTGCCTTTTTCCAAAGAAAAGAGATTATCCAATTTTCATTTTTTCTAAAAAGTTTACAAATATTTTATCTTATAAATCGCAAAAAAATTACAAAAACTATATAAAATAATTAGAAATTTCAATAGATTTACAAAAACATTGCCAAATATTTTATAGTTTGTATGTTAGGGACTAGTAATATTCGCTAACATTTTTAAACTTTAAGATAAATTTCTATCCTTAAAATTTGATTTTACTTTAGTTTCAAATGAATTATCTAAACTTGAGAACCTTATTATTTTATAACCAATATGCAATACAGTGGATCATTATTGTTGCATTCTTCAATTACTTGGCATGAAAAGAACATAGATTTAGATGTACCTTCATTAATGTTTGTCACATTATCTATTTCTTTGTTTATATTTGATTTCTTTCTCCTGCAATCACTTTCATAATGACCTCAATTCTTATAGTAATAACACCAATTTTTTTACTTATCAATCCTCCTTAATTGATTGTAATATATATCTCTTCCTCTTTGGTTCTTAGGGAAATCATGTGAGTATCCTATCTATTCTAATGTTTTCATGTATATTACTTGAGAGGGACCTCTTCCTCCTTTGCCTTCTATACCCTTTACCTCTTCCTTATTGGGTTTCCAAGAGTCATTCATCATTCAAACATACATGGCAAGAAATGCATAAAACTGACAAATCAAATCAGACATTAACACAGGGTGATTTTACATGGTAAAACCTTGACAGTGAGTCAAGGAAACCTCCACGGGGAAAGGGATTGGAAACTTCTATTAATCAAGAATGAATCTCCATTATAAAAACCTCTCAGACCATCCCAACTAATATGGGCACTTCGTTACATAAATCCTTCTCGTTATGAATCCCGTTACAAAACTAATTGGCAGTAAAAACAAGATTGTACCCATAATTACATAATTTGTCGTGACATTTCAACAAACTCCACCTTGACAACAATTTTCCTAATCCCTTGCCCATCCGCATTCATCATCTCTTCTACAAGCTAAGAGAATACAAACACCATCACAACATCTCTACTATAATTGGCTTCATGAATATGTCTACACAATTCTCCCATGTATTGTAGTAATTCTACAAATTCTCTACAAATCTCACTCTAAGACCATGTAGAAAATCTAACTGTAGATTAACCTGATAATACGATATGCCAAAGAAAAATACTATAATCTAATTTTACTATCCATTTGCGGAAGCTTAAATATTGAGCAAGATCAAGCTCAACACATATAACTAGAAGAAGAAGAATCAATGCACAATACACATGAAAATACTTTGGGGAAAGCCTCAGCTAAAAACCCGACTATCTGTATTATCATACAAGGTGGAAATACATCAGAATTATACAAAGCCTTAGCTCTCACAGCTAGCTATCTCTCAGTACAATCCTCCTAGGTGCTCACAGGCAATCAAAGCTTCTCACAAGCCTTCTCCTCTACCCTCCAAGCTCCCGTTTCCTTGCACAGTTCCTCTGGGATGATCTCCTTCACCCAATGGAACACTGCTCTCACACACTGCTCTAACACACTATCAGAACTATGCAATCATCAAGGAACCTTACCTTGACTGCATGGATGAGTTTCCTTTATAGGAAACACATGCAATTGATAGTAACATGTCCTTGACATTTAGCTTAATTGGGTCTTTCTTAGAATAGACATGCATGAGTTTCTGATGAGGGAATCTTCAATTATCTGGAGTACACTAGTTGAGTGCATGTATGCATCAACTAACTGATAACTCATAATTAGTTCCCCAAACATTTTACAACTCATTTAAATGGACTTAACTCAGTAAACTAATCTAACTAATTACAACTCAAATATAACTCAATCTTATCTCCTTAATTAAGGGATAATCTCCTTAATTTAAGGGATAACTGTTGCATGACTTCACAAACACTTCTAGCTTGAATTTCTCCAACTAATTAACTCAAGATGAATTAATTAATTATTTTTCAAGTAGCTGGTGAGACTAAATTCTAATTTTAAGTCTCAATTTTAATTCAAGGACAAATTAAAATTGGAATGTTCTCGATTCTATTTTTATCATTGCTTGTTGCTATTTTCAACACTCCCTCTCAACAAGAAAGGAATTCAACTCGATCCCAATCCTGAACCTTTGGAATTTTTTGCATGCAACACTTCTCTCTAGTGTTGTTGCTCCAAAAACTCTAGAAACAAAATAAAACATCCAACCTGAATCAGTATGATGCATCTGTCATCAAAGTCTCTAACTGCTATTGCCTCTGTCAACTCAAAAACCCCGGGCTTCTGCTAACTCAGCCTTTCTGCACTATTGTCAATCCTTCTTTGCACTCTTCGATATCTGACTTCTCTAGTCTCTATCACTTTGATCTTTAACCACATCAATCCCACTGATTCCTCCCGCTGGATCCATGCTGCTGCTGGTCCTTTCTCCCAGCACTACATCCGCATTGCACTTCCTCTCATCATGTTGCATCGTGTTGCCCATTGCTACACTGCAACTCAGTTACTGAGAAGTAAGTAACTAATCTCCCAATTCACCTCCCTGTTGGGCTAGAAACACCCTCTGATGCTGAAGCTCCCTCTGCCGCTCCATCTGCATCCATCTCTACCCACTCAGCCAGTCCTGCTACTCCTCGTCGGGGCAACCATAGCAAGGTCTAATCAAAGAGGCTGGGTACCTCAAGGATCCTACCCCCATTTCATCCTTCTTGGGATTATCACCTCACATCACCCCACCTCACACCTATAGGTATGGCTAAATGTGATCCCTTTGCCCACTTCTCCAATTATGGCTCCTCGATAATTGTCTGAGACTTCTTCTGAGACTGCATGTTGAGAGGTAATTTACTCTCCCTCTCAACCACCAAGTCTCCAACATTTTCCTTGCTCCTCAAGGCTTTGCATGCATCTTAAACCTCGAGACCATACATGTTCTTAACTCGTGAACCGATATGTTTCACTTGTTTCGTGGTGATGTGTCTAAGGAATTCCTTTCCTTTACTGAAGACAACATCGTAGCTTTTGTCCTCCAACATCATGACTGATACCAAGTTCTTCTTCAGTCCAGGCACATACTTCACATCTTTCAAGGTGATAGGAGCACCATGCTCCCTCTGAAAAGCAACCGTGCCCACTCCTGAAACACTATACTTTCCATCATCACCCATCTCTATGCACATCTTGAGGTCTTTCTCCTCTAAGTTACTGAATAAAATTTTATCACCGGTCATGTGGAATGAGGCTCCACTATCAAGATACCAAACACAACCCATCATCAATGACACCATGCATGCGATGAGGGTAAAGTCCATTTCGAACTGAGAGGCTAATGCCTCACCTTCTGATCATTCCGAGGATCCCTTCTTGGACTTCTTTGATGGGAAATTAGTCGCATAATGTCCCATCTCATTTTTATTTTTTTTTACTATATGATATGAATTCGATTTGCACCTGCAACCCTGAACTTCAAACATTGAATTCTCTTCTCCGTATACTGTTCACAACTCCAATAAACTCATCTCTAATACCATGTAGAAATTTCTCTATAGATCAGCTAGCTCTGATACCATGTAGACCCTGCAAATTCTCTACAAATCTCGCTCTAAGACCATGTAGAAAATGTAACTGTAGATTAACCTGATAATGCAATATACCAAAGCAAAATACTATAATATACTTCTACTCTCAATTTGCAGAAGCTTAAATATTGAGCAAGATCGAGTTGAACACATATAACCACAAGAAGAAGAATCAATGCACAATACACATGAAAATACTTTAGGGAAAGCCTCAGCTAAAAACCCCACTATCTGTATTATCATACAAGGTGGAAATACATCAAAATTACATAAAGCCTTAGCTCTCACAGCTAGCCAGCTCTCAGTACAATCCTCCTAGATGCTCACAGGAAATCAAAGCTTCTCACAAGCCTTCGCCTCTACCCTCCAAGCTCCTATTTACTTGCACAGTTCCTCTGGGATGATCTCCTTCACACAGTGGAACATTTCTCTCACACAATGCTCTAACACACTGTTAGAACTGCACAATCCTCAAGGAACCTTACCTTGACTACATCGATGATTTTCCTTTATAGGAAAACACATGCAACTGATAGTAACCTATCCTTGACATTTAGCTCAACTGGGTCTTCCTCAGAACAGACATGCATGAGTTTCTGATGAGGGAATTTTGAGTTATCTAGAGTACACTGGTTGAGTGCATGCATGCATGAACTGACTTATAACTCACAATTAGTTACTCAAACAGTTTGGAACTAATTTAACTGGACTTAACTCAATAAATTGAGCTAACTAATTACAACTCAAATATAACTCAATCGTATCTCCTTAATTAAGGGATAATCTTCTTAATTTAAGGGATAATTGTTGCATGACTTCAGAAAGACTTCTAGCTTGAATTTCTCCAACTAATTAACTCAAGATGAATTAATTAATTATTTTTCAAGTAGCTGGTGAGACTAAATTCCAATTTTAATTCAAGGACAAATTAAAATTGGTTCTATTTTTATCATTTCTTGTTGCTATTTTCAACACGTATAGACTTTCTTGAGAGCTACTTTTATGCCATCGATCACATGTCTCAGAAAATGATACCTTACATCAATGTGCTTGGTCTTGCTATGATAAGTTGGATTTGTAGCCAAATGAATAGCACTTTGACTGTCACATAATACATTCACTTTCTCTGGCGTCCTTCCAATCTCATCAAGCAGTCCTTTCAACCAAATTGCTTCTTTACTGGCATCTGAAGTAGCTATATACTTTGCTTTGGTGGTGGACAAAGCAAGTTTTTCTTGAAGCTTTGAAATCTAACTAATTGCTCCACCTATAAGAGTAAAGGCATAACTATATTAGATCTCCTTTTGTCCAAATCACCTGCATAATCAACATCCACATATTCACATGCTGATCCTTCACTACCATTAAAGGTGAAGCAATGGTCACTTGTGCCTCTCAAATACCGAAGCACCCATTTCACTTCTCACCAATGTTCTTTAATTGGATTTTCCATGAACCTGCTAACAACTCCAACTGCGTGTGAAATGTCAAGTCTTGTAGATACCATCGCATACATTAAGTTTCCTACAACATTTTCATATGGTACACAAGACATATACTTACTTTATTCATCGGTCCTTGGACTCAAAACTGAAGAAAGTTTAAAATGGGAAGCTAATGGAACATTAACAGGTTTCACACTATTGATACTGAACTTTTCAATTACTCTTTCCACATACTTATACTGTGATAACCAAGGCTTTACATTTTTTTCTGTCACATTGTACCTCCGTTCCCAAGATATGTTTTGTTGTTCCAAGATTCTTCACATCAAATGTCCTAGAGAGTTGAGCCTTTAACCTGTTGATCTCTTCCATGCTTTTGCATGCAATAAGCATATCGTGAACATAAGAAACCAAGATAATGAATATGCCATTGAAACTCTTGAAGTATAGACAATGATCATACTCACTTCTAATAAAGTTATGGCTCACCATGAAGGAGTCAAATTTCTTGTATCATTGCCTGGGAGACTACCTAAGGCCATACAATGATTTCCTCAGCTTGCAAACTAATATTCTATTGTGGCCTTGTACAAAACCTTCTGGTTGTTCCATATATATCTCTTCATCCAAATCACCATGTATAAAATTTGTTCTAACATCTAACTGTTATAATTCAAGGTCATGTAATGTAGTTAGTACCAACACAGTATGAATAGAAATAAGTTTTACGATTGGTGAAAAAATCTCATGAAAGTCAATACCTTCAACCTGAGAATATCCTTTTGCTACCAGACTCGCCTTATACCTTTTGATACTTCCATGAGCTTTCCATTTCAATTTGAAGACCTATTTGCATCCAACAACACTTCTCCCTTCAGGAATTTCTATAGGATCCCATTTATTGTTGTTGGCCAAGGAATCAATTTCTTCTTCCATAGCCCTTTTCCATTTTCCACTATCTGCATCATCCACTGCTTCCCGATAATAAGAAGGTTCCCATAGTAATCAATGCAAAATACGAAGTGAAATATTCATACATTTTGGGTGTTTTTCTCTCCCTTGTAGACCTTCTTAGAGTGACTAGTTGCTAAACTAGTTCTGAAACATCAATAGTTTCCTTTGCATCTTCTTCACCTTTTCCTTAAGAAATCTTTCCTTCCTTTGGACTTTCTCAAAAAGTTCTAGCCTCCAATTGAATTTGTTGAAGATTCATCAAATGTTACATCTCTACTAATGCCTATCTTCTGTGAAGTAGGATCCCACAACCTGTATCCTTTCACTGCATAGTCATACCCAACAAAGACATAACATTTCAATTTTGGATCTAATTTTGAGCATTGATATTTAGGAATAAGAGCATAAGCATCACAACCAAAAATCCTTAAATGTGAATAATCACAAGAATAACCCGACCAAACCTCTTAGGAATTTTACAATTAATTGCAACTGTAGGTGATCTGCTAACTAAATAACAAGTAGTAGATACTTCTTCTGCCCACAACGCCTTTTGCAAGTTAGCATTGTTGATCATGTCCTTGGCTCTTTCCATAAGAATTTGATTCATGCCTTTAGCAACGCCATTTTGCTGAGGATTATAAACAATAGTTTTATGTCTAACAATTCCTTCATCCTTACAATATTGTTCAAATTATAGAGAAGTAAATTAACCACCATGACAATTCTCAAACATTTAATTGATTTGCCTATTTTATTTTCCACCATTGCTTTAAATTGTTTAAAAAAATTAAATACATAAACTTTCCTTTTCAACACATAGACCCAAACTTTCCGGGATAAATCATCAATAAACGTTAAGGAATATAAAGCACATCCATAAGATACAATAGGAGATAGTCCCCACAGATCAGAATGAATACAGTCCAAAATTTCTTTACTATTATGACTTCCAGTTTTAAATCTCTATTTACATTGTTTTCCATACACACAATTTTAACAAAAATATAACTTCAAGGATTTCAAATCAGGGAGCAATTTGCGGCTCATCAATACCTGAAGACCTTTCTCATTCATGTGACCCAATCACTGATGCCATTAGTAAATACCTTCTTCTTCTTTCTCTGACACAATCACTGCCTCACTAACCTGAGTACTTCATTTGAGTTTGTAAATATTTCTAACCCTTTCTGCCTTCATTACAACCCGAGCACATTTTGAGACTTTCAACGCTCCATTTTGACCTGTTAACTTGTAACCATCCGAGTCCAACACTCCCAAAGAAATCAAATTTTTCTTCAATTCAGGTACATGTATAACATTAGTTAATGTTCTAACTGTATTATCATACATTTTAATTATGATATTTCCCATCCCAATAGTATGACAAGATACATTATTTCCCATAAACACAAAACTACCATTAACTGCTTCATATGTAGTAAACCAATTTCTGTGTGGACTCATGTGATGAGAAGCACTAGAATATAACAATCAATTTTCAAAATTTCGGGAGACATTACATACAGGTAAAGTTTCATCTACCATACCTAATCCTTCAAAAAATAAAACTTCATCAATAATACCTAAATCAACTTGATTTGTTTCTTTCTTTGGGTTTTCAGACTCCTTTTGTTTCTAACAGTCTTTCTTGAGGTGTCCAATTTTGTTGCAATAGTAGTATTTGCCTTACATTTTTTTCCCTTTGATTTGGACCTAGAAGAGCCCCTTGATTTATCCCCTCTTTCCTTTGACCGTCTTCTAGTTACAATGGCTTCTGATGTAGATGTTTCAACATTGGACTTCTTCCTTAGTTCTTCAACTAACATAGCTCCTACAACTGAATAAAATTCCAAGGACTCAGTTATGCTCAAACTGATAGAGGTAACGAAGTGGTCACATGACTCGGGTAGACAACACAACAAGGTGATTACTTTGTCTTCTTCCTGATGTTCTAAACATTTAGATGTTCTACAATTTTTGTACCCTTCTTCATCCGAAGACTGTACAATTGTATTTCTAGATAAATTATGTTGGTTAATGATTTGTTCATATACAACGTTTCCAGTTTTTCCCACAAACTTGTTGTTGCAGTTTCTTCAATAATATTGAAGAGAAATTCATCCACCAGGCATAACCTGATGGTACTGATAGCTCGGGCATCCAAGTCCTCCCAGTCTGAATCTGTCATGCTAGCAAGTTTCTTCTTCACCATATCTAATGCTTTGTGCAACCCCTGTTGCAAAAGAAAATCCGTAACTTTTAGTTTCCATAAAGAAAAGTGTTCTTGGTGGTGAATTTCTCCACCTCGAACTTTTCATTCATCATTTTCCCCATTTCTTTCTACAAATCCTCCTACTAGGGTAGATAAATTATGCTTCTAGATTTTCTTTCTAGGGTTTATCAGTTCACTTTCTTCTTTCAACTAAGGTTTCTCTAAATTTAACTTCCTTTGATTTCTTACAAAAGAAAATTGATTATGTTCCCCTTTAATAAATTTCCAGAACTTCCACAAAAAGCTTCAAACCCTATTCAACTTTTTCTGTATGCTTTTTAGTTCAAAATTTTATACAAAAGAAATAATTCCTTCTTCCTTTTTCTAATAAACTCTACTCATCCTCAGTTGAGAATTTCCCTACTCTAATTAAAAAAATATATCTTTGTTTCTACTATAAAAAAAAATTACCCAAATTTCTTTAAAACATCATCTTTGCTTCAGAAAGGGGGCTTTCTTCTTATCTTTGTTGTTTTCTACTTCGACGGGGGCTATCTGATGCTAGTCAGACTTCTTAAAAAAATACAAACTTCAAACGACTACTCTCTATTAGCAATCTACATGATGGGCTCGGTGGCTGCCTCTATGGCTCTCAATTTTTTTTTGTCGTGTAGACTTCACACACAGATTGCAACATTCTTTCCTCACGATGGGTAGACATACATGATCTTCCCTATGGCAGAAGACTTTGGAAATCAACAAGTGACCCTTTAGAAAAAACTCGACTTCCTCACTCGCAGCAATGATGACTCTTTCCAGTGGACTTCCTCACTGGTGGCAACAACAAATCTTTCCAGTGGACTTCCTCATTGTTAGAGTCCAACCCTAACCCCCTTATTTATGTAATAGGATCGAGTCATAGTTATAGTTAAGTAAAGATTCAATAAAGCCCATATTAATAATTGTAAGTGGTTGACCCACATTTAAAGAAGGGATCACAGTTAGTTGTAAATGGGCCATGGTATTAGATAGATGGTATTAATAAGAGCCATGGTATTGACCCATGGTATTGCATGTATGAATCCTATATAAAGGATAGAGACTCTCCTCGAGGAGCATCGTGTCTTATTTTGTAATTGACCCTAGCTCTACTGGAGGTTGTCCCCTCGAAGAGGCAAGTGAACATTGCTTTCTGAATAATAAAATACTTGCTGTTATTTCTCAATTGTTATGTGTTATAGGTATATTTCTTCGCATATTTTGTGTTCTTGCATCTTCTTGCAGGTCAAGAGCATAACAAGTGGTATCATAGCTCTTTCCAAGGCCGGTGGGATCTCCAATTTTTAGCAATTTTTTTTTTTGGCTAGAGACGTGTTCCGGCGTCTTTAAATCATAGGATCTGTCGTTGAGCACATAAAACTGCTGATTTGGGGAGGCATGCATGCAAGAAATACAAGATGTGGTCACGCTTGTTGGACTCCCTTGTAACTCCTGTGGGTACTTCTTCCAGTAGTAGCACATTAGACAAAACCGTGCATGAACTGTCTTCGAAGACCCTTGTGGTATATCAGAAGCCCCCTAGGCTCTCTTGAAACATCACCATAGATAAACCGTCAGGTGTCTTGCTGCTACAGTACACTAAGAACAACACTTGGGGAGATTACTCACGCGTACGATAGGGTAGTCGGTTTATATGGCTAAGGGTACGATTGATCCTCTGTGGTTAGTGCCCTGAAAGATTGGGCCGAGTACTACTGTCGGACCCTTATGTATATTGCGATCTGTAGCACCTGACACTCCTTGAGACCATAGTTCCCATGTCTCTCTCTAGATATCTTTGGCAGATCAGATCTAGCAGGTGGGGTTCTATCGCAGCAGCAACAATCATTTCTGCCATTTAGATCTCTCAGATCCGCCATTCAGATCCATCAGATCTATCAGATCCGCCATCCAGATCTAGCTATTTGGGTTCTGTAGCAATCACAACAATCAGATCTGCCATTCAGATGTAACAGCAGGGGTTCGATCACTGCCAGTTTCCTACTCATACTCTGCATTTGAGGGTTTGTCGACAGATCTGACTATTTGTGTGGGCTCCTATACCTGGGTGTGATTCTCGCAGGACTTTGGGTAGCATTGACTTTTATAGGATTCGGCTACTGCAGTATTCCTAAGCAAGGAGTAAAACTCCTTTCGGAGTAAAAAAAAAAAAACAAAAAAAAAGTCTAAGACCCATCGGGACGCTTATAGGAGACTTAGCCCATACGAATCAGGTCGACAAGCTGAGCAAGGTGGTACCATTCAATTGTTAGAGTCAAAAAAAATTTCGGGCGGTCCCAAATTTTAAGTGCATCGGACCGGTGCATGGTACAGACTAGAGCTCAAGCTATGGCCAATGAGAAGATTGATAGCCTTGAATCAAAATTGAACAAAGTACTGTCATCGCTGAAGACCTTAACTGACACACTCGCAAAGGGCAAGATGGAGGAATGCACAGAGGCGTATAATTTCAATGAAAACATTGAGGGCGAGTCTAGCCATTCTCTTAACCTTTTTGGCAACAACCAACAATCCTAGACGTGACCACCCAAGCTGGACATGTATAAATATGATGGCTCTCATCCGGCCACATGGATAGCACAAATGGAGCAATATTTCACACTAAATCACATTAGAGATGATCAAACTCAGCTTAGTGTGGGTAGCATGTACTTGGACAATGAAAGATGGCAATGGTGGTAGTGGCATCAGCGTTGCTATGGAAGGCCCGTGACTTGGCAGACATTCACAAAAGCTCTTACAGATCGCTTTGACCATGAATCTAAATTTTTGGGTCGTCTCACTAAGCTCCGACAGACAGGAATAGTGAACGAATATATTACAGCCTTTGAAGCCTTAGCTTTCCGCACAGGAGGTCTATAAGATGAGTTCTACTTGGAATGTTTTATCAGTGGTCTAAAAGAAGCCATACAAGCCCACGTCTGACTGCAACACCCTGTCTCATGGTTGCATGCTTGCAAGATAGCTCGTGAAGTAGAACATGCGTTAGCGGCCGATTCCAATCGCCCAAATTTCATAGCCAAGGGTTGCCCCACCCAGGCTCAAAGCAATACCTAAACACTCAAGGTTCCAAAGGTGTCACCAGTAGAAATGGCGGAAAGAAGAAAGCAAGGATTGTGTTACTACTGTGATGAGGAATACTCCCCCAGGTATAAATGCAAGGAGCCCAAATTCTTTCAAGTTGATGCTACTAATCACAGTTCATCAGAGGAAGCCCCACCACTTGAGGAACTAGAGGAGGAAGACGAGGACAACCAGCCGAACAATGTACTTGAAGAACAAGTTATCTCACTGCATGCTTTGGCAAGGATTTCTTCTCTCCAAACTCTCAAAGTCAGAGGTTTTATTAAGCATTTCCCGGTAGTAGTCTTGATTGATAGTGGCAGTACACATAACTTTATCCATGAAAGAGTCGTGGAAGCAGTGCATTGTTTTGTTAGAGCAGTTTCTAACTTCCAAGTCCAAATTGTTGATGGGGGGACAATGAAATGTGAAGGCCACTGTGAAAATGTCAAACTTCAAATGGGGGATTATCAATTAAAGACCCACATGTTTGCCATACACATGGGAGGGTGTGACATTGTCCTAGATGTTGAATGGATTCGTACACTTGGCCTAATCACATTGGATTTGCAGAAAAACCACACACATACCCTTCACAGACTCTAAGCACGTGATCCCTCTATGATCAGCTCACATAGGATGGAAAATTGTTAAAAAAGGGTCAACATGGAGTTATAGCCCAATTTAATGCCATCGAGGCCTTCGAACCCACTTCTCTTCATATTCATCTTGAGATGCAACAAACCTTAAACAACCATCTACCAATCTTTGACAAGCCTCATGAGCTTCCACTCTCGAGAGGGGAACATGATCATAGCATTACACTACAAGAAAACAGGCAATTTACGCCAGATTTAGCACTAGATTTTAGTGTATTTTTCTCTCCATTGGGATGAGAAACCTGGCGCTAAATCTGGCTCTATTGTACAATTTTTAAAGCGTCCTTTTTTGTACCAAATTTTGCATCCTTTTTTACGCCAAATTTTGCATCATTTTTTGCATCATATTTTACACCAAGATTTGCATTTGGTTTTACAGAAGGTTTTGCTTCTAGTTTTGTGCCATTTTTTGCATCGTTTTTTGCTCCCTATTTTGTGCCATTCTTTTCTTCTATTTTTGTGTCGTAGTTTGCATCGAGTTTTACACCATCTTTTGCATCTGATTTAGTGCCTTTTTTGCATCCTGTTTGTGACAATTTTTGCTTCTAGTTGTATGCCATTTTTTGCTTCTAATTTTGTACTTCTTTTTACATCTATTTTTGCGCCAAATTATCTATATTTTTTAACACCATTTTTTGCATCTAATTTTGCACCATATGTTGAATCTGATTTAGCGTCAAATTTTTCATCCATTTTTGCACCATTTTTTTCATCCACTTTTTTGTTTCATTTCTCTCCCTTTTTTCATCCTATTTTGCACGTAATTTTGCATCATTTGTTGCATCCAATTTAGCATCATTTTTAACAACATTTCTTGCATCCAATTTTGATTCCTTTTGAGCATCTAAATTTTCACCCTATGTTGAACCATGTCTTGTGTCCACCTTTGAATCTCATTTTGTGTCTAATGTTACATTCAATTCTGAGCCATTTTTTCCATCTACTTTTGCATTTTTTTTTGCACCAAGTTTTAAATCATTCGTTGCACCTCATTTTGCATCCAATATTGCATCCAAATTTGAGACATTTTTATGCCCATTTTCACACCATTTTTTCTACTTTTGTGTCCAAACTTGCATCATTTTTTATGTCCAATTTTGCATCCTTTTCGGTGTCTAATTTTGCATCATTTTTGGCATCCAAATTTGCATCATTTTTTCTGCCATAGTTTGTGTCCACATTTGCATCTCATTTTCCAACTAGATTTTAGTTTGAATTTTCATCTAGTTATGCATCATTTTTGGCATACTTAGTTTCACCATTTTTTAGTCCCATTTTGCATCTTGTTTTGTGTCTTTTCTTACATCCTTTTTGCCCCCAATTTTGCATCCTAATTTTACACCATTCTTTGCATCCTCATTTTGGTGTCTATTTTTGCATCCTTGTTTGTGCCAAATTTGGTATCTTTTTGTATGCCATATTTTTTTCTCTTCTTTGTGTCTAGTTTTGCACCATTTTTTAATCCTACTTTAAAACCCTTTTGTGTCATTATTTGCATCTTGTTTTGATGGCTAGTTTAACATCCAATTCTACTCCCAATTTTACATTGATGGTTACATCCACTTTTGGCTTCTTGTTTAGAGTTTTACTTTTATTTCCATTTTACTAATTTTATTACATAGTGAAATATATTACAGTTTCTAAATATCAATTTGTTGTAGGATTTAATGCACAGTTAGATGAACATAAAACCCTCTCAATTTATGCAGAAACCTAAGATAAACTGATTAAGAGAAAGGTTGTTCTAAGGCTCAGGATTCTTAGTAGAGCAAGATGTAGAGTATAGATTAAGAAAAGGAGAATGAATTCATGTGAGTCCTCGCATGCAGGCCTTGTTGGAGATTTTAATGTAGCTAGCTCCAAATCTTGGTCCTACACACAAGAGAGAGAACAAAGAAAAATTCACAACATAACATCTTGATAATTGAAACTATCATAAACATATAAATATTACTGAATAAATAAATATCAACCAAAATCCAGTACATTCATTAGTTAAATAAGATAAGTAAAGGATGAATAATGTTATATGGAAGGAAGAACACTTGATCTATATTAATAAAGGAGTTGGAGGAAAGTTACAACCATCATATGCAGTTGCAACAACACCTCCCTCAACTTCTAGCTCCAAAACTCTCCCTCTCAAGATAGATCTCAGAAGTGTGACAATACACGAATTCCCATCCTTTCCTCAAGCCTCCAATATATAGGAAAGTGAAGGCTATGAATATTTCTCAAATTCCTCATTATTTCGATTTTGGAAAAATCTTTTGGGTGAATAATGTTTCCTCATATAAAAATGGCATTTTCCACTTTTTAGATGCTTTTGTGCTTAGGAAAAAGCTTCCCCATGCTTTATGGCTCTTTCCCACTATTGTATGCTTTTATTTTTTAGGAAAAATCTAAAGATGAGGATAAAGAGATCACATTGTGCCATATGAGTTTCCAAAAGTGAACAAGAGTGTCAAATTCTAGTTAACTCGAGATTTTTCCCTCGTGACTGAGCATTAGAGGAATTTTCATTTTAAAATGTTAACATTGAATTTCCATGTCACAATGTGTAAGCCAATCAAAATCCTTTAAAATTTAAAAGACATACAGGTGCGACTAGGCACTCGATTTTTTTTTAATAATATAACTTAATTTAACTGTGAATGGTGCCCAAGTGACCCAAAACTATATTAAATATTAAAAATAAAATTAATATCTTAATCTATAAAAGTTAGAATATAGAGAATGTTTTCAATGAAGGGTAAATCATGGTGTGCTAAATAAACAAATTTAAATATAAAATCCTAAATCCTAAATTTAATTTAAATTTTAAAATTTACTTTCTTAATTTAAATTTTATTAAATCTTGTATTGATAAATATAAAATATAAATATATGGTTATTTTGATAAAAGTGCATTTATTTGAGTAACTTAAATTTAAATTTAACTTAAATTTGTATTTTGAATTTTCCTTTTAAACTTAAATTTTCTTAAAATCTTGTGTTAGTAAATTAATTTCAATATAAAATACATGTAGACGGTTATTTTTTATAAAAGTGACGTTTATTTGGGTAATTTAAATTTAAATCTAAATTTCCTTTAAATTTTGAATTTGATTTTTTAATTTAAATTTTATTAAATCTTGTGCTAATATATTAATTTAAATAAAAAATACATATACATTTATTTTGATAAATGTGACATTTATTTGGATAATTTTGGTAAAAAAATAATAAAAATGATATATTAAAAAGTTGTTTCCATGGCATTATCTTATTAGTTTCTTAAATTTTTCTTAGGTGGCTATTTTTGAGTTGAAAATTCCTCTAATGTGATAATTTTGGTAAGAAAAGTTAGATGAAGGGGACAACTTGTTATAGACTAGGATAACGTGGTCCTCATGGTACATAACTTGTATTATAGTCTTATATAGTTTAGGAGAAAGGGGCATTTCAACCAACAACATAGTATTCTCCTCCAAGATGATGAGGAGGTATTTTCATGTATAACACATTTAAGAAGATATCACAATTCAAATTGATAACTTAGTATTTGTAAAGAAATTTATGGGTAATTGACAACATGCATAAAAAATATAGCAGTATCATCATATATAACAATTCTCCATTAAAAATCATTGACAATTTTCAATATACATATATTACTACTAAATCAACACTTATCGCAAATATCATTATTCTAAGGCAAATTCATAGCATTACATCCAAAAATAGTAATATCATCATACATAATCATTCTCCATCAAAAAGCATTGATAGGTTTCAACACATATATAAAGTAACAACATAATACTAATAATATCCTCTTCATCTTTATTCAAATCAACTAAGATTCAAATGTGTGATTATCATATCAAAATATTTCATGAACACCATTATTCTAAGGTAAATTCAAAACATCCATCAAAAGATAGTAATATCATCATACATAATAATTCTCCATCAAAATAATGTTGATAAGTTTCAATATCATAAAATAAGAAGATAAAAATGATAATATCATCATTATATTTAATCAAATCAACTAAAAGCCAATGTATGATTACCAAATAAAAATGTTCATAGATATCATTATGCTAAGGTAAATTCACAACATCCATAAAAAAAATAAGAATCTCATCATACACAATAATTCTTCATAAAAAATCTGTAAACAATTTTCAACATATTCATAAGGTAACAAGATAGTACCGATAGTACCATCATCATTATTCAAATCAACTAAAATTCAAATGCATGATTAACATATTAAGACATCCAACTAAATATAAAAAATGATGCATGGCTAGCTAGCACCACAAAAATCATAGTCAAGCTCATCCTCATGATCATTTCCATGATCATCATCTTGACCATCCTAATAATATCATCCACATAATCATCACCAATGCCATCACCATCCTCATCATCATCTCTCATGTATATGATGTAATCTAAACATAGTCTATATCATCATCTTCGTGGTCATTACCTGTAACGTTCTGAAAAAGAAAATCAATATTACATGTTAGTACTAATTCTATAGAAAAATGCATATTTTTATTACAATGCTAACAATAAAATGAGGTAGGAGATAATAACATTTAATAGTACTAAAAATAAAGTGAAAATATGGCTTAAGATATATTGGAGATCCAACTAAGATTACACTTGTAATTCACATTAAGTAGTAGAAGCATTTTTTAATTCATATGAACTAGGTACCCATTTGTTCTTCATATTATATTGTGAATGTTTCTTATGATTTCCATGCACAGTTGGTAAATTAATATTTACTGGAAGCTTTATTTCAAATTACAATTGTAATTCAGATTAGAAATAGAAGAAATTTTAACAAAAAAAGAATGTCACATGAAAAAGTAAATTGTTTTTAATGAAAAATAAGTCGCATATAATATGAATGTCACATGAAATATTGAGTTGTTTTTAATGCATGTGCTTTTTTCTGTAACAAAATGGATCCTAATGTTCGTTCAAGAACAAATGCTCAGAAATAATTACTTCATTTTATCCATTAACACACTTAATCCATTATACCTAGTGACAACAATGATTCCATTCAAATTGCTTTGAACTCCCTAAATATAATGTAAATGAGAAAACTCCACAACCATGACCATGACTGCAACCCCCTCCCTTGCCTCGTCCACCATCAGATATAGTGAACTTGGAATTATGACCATGATAGCAACTCCTCCCTTGCCTTGTGTCCACCATTAGAGGCATTGAACTTGGAATTAAGAGTACCCATGTTTTCTTTGCTCTAATTAATCTCCAAGGAATCAAAACTTGATCAATATATCAAGGAATTCATCAAGTAATAGATATATCATAATAGAAGCTCAATATGCTTTGCCAAAATAGTGTGAAATAACACTTATCTCTGTTTTATGAAATAACTCGAGTGAGTGGAATGAATGGTGGGAAAAACTTACCAAGGAAAGGAATATTTTTGGTCCATCCTTATTTCTATTATTATTTTTGCTTCTTAGAATGGAGGGGAGTGTTTAAAAAAATTCTAAAAAATATTTTAAATTAAAAAATTAAAAATAAAAAAATAAAAAATAAAATAAAATAAAATTATTTGCTTAAGTTTAGTTTTCTTTTTTAATATATATTCAGTTTAGTATTTTTTTATTTTCTAAAAAATATATATTTAGTTTTTGGTTTTTTTTTTTTTTTATAACAAAAATTATATTTTCTTTTTATAAAAAACGATTTTAAACATCCATTCATGCTAAATTTGTGATTTTATGATATAAGTTTAAATTATCTATAAAAAGAGTAACTTAATGCCATGCATCTTGTCGCTAAGATGGGTATTATACATCTCTTCCTTGGTAAGTTATATAATGTGCTTGGGTTTTCTTAATGCAATCAAATTAATTATGCTCTTCATTATATCTTGACATGTTTAACTTGCACCTAATAAAACAAGTGTTGGGTTGTGTTATATTCTTTCCACGACTAGCCCACGTAGTTAACCGAGGGGTTAGAAGGGGGGCAAAGCCACCCCTTCGTTGCACTGATTGCGTAGCGGGGGGAATCATAGGGGGTTTGAGGGGTGCAAGTAACCCCACTCTATGTGGTCTGGGGCAGTGCCCTCAAAAATTTTGGTTTTGGACCCTATGTTAGCTTGGGCGGACCTACCTATGGTTTTGTGCATGATTTTTCACACATGGTTTTGAATGCGATGGTTTTCGGTCCATGGTATTGGATGCTTCAACATGTATAAGTATGTATTGTAAAATTGAAAGGAACATAACGAAAAATCAAGCTGATAGTCCCAATTTTGGGATCGAGGGGAAAATCTCTGTGTATATGTGTTTTATGTGTTATTCTCTCGCATTGTTTATTTTTTGGTATTTTAGAATTCGTATGCAGGTAATTTCTATATGGGGTTAAAATCTACAACAATAAAGTTAAAATAGGTTTTCCTTTGCCCTTTGTATATTTTTTCCCCATTAATCCTAGTCTTAATAGATTAATTGTCTTATGGTGGCCTTGAGTGGTCACTCCCATTAGTTGCATGCTTTTTAGTTTTATGTTAATGACATTTCTTAGGATTGGTAACATGTTATTTAATTTATGAAAATCTGTTATTGTGCATATTATTGTTAAATAGTAATATTAAATATGTTGGTTTTGAACATGGTTTAGCAAAAGGTTCCCAAAAAGTTTATAGATTGTAATTTATAATGTAATGATTCATTGCTTGATGAAATAGTTTTGGATATTGTTTTTAAAGATTCATTGATTGATGAAATTTTTATGGATATTTTTTCTAGTATATTAACTTGTATGTGATAAAGTCAAAAGTCACCTCTTTTTGAGATTTTCATTGGTTAATTTCCCTTAAGGCTATCAAGTTCACCATTAAGTCCCAGGTTAAGGAAATATAGGAGTCATGAAGTGGCATTGTCCAAGAACTTAAATCTTGGAACATGTTTCTTTTAGTCACATTATACTTCCTTTCTCTATAAATTCTCCATGAAAATAGTCTCATAGAACATGAGAGGCCTCAATAGTAAAGGAAAACAAATACTTCTAAAAGAAAAATGGTACACAAAGCACCCATCAATAACGTTGATATAAGAAATAAAAATATTAAGTGAGGTTCTACCTCATATAATTAGCAAATGGGGGAGGAATTTCCAAGTAGTAGTGATTGATGACTAGATATACTCGGGTGGAATGGCTATTATTTGGAATGATCAAGACATCAAGGTTACCAATATGTTTACCTCTTTTCACATTATGACAATATAATTCTAGTTAGTTGACATCTAGGACTACTACCATGTATCCAATGTCTATGACTCCAATATCGCAAATGGAAAACCTCTATTTCTCAATTCTATCTCCAGCACAAGTAATTTATACTCCACATCTGCATGGATTATTGGGAGTGACTTCAATATTATCAAGTGTCTCAAGGAAAAGAAAGGATGAATCACAATGTTTACCAAGAAATTTTGTAAGATATACCATCAAAGCCATAAAGCATTATCCTTTAACGTTCTCAAGCTATGAGTCTCCAACCCACACATGTGGATCAATGAGATGTAATACATGTTTGTGTGGTGACTAACTTAATACATTGTTCTAATAACTCCTCAAACTTAATTATTTCACTCCGTCACATTATTGACCATAGTGTGACATAATTAAACCAAGAGTACACGTTTGAAACCCTTAGGCAAGAAAAATTCCCTAGATCCTCAATAAGGTGCTTAAATGATGAAATGAAAATGAATGGGGAAAAGAGGACTTCATGATTTAACCATCACAAACATGTGATCAAGTGTGGCTAGGAGTGTATATATTCATATGTTTTCCAAAGAGGATGTGAATACATGAGTTACCATTCAAGGCCTTATTTTTCTTTCTATTGATTTTTCTTATATATAGGACTTAGGGAATAAGGTTTTCATAAGTTTTGAACAACTCAGATATAATATTTACATAAATTTTCACTTCAACCTTAGAGTTTAGACTTAAATAAATCATTATAGTGTATCTTTAATGATTTTGGCTTTCACTTTTTGATTTTCTTTCATTACAAATGACAAAAGGGGGAATATTTTGCCACAAATCTATGAATTCTTAATCATAAAGGCATCATGCGATGAAAACAAATTAATGATGTTATTCTCTATAAAAATGATGGGTCTTCTTGAGAAACACTTATGCTTGTGGATGTCTCCTCCCTAGTTGAGAGGGAGTGAGCATTGACACCATATTATCCATTTGTCGTGTACTATGGTCGAAACTAACATTCGTAAGCCTACTAAAGACACCAGTAGGGAGAATGGTGGATTAGATAAACATATGGGACAAATATTCTTTGAAAATTTGTGCTTTGAGTAGGACTAACTGCAATAAGTCAAGTACATTAATCCAAGATAAGAATAGTCATGAGGATCAAAATAACCTGGTGTCAAATATAATGACAGTGGATTAGGAAAAGATCATGCGAGGAAAAGAAAGGATGAACATGCTAGTGGGGTAAGTGCCTAAAGAGGCAGTGGTGTCCAAATTTATGCCTCTCAACATTGTGCTATGATCTAATGGAGAGATAGAACTTGTTATTCAAGGCATTTCTATTTTGACAATGTTGGCTATGATGATGTAAAGCATCGTTGATGCTTATCAATCTAGATCCCTTCTTATATGAATATTTCAACTTGAGAGTACTTTTTTTTTCTCATTATGAGTACCTCCCTAGCTTAGATGGAGTGTCATCATCTTCATTGTCATCATCATCACCACCATCAATCTCATCATTGCATTATCATCATAATCACCATTCATGTCGTCGTCGTCATCATCATCATCATCATGATTATGGACATTGTTTTCAATTGTTCATAATTATAGGTGTCGTAAGAAATATCATCAACCCAAAAAATATTATGACTGCTCAAAAGGGGTTGTTAGGACACATGATATATGCAAGATAAATGACAACTTTATTTTTTAGAGATGATCGATGATGATCATCATCACTACCATTATCATCACCATTATAATTTTCATCATCCCCATCATCATAATTAATGTAATTTCTATCATCATTGTTGTCAACTTCGTCATGAACATCATAATCATCATTCATGCCATTATTGTTGTTAATGATTACCAAGATGAAAATAATTATAATGATGATCAAATGATGATGACTTGGAATATGACTCCAAAGATAATGATTATGATTATGACCATGACAACATTTAAAAATTGGGAAGATTGTCCAAGGTCATTAGCATCGCCATCATCATTTTCATTGTAAGCCCCATCGTATTTATCATCATTCTGATTATCATAATAATCACAATTCATGTTATCGTCATCATCTTCATTATCATCATCGTCATAATTATTGACATTGTCATGAGTTGTTCATAATTGTTAATGTCATAAGAAATATCATCAATGAAAAAAATATATGATTGTTGGAAAATGGATGCAAAATTCAAAAAAAATGGGGGCAACAATAGATGTAAAATTCGATGAAGAGTGGGCACAACATAAGTAGATGAAAAACAAGATAAAAAAATTGACACAAAAGTTGATGAAAAAGTAGATGCAATAGTTGATGCAAACTTGGACACAAAATAGGATGCAAACATGGATGAAAATGTGGAAGAAAACATGGGTGTAATAGTAGGCATAAAAATTAGCATGAATTGTTGTGAAATAGATGTGGATACAATAATGAACAAAAAAAAGACACAAACTTGGATGCAAAAAGGAGGCAAACTTGGATTAAAAAATGGATGTAAACATGGACTAAATTTGGGTGCAATAGTGGACACAAAATTAGATGAAAAATTGGATGCATCAGTGGATGTAAACGTAGATGCAAAATGGGATGCAAAAGACATAAAAAAATATTTGATGCAAATTTGGACATAAAAGAGGATGAAAATGTGGATGCAAAATTGGAATCAAATGTGGGTTTCAACGATAGGCACAAGATATGGTACAAATTGTGGCACAACAAAAGTGGATGAGAAAGTGGATGTAATAAAAAACACAAAAGAAGATGCAAACTTGGATGCAAGACAAGATGCAATAAGGGATGCAAATGTGGATGCAAACATGGGTACAAGAACAGAAACAAATTTGCATAACAAATATTGATGCAGTGGAAGTAGATGCAAAAGAAGGTACAAAATGAGATGCGAAATCCAACTCAAAGGTGGATGCAAAAATAGATGCAATATTTTGATGCAAAAGTGGATGCGAAGATGGATGCAAAATTGGAAGCAAATGTGGGTACAACAGTAAGTACAAAATATGGCACAAATAGTGTCACAACAAAAGTGGATGTAATGATAAATGCAAAAAAAGAAGCAAATGAAGATGAAAAATAAGATGCAAAAAGGGATGCAAAAGTGAATGTAAACATGGGTGCAACAATGGATGAAAAATAGGATGCAAAAGTTGATGCAACAAAATTCGATGCAAAAGTATGCAATATGAGACACAAAACCTGATGCAAATCTTGATGCAAAGGGGATGCAAAAAATGATGTAAAAATGGATACAAAAAATGATTTAAAAAATGATGCAAAAGAGGATGCAAGAGATGATGCAAAAGTTGATGCAAGTGTAGGTGCAAAAGGTGGATGCAATAAAGGATACAAAATTTGGCGAAACAAAATTAGGTGAAAACTTGATGCAAAACATGGTGCAAAGGATGGCACAAAACTTGGCATAAAACTTGGCATCAAACCTGGTGTAAAACCTGGTGCAAAAACTATTACAATACCTGGTGCTAAACTTGGTGTAAGACCTGGTGAAAAACTCAATGCAAACTTTGCATCAAGTTTTGCACCATATTTAATAAATGGACACAAAGAGCACCAAAAATGGGCTCTAGACGCAAAAAAGGAAGAAAAAATGGATGCTAATCATAGGGTTTTGTTGTAGTGTTACTTTGGTCCTAGGGGCCCAACCACAAAATGTGCGCCCATATAGATATATGTTCGCCCAAAAGAACGAAATTGAAAAAATCATCAAGGAACTCTTGGAAGCAGGCATCATTTGTCCCAACATCAGTCCTTATTCATTGCCTGTGTCCATGGTGCTCAAGAAAGATGGAGAATGGCGTATGTGTCCAGAATTCAGGGCCCTCAACAAGTTGATGGTAAAATATAAATTTCCCATCTCGATTGTCAATGATTTGCTGGATGAACTAAATGGGGCTCAATTCTTTACTAAGCTCGACCTTCGCTTGGGCTATCACCAAATTCGCATGAAAGAAGTAGAAATTCCAAAGACTACTTTCTGAACTCATGAAGGTCATTATGATTTCCTGGTCATGCCATTTGGTCTTTGTAATGCCCCATCCACTTTTAAGAGTCTTATGAACCATCTGCTCAAACCATATCCCAGAAAATTTGTCCTTGTTTTCTTTGATGACATCCTCATCTACAGCCGCACCTGGGCCACACATCTTCAGCATGTAGATCTGCTCTTGCAACTGCTCCAGAAGCATAAATTATTTGTCAAGATGTCCAAGTGCCCTTTTTTCATGGAAGAAGTTGAGTATTTGGGCCACATTATGGGATGTGAAGGTGTTAGGGTGGACCCAAAAAAGATCCAAGCAATGCAGGATTGGCCTCAACCAAAGACCTTGAAGATCTTGAGAGGATTTTTGGGTCTCACAGGATACTATCACAAATTTGTCCGCAATTATGGTTGCATTGCTAGACCCCTCACTCACCTCCTTAAGAAAAATTCATTTCTCTGGAATGATGAAGCACAACAGGCCTTTATAGCTCTCAAACAGGCCATGTGTTCCACTCCTGTATTAGCACTACCCGACATCACCAAATCTTGTGTGATTGAATATGATGCTTCAGGTACGGGTATTGGGGCGGTCTTAATGCAGGAAGATCAACCCTTGGCCTTCACTAGCTAACAACTAAGTGGGAAAAATCTGGGACAATCTACCTATGAGAAGGAGATGATAGCCATCTTACATGCAGTGGATACTTTCCAACCATACTTATTGGGGCGGCGTTTCCAAATCCGCACAGACCATCAAAGCCTTAAATATTTTTTGGAGCAACACGTATCCTCGCCGCAACAAAATAAATGGCTCGCCAAAATGCTAGGATATGATTATGAGATAATTTACAAGAAAGGGTGCAAAAATATTGTAGAAAATGCGTTATCATGGCAGTTTGAGGAGGAAAGCACCCTGCTCGCAATCTCCCTTCCCATTCTAGAATGGATTGAAGAGGCTCGCAAGGAATGGTTTTCACATCCCTGCCTCTCCCAACTCATTAATCAATTGCAAACATATCCAAATTCCACAACGGGCTACTATTGGCAGGATGAGATTCTTCGCTACAAGGACAGAGTCGTGATATCAACAACATCCACCCTCAAAAGCCGCATTTTGGCGGAGTTTCACTCATCTCCCACTGGAGGACATTCAGGGTTTCCAAAGACTTATGCTCGCACTCGACGATCATTCTTTTGGACAGGCATGAAGAAGGAAATTCTTACTTTTGTAGCTGAGTGCGACGTATGTCAGCGCCACAAAGGAGAAACAGTCAAATCCCTAGGCACATTACAACCATTACCCATTACAGCCTCAATCTGGACAGAGGTTTCTATGGATTTCGTTACGGGTCTTTCGAAGTCAAGAAAAAGTCAGTCATCATGGTGGTTGTGGACAACCTCTCTAAGTATGCTCATTTTTGTGCCCTACCCCACCCTTTCACACCGACTTTCGTCGCTCAATCTTTCATGGACCAGATCTTCAAATTGCACAGCATGCCCACTTCCATTGTGTCTGATCGTGACCCGATCTTCACTAGTAACTTTTGGCCGGAACTCTTCAAGCTACAATGTACCTAACTACAACTCAGTACTTCCTATCATCCACAAACTGATGGTCAAACTGAAGCAGTCAACAAATGTCTGGAGACCTACCTTAGGTTTTTCACTTCAGAAAAGAAACATCTATGGGTGTAGTGGTTACCTCTAGCCTAATGGTGGTATAACACCAACTATCATGCCACCACCAAATTGACTCCATATGAAGCAGTTTATTGTCAACTCCCTCCTTCACGTACTTCTTATATCAAGGGATGCTCGAAGGTACAAGCAATGGATCAACTCCTACAAAACCGCACAACCATGTTGGCCCACCTTCGAGAGAATCTTCATCAAGCCCAAAACCACATGAAGCAATAGGCAGATCAATATTGTTAAAAATGCCAATCTCAAGAAGGGGATTAGGTATTTTTGAGGTTGCAACCATATAAGCAAAAATCACTCAAAGACAAGGGTTGTCAGAAATTATCTCCAAAATTCTACGGACCGTATCAAGTCCTTTAGCGCATTGGAGAAGTCGCCCTACAAGCTAGCTTTGCCACCCACTACAAAAATCCATCCAGTCTTCCATGTCTCATGCCTTAAGAAAGTGATTGGGAACCATTGCCGAATTCAAACCAGTCTACCTGAATTGGATGAAGAAGGGTCAATCTGGCTCCAACTTGAACATGTTCTTGACACATGAGAATGGCACCTCCGCAGTCGCACGATCAAGGATGTCCTCGTCAAGTGGAAAGACACCTCTCTGGAAGATGCAACCTAGGAACCAGCCACTATCCTTCAGTAGTTTCTGCAGCTTCAGCCTTGAGGACAAGGATATTCTTATGGGGGAGGGCATGTTAGGGTCCAACCCTAACCCCCTTATTTATGTAATAGGATCGAGTCATAGTTATAGTTAAGTAAAAAGTCAATAAAGCCCATATTAATAATTGTAAGTGGTTGACCCACATTTAAAGAAGGGACCACGGTTAGTTGTAAATGGGCCATGGTATTAGATATATGGTATTAATAAGAACCATGGTATTGACCCATGGTATTGCATGTATGAATCCTATATAAAGGATAGAGACTCCCCTCAAGGAGCATCGTGTCTTATTTTGTAATTGAGCCCAGCTCTACTGCAGGTTGCTCCATCGAAGAGGCAAGTGAAGATTGCTTTCTGAATAATAAAATACTTGTTGTTATTTCTTAATTGTTTTGTGTTCTGGGTAAATTTCTTTGCATATTTTCTATTCTTGCATCTTCTCGCAGGTCAAGAGCATAAGACTCACTGGCGGTAGCAACGACTCTTTCCAGTGGCTTGATTCCTTCCCTTTGGTAGCGAGCTCCAACACGTAGTGCCTCTCTCTCCAGCAGCGAGCGACTGACATCCCTCTTCCTTAATAGTGGCAACACGACTCTTTCTCTGGTGGTGGGCTTCAACAAACTGTGCGTTTAAACTCAAGCTTTGATCCTCAGGATTTGATACCATTTTTTGGGTTTCCAAGAGTCATTCAACATTCAAACATACATGGCAAGAAATGCATAAAACTGACAAATCAAATCACACATTAACATAGGGTGATTTTATGTGGTAAAACCTTGACTATGTGTCAAGGAAACCTCCACGGGGCAAGCGATTTAAAACTTCTATTAATCAAGAATGAATCTCCATTATACAAGCCTCTCGAGCCATCCCAATTAATATGGGAACTTTGATACATAACTCCTTCTCGTTATGAATCCCGTTACAAAACTAACTGGTAGTAAAAACAAGATTTTACCCATAATTACATCATCTGCTATCACATTTCAACATTCCTTTGCTAAGGAAGGCCTGAAATGGACTTTCCAAAGTTTCATTGTTTTTATCCGCTCTTATCTCACATGCCAACGACCTTCTGAGTTGTTCTATAGACAATTGTGATAGATATTTATATTTCTATATGATTACTACAACCATATCAATTTTTTAAGAAGGTTTTTGAGTACTTTTTCAATAAATTTTTAATCTAGAAACGTCTTCTCCATTGAAGCTAATTGACAATGTTGACTTGTCATAAAATGATATACAAAGTATCTATACTTCTTATTAGTGTTTGCAATTTGGCATGTTTTAATTTTTTTTTCCTTGCTAGGTTGTCTCAAGAGTATCACATGCCTATTTGGCAACCTTAGGATAAATTGAATCTTTTATCCCTTCTTGTATAAACCATAATGTTTTTGTTTTTTTTATTTTTTTTTATGTTTTCAACAAAAAATGATATGTCCATTTTTCATTTGTCATTGAAACCATTTATTACAATATCCCAAGAACCTTAAGAATGAAATAAATTTTCTCATTTTGATTGACCATAGGTCATAATTTATAACTGTGAGGATTGGACTATCTCACTATCCTTCAATACTACTAGATGCCATGGGCTAGTCCCTTTGTCAATTTCAACACAATGATATTCTTACTTTTAGTCAATTAAGAGGGTCCCACTTTCCCATTTTTTGTTGTTCTAGTGCAGTGTGTCCTTAACATGCACCCTTCCTCTATTTTGTCAAAAAGCCTCAACTTTTAGTTTAACACTTACAATGTATACTTTAACACTCCTTTGACCATTAGAAAGCCTTTTTGTTTCTTATTTTTTTATAAACAAAACTTTATAATTTAAAACCTTGTAATTTAAATAAATCTAGGTAATAGGATAAATAGGTAAAAAATTTCTTAACCTATTTTAACACTAGTTAGTGCACTATCTACCCACCAATGACAGTCATGGCTTGCATTGCAAATACTTTTCCAAATATACTCAATCTCTACTCAATTTGAGAGACTATTGCCATTTGTAAATCTGACTACTTATTTTTAGTAAATATCTTCCCACTACAAAACTTCTTTCTCCCTCACACAAAAAGTCTACACACCTTTAAATCCAACTTTCCTTAAATAAATGACACTTAGACTCTTATGATAACATGACAAAAAAAAAAAAAAAGATATTTAATAAAATATCAATCCAAAAACCTATAATCTGATAATACCTTATTCATAAAATATATACTTATTTAAACGTGTAAGAAATTTAAAATTATTAACTTGATAATACCTTACTCATAAAATGTATACCTATACTTGTAAGAAATTTAAAATAACTCTTTATCGAACTAATCAACATAAAACTTAACAACTAAACTTTTCTGAAACTTTTTAGATAACGATGAACTCTAAAGATAAAAATTTACCAATGAATCCAAAGAATTATTTACAAACACATGTTACTAACGCTGATTGTCAGAAAAGTTCGAAGACAAAAGGACATCAGAGTTAATTGTGAGAAAAGTTAAAAGTTAAAAGGAGATACATTGGCTTCCGTGATCAGCCTTCCTCTTCACCGTCTGTGGAGTTAGTGTGATGGAGTCATCTTTTTTCTTCGAGTAACTTCGTCGTTAATTTTTCCTTTTCAGTGCTCCGTCTGATTCGTCTATTTTGAACAATAAAATACGAAGTATGGTGCAAAATGGGATCTGAAAAGATTTTGTGTGTACAACTATGGGATTTCTGCTTTTCTTGTGATTGAACATGCATTTTGACTTATTATGGAAAGTATTTTTCAATTAATGTTTATAATGTGCAAAATGGGATCTGAAAAGATGATTTTGTGTGTACAGCTATGGGATTTCTGCTTTTCTTGTGATTGAACATGCATTTTGACTTATTATGGAAAGTATTTTTCAATTAATGTTTATAATGGTTGGAATCTTGGCTATATTGTAAAATAAATATTGATATTAAGTATTAGGCAAAGAGTTAATTATTGGCTTATTACTTTTGCATAAATTATTCATTAAATAAAAATGCCAATCATTAACCTACAAAATAGTGATTAATATTATTCATTAAATAAAAATGCCCATCATTAACTTGATAGTGACTAATATTTGTTTATATGATATCTCACTCCTATTTCTAGTGATTGATATATGCTTATATAATATCCCACTCCTGCTTTTCCTGTAGCTGACAATATAATTTGGACGGATGCCTGCATCAGGCATGAAGCTACCCTATTGCATTGGAGCTCCAGACTGTAAATGTGGTATACGAGCGGACAAGATGAAGAAGAAATAATACTAGTGTTAGAAAAGGGTAGGCAAACCTTGCGAAGTGGTTAGGTAAGACTTCCATGTATTTTATCACTTTCCTCCGGAAGCTGTGAAACAAAGAGTTTAAGTGTACTAACCGGGGAAGACGGGACTTTTAGTAATTTTCATGACTTTCAAAAAGCTGGATATGATTGACAAACTTTGAATATATGCAACTTGAGATTTTTTTAAAATCTCTTCATAAATTTTAATTAAAAAACTACCTTTATCCAATCAATAATTTATAAAATTTAATGAATTTCCGGTGCATAAAAGTGTTAGCAAATTCCTGCATTCTGTAAAATGAAGTGGAACAAAAAAAGGTTTAATGGTTTTTGGTTAAAAAGTTTAATGGTTCTGAGTTAAAAGAACTACTTCATCCCATAAATAGTTCATAAAAATATGAAGGAATTTCTACATCTTATAATGAAGTGGGAAAGCTTAACCTTAAACTTAGGGGATTTAGAAAAAGTGGAAAAGCTTAACATTACACTGAAGGGACTCAGAGAAAGTGGAAAAACTTAACTTTACACGGCAGGGCATTGGAAAAAATTTGCCCCCCTACACTAGATGCGGTAGAAAAAATTAGCAGTGATACATTTTTCACAGAATAGAACCTTAGTCAAAAAGTTTAACCTTACACTAAAGGGCAGTCAAAATATTAGCCCTTGATAAAATTTTCATGTGGGAAATTTCAAGGCTAAAGGGATCCATCCAGGGAGCACTTTCCACGATTCCGTTCGTGTCATATTTTCACACTTAATTTTTGTTCACCTCCACCGACATGTCACACATGCGGTCAATGGAAAGATGTGGGAACGCATTTAAGGAGAGGAAATCTGAGCAAGATGAAAATAACACTCTTCTAAGAGAAGCAGCTTAATCACCTTCCACAATTTACAGATAGGAGGAGGTAGAGAAGGAGAAGGAAGGCTTGTTCAGAGATAAATAACACTTCTTAGTCGTCTTCTTAGAAGGAAGGCTTGTTCAGAGATAAATAACACTTCTTAGTTGTCTTCTTGTGAAATAAGAAGATTAAGCGCCTTCCAATTTAACTCACGGAACTTTTTAAAGATTGGTGGAACAATGGCCAAAATTCATCATGGAAAATTGGGCAATTGGCTAGTGTCATTCGATTTGCTACTAATTTTGTTGACTGTGACTAGTGCTCAACCAGGTATGGGAGGTCTAAATGGAAGAAATTGATCATGAGCCTATTGGAAATTGACAACTAATTACGTAAATTTGGGTAAAATGTATTAGTTATTAACAAGTTAGTTTTATACCGAAACATCGTTTATGTAACTGAGGAGGCTCATATAAAATTGATGAATGCCCGAACTATTGTAAGGAGAATCATTTATTGATTGAATAGAGATTCCAATCCCTTGCCCCTGTGGATGTTTCCTTGACACAGGTTTTACCACGTAAATCCTGAGTTATTACTTGTGTGGTTGTATTCAGTTTCCTTTCAGTTTCATTTCTTTCTTGTTTTGTAATCTCCATTAACTACAAATGGTATCAGAGCCAAATGAATTGAGTTGAGTCTTGCATGAAAGTTGCATTTGTTTTTGGTGGAATGGTTGTTGGTGAAGTCTCTGTACTTAGAGCCAGAGGGACGCACTTTTGTTGCCTGAAGTTGCAGCGATTGTTAATGAACGAGGAGTCGTTTGCTGCGTAAAGCGAGCGTTTTGTTGCCTAAAGCTATCGGAGCTTGTATGCAAGGAGGAGGAGCAAAGGAAACCTTCTGAGGCCCAGCTCTATGCTACCAAACCATCGTTGATGCCCGCGTGGCCTGCGTGAAGACCACTTGTGTGAAGATCAGAGCTCATGTCTCTACGTGGGAGCTGTCGAGGAGTGCTGAAAGACAATGAATGTCGTCAACCCTCTATGTTGCCAAACCACTGCCACTGTTTTCCCGTGAAGCCCTCTGCGTGTAAACTCTAGACCCTGCTGCGTCTTTGCTGACTTGTGAAGAGAACGCTGCCAGCCCCGCCGCCTCTAAATGCCCGTTCATGGCTGGTGTGCTGATCACCTGCGGAAATGAATGGTTGCGTATTGAAAACCTCTACCCGTGAACCTAAGTCTCTGCGTGGATTGTGCTAGAGCCTATAAGGAAGCGTGCTGCCTCTGCGTGCTGCCAAGAACAATCGAGGAGGGGCTCCAGAGCCTAGCTTGCTTGTCGCCAGAGGAATTCGATTAGCAAAAATAGATCTGGGTAATTTTTTTTAAATAATTTGAAAGAATTTTTTTTCAGGAAATTTTTCCAGAAATTTGTTCAAATTTGGAGGAAAGAAAAACAAAGGGCTTTTCATTAAAATTTGAAGGAAAGAAAAACAAAGGATTTTCATTAATTTGAAGGAAAGAAAAACATTTCTTTTTAAATCTGTTGAAGGGTTTCTTTGTTTGAAAAAGGGGAATTTTTTGAATCCAAAAAGTTTTTTGAAGAAAGGGAAACCAAAAATAAACCTTAGTTGAAAGACTGAATTAGGCGAGTAGCCACCAATATCCACTTGGATCACCCAACCAAAGTTGTGACCTAAGAAGAGAGGCAGTGGCTATATTTCTTATCAAATTTTAGTATGACCATTAAGTAAATATTGGGCAAGTTGAACAAAACAATATATGTTTTAAGTAGGAAGGCACAACTTGCATCTGGGAGGAGGATGAGTTCAAATATAGGTTTACAAATTCGAAAGATAATATAAAAAAGGGATTATAAAAGGATCCCAAACCTTTGAATGTCACAAGATGGTGAAGGATGATAAAATTAGGGAGTTTTAGATGGACAATGGGATTTCATACTTATGACAATCACATTTATGTGACCAATATGTCTAAGCGTCATAAGGAACTTTTAAGGGAGTGTCATGATTTTCCTTTGGCTAACTACCAAGGAAACAAAGAGTAATGTCATTATTGAAGTGAGGCAAATATTGGAAACATATGAAGTGAGGCATGGAAGAATACATGCATACCTATTTCATGTGCCAATAGGACAAGGAAGACACCAAAATTCAAGCTATTCTACTAAAATATTTGTTGTGCTAGAGACCTTGGGAAAGTGTCTAAATGGACTTCATAAAAAAATATTTGTCACATGGATATAATAGGCACGTGATGGTTGTTGATAAATTTTCCAAGTATTCCATATTTTAGGCTCTCCGATTTAGTGTTGTGTCAATCATAAACGCAAGGTTCATAGTATGGTTTTGGATATAGTTTCTCAGGATTTTTTGAACTAGGTTGCTAATGAGTTTGAGATATGCTTTATAGACCAATGGAAAAATAAAACATATCAATTTTGTTTTAGAGAGTAGTACTTCAAGCACTTTGTATGTGCCTTCAACCACTCTTTGTTAGCAAAGAAATCAAATTGGCTAGATTTTTTTGGATGTAGCTTAGTTGAAATACAACATATATAAGAGTTTCATGATGGGATATAGTCAATTTCAGTGGGAAAATATGTACCAAGTATTGACAACACATATCATTTTTGTAATGCTACTAAGATGTAACCCATTAGCCATGGAGTTCATGAAAGGATGGTAAGACAAATTGAAGATTCCTCAAGTTTAGTTGACAAATGTTGTAGAGAGGATGAAGCATTGGGATGATCAGTTTGATGTTCATGACTTGGTCTTATTAAAGTTTGGCACATAGAAGTTAAAGTCACCAATTGGCATGTTTGATGCTTTGTTGTGGCAATATGAATGACTATTCAAAGTACTTGAGAATACTGGAATTGCACTTATATATTAGAGCTTCCAAACTACATGAGAGCTCACTATTTAGTTTTCTATGTTAGTCACTTGAAGCCTTGTAGGATTTATGAATAAAATCCTAAAAGAAGTGTGCCATCATGAGACCCTATATTGATTGTAGATAAGCCAATGCTAGAAATGGATATTCCATTGATTATAGATAGCCAAGTGAAACTTTTTGGTAGAAGTAAATTAAGGCATGAGTATATTGTTGGTTGGAACGATAAATGTAAAGAGGATACAAATTGGGAAAGGAAAGAGGCATTGTGGCAATATGAGAACAATAGTTGAGAATTTTATAAGTGGATTTTCTAGGTAGTTAGAATGTCTTAGTTGAACATTATCGAGATCACAAGAAGTTTAGTGTGGGAGGATGTAACCACTTCTTGATTGGACATAGGTGCACTATTAAGGTCACCGTGAAGGGTTGACATAGAAGTCAGAAATACCAACTATTTCTTGCATAATCAAATTGATAGAGTCATGAGTCATCCATGATGTCTTTACACAGGTTTAGGATGCTTTGGGTGAAAATCCAATGTGTGAACCTAAGTGGTGATAATCCCATATCCTATGAAATTCCCATTGAATTAGTTGAGACACAACCAAAATCCTTAGTGCACTTGGGTGAAATTTAGTATAAATGGATGCACATAGGAATGGTTAGATAA